>CM060709.1:267513056-268190556 GCA_030686995.1 Artemisia argyi | reverse complement strand
AAGCTATCAATGTATAGTCTTCTAAGTCCAAGGTACTCTCCGCCCGTAACCCAGCTTCCTACTAAAACCTACCGCAAGAAAAGAAATGCGGCTGAGCTTAAAAAGCCCAGTGAACAGATATATATAAAAGGGAAACCAAGGAATAACGAACGAACAAAGGTATAACGTAAGGTGCATTGGGGAAAGCATAAGGTATAATCAAAGGATAACAAAGGTATAAGATAATCAGTAGCAAATCATAGTGTAAGATAAGGTAAATCAGTAATCAACCAAAGTGTAAGGTCAGTCATCAAATCCCGAGCCCGAACAAATCATATCACATATCACATCATAGTAACCATGGAGTAGCTAGCTCCCAAAATGTGAAGACACGGATTGCACCCATGCACATTCACCGAACATATAATAATCATAATCATAATCATGTCAAATCCATCGAACACAAAGCGAACCTAGGATTGCAATCCATACGCCCCCCGAACAAATAATAACAATCATCATAATAATCATAAAGCGCGCATATCATATAAATGGGGACGGTGTGAGAAATCACTCACCCACACGTGAGTCATGCCACTGGTGCATCAATGACACGGCCATGTTACCTTCATGTCTAGGAAACGAACTTGGCTCGGGTGTCAAACTGAAGGGTCAAAGCAAAGTCAAAACAAAGTCCAAATCAAAGGTCCATCTCAAAGGTTCAAAGCAAAGGTTCAATATCAAGGTTCAAGTATCAAAGGTTCATATATCATATGGCAGATCAAATAGGAAAGCCCAGCATAAAAGGCTCAGAGTCCAATAATAAGGTCATATCAAAGCACTCAAAGACAGGAAAAGTCATGAGAAACGTTTACTGAAAAGGTCGGAATATCTGTACCTTTATTCAAAGCAAGCAAACAGGAAAGAAAGGTCACACAAGATGAGTCACGGATCACTCCCGCTTCACGGAACCTATACGAATTAAATACCAAGTATTACTTTAAGTCCAATTGAATTAGATTACTCTTTTAATATGCTTTCCATTTTTAGTAACTTTCTATTTTAGGCAAGTTTCCCAATTTAGTAAGTTTTATTTTTAGAAAGTTCCCCGAAATAATAATTTAATCCTTTAAGATTAAAATGAACCATTAAAATATTTGAGGATAAAATGATCAATATAATATTTTAGGGTTGATTTATCAAATTAGTAAAGTCTAGTGTCTAAAATATAAATTATCAAAATTAAATATTAAAAGTCAAATAAAATTATTTTAAACTTTATTTTAAGAAATTAATATTAAGATAATAATTTGGACTCCGTCATTATAATTTTATGAAATTTATTAACGTACCCACGATCATAATATTTATGCCACGACGACCCAAGGTCTTTATTATTTCGAAAACAAACAAGTCCAAGACACCTTCTTGTTAAAACTATGCCGAGACAACCACTTCTCTTGTTGTTTAAATAAGCCGCGACACACAATCTTACTCACATTACTTAGTTATAATTTTCGCTAGACATTCCCATTTTACTTTAGTCTTTATATACGTGGGTAACATATGCATGTTTTGCTAGACATGCATGTCCCTTTATATCAAATATTAAGAAACAGATTCGAAAATTATATTTAAATCAAGTAAGACTTGTAGCTAGATCCCAACATCAGTCCTTTTCTTCTCGAATTTAAAATACCATGTCTCTTTATATTTCTTAGGTTTCCTACAGGTTCTCATGTTACTTGCTTTAAAGATCATATACTATATAACGAAACACAACCTTATATTATGTGTATCTCCCATCGTTATTATGAATGTTTATATTCAGATTTTAATGCATCTTTTAGAGGTTAAAATGAGTGTCGCAAAGCCGAAACGGAACATATATCACCAATAGGTACGAATGACCCAAAACAGGATGAGATTGACATATATAATTCCTATATTCATAACTTTTATGTGGGTTAACTATTCGTAAGATCATGCTAAACGAAACACAGCTTTATGTTATACATATTCATCGATTCGATGTTCATCATTTTATGTGACCTTTTGTTTGTTTCATGCATGTAAAACATTAGCAGGTTCATAGTTTATTTCATGTAACATGTTAATCGATATGCATGAGATCAAAACGAAAAATGGATAGGGCAAGGATGATACTATACCCTCGTCGCGTGATCGAAACGAAAGAGACACGAACCAAGATCGAATACTAGCCGAGTACACGTCTAACACCACAATCCCAACCCCTTCGAGCAGCAAGAAACCCACGTACTTATCACCCTCAAACCAGCAAACCTCCCACGATCGAGACCTCCAACAGCAACACGACCTATGATGCGTGGGAATCGCACCTTGCTTTACCTCTCGAGGGATCTCGCGAGGCTTACAACCCCCACCAGGCAGTGTACCTGATCGTTGTAGTATAGTATAGTGACAAGTACCGGGGGATTGATCGTTCAGCTTGGGAATAGTGTCGCTAGGATTAAAAAACCTAATTAATAGTTCTAGAGATGAAAGATGATTCTTTTTGTATTTTTATATTTTTATGAAAGCAAGTAAAATCTCGGGTTTTAGAAGAGTGGGCGGAATTAGTTGCTATTCAACTAACCCAAAACTAAGATGCAATCAAAATAAAATACTAAAAATGAAATTTAACTAAATTATACTAAGGTTGTGAGCAGTATGTGGAGAAATTGTGTTTACTTAGACTTCATTACTCCCTAGATATCTTTTACATGTCAATTACTTGTTATACTTGTATGGATGACGGATTGTATTCCTTAATACCATTCGTGGGGTGGCATACATAACTCCCCAACTCTATGAGCTCTTATCTCCTCCTACACCATGACCCAGCACAACTATAGGGATTGTAAACAGTGGCTCATGCGTTAAATACAACCAATAAAGACCTAGTACGCCTCGGTTCATGTTTCTTAAGACGTTCAAGCATGTTACCATTGGAGATCTGCCAGTTTTCTTAAGCCTAACATATAATATCATTCATCCAAGAACAAGAATAGACAAGTAATCAACACATAATCAACATCTAGGTTTCATTAGATCTAAGCAAACACAAAGAAAATCTAGCCTAGCATAGTAGAATTAAGATAAGAACAAAAGATAAACAACCAACACATAGACATATTGATTGAATTAAGAGTATACTTATCTCAATTACAATGCAAGGTCCCAAGGGTTTGGAACCCTTGAAAAACCTGTAAAAGAGGCACCAAAATCGTCTTTAGGGTTTCACCAAAACTTCTCATCTTTTAATGAAAAAACTAGAAAACTATATATAGGAAAATCGTCCTGACGGCGTCAAGAGTTAAATCTGACGCCGTCAACTCGCCGCCATAAACTTCCTCGGACGCCCTAGATCCACTTGTGACGGCCTATGTGACGCCGTCACCACCTACGGTAAATTAATCTTGGCCACTTTGACGCCGTCATCTACTCATCGTGACGCCGTCACCTTGTATTTCCAGCTTGGATTTTTGGTACTTTGTCGTTTTCTTCACTTTATGCTCCAAAAACGTCCAAAATAGCCTCTTTTCCAGAATTCACTCTCCAAACACCTAAAATCACAAAAGGAACGATTTAGGGCAATATTTGATCAAATAAAGTCGGATTCGGGCTTAAATGACCCCCTAAAAACGGATCATTTTTCGCCTCATCATATACCCTTACACTTGAGATTTGCTTGTCCTCAAGCAAATGAGCTTTTATTCTACTCAAAATACAAGTTAGGGGTCATTTAACACTAATATAAAAGTAATTACAACAAATAATCGTTCCACTAAAGACCAATAGACAAGCACGGAAGTCATATACAAGCACCTCACAAATAGTGTTTAGATACTCACATCTCTCGGGTGTAATAAAGTAATATAACATTATGGAAATGGAAGATATCTCTCACTACCTGTCATAGCAAAATAGATTAAATAGGCTTGGGAAAGGATCAAACCTCCACCACATGGCGTAAGCACCTAGGATAAACTATCAAAGAGGTCTTTTTTAAAGGGTTATAACGTTAGGTGTAGGGATATGAATTACACGGTTTTGTTGGATAAAGGGAATTTTACTGGTGGCGAGTTAACAATCTTGGTTAATTACATGTACAAGATGGCGTTGCTAAGCCAAGACTAGACTCGACTTAAGCTAATAAATGAAAAATAACAAAAACATAAAATGAACATAGAATGAAAACGGGATGGTAGTCCGTATGATTTTTCTTTCTTTTTTTTCTTTTTCTATATATTTTTTTTTTTTTTAATTTTTTCGATTTTTTTTTTTTACATACATTCTTACCCTACCATCCAAAATAATACATCATAGGGGATGAGAATTCCCCTTACACTTGAATCTTTACATACTTTACATTTAACTATTCTAATGACTCGAATTAAGAAAATCAAAACACTTGGAGTACTTTTAAGATTAACGTACATATGGGGGTAATAAATGATGTTCTTCCCCATTACTCCATAAATTAAGTACTTACCCATGAGTCCCAATCGTCCCAAAACAATATGTACAAGGATATGACTCGACTTAGCAACCATGTAATCAATTAGAAAGTTAACTTAGGGTTTAACAAATAACAATAATGCACTAAAAATGAGCGCATACACGGAAGGCTAAGGCGATTTGGGTGTACATTTAAGTGGGGTGTAACAAATTCTTCCTTTAAGTAAGACGCTTAAAGTTAGAAACGAAAAGATAGGCTCGGAGGGGTGTACTAGGGGTATCGTGTACTAAAAATGAGTACAACGCTAAGGGTGTGGGAAAAATTAGTTGACTTAACTAGCCAAGTAATATGACTTAAATGGTCAAGTAATTATGATACGGGTTTAACACAAGGGTGATCCTAATGCCTCTTATCATGTAGTAAATCCTACCACACGAATGTAGTCTCACTAGCGGTCTCGGGATGCATCACTAACGCAAGTTCTAGAATCTAAATGATACCGGTACACTCATAAGCACTAATAGTAAATGCTTTTCCTATCAAATCTAAAGGCGAACCTCACATTTTTGGGTGGAAAATTTTTCTGAATATACGGTTATGTGCTAGTCATACAACCTCCTATCCATGAGACGCTTGCTATGGCTAAAGTTTCACTCCTAAATGTTGTAAAAAATTTTAAATTTGGCGCTAAAATTACACTAACAAGTATTTCTCATAGTTTTATTACTCATCTACTATCAAACAAAACAAACTCAAGCGAAATTGCATATGTAAGGTATCATCTTTTTACCCTCCCCTTACACTTAGGATGAACATTGTCCCCAATGTTCAAATAAAGAATGTAAAAGTTAAAAGTAAAAAGAATGAAATCAAATACTCCCCTGATTCGCTCGGTATGGATTTTAGGTTGGCCAGGTTAAATCTTCCTCCAAGAAAATGAACAATCAAAGCTTCCCATCCAGAATATAAATCATCTTCTTGTCTTAAATAACCTGTAGATCCTGACAAAAGTAGACAAGGCAACCTCGCGTAAAATCGGCGGCATCCTATATAAGTTTCTAAATCCTAGAAAACAAAGTAAGATATAATGCTTGTGGAATGAAGTTTGTAGATTTCCTGGAGATTATAAAACTTAATAAATCACAAAAACCATAAGACTCCGTTAGAAAAACAAAACTGGTAAAATTTCCAGATTTTTGACTCCTGACGCCGTCAAGAGCAATTGCCTGACGCCGTCAGAGTGGACCTGCAGAAATCTTTATGTTAAGTTTCCGGAAAATTTCTGGAAAAATCTTGTCCTACTTCCTGGAAAATCCTGCAAAACTTCATTATGACTCAATACAAGCATTTGACTCTAACAATTACGAATATACATGTTCATTAAATATTGTGGAGAATCATGATCGGTTTGTTTCTTAAAAACATATTTGGGGTTTCCCCTTACACTTATCTTTTGCAAAAATACCTTTAGGTTGAAGTTAAGACTAGGCTAAACAACATAATAAAGTATTTCCACATTCTAATTGAGAAACATGATCAACCAACAATAAAAATAAAACATGCATACGGAAGCAAATAACAATCAAACAAATAAAATCACACAAAACATGGGTTGCCTCCCAAGAAGCGCTTTTCTTTATTTACGAGTCTTGTAGCTAGACTCAAAGTCGTGGGTTACTACGTGATTTCATCATTTGAAATGATATACCCCATATAATTTCGATCATTACTGTTATGGTGGTAGTGCCTCAATCTATCACTACTCGCAATCACCTTCCCACCTAATTTGCTCCTCAAGTTAGCTACCCCATCTTGGCTCAATCCTTCGATGGTGAATGGCCCATACCACCAAGGACTTGGTTTATCGGGTGGTATTGTTGTTTCTAAGTGTCTCAAGAGTACTACGTTCCCTTCCTCAAACGGTGTATGATTGCTTTCGTGTTGAGTGTGTTTGAGTTCTATCGGATCCTTATTGCTTTTTCTCCTTTCATCCTTAGCTTTCTTATAGCTTTTGATTCTTGCCTCCCATGCAAGAATTTTGTTCTGAACACGAATGGGTGTTGTGCTAATGTTGTTTTTAATCATTCTCCAACTCATATTCTCATGTCCACTTCGCGGAGTCGTTTGGAAGCTAATCTTTCTCTTTCCAGATTTAAGTTCAATCTTCCTATCTTCATATTTAATGACAGCCCTAGCGGTGGTGAGGAAGGGTGCCCCAAGGATTATCGGCATGCATCCATCCCCTTTATCATCAATGATCATAAAATCAATGGGGTACATGAACCCTGCCACATTAACTAATACATCTTCTGCGATTCCTAGGGGGTATACGTACGAGTGTCCAACAAGAGATAACCTAACACGAGTAGGTGCTGGCATTTTCGACGTTAGTTGGATGTAAATAGTTAGGGGCATAAGATTTACTTCCGATCCTTGGTCGGCGAAAGCACTAAGATGTTTCAAGTCCCCGATGCTTGTTGGTATTTCAAAGTTTCCACATGCTACCTGCTTAGTAGCCACTTTCTGCACCAATAACCTTTCGACCACTGATCCTCCAATAAGCGTATCATACTCATCCTCCTCTTCTTTCTCTTTCTCGGGAGCCTGTTCGGAGGATTGGTTACGCCTGTCACCCTTAATCCAATTTGTTATGGTGCTTTTGTTTATGTCATGTTTCAAGTAGTAGCTCAAAGGTTGGGATTCAGGCGATTTTTCTAAGGTCTGTTTAGCAGGAGTTTCTTCTTTTTCATTATCTTTATGGACAATGGTGATGGAGTTAACAAATTGGGTGGTGGGAGTGGCACTTTCTTTCCTTAGCAGTATTCGTTCGGGGGTTTTCTGACTGGCATACTCCTCCAGTAGACTCAACATCTCATTCATTTTCTCCTGCATCTCCTCCTTTTGCTTATATACTGCTTCTTCGAATCTAGCAAGCCGATCAGAGTGGGTCGCCATATATTCTCTCATCCTAGCCTCAAATTCCGAGCTAAGTTCCTTGGGAGGGGAGCAAGGTGGAGTGCACCTCTGAAAAGTCTCGACATGTTCTCTAGAGGGTGATTCAGATAATGGTACCGAGGTTGATCTTGAGACAGAATTGACCGTGGCTTGTCTAGGACTTAAGGGTCTCCTTTGCCTTTCCTCAAAATAGTCAACTTTTGCCTCAATTTTGCATAAGAGTTCCTCGGGGATTTCGGTGGTCCCTCCAGATGCCGAGACTGCATTGATGGCTGCTTCCACCGTATGTTTAAACTCCCAAATCTCATTGTTATCTACAGCGAGTTCTTCTATAATTGCCCATGACTCCTCAGCATCCTTCTCACGCAATTTCCCTCCCGCGGCCCTGTCGATAGTGCGCTTAGTGTGATAATCAACATGGTCGTAGAAAATCTGAACTAATAACCAAAGGTTTATGCCATGATGAGGGATCTTGTGGAGGAGATCCTTAAAACGGGCCCAAGCCTCGTAAAAAGGTTCACCCCGCTGTTGCTCAAACATCAAAATGTCCCTTCTAAGCATTGCAGTCTTTTCAGGCGGAAAGAATTGGGTAAGGAAACGATTGGCGAGATTGTCCCATGTGGTGATGGATCCCGCGGGGAAACGTTCAAGCCATTGGCTAGCTTGATCTCGCAGAGAGAATGGGAATAGGCGTAATTGGGTTGTCTCTCTAGTTTCAACACCTAGGTCTATGGAATCTACGATTTTGAGGAAGTCCTTAAGGTGTTGGTTTGGATCTTCGGAACGAAGTCCATGGAATGCACATCCGCTTTGCACCAACCGGATGGTGTCGGATCGCAAGGGGGTCACATTGGCTCCGGTGAGCTCAATGGTGTTTCGGTAGCCTTGGTGGCTAGGTCGGGAATATTCTCCTAAGGTTCGGGGCCTAAGGGGTTCTAGTGGTGGGTTTTGTTGTGGTGGGATGATGGGTTCAAAGATGTTACCACCTTCCATGATGTCGGATGGTAAAGAGTTACGAACAAAGGCACGAAGAAATAAGATAGACTAAAGAAGACCTAAAAATAAAAATAAAAATCTTACTAGAAAGGAATCTAGCAAGTAGACCTAATAAAAAGAAATCCTAACCTAGACAATAACTATTTCCCCGGGCTGCGGCGCCAAAAACTTGATGCGTGGGAATCGCACCTTGCTTTACCTCTCGAGGGATCTCGCGAGGCTTACAACCCCCACCAGGCAGTGTACCTGATCGTTGTAGTATAGTATAGTGACAAGTACCGGGGGATTGATCGTTCAGCTTGGGAATAGTGTCGCTAGGATTAAAAAACCTAATTAATAGTTCTAGAGATGAAAGATGATTCTTTTTGTATTTTTATATTTTTATGAAAGCAAGTAAAATCTCGGGTTTTAGAAGAGTGGGCAGAATTAGTTGCTATTCAACTAACCCAAAACTAAGATGCAATCAAAATAAAATACTAAAAATGAAATTTAACTAAATTATACTAAGGTTGTGAGCAGTATGTGGAGAAATTGTGTTTACTTAGACTTCATTACTCCCTAGATATCTTTTACATGTCAATTACTTGTTATACTTGTATGGATGACGGATTGTATTCCTTAATACCATTCGTGGGGTGGCATACATAACTCCCCAACTCTATGAGCTCTTATCTCCTCCTACACCATGACCCAGCACAACTATAGGGATTGTAAACAGTGGCTCATGCATTAAATACAACCAATAAAGACCTAGTACGCCTCGGTTCATGTTTCTTAAGACGTTCAAGCATGTTACCATTGGAGATCTGCCAGTTTTCTTAAGCCTAACATATAATATCATTCATCCAAGAACAAGAATAGACAAGTAATCAACACATAATCAACATCTAGGTTTCATTAGATCTAAGCAAACACAAAGAAAATCTAGCCTAGCATAGTAGAATTAAGATAAGAACAAAAGATAAACAACCAACACATAGACATATTGATTGAATTAAGAGTATACTTATCTCAATTACAATGCAAGGTCCCAAGGGTTTGGAACCCTTGAAAAACCTGTAAAAGAGGCACCAAAATCGTCTTTAGGGTTTCACCAAAACTTCTCCTCTTTTAATGAAAAAACTAGAAAACTATATATAGGAAAATCGTCCTGACGGCGTCAAGAGTTAAATCTGACGCCGTCAACTCGCCGCCATAAACTTCCTCGGACGCCCTAGATCCACTTGTGACGGCCTATGTGACGCCGTCACCACCTACGGTAAATTAATCTTGGCCACTTTGACGCCGTCATCTACTCATCTGACGCCGTCACCAGCTACGGTAAAATATTCATCATGTCTGACGCCGTCAAGACTCAAGTCGTGACGCCGTCACCTTGTATTTCCAGCTTGGATTTTTGGTACTTTGTCGTTTTCTTCACTTTATGCTCCAAAAACGTCCAAAATAGCCTCTTTTCCAGAATTCACTCTCCAAACACCTAAAATCACAAAAGGAACGATTTAGGGCAATATTTGATCAAATAAAGTCGGATTCGGGCTTAAATGACCCCCTAAAAACGGATCATTTTTCGCCTCATCAACCTACACACCTCCAAGAACCACACACGAGTCTCCCTTGCACCACCCTTGGATCAAATAGAGATGGAGAAAAAAAATAGCCGCCGTTTGTTTTTATGGTTTTGTGTGAGGGTGAATGTATTATACGAATGGTAGAATTTGCAATAAATGTGAGTGTGTTTTCTGCGTTTAATTGTTTGTGGTGATATTCAGTTAAGTCAAAGAAAAATATATGAAATGTATATGAGATGTTTGACTGAGATTGAGGAGATCCAAATATGGTAACAATCGTGATTTTGGGAGTGATTAGGGCCGAGTATCATGATGATTGGTAGAGTGATTTAAATGAGTGATAAACAAAATATACTTCCCATAATTCGAATAATGTGCGCCACAAATTTACAAAAGAAAATGGGTCCAACACAACATATTAGACGTGTGACATATATTTGGATGTTAAATCGTATAGACTTAAGTTATCATAAGTTTTATAAATTTTAATAACGTGTATATTGTTCAAATATTAAAGATTTTAATATTTAGGTTATGATCGTTATTAATGTTTTAGATTATTAAACGTCTTCTCAAAAGTTTAAAATTAGAGGGGTATTTTGGGTATTTCATATGTTCAAAATTTCTGGGTTTTACAGCTATTCCCCACTCAAAAAGAATTTTCGTCCGCGAAAATGAAAGAAGGAATAATGCAGCAAAACCAAACGAACGTCTACCAGACTAAAAGGAAAATGAGGGTAGCTGGCTTGTATAGACTCCTCAGTCTCCCAGGTCGCCTAACGTGGTAGATGGTTCTTCCAAATAACTTTAATAAAACGAATAACTTTATTTCTCATGACTCTCTCCTGTCTATCAAGAATGGCTTCCGGTTTTTCTGAAAGTGACATAGCTGGTTGAATCTGATCAAGAGGTTATGACACCATATGTAGAAGATGATAATTGTATCTTCTGGAAGGCTCATATGGGAATACGAAAAGAAAAAAAAAATAAGTCAAGTTAACTGTAGTAGAGATCTCTTCAAAGAGCTTGAGATTGATGATAGTTGTATCGAGGTCAACAGAATGCAAAATCGAGAGTTAAAATATATCCAATTATCTAACTAACGAATGTAGAGTCAACGCATAGGTAGAATGAACCTAAAGTCTAACAAGTCACAGAAAATCCAACGGAGATCAAATTCTAAACTTCTTAGATACTCCCCAAGATATCCTATAACCACAATAAGTGCACGTTATATGATGTGAGTATTATTACGTTGGCCAGGCGTCATAATACTAGCATCATATAAATATGCTCTCATGATGGTCATACTTTATCACGAGTCGTAAACAAACAAGTCAATCTTAGTTCACCTATTACTTCTATCACCCAAGAGGTCAACCGAAATCAAGCGTCATAACCAAGAGGAACATTGAATGACAAAAACAACGGAAGTCTCCATGAATAGTTAAAGGAAAACAAAACTACTCGCAAGAGTAACAGAAATCTAACATATCAGCAATTAAGGTACGTCGTCTCAAAAGCATCAATTTTCCCAAAATTTGTCAAACTTTCCAACCAAGACCATCATCAAACATACGCAGAATGAACACGGAACAGAGATGATATTGGAGGACCTAAATCGTCCAAGGATCACATTGCCAGATAACGAAACTCAAGAATTTAACACGAGTGAGCATTAATCATCATTAACTTCATCCTTCACAGGATCAACTCATCCAAACAACAAAATGTTTTGTTCCAAAAACCATCCATTCAAAACATCAAATCTCTTCAAGTCCAAGTAATCTGTCTTCTTTTGTCCATCAATCTGGGAGTGAAATAAAACTGTGAACTCGAGTCTGATTCATCAAGCCTTCTGCAGTTCTTCTTGGAATGCGATGGAGTAATGTGAATTCCTGACACGATCTTAAATCCATTCGTCATCCAGTCTGCTTCCGCTCTTAATTCATCTTAGTACAACCAAGATGAATAGGGAAGTGAGACTGCATGTCTTCATCAGCTCCAGCTTCGCCACCTTGACCTACTTCTTGTCCCCTGCATCGCCAACACTTCTGCCTTGTAAGGAGTGTCTTCACTCTTCATGGTAGCCACTTTTGTTGTCAATTCCAGGTCAGGAAGTGAAGTTAATCTTCTCATACGTTTCTAGTTGTCTTGATGCATACGCAAAATCTTCTATGCTTTAAAAGAGTATAACCAAGTCTCTTCCTGAAATGTCCCAAAATTTGTTCTTCCTAAAATATGGAAGTTATTTCTATTTCAGATTTTCCCAAAACTCCGTTCTCAATCAAACTAAGTCGTTTCTTTGTGTTTAAGAATTTCATCAATGGTAATGCAAATTGGTAAGTATCTTCCAAAATTCTTCTGTAAGGTTCACGAGACTAGCTTTTCAAATTTATTGTCGGTCTTGATCACTGGGTGATAGATTCAGATCTTGCGGAATTTAAAGAGATATTCTAGTCTAAGAACACTGTTGTTCCAACAAATATCATTTTCCCAAAATGCACAAATGATCGCCAAATTTCTAATAGGGTACAAAATGGTTTCCATGTCCTTTCTCAACTCCGAATGTACTATTACGTCATACAATGACTGTTTATCCAAGTACTCACGAGAAACGCTATTCGTCAGATTCATAAGATGGTCAGAGCTTTAGCTAATACTATTAGCATCACTAACCGTCATAGTAGTCTTCACGAATACGGAAGTCGATTCCAAAAATAACCTCAACTCATAACTCCATACCACAATGTCATACTAGAACAATTCTTCCAAATATTCAAGAAAACATAATCTCACCATATACACGGAAATAGTTGACGTGATACCAATACAATTGGAATCGTTAACTTATTATTACGAATACAAAGACGGCTTCAAAATCATCTTAAGGAACCTTCACGTCCACCACACGTAGTCCCTCTTCTTCTTCACCAATAAAACTGATATACTTCACAGGCTTACTCTCGGTTAGTAAACTCAATTCTTAGAAGTTCTTTTATTTGTTTCTTCAGTCTTTCAATGAAGCCATCGGAAACGGATTTTCAAAGGTAGGTCAAGATCATATCAAAGGTAAACGGAATTGTATAACAACTACATTTGCCAAACTAGACGGATAATTCACGAATTAGGATCAAGTGCAAGGTTTGTCAAAAGTCTTTAGGTAGATAAGTTAACCATTCAAGGAGGTTGGGATTTTGTTCAGCTTCTTAGCCCAAATGTGCCTCATTGCGAAATACGAACATTGTATTTTTGTCAAAGTGATACGCGTGGGATACTAGTTGCCAACATCGTCAATGGAGTCAAATAGAAAGATGAGAATTATCCGAAAGTAACAGAATCTATCAGATCAATCAATTTAGGGTGCAAAACCATCGTACCAATACTTCCAAAATCATCAAGATTCCCATGACAATTTACTGATGAACACAAATAGGATTGCCATAACGAAACTCATAAAGGGGAACTTAATTCAAAGTTTCAATATTATCAGAGTAACTCGAAAACGGAAATGAATTCGAAGTCTAGTATAGGCTAAATAGAAGAGTAAAAGAAACTAGTTCACGATCACAAATTTCCTTCGTTCAATTTGGATTATAACGGCTGGTCGCCGTAGACTCTAGATCGGAGTTTACGTCATTCTCTTCTTCTCTTCCTCCCTTTCACTAATCCAACCATTCCTGTTATTCTCGTGTTGCGGCAAAAGGCGACTAGCAAAACCACTTTTGCGATCTCTCTCTTCTTCTTCCACAGACTTATGGCACTTTTCGTAATACTTGGTGTCAAAACCTTTGTTATCAATTACTTTAGTTTCGTACATCTCTTTTTCCTTGTCATCCATCTTCTGGCAGCCCGTAGCATCAACAGTAGTCCCCTTACTCCTTCTTATGCACTCGATCTGTCTTGAGGTATCCTTAACGGCATGAATCACTATTTTCTTCGGGTTTTCGTCAGGTGGTCTAGAGCGACGAGATTTAACCATCTGAACGGTTACCAAATGGTCAGAATAAGGAGGTCAAGGACAAACACGAAAGGAAGGTACGCTGAAGGAAGCCTAATATCTACCCAATCCTCACAGGTTAAAACTTAAGTTCGCACATGGAAGAATCCTAAATCAAGTTTGCAAGGTGTTCATCAATGTTCCTACAGTGGAAACCTAATGGTCCAAAACTCACAGGTCTAGGTTTATGTATTATAAGTCGTCAGCCTGGGCTCTGATACCATAAATTGTAACACCCCAACCCGATAAGGGTAGAAGTACTACATTAGGGTGACATATCAAAGCAAACACAAGCATACATCTTAAGTAATACAAAGGAATCTCAAAGGTTACAAGGAAACTGAAGTACAAAGTTACAATGAGAACAACAATAAATACTAAGTCTGATACTGAACATCTCTTCTAGTCATCTCTAAATCCAGAAAAGCTATCAATGTATAGTCTTCTAAGTCCAAGGTACTCTCCGCCCGTAACCCAGCTTCCTACTAAAACCTACCGCAGGAAAAGAAATGCGGCTGAGCTTAAAAAGCCCAGTGAACAGATATATATAAAAGGGAAACCAAGGAATAACGAACGAACAAAGGTATAACGTAAGGTGCATTGGGGAAAGCATAAGGTATAATCAAAGGATAACAAAGGTATAAGATAATCAGTAGCAAATCATAGTGTAAGATAAGGTAAATCAGTAATCAACCAAAGTGTAAGGTCAGTCATCAAATCCCGAGCTCGAACAAATCATATCACATATCACATCATAGTAACCATGGAGTAGCTAGCTCCCAAAATGTGAAGACACGGATTGCACCCATGCACATTCACCGAACATATAATAATCATAATCACAATCATGTCAAATCCATCGAACACAAAGCGAACCTAGGATTGCAATCCATACGCCCCCCGAACAAATAATAACAATCATCATAATAATCATAAAGCGCGCATATCATATAAATGGGGACGGTGTGAGAAATCACTCACCCACACGTGAGTCATGCCACTGGTGCATCAATGACACGGCCATGTTACCTTCATGGCTAGGAAACGAACTTGGCTCGGGTGTCAAACTGAAGGGTCAAAGCAAAGTCAAAACAAAGTCCAAATCAAAGGTCCATCTCAAAGGTTCAAAGCAAAGGTTCAATATCAAGGTTCAAGTATCAAAGGTTCATATATCATATGGCAGATCAAATAGGAAAGCCCAACATAAAAGGCTCAGAGTCCAATAATAAGGTCATATCAAAGCACTCAAAGATAGGAAAAGTCATGAGAAACGTTTACTGAAAAGGTCGGAATATCTGTACTTTTATTCAAAGCAAGCAAACAGGAAAGAAAGGTCACACAAGATGAGTCACGGATCACTCCCGCTTCACGGAACCTATACGAATTAAATACCAAGTATTACTTTAAGTCCAATTGAATTAGATTACTCTTTTAATATGCTTTCCATTTTTAGTAACTTTCTATTTTAGGCAAGTTTCCCAATTTAGTAAGTTTCATTTTTAGAAAGTTCCCCGAAATAATAATTTAATCCTTTAAGATTAAAATGAACCATTAAAATATTTGAGGATAAAATGATCAATATAATATTTTAGGGTTGATTTATCAAATTAGTAAAGTCTAGTGTCTAAAATATAAATTATCAAAATTAAATATTAAAAGTCAAATAAAATTATTTTAAACTTTATTTTAAGAAATTAATATTAAGATAATAATTTGGACTCCGTCATTATAATTTTATGAAATTTATTAACGTACCCACGATCATAATATTTATGCCACGACGACCCAAGGTCTTTATTATTTCGAAAACAAACAAGTCCAAGACACCTTCTTGTTAAAACTATGCCGAGACAACCACTTCTCTTGTTGTTTAAATAAGCCGCGACACACAATCTTACTCACATTACTTAGTTATAATTTTCGCTAGACATTCCCATTTTACTTTAGTCTTTATATACGTAGGTAACATATGCATGTTTTGCTAGACATGCATGTCCCTTTATATCAAATATTAAGAAACAGATTCGAAAATTATATTTAAATCAAGTAAGACTTGTAGCTAGATCCCAACATCAGTCCTTTTCTTCTCGAATTTAAAATACCATGTCTCTTTATATTTCTTAGGTTTCCTACAGGTTCTCATGTTACTTGCTTTAAAGATCATATACTATATAACGAAACGCAACCTTATATTATGTGTATCTCCCATCGTTATTATGAATGTTTATATTCAGATTTTAATGCATCTTTTAGAGGTTAAAATGAGTGTCGCAAAGCCGAAACGGAACATATATCACCAATAGGTACGAATGACCCAAAACAGGATGAGATTGACATATATAATTCCTATATTCATAACTTTTATGTGGGTTAACTATTCGTAAGATCATGCTAAACGAAACACAGCTTTATGTTATACATATTCATCGATTCGATGTTCATCATTTTATGTGACCTTTTGTTTGTTTCATGCATGTAAAACATTAGCAGGTTCATAGTTTATTTCATGTAACATGTTAATCGATATGCATGAGATCAAAACGAAAAATGGATAGGGCAAGGATGATACTATACCCTCGTCGCGTGATCGAAACGAAAGAGACACGAACCAAGATCGAATACTAGCCGAGTACACGTCTAACACCACAATCCCAACCCCTTCGAGCAGCAAGAAACCCACGTACTTATCACCCTCAAACCAGCAAACCTCCCACGATCGAGACCTCCAACAGCAACACGACCTACACACCTCCAAGAACCACACACGAGTCTCCCTTGCACCACCCTTGGATCAAATAGAGATGGAGAAAAAAAATAGCCGCCGTTTGTTTTTATGGTTTTGTGTAAGGGTGAATGTATTATACGAATGGTAGAATTTGCAATAAATGTGAGTGTGTTTTCTGCGTTTAATTGTTTGTGGTGATATTCAGTTAAGTCAAAGAAAAATATATGAAATGTATATGAGATGTTTGACCGAGATTGAGGAGATCCAAATATGGTAACAATCGTGATTTTGGGAGTGATTAGGGCCGAGTATCATGATGATTGGTAGAGTGATTTAAATGAGTGATAAACAAAATATACTTCCCATAATTCGAATAATGTGTGCCACAAATTTACAAAAGAAAATGGGTCCAACACAACATATTAGACGTGTGACATATATTTGGATGTTAAATCGTATAGACTTAAGTTATCATAAGTTTTATAAATTTTAATAACGTGTATATTGTTCAAATATTAAAGATTTTAATATTTAGGTTATGATCGTTATTAATGTTTTAGATTATTAAACGTCTTCTCAAAAGTTTAAAATTAGAGGGGTATTTTGGGTATTTCATATGTTCAAAATTTCTGGGTTTTACATTGGTACACATTGGGTTCTCTATTTTCTAAGGGTATTCTAAGTTTCATGACTAATAGTCATACACTTCATGATTCATCACACCAATTGCAGTGGAGAAAGGGAATTCCACATTGACCATGTGTGAACCCTGCTTACCTGGACACTTCTGAAAGCATAAAATGTATATGCGGTCTAAAATATGTATAAATATTATCTTTCAGATGGCCCAGCAGCCCAGCTAAGTGAAGGAAATACAAAACTGCTACAACATGAAAAGCTTCGTGTTCTGTTGGTATGTGTTTGAAGTTTGACATTAGTTTATAGTCAATATTGTAAGCCTGCTTTGTTGTTATGTTTTAGTAATGGGAACCGATAGTACAATATACTATCCAAATATGCATTTTTATTTTTCCGTATGCAATATGATGTCGAAATTTTATCTTATATGCAATTAACATCACACTAAATGAATTAGAATCACAAAGTTTGTTGCAATTTACATTGTTAATCTATTATTAAACTATTTATACTATCTTTATTTTCTTACAAACAATTTCTTAAAACTTGCCGGCCATCGGCCGGGCCTGGAAGCTAGTTTAAGTAATATAACATTTCTCGGTGGACGGTTTCTCGAGACAATAAAATATTCCTATAACTTAAAAAAATATTATTACTAGAAGTTGGGTCTCTATCTGGGTGTTATGTTTAATGGGCTGAATGTGAGGTTATGTTATCATTTTTAGTAGGGCCAAGCATCGGTCTAAACCGACCCGATCCAAACCGATAAACCGAAGCCAAACAGAATATGGTTGGTTCGGTTTGGTTTTGTGCCTGGTCTGTTGGTTCGGTTAGGTTTATGTGTGTTTTTGTCGGCTTTGAGTCAAACCGAACTGACTCGAAACTGAAAATTGTGAAAAACCGAACCGACAGGCCATCGAGTCGGCTTGGTTTTTGTCGGTCCGATTCGTTTTTTAACCTTTCATGCTCAGCCCTAATTTTTAATCAAGTTTATAATATTTGACTAATCTCAATTTTAAGCTTTTAACTTTTAAAATTATCATTTAATTTTATAAGAGCAATTGTGTAAATTGACATTGATAGAGAAACTGTGTAACTTTTTTATAAATAGGTAAACATGTACAGATTGGCCAATATTAAAAACTTGTCATTTAAAAAGTTGACATTTTAAAAGGGGATTTGGTCGAATAATAGTAGTGTACTTTTTTAAATGTACCGATCTAGTACATGAACTTTTTTTAAGTTATATGTATATGTGATGATGACGTGTTACGTTATAAATGTTGCCACGTGTCAGGCATTTAGGTATGACATATCATTATCACATACCAAATTGAAACACTTACAAAAATTTGTTACATTTTTACAGTTTAAAAAAGTTCATGTACTAGATCGATACATTTGGAAAAGTACATTGTTATTTTTTTTACCAAATCTCTTTTAAAAGTAGTAAAGATTGGTATTGATAGATCAACCGAGTATTTTAAAATTGTTTTAAAAAAGGAAAGTAAAATAGTAAACTCGCCAACTTATTAAAGTGAAATGGGTATTATAAGCAATCAACATTACTCAACTTACAATATTAAGTTTTTGGAATGCATAAGCATGCATTATAAGTAGTAGAGATTTTGTGTTTTTTCTTAGACTACCCTTAGTGGTCATACTACTTCACCATCCACATCAATGCCACATTTCCCTCTCCATTTACCTCTCACGCCCTCTTACTTTTCACCCATAATTGTCACACCACTTCACCTTTTAACCCAGTTTTTTACTTATTAAAAATTAAAATTTTATTCATAAATAAAAAATGTTACATAGATAACTAAAAACATAAACGTACGAAATAAAAAAAAAATGTAACACTACATAGATAATTAAAAAGGTAAACTAAAATGGTAAATTCTACCTTGCCTTGATCATCTGCATCATCGCCTCGACCCGTTCGCGTTGTTCTACAGTCAAGTGATCAGTAGGCTGCAGATAGAACATTTCGTCTTTTTGACGTTACTTTCTTTCTCGGATTCTCAACTCTTGTTCCTTTAGTTCCAGCTCCTTCTTTCTAATTTTCAAAAATGCTTAAACGTTATGTGACTTTTGGGGTTGTATGGCTCATTGAGACTTGCATATTCATTGACTATCAACCTAGCCAACATTTCCTCATTGGCAAATCTTGAAGAGGCCAATGATATTACCGCTTTCTTCTTTGATATGTCTCTGCCCATTGAACATAACTTCCTGCCCATCCTCTTCCTCATCGTCTCTGGCCTGCTTATTCAAATTAAAACTACCCTCCGCTGAATTTATCATGTTAAATGAACAAGACTTGTATCTTTTGTTCTTTGCCTGTATATTTGTTTCAAAGTCTGGAAGTTTCACCTCCTTTCATTTCTGACAAAGGTGCCTGTTGGGTGTAATCCCTGTCTCCGGCTCCACTCACCATCGTCCGAGTGACGTTATTTATGCCGGGTGTAATATAATACACAACCTATGACATCTCATGAAAGTATTCGGATGTTGAAAAAAAAAGATTGTTTCTAAGAGAAAATAAAATATTTTGAAAATATTATTTTCTATAAGTATTTAAGTTTGTTTCATGGCATTTTTTCTTTTCTTTGTGATTCCACAAATAAGGTGTAGATTGGCGGGAACACCATGATCCCGGGTGCCTTTTAGCACCAGCCATTGTCACCTCACAAGAAATAGCTCCGGCAACTCTCCTGGCCCAGAGGAGCACAACTTGGAGTGAGACGAGCCGAGACTCGACCCCGATCTCTTATTCTACAAAATCTCTCCGGTGTGCCTATAGATTTTGCGTAGGCGGGTACCTATTTGAAGCGAATGCCAAAGAATGGGCTCGGAACGAGAGCTCCATCCATTGAACTAATAGCTATTTATATATTTTTTTATTTTTGTAATATGTGCATATTTTATTTTTAAGTGTATCTAGAAAGAAAGAAAGAAAGAATGAAAAAAAAAAAAAAAAAAAAAAAAAAAAAAAAAAAAAAAAACGTTTATATGAGTATTTTCGTAACTTTCTAAAACTACGTAGATTAAAAGCATAAGATCCAAATTGTGACAACCGCTTTGAAGCGCGGTTTTGTTACATCCTCGTTATTATGCTACTAGCCTATTAACTTGAGAAAACCACGGGTGTCATAATTCTTTTTAACATATGGTTTAATTTAGTTTAGGGCTGTTTAATTTAAAAGGAAACTGCAAAATACATCAATGTGGTTTACACATTTTGGTATCTTACATCTCTGTCAGAAACTTTTGGCAATATACATCCTCGTTAGGCAAATGTTAGCCACAATACATCCCTCGTTAACAATGAGGACTAACGGTGCAAATTTTTTCTCCGTTATCTCTTAACGAGAATGAAAATATTACACCGTTAGCCTTCGTTACCAAAAATTTGCACCGTTAGTCCCCTTTTTGTATTTTTTTTTCATTTGTTGTACGTTTTATCCGTTTTTTGTCAGTTTTCCCGTTTTTTGTACGTTTTAATCCGTTTTTTGTATGTTTTATCTATTTTTGTCAGTTGTTTTCCGTTTTTTGTACGTTTTATCAGTTTTTTTACGTTTTTATCTGTTTTTGTGTGTTTTTATCTGTTTTTTGTACGTTTTATCGGTTTTTTTAACGTTTTTATCCTGTTTTTGTCAGTTTTTTTTCCGTTTTTAGTACGTTTTATCAGTTTTTTAACGTTTTATCCGTTTTATCCATTTTTTGTCGGTTGTTTTCCGTTTTTTGTACATTTTATCAGTTTTTTAACGTTTTAATCCGTTTTTGTACGTTTTATCCATTTTTTGTCAGTATTATCCCGTTTTTTGTACGTTTTATCAGTTTTTAATGTTTTAATCCGTTGTTTGTACGTTTACGTTTAATTCATTTTTTGTACGTTTTATCAATTTTTTATCAGTTTTTTTTTCCATTTTTGAACGTTTTATCAGTTTTTATTTGTTTTTTGTACGTATAAAACGTTTAAAAAAACTGACAAAAAAGGATAAAACGTACAAAAACCGGATAAAACTGATAAAACGTACAAAAAACGGATAAAACGTACAAAATACGGATAAAAACGTATAAAAAACAGACAAAATGTAAACAAAACTCACAAAAATTGGATAAAACGTACAAAAAACGGATTAAAACATTAAAAAAACCCGATAAGATGTTCAAAAAATGAATAAAACATAAAAAAAAAACTGACAAAAAACGGATAAAAACGTAAAAAAAAAAAACTGATAAAATACAGATGGAACGTACAAAAAATGGATAAAACGTAAAAAAACTGATAAAACGTACAAAAACGGAAAAAAAAAAAACTGACAAAAAACGGATAAAATGTACAAAAACGGATAAAAACGTTAAAAACTGACAAAACGTACAAAAAACAGAAAAAAACTGACAAAAAAACAGATAAAAACGTTAAAAAACTGATAAAACGTACAAAAACGGATAAAAACGCACAAAAAACGGATAAAAACGTAAAAAAAACCCTGTTAAAACGTACATAAAACGGAAACTAACTGACAAAAAATAGATAAAACGTACAAAAAAAAACGGATAAAACGTACAAAAAAGGAAAAAAACTGACAAAAAACGGATAAAACGTACAAAAAACGGAAAAAAAAAAATCAAAAAGAGGACTAACGGTGCAAATGTTTGGCTAACGAAAGCTAACGGTGTAATATTTTCAGTCTCGTTAAGAGATAACGGAGAAAAAAATTTGCACCGTTAGTCCTCATTATTAACGAGGGATGTATTGTGGCAAACGTTTGCCTAATGGGGATGTATATTGACAAAAGTTTCTGACAAGGATGTAAGATGCAAAATGTGTAAACCACAGGGATGTATTTTGCAATTTCTTCTTAATTTAATAACTAAAATGAATCGATAACCAAACTTAAGCTTCTTGGACATTTAAAAAAGCTAAAGCCTCTTGAACAAAGAGGAGGACGTGAGAAGAAGAATGCATACCAACTCCAGTGACCACCAACCAACAAAATAAACAATGTCAATTAAAATTGTCAACCAATGCCGGCAGTACCTGCCTTGTACTTTGAGAGTTTGAGGAGACCATTTGTGTTTTAAGCTTTTAATATCAATGAAAATCTATAATCTTATAAATAAACAACTTTAAAGTGGCATATTAAGTATCAAGCTTTATAAAAATCAACAACAAAAAAAAAAAAGAATAAATAAAAATAAAAAATAATAATAAAAGAAAAAGAAAACGGCACTTTAGATGAATCATTTGGACACAATTAAACCTGAAGCTGAAACGGCCATGTAAGGTCGCATAGACTCCACGCCACTCTAGTTCGATTTTACAGCGTAATGCTTGCTAGTTGCTACCATTTGTTCATCTCATATAGCTAGAGTGTTGATTATACACAAATAATAAAACCATAATTTCTCAGATTTATGTTTTAGATCTTTGAATCAAAACTCGCAAATATATAGTCATGCCAATCATTTCTCTAGATAATATATGTAGAGTTTAAGTTATGATCGAAATAAAGCCAAACGGGATTAAACTACGGGTTGTAATGACTATATAGTACTTTGAACCTCGCATAAATAGTTCTTATCATAGACTATATGTTTATATATATATCACTGATAAAACTAAACAGAGAAGATTGTACTATCATACATATAATGATTAGCTAATTTCTAAACTAGCTAGATTAATCCTTGTTAAAAATGTATCCTCAAATAAGCTCTTCAAAGAAATGCCCAAGATCAAACATGCCATTGCAACATTCCACCGTTTTAAGCACCTTTTCAAATGCCACCACATTGCAGGGAATCACCAGTCGGTTTTTCTGCTCTTCGTCATCGTAAGCCTTCTCTAACAACATTTTAAAGAGCGGATGAGACAGATATGCAGTAGGAACCACAAACCTTTGTTGCTTGTCACCAACGTAACTCGCAAAATAGCCATTTGGGGTTGAGATGGGAAAGGCTTCAGCGCAACCATTCTCGGCACACATCTTGAGCAAATGGTCATTGTGCAATGGCTCACTATCCGGGTTGCGTTTGACTTTGATCATTTTTGCTAGGTTTTTGAAGGAGCCTATCTTCTTGCCCAACATTGTTTTGGAACAAATGTCTATGTGAAATGTGGCTGTAGGAAGAAGCTTAAATCCTACATTTAAATAGATTGGTTTTGACCATTTCTCTAAAAGGATGATCAAATTAAAGATATAAAAAAATACTAGAAAATAGAAAGTTGACAAATAGTTTTGCATTGTTGCAGGCTGCAACTTTGTTTATCTAAAGAGACAACGAGTCGTGTATTTTTTTTTTTATAAGCGTAAAAGCCAAAAAACAAGAACTAAGTATGTACACAAATGAAATCTTTACCTTTTTATTACTGATATAAGTAGCCAATTTTGTAGTGACATGTTGTGATGAACTCCCGTAACCTCATAAATAAGAGAGCACCGTGCAGTGTCCCTTCGCTCGCCATTCGCCACCCAAATTAACCGTTGGCACCGCCATTTGTGCACCGACGGCGGTGCCATTAGTGCGCCGTTGGTAAATCCGTTGTTGCAATGCCCGGTGTTATTCTTTCTTTTTATTTTTTATTTTTCGTTTTTTTAGTGTGCGGCGTGTATTTGATGGGGTGTTTTGTGGGACTTACAAACACCAATTAGGGATGGCACCCGTGGGTAATGGGCACGGGTACCTCTAACCCGTCACCCGCCCATGTACTTTTTTTCTCACCCATCACCCACCCGTCACCCACCAATGGGTACAAATTTCTACCCATGCCCTTGCCCGTGGGTATTTGTTACCCATGGGTAAACCCATGGGTTAGTGTTATGCAACAAAATTACAAAACGATAATATGAAAACTAACTACGAAATTGCGTAATAAGACACCAATCAATTTGCCAAATACAATTTTGATTATTTGATCCTTCATACTCTCTTTTTAGTTTTGAAACTCAAACAAACTTTTAGGTTAATGTGTTTTTTTGAGACTTAGTAGTAACTGTTAAATGTATACCTGCAACATAATAAATATTTTAATTAGTATAATTAATTTTAACATGGGTTTATGGGTACACCTACGGGTATTTTGACAGGTATACCCATGGGTATTTTAAATGGGCTTCATGGGTTTACCCGCGATGGGTATGCCTCACCCGTCACCCACCCGCCACCCATTGATGGGTAAAGATTTTCACCCACAACCCACCCATGGGTGAAAATTGACGCGTTTACCCACCCATTTATGGCGGGTACCCGCGGGTTGTGGGTTTTTTCTCGCCCATTGCCATCCCTAACACCAATAAGTGTTATTGGCTTTTTTCCTAATGAATGTCTTTTAGTTATTGGTGTTTAATTAAAAAATGATTAGGTGACGCTAAGATAATACACCAATAAATGTTACTTGGCAATCTCGACACCTAGCTCTCTAAATGGAGGTTGACTTGGCGTTCCTGTGGCATAGACGTGGCAACTATGCGGTGTCCCTTGATGATGTGGAAACCAAATGAAACAACAAATATGACCTTTTTTTTTATTCGTTGTTAAACTTCTCGTGAAACAATGATCAAAATAAAAGATTGGAGGTTTAGATTTTTAAAAACATCAAGGTCAAAATCCTATATCTCACACATAAAAGCATCCGCGTTGGTTAAGACGATCTTTATCTACCATTACTACAAACTCAGCGTCATGTCATCGTGATATCTCGCATCCTCACTCTTTTGTGGTTGTACTCACGTAAAAGATGTTCTTGTATTGTACTGATTTCTTTTTGTTCAGAAAATAATGATTTTCGAGAGAGAGAGAAAAAAAGACCAACAACGACCAACTTTTAAGAGCGGAAAAATTATGCATGATCAATTGGACATGTTTATGTTAGTGTTTTTGACTTTTGTTAATAAACCTTTCTTTTTTAACAGCATATACAAATGAAAGAAAAATTGATATATCTATACTACTTATAAAAGAAAAACAGTCAAAGTAAAAAGTTGAGTTTTCAATATTTGGTCATATGAGAGAAAAATAATATAATTAATACTCTCATTAAAACACCCCATCACTTAAAAGTACAATGATTTATTCACATTGTACAACCAATTAAAAACATATCTACCAAATTAAATACAACCAATTAAAACATCACTTACTAAAAAATACAATAAAATTTTCATAATATATAATTTAAATAATGTACAATATAATCCATATGAAATAAACACACTAATTAATGATATTTTTAAACACCCTAAAATGAAAAGTACATGTTATTATACACATTATACAAATTAATAAAACACACAAAACTTCATACAACATAACAAATTGATGGTACATATAGTTTTTAAAACTGGACGGGACTAACGGGTTCAATGGGAACCGGTGTCGCCACCGGTTTGGCTAACCAATAAAAACCATTCGAAAACGAATCATAGAGGACTCGTTGAAATCGATACAAACAGGTGAGTCAGGCCTCATCGAGATCTATTTCTCCGGTTAATCGTCACAAGTACCCGAAAGAAAAACTGAAAAGCGAAAAGTTGAAACTAAAAAAGGAAATGTTGAAAACATATATTTCAAAAGAAAACTATTAATACAAATCACAAACCGGGTTGACCCAGTTTAATTTGACCCGTTTTTTACTCAACCTAGCAAGTTGACCCGGTTTAAATCGATCAATTTTTCGACCGGAACGGTTCAACCGGTTGAACCACCCGGTTCGAACCGAGTTTCAAAACATTATGTTTAATTCTCAAATCTTCAAACTTTTATTATTTTTTGTTTATAACCTATAAATTTTTTTATTAATAAATTATATGTCGCTATAGAATCTTGTTTCAATGCACAGTTACTCGTTTAGTATAAAGAATTACGTGTAAATGACATGCAATTTTATATTGAAGTGGACTTTCGTATGATAATATTGCATTTGAAAACTGGTTACCAAGGTTGCAGGTGAAACGAGTAATGCAAATAAATATTTTTCGAAATTTTAGTAATCCATGTATTAAATACATATGATTGAATGAATTTAGCATATTTGGCATATTTTGATAACATATTTGATATTAACTCTGCTACTAATGAGACAAGTAAACACTTTATTTCTTGACAAAATTAGGATATTCTTTTATCAACAATTTTACTTGATATAATAATAAGAAAGTAAAGATTTTATTTCTAGCCATAGTACTATAGTAGTATTGACGTTTGACTTCAGTCATGGATTCTAATTTTTTTTTCCGCGTATTAAATTTACTAGTAACAAAGTAACAACGGAAGAAGAAAAAGAAAACGAATAAAAAATAATAATAATAAAAATAGTTAAAGAAGATTTGATAAAGTGACATTGTTAAAGATTTCACTTAGACCGGGTGCAGTGGGCAGTGACGGACCCAGGGAATATAGATGTGGGGGGCAAAATTTTTTTTTTTTTTGACAATAACAATAAAATACGGAAAAAAAAAGATCGTAATGATAAATCTAGTATTTTTACTTAGAGATGAATGATTTATAAGGCTTTAGAGCATTAAATGTTAGGTTTTAGTATGTGGGTGGGGGGCAATTTGAGTTTTGGGTGGGGGTCACTTTTTAAAAAAGGTCAAAATTTTAAAAAAATTACACTAAAATTTCAACTTTTTCGACTAGCCGTGGGGGGCACCGGACCCCCATGATTATACTATAGGTCCGTCCCTGGCAGTGGGTGTGACCCCTCACCCTTCACCACCCACTTCACATGTCGCTTATATTGTGAGTGTCTTCCGTCACGTGTTGAGTGAAAAATGAAGCTGATCACTCTCGTGTACCATGTGTTTGTGGGCCTTAATTGATGTTTTTATTGTTATTTATTTGATATGTAAGTTTGTGTGGATTATTTTATGAGGTATGTTGTATAAAGTAGGGCTGATCATCGGTCGAAGATTGGACCTGACTGAACCGACCAAGACCGAGACCGAAATAACCCAAAAGCCAAGACCGAGACCGAGACCAAATGTGATCGGTCCGGTCAGGTCGGTCTCGGTCCGGTCCAAGAAGGCAAAATGGTCGGTTTTTAGACCGGACCGAGACCGAAATAAAGAAAAACCCGTCTCTGAGAACGGACCGCTGATCCTTCGGTCCGGTCGAAACGGTCAGTTTACTCAACCTTAGTTTAAAGTAGATAATTTTAAGAAAAGTGAGAAGAGTGATCACTATTATAGGTGAAAAGTGAGAAGAGCAATGATATGCTAAATGGCGATGTAACGATGAAATGATGCTGAGATTAAAGGTGAATGAAGGTTACCATTACATCTTAGCAAATTATTGTGTAAAGACTTTTGGTCATTTTTTCGAAGTCTTTATTCTTTACACATCAGTTTGTTGTGTGCCAAGTGAAGTCGTGCGAGAAAATATCACCTTTTTACTTGTAAACTATTGATACGGATAAGATTATTCGATAGTAAACTCATCATGATATTGTTTAATGTTAAAGGAAAGAAAAGATAACAAGGAACCTTTTTATCCAATGTCGACTGCCACGTTTCGTTGTCATAATTTGGACCCAACATTTCTTTAATACCTCCATCTTATATAGTAGTATCGAATCACCTTATCATTTGCTTTATTAAAACCCACTCAACTAAACAACAAATTATCATTTCCTCAAAGTCTACCAAGTCGAATATTGAACATGCCCAGTTTTGGGACGCAAGTAAGGGGAAGAGCTAGAGATGTTAAGAGGTTCTTCAAAAACGGTTTTAGAAAGGTTACATATTCCTGCAAAAAAGGGTGGCATAAGGTCAAACATATTCGTAGATGATTTCTCTCACTCTAAACAATCTATGCTTTGGTTGATTTTATTATTATGTATTGTGACTTTCGATCCAAGTTTATCTTGAAGCATGTTATGTATCAAAAAGTGTCTTTATGTTCATATGTACCATAGATGTGATATGTTGACTTTGTTCTATAGTTAGAGAAAGTTTACGATGTACTTGTCACTTAAAATGTAATTTTAAGTAGTTCTATTGTGAAATGTATCGATAAGTTAATGTGTTTGCAAATAATTTCATGCTTCTTCTTTGTTATGATAGCTAGGTACTCCATGTGATTAATTTCTTGTTTCCTGATTATGGTTTTGTTTTAATATATTGCTTTTTCGTGTATTCAATTTCGACAACTTATGATAAATACCAGTTTTTACTTTTGCATAAGCATAACCATGGTTTTAAAACTGAAGCAGACATCAAACCGGCTTCTTTTCCGGTTCCTGGTTAAACCCGGAGTTTTTCAGGTTAAACCGGATGGTTTGATTCCCGGTTGAACTGTCTGATTCAATCTGTTTTTAAAACACTTCGCATAACCATTAAAACAAAATGTCAAATCGCACTCAAGGAAGAAGATTACAATGAAAAGCCCATAAATAGACGTTTAAGAAATAAATATTAAATATTGTATATGTGTTGTTCTTCTACTAAATAGTCTATGATTAGTATGTGCTTTCTAGAGCGTAAAGTATTTTATGTGTGTGAAAAATTCCATTGAATGTGTTCTCTAAAATTATAATTTGTCATGTTACGGAACTAAATCAGTTCGTTCAATTATTGATCATTAATAATAACCATTGCAGCAAAAAAAAAAAAAAAAAAAAAAAAAAAAAAAAAAAACCTCGTTGCTCTCATAACTCATTCTATTCCTTCCTGTTGCAATTTTATAAGAGGTATTTGGTTTGTAAAAGGAAAGTTACTATAAAATATAGATGCGAGAATGGTAATGAGTTTGTAAAAACTATCACTTTTAGTGGGTATAAACTATAAAATATGCTTATCTATACTATTTATAAAGAGTAAATGGTCAAAAAATCAACAAGTGAAAAGTGAAAAACTTAAATTAATGTTTTGTCTAAATTACCTTTAATTAATGCATTTAACACTCCTTAATACCTCTCATTTAAAACTTAATCAAAACTTAAATGAAAACATGAAAACTTACATTACACATTCATTTTTTTTTGTCAACTTAAAAACATGTAAAGTTAAATGAATAATTAATAAATGAAAACATAAAATGTAAAATTGTTTTGTCAACTTAAGAATGAATACACACATATATAAAAATAAACTTTTAAATACTAGATGAGTAGCCGTACATAGAAACAGAATTTTATAGCGGCAGATAGTTATAGTGATATTTTGGTTACACAAAACGTTACACAAACCACTTAACCAAAATATCATTATAATTAAATGCCGCTATAAAATCCCGTTGCTATGTACGGGTACTCGTCTAGTATTCATAGATTTCATTCCAATTCTAAAATATTATACCCGTCAAATAAACAATTATATTAGAAATGAAAGTCGTTCTTTCAATCTTATACCCTCAAAATATTAACACCTTTTAATATTTGAAAATCTTGAAACTCACCATTTAACCACCCATTTTCTTTGAGTTGGACATTCTTTAATAACTAATATAACTGGTTCAAAGGAACTCTTATTATTGTTGTGCTTAATAAGTCTTGAAATAATCATATGCACTTTTAGATGGAGTCTATGTTTTCCTTGAATGATAAGTGATCCATTTTTTTTAGAATGAAGTATTTTTTACCAAATGAATATGGCATTTTAGATGCGCATATAATTAAATTAAATATGTTATTATTAACCTAATGTTTTACGATGATAAGTTTTTGAGTAGGTTTAATTTATATATAAATCAAGTCAAATAGCATAATACATGGAACGACCAATTCAAAATTGAAAATGAATTTGATCCTTCAAGGATTTAATGTTCAAGTTTATGAATATTTCCATTGTAAGTTTGTAACTTATATGCATTTCATATTTAATACCTTTCTCATATATAAAGTTTTGGCATCGCATTTTAGGCATAGACTGTAACACCCCGTGCCCGCTTACTTTGAAAACTTTGACTTTTTAAGCGGAAACGCTTGAACTAAAACTGACTTGCTATTACTCTTTCATAAACTGACAAAAATCAGTACACAATCAGACCTTGGGGCTATTTTTAGATGAAAATAGACTCAATCACCTTCGAAACGATAGGTGGCACGACCCGTGACGACTTACGGATTAAAAGATATGAATTTTTGAAAACTGCCAAAAATCTGCACAGTCTGCCCGGAAAATCTGGACAGCTTGTTGTCCCGAAATCACTTTCAAAATCCCCGGCCGGAAACCCGACCTCCCGAACTCGAAACTCAACCAAACTTTTCAGATTTATTTGGTATATGAATGGGCTCATTTTCATGCAAAAACATTTATCTTACGATACCCCGAAGGGGTACTTTACGACGGGTTATGCAAATAACCCGTTTTGACCCATTTCGCAACAAACCACTTATATCACTTTCGTTTTACACCAGACTTTTCAGAAATCAATCATTTAACATATCAAACATGTTCCAATAACACTTGACCCGTTTACTACTCAAAATGGGTATGTTTACACTTAAACCAAACGCCCCTTTAACTTTACTCAAAAACACATAAACCATACTTTGACTTATCAAATGACTACCAAATTGTCATACAACTCTTGACATACACTCTTTCATACGACTGCCCTTTAACAACCCATAAAAGACTAACGGGGGTACAAACTTGACACTTGAGCTCGGTATACTACCTAGCTCCTATTATCTTACCAAATCCTTCTACTCTTCGCATATAAGCAAGTCTTAACTCATACTCCAAACCGTAGAATCTCCATGATATATGAACCTACAAAACATGGTTAAACAACTAAACCATAAGCTTTCGCTTAGTAAGTAACCCGACATAAAACATATATCATACACATATTAGCACATAAGCATCATGATCACTTACTTCAATCCATAACATTCACTATGCCACATAGTTTTCATTCATTACTCAATCCATATGCTACACTATCACAATCATAATACACATATGGATAACATACATATAACATATGTTTTAGTACAAGTTAGTTACCTTCATTCCAAGCTAGCTATCAATATACCAAATCACCATCAACAACATCACTATTCATCATCATCATCATCATCCTTCATCATTACCAAACCTAGTAGCATAATAATCAATAATCATAAACAAAGGTTTATACAAAACCCACCATAACTTACTCATCATCCTTTATATATCATCATATGATCATATCTTGATCATATGATGAAATCCCTAATTACTCCATATGAACCCTAATTCAATATTCATAAATTAACTCAAGATAGTGATTACTTACTTGCATAGAATCATTACTAGGGCTTTATCTCTTGAATTGGGAGACTAATTCTTTCATCAAAAGATCATATGTTAAGCCTTCCCTCTCTTCTCTCTTGCTCTATGTCAACACACAAGAACACACCACACTTTCCTGGAACATTTTAGAATGTTTGGGAATTCCTTTACATATAAGCCACCACAACTTTGGCCTAATGACATTAATAGTCCCTTAGGTCATGTAACCATTCATCCTTAGTACTAGAACAAGTTGGTTCTAGTGCTAGTTTGAGATTTTGGCAAGAATAGTCCCTGCAGGCTAGAACAAGTTGGTTCTAGTACTAGAACAAGTTGGTTCTAGTACTAGTTTGGGATTCTGTCAACTTAGGTCCCTCAAGTTCTTATCCCTCTTACTTATGACACATAATACTTCTAAAACCACATTATGAAATACTATGACTATCGGGTTTGACCACATCACGACATTTGTAAAGGATAACAATAAATCAAATCAAATCAATTATTCCAAATCAAATCAATTATTATTTCCAGTTATTGTGTTTCCTTGTTTGTCTCCTAAGCCTTAGGATCTTGATTGTATTTATTCTCGGTTCCTGAGAATGGTTTAATAATAATAATTCCCAAGTTCTAAACCAAAATTTTACATGGTATCAGAGAGGGTTCTTGAGAACCGTCTCTCGTGATTCAAGATGGCCGGAGAAAAATCCGGCGACAGTGGCAAGAATGATGCCATTGACGTCAACTCGCCTTATTACATACATCCTTCTGATTTACCCAAACAGATGCATGTGAACGAGGCTTTAACCGATGGAAACTACAATGATTGGGCTAAGGAGATGGCTAATTTCCTGTTTGCAAAGAACAAGATGGGATTCGTGGACGAAACGATTCCCAAACCAGAGAAGACAGCAACAAATTATATGCAATGGATGCGCTGTGATGCCATGATCATCGGATGGCTCACAACAGCGATGGATAAAGACATCAGGGGGAGCGTAAAATACGCTAATACCTCCTCTGAAATATGGAAGGATCTGAAGGAAAGGTTCGGGAAGGAGAGTGCGCCTCGAGCTTATGAACTGAAACAATCTCTTTCGGTTACTCATCAGGATGGTTTATCTGTCTCAGCCTATTATACCAAACTTCGTGGTATTTGGGATGAGATACAGTCTGTGCTTCCATTCCCCCAATGCACATGTGGAAAATGTTCTTGCAACATCGGGAAAAGGCTCAACAAATTCAAGGAAAAGGAGCGGTTGTACGAGTTTTTGATGGGGCTCGATGCGGACCTCTCCACAATAAGGACCCATGTTCTCTCAATTAAGCCGACCCCCACACTTGGAGAAGCCTATCGCCTTGCTTCGGAAGAGGAACAACAGAGGCAAATCACAATGATGAAGAGGACTCAAGTGGAGCCGGCTGCGTTCAAGACCCAAGGACGACAGAAAGGATCCTCCAATTTTCAACGGAACAACAAAGGGGTCATTAAAGAACCCAAGCGAACTACGGCAGAAGGAATCGATCATTGTACTAATTGTGGGAAAGATGGGCACAAACGAGACGGTTGTTTCGAGTTGATAGGCTATCCTGAATGGTGGCCCGGAAAAGCAAAGGTTGATAAAGTAAAGCCAAAGGCAGCCCACATCGAGACTGAGCCCATTTTAGCAGGACTGACTGAAGCACAATACCAGATGCTCATGAAGCATTTTACCGGTAGCGATGGTGATTCTACTCGTAAGGCAAATATGGCTGGTAAGCATAATAAAGATAGTGACTGGATTGTGGATTCAGGTTCGATTGATCATATTGTTTGTAACCTAGAGTCCCTTGAAAATGGTACTCGAACCATACGAGAGGCGCCGGTTATGATACCGAATGGTGACAATATACCAGTGGAAGCAAAAGGGGATTGCACCATGATTGGTGGAAATAAAATCAATGAAGTTCTATACATTCCAAACTTCAATTGCAATTTACTTTCAGTTAGTAGATTATCAAAAGAATTGCAATGTGTAGTAAGTTTCTTTCCGGATTTTTGTGTAATGCAGGGCTTACACTCGAAGAAGTTGATTGGCACGGGTAAATGCATTCAAGGTCTATATCGGATGGGTATGGTGGCTCAAGCAAGAAAGGCTATGGCGATCAAGGTTGACGCTAAAGTTTGGCATTCAAGACTAGGTCACGCTTCCGATTTCAAGTTATCACATATTGATTGTTTAAAGGGTCTTTCTTTTGATTCTAAAAATAATGTGTGTGATTCATGTGTTAAAGCTAAACACACACGAACTCCATTTCCGAAAAGTTTTATTAAGACTAATGAATGTTTTGAGTTGATTCATTGTGACATTTGGGGAAAATATCGTAAACCATCAATGAGCCATGCAAGTTTTTTCTTAACCATTGTCGACGACTTTAGTAGGCCACTTTGGGTTTATCTCATTAAACATAAGAGTGAAGCGAGTGACTGCTTGATAAGCTTTCACAATATGGTCAAAACTCAGTTTTCAAAACCAATCAAATGGATAAGAAGTGACAATGGAGGTGAGTTCACTTCTAATCGCATGAAGGAATTTTACACTCGTGAGGGCATTTTACTAGAAACTACCTGCCCTCACACACCCCAACAAAACGGGGTGGTGGAACGGAAACACCGACATCTCCTTGAAACCGCTCGGGCCCTCATGTTCCAAGGGAGCATTCCAAAGCGATTCTGGGGAGAGTGTATAGAAACGGCAACATATATCATTAATCGCCTCCCATCTAAAGTCATTAAAAATCAAACACCATATGAAATAGTTTTTGGACAACAACCAGATTATGATCACATGAGGACTTTCGGTTGCTTAGCCTATTATAGCAGTATAGAAACGGGAGGAGACAAGTTCGAATTCAGGGGGAGCCCAGGGGTTTTCATGGGATATCCTCAAGGAACGAAGGGTTTCAAAATTCTTGACATCGAACATGGTAAAATGGTCATATCTCGGGACGTCAAGTTTATTGAAAATAATTTTCCGTCTGCTCATCTTAAGTCTAAAAATCCCATTTCTGATATATTCGAGGTACCCATGTGGCATGAAGATGACTATGTTAAACAAGCAGAAGCTGAGAATGTTACGGCAGATTCCGTCCCACAAACCGAACCCACTCAGTCTACTACTATCCATCCATCGACTGATTTTGTTGATGTTGGAGGTGACATACAAGTAGAAGATGACAACGTCATTGAGCAGCCCCGTAATGAATCTCAGCCACCACGAAGCACAAGGGTCAAACTACCATCGTCACGATTGCAGAATTATGAAGTCAAGCTGCCACCCTCCGTTGACCATGCAAGACCTGTGCCCAATCGAACTTCTTCTACGGTACATCCTCTTTCAAATTATGTTTCTTATAACAATTTTTCAGCTTCTCACAAGGCTTTTCTAGCGGCCATTACGTCCGTTAATGAGCCCAAATCATTTAAAGAAGCCATGCAGGATAAGAATTGGCGTGATGCCATGCAACGTGAAATTAAGGCACTCGAAGATAATGAAGCGTGGACGTTGGAGACCTTGCCGGAAGGAAAACATGCAATTGATTCGAAGTGGGTTTACAAAATTAAATATAAACCCACTGGGGAGATCGAAAAGTACAAGGCCCGTCTCGTTGTAAGAGGGTTTACACAAATTGAAGGAGTCGACTATCATGACACGTTTGCTCCAGTTGCAAAACTGGTAACCATTCGAACGCTCATCACTGTTGCCGTTAAGAAAAATTGGTTGTTACACCAACTAGATGTGAATAATGCTTTTCTCCATGGAGATTTGCAAGAGGAGGTTTATATGAAAATACCACAGGGCTTTTTCCAAAAACGAAGAAACCAGAGTGTGTCGACTAAGGAAATCTTTGTATGGCTTGAAACAAGCCTCCCGTACTTGGTATCAAAAGTTCACGGTCTCCCTGCTAGAGATTGGATACAAACAGTCAAATGCTGATCACTCTCTTTTTACCTACCAAGACGGAGGCAAATTTGTTGCAATTTTGATTTACGTTGATGATGTCGTGATAATCGGCGATCATGTCGAGATGATTCAAAGAACCAAAGATCACTTGAACACTAATTTCAGTATCAAAGATCTTGGCTCCTTGAAGTATTTTTTGGGCATAGAAGTTGCTCGTACTAAAGATGGGATGGTCCTAAGTCAACGCAAGTATTCTATGGATATTCTATCTGATTGTGGGCAACTTGGATGTCGACCTAGTACTTTTCCCATGGAGCAAAACTTAAAACTTGATCACTGTCATGAGAGTCACAAAACGGATGCCTCCCTTTATCGGCGTCTTATTGGGAGGTTATTGTATCTCCAAGCCACGCGCCCTGATATTGCTTATGCTGTTAATATTCTTAGTCAATTCGTCTCGGATCCTAGAACCGATCACATGAATGCAGTTCTTCGTGTGCTTCGGTACATAAAGTCTACTCTTGGTCAAGGTATTTTCATACCCAAGAGCGGTGGTTTTAATCTTGTTTCTTATTGTGATGCTGATTGGTTGGGATGTCCATACACAAGACGCTCGAGGACAGGTTATTTGTTACTCTTGGGTGGTGCTCCAGTGTCCTGGAAAACAAAGAAGCAGTCTGTGGTTTCACGTTCCTCAGCAGAGGCTGAATATCGAGCCATGGCCACAACGGTTAGCGAGATCCTTTGGATGCGCTGGCTGCTCAAGGATCTTATGGTTAATTTGCAAGACGCTACGCCTCTTTATTGTGACAACCAAGCTGCAAGGCATATTGCGAACAACCCGGTTTTCCACGAGAGAACTAAACATGTAGAGATGGATTGTTATTTTGTTCGAGAACGAGTTGCATCTCAAGAGGTCTTGCCTCTTCACGTCACCAGCAAATAACAAATTGCAGATCTTTTTACCAGGCCTTTAGGAGCTCAGCCACTACGTGTTTTACTTGGCAAGCTGGGCGTTCGGGATCTTCACACTCCAGCTTGAGGGGGAGTAAAGGATAACAATAAATCAAATCAAATCAATTATTCCAAATCAAATCAATTATTATTTCCAGTTATTGTGTTTCCTTATTTGTCTCCTAAGCCTTAGGATCTTGATTGTATTTATTCTCGGTTCCTGAGAATGGTTTAATAATAATAATTCCCAAGTTCTAAACCAAAATTTTACAATTTGTTGACTAACCAACCACATAAGGCTCTTAGTCTATTACATCTAGGTTGGGGTCCGAGTACCCGGGAAACGGGTCTAACAAGTAAGGGGGAAAGCCAGAGATGTTAAGAGGTTCTTCAAAAACGGTTTTAGAAAGGTTACATATTCCTGCAAAAAAGGGTGGCATAAGGTCAAACATATTCGTAGATCACTCTAAACCTTCCTCTTTATAAGCTATGCTTTGGTTGATTTTATTACTCCCTCCGTCCCATATTAAATGTTCTCATTTGACTTTTAGAGTTTTTTTTTTCAACTTTGACCATAAATATTTTTGTTTGTATTATATAATACTTGATGAAAATTATATCTAACGAAAATACACTTAAAACTCAATTCATTCATATATTTTGCATCAAGTATTATATAATACACATAAAAATATTTAAAGTCAAAGTTTATAAAAAAAGACTTTTAAAAGTTGAAGTGGACATTTAATATGAGACGGAGGGAGTATTATGTATTGTGACTTTCGATCCAAGTTTATCTTGAAGCATGTTATGTATCAAAAAGTGTCTTTATGTTCATATGTACCATAGATGTGATATGTTGACTTTGTTCTATAATTAGAGAAAGTTTACGATGTACTTGTTACTTAAAATGTAATTTTAAGTAGTTTTATTGTGAAATGTATCGATAAGGTAATGTGTTTGCAAATAATTTCATGCTTCTTCTTTGTTATGATAGCTAGGTACTCCATGTGATTAATTTCTTGTTTCCTGATTATAGTTTTGTTTTAATATATTGCTTTTTCGTGTATTCAATTTCGACAACTTATGATAAATACCAGTTTTTACTTTTTCATAAGCATAACCATGGTTTTAAAACTGAAGCAGACATCAAACCGGCCTCTTTTCCGGTTCCTGGTTAAACCCGGAGTTTTTCAGGTTAAACCGGATGGTTTGATTCCCGGTTGAACTGTCTGATTCAATCGGTTTTTAAAACACTTCGCATAACCATTAAAACAAAATGTCAAATCGCACTCAAGGAAGAAGATTACAATGAAAAGCCCATAAATAGACGTTTAAGAAATAAATATTAAATATTGTATATGTGTTGTTCTTCAACTAAATAGACTATGATTAGTGTGTGCTTTCTAGAGCGTAAACGTGTGTGAAAAATTCCATTGAATGTGTTCTCTAAAATTATAATTTGTCATGTTACGCAACTAAATCAGTTCGTTCGATTATTGATCATCAATAATAAACATTGAAAAAAACTCATTGCTCTCATAACTCATTCTATTCCTTCCTTGTTGCAGTTTTATAAGAGGTATTTGGTTTGTAAAAGGAAAGTTATTATAAAATATAGATGCGAGAATGGTAATGAGTTTGTAAAAACATCACTTTTAGTGGGTATAAACTATAAAATATGTAGAATAGTGTTTATATAGAATAGAATGATTTGTATTCCTTGCTTGCCTCGTACAAAGACCAGACCTCCCATATAAAGGGATTCACTAGAACTATTTATGGGTAGATCCCATTAATTACGGGATTGACTAATCACACATGATTTTATACCTATCACTAATTTATAGCTCATTACAATAAATGATTATTTGGACTTATCAATTTACTCGGCTAACACTCCCCCGCAGTCGGAGCGGGAGGACACCGGACGCTTAGGCTGGAGCGAAATTCCTCAAACAGAGCAGAGGGCAATCCTTTCGTGAAGATATCCGCATACTGATAACGAGAAGGAACATGAAGAACCCGGACCTGACCAGTAGCAACCAAGTCTCGAACAAAATGTATATCAATCTCAATGTGTTTCGTACGCTGGTGCTGAACTGGATTACTAGATAAGTAGACAGCGCTAACATTATCACAATAGACAAGCGTAGCGGAAGATAAAGGTGTATGTAGCTCACGTAGTAAATTCCGTAACCAACAAGTCTCAGCAACAGTATTGGCAACCCCACGGTATTCTGCTTCTGCACTAGAACGAGAAAGCGTCGGTTGACGCTTAGAGGACCATGAGAGTAAGTTGTTGCCAAGAAATACACAATACCCGGACGTCGATCTCCTAGTGGTGGGACAACCAGCCCAATCCGCATCGGAATAAGCAACCAATGATGTAGTAGAAGATGCAAACAATTGTAGCCCATGGTCTAAGGTACCCCGAACATACCGCAAAATCCGTTTGAGAGCCGAGAAATGGGGCTCTCGAGGGTCATGCATATGAAGGCAAACCTGCTGAACTGCATAAGATATATCTGGGCGAGTAAATGTGAGATACTGAAGAGATCCTGCAAGACTCCTATATAAAGTAGGATCAGACACCGGATCACCATCCTCCCCCAGTTTAGACTCAGTGTCAACAGGAGTCCGACTGGGATTACAATTTATCATATGAGCTCTCTCCAAAACATCAATAGCATATTTCTTCTGAGATAAAAATAGCCCTGAGGAATCACGTGTAACAGAGATACCCAAAAAATAATTAAGTGGACCTAGATCTGTCATAGAAAACTCTTGGTGTAAGGATCCAATAATCTGCTGCAACAAACTCTCAGAAGAAGCGGTGAGGACAATATCATCTACATATAATAATAGGTAAGCAGTATCCGTCCCCTGTCTGTATATAAATAAAGATGAGTCACAACGACTCTGAGAAAACCCAACCCGAGTGATATAAGATGCGAATCGCTGAAACCAAGCTCTAGGGGCCTGCTTGAGCCCATACAGAAACCGCTGTAGTAAACATACATAATCTGGATGCACAGGGTCCCGAAACCCCGGAGGCTGATACATATAAACTGTCTCAGATAAATCACCATGTAAGAAAGCATTCTTGACATCGAGCTGATGAATCGGCCAATGTCGAGAAGTAGCTAAACTCAGAACAGTCCGAATAGTGCCCGGTTTAACCACCGGGCTAAAGGTCTCATCTACATCAACCCCTTCTAATTGATTACTACCATTCGCCACAAGGCGAGCCTTGTAGCGACTAAGAGTGCCATCAGCCAAATACTTATGACGAAAAAGCCACATAGAGCGAATAATGTTGGTGTCCATGGGTTTAGGCACTAAAATCCAAGTTTTGTTCTTAATAAGTGCAGTGTATTCATCACGCATAGCATTTTGCCAATTTGGATTAGTAAACGCATCACGATGGGTTTTTGGTAATGGTGAAACCGAAGACACATGCATGTTAAGACGCTGAGTGGGACGATTAGTCCCGACACGAAAGCGTGTGACCATGGAGTGAGTCGAGACAGGGTTTGGGTTTTGAGGAGGATCTGGGATGATATGTGGGTTTTGTTCCGCAACTGGAGTTGGTGTTTGTAGTTGAGGTGGTGGTGATGGGTCATGAGCTGCCTCATGTCGGGCCATCTGAGGATGAATTGTTATGGGTGTGGTTGGTTCATTTGTGGGTTGAGGCTCACTGGGTTGCATAACGGGGGCTGGTGGAGGGAATGGCGGATTTATATCGGGTGAGTCATCCAAGAAATTGTATTTGGGTGCCGATGTTGGTTTAGAAGTGCCATATGGAAAAACAGTTTCATCAAAGGTTACATGGCGAGAAATGATTATTTTATTGGTGTTTAATTCGAGGCAACGATACCCACGATGATTTGAAGCTTGACCCAAATAGATGGAGGGTGTGGCGCGTGGTTCAAGTTTGTGATTGGGATATAAGTGGGGGTAACATAAGCAACCAAATGTGCGTATAAGGCTATAATCCGGGTTTTGACCGAATAGTCGGGTGTAAGGGATTTCGTTGGCAATAGCAGTTGAGGGCAAAAAATTGAGTAAGTGAACAGCCATATTGAGGGCTTCAACCCAAAATGTTGGTGGAAGGTTGGCTTGAAAAAGCAAGGTCCGAATGAGATTATTGATGGTGCGAATCATCCGTTCAGACTTGCCATTTTGTTGTGATGTTTTGGGGCATGAAAAGCGAAACTGAATGCCCTTTTCGGCAAAAAGTGTATGTAGGTTACGGTTGTCGAATTCACCACCATGATCACACTGAAAAGACCGGATTTCACACTTAAATTGAGTGTGAACATAATTACGAAATATTACAAATTTAGACAAAACATCAGATTTATTAATTAAAGGATAAACCCAAACAAAGTGCGAATAATGATCCAAGAATAATACATAATACTTGAAACCCGAAAGACTCAGAATTGGTGAAGTCCATACATCTGAGTGAATGATGTCAAAACAAGCATTAACGACAGTATTGGAACTAGCGAATGGAAGTCTAACGTGTTTGCCAAGCTGACATGCATGACAAAGCACGGGAGGCTTTTCTTTATTATATGAAATGAGATTATTTGAAACTAGGCGTCGTAACACTTCGCTTCCTGGATGTCCAAGACGCTGATGCCACGTATGTTGACTGACTAAGAGAGCTTGAGGAATGGGAGACGGAGGTGTGACAGGATAAAGGTCCCCTGTGCTATCACATCGGAGAAGCACCCGACGTGTCATGAAATCTTTAACAAAAAATCCAAAAGGATCAAATTCAACAGTACAATTGTTTTCACAAACAAACTGGCGAACAGATATTAGATTTTTGACAATATGAGGGGTAATAAGGACGTTATTTAAGTAAAGAGGTCGAGAGGGAGTTGGCAAAATACTACGACCCGTATTGGTGACAGGAATAGAATGCCCGTCACCAACTGAGACGGACGGATACATGCATGTATTAAAAACATTACTTAGACTATTAATTGAAGCATTTAGATGTGAGCTTGCACCTGTGTCCATGTTCCATGCGCCAGTTGCGGGATCATGGAGGGTCCCAGCAGTGAGAGCATGAGGTAAAATAGTCGCGTGTCCCGACGGTTGACTTAGTGAAGCTGAAGGTGCGGGTGTATTATGAGGAACAGTAACCAGATTGGGGGTAGGGTCTGGTGGGCCAGTTTGGTGCAGTTGGGCTGGATAAATATATTGGTGCGTGGTGAATATTGGCTGGGTGGTGGGTTGGATTGGAGTGAGGGTGGGTTGGCTGGTATATGGTGTTGGGTTTGTGTAGTGGGCCGAGTGGCCTGTTAGGCTTGATGGACTAGTAGTAGTGAAGTAGGCTGAGGGTCCAAATGACGAAGTATTGGTGCGAGTGTTATGACCAGTGGTTGGTTGTATATACCCCGTAATCCCCAACTTGCTTAACAACTTTAACACAACTGCTTCCGTATTGTTTTCTGTCATGGTGCCGAGATGTGTAGAAGTTTAGTGGCTGTCGTACAGAGAAAACAATCACAGCTTCAAACTACAAGAGCAATACCGAATCGTGACCAGATGATTACCAGAAGTTTAATGGAACAGTAGCAACAATACAAAAGAAGGAAATATAAATGGCTTGTGACCTTGCACAAACAAGACAAAACAACTCGTGACCTTGCACGAATAACTGTAACCGGCGTGACCTAGCACGGCAAACAAACAAATAAAAGTGTGGATCGATGACCTAGCACCGATCACCAACACAAATACGGGCGGGATTGTTTTTGTTAGGAAATCGTTTTAGGGTTTAGAAGAAGATGGAATTTGTTAGGGTTGTCAGGATCGAATTTGTTTTTGGAGGCTTGATACCATGTAGAATAGTGTTTATGTGATGATAGAATAGAATGATTTATATTCCTTGCTTGCCTCGTACAAAGACCAGACCTCCCATATAAAGGGATTCACTAGAACTATTTATGGGTAGATCCCATTAATTACGGGATTGACTAATCACACATGATTTTATACCTATCACTAATTTATAGCTCATTACAATAAATGATTATTTGGACTTATCAATTTACTCGGCTAACAAAATATGCTTATATTCATAGATTTCGTTCCAATTCTAAAATATTGTACCCGTCAAATAAACAATTATATTAGAAATGAAACGAGCCGATTAGCCCCGCGCGTTGCTGCGGGAGCATTGTATCGATGCTTATAACTCAATGCTTAATACATGTTTTCTACATCTTCTTGCGGGCAACTCGTCCATTTAAGGATCCTTTTTGCCCAATACATTTTGTTCATAGAAGCCATACATATCAATAATATACAAAAAAATATCATAATATATATCAATAATATTAAAAAAAGATCATGAATAACAATATTCAGTTCATTATAAATATATTATTCGCTTTAAAAAACGTGCACATAACCAAAATTGCAGCAGCACAAAAAAAAGTAATTGCTAATTTATTAACCGAATGACATTCCTAAGACTATAACATAAATTATGGATATCTATACCTCTTCATATGCTGCCATTACTGAATTTATCACGGTAAATAATCGAATTTTTTAAATAAATTAATTTTGATAAAGTTATATGTATTTTATTCATTTTTATTAGAAAAATTATTTCGAGAACAATGTCGCAAGTTTCATAATTTTTCGAGTCCGTTTGGTATGTCAAATGGGTCACGCAGTGAATATCTCAAAAGTATTACCACTTTGGCAAAACAACCCCTTCCGCCCCCTATTTCAATTACACCCCCCATCTTTAGTTTGTCCAACTTTAGTCCCTCTTAATTTTATAAAACTTCTATTCTCTCTCTCTTGACTCATAAATGACACACACATACAAACACACACTCATAATTCTCTACCCTTCCACTTCGCCGGAAAACACTGCCGGCCACCGCACCACTGTCGCCGGAAATTATTCCGGCAAACTCCCAAAAATTACCAACTTGTAGATCTCGACCCCTTCTTCCTTTCTGGAGTTTTCAAGCTCGATCGGAGTTCTTTTGGTACCACTTCGCCGCCACGGTCCACCACCACTATCACGCCTCACCTTCCCCATCACCTCCTCTATCCGTTTTGGTAAGGCACGTGGCCCCACTTCTCTTTATTTTCATTTGAAACGAAACCCTAGGTTCTATATTTTCATAAAACCGATTTTGTTAATAGAATCTTTATAAAACCTTTTGTTTTAAATAGAAAACGTGTGGATCTAGTGTTTTTAGCCCCGACTCGGGTGGACTCAGTTAACTCGGTGACTCACCGAGTCAACAGCGAGTTCACATCTCTTTGGCTTCCTTTCATATTCTTGTTTATAACCTTAATCGTTTTATATTTCCGAATGTCAATTTTTCTTAGTTACGCCTCTATTTGAATGATTGGGTAGAATCTTTACTTAACTTGAAAACCGTTCTAAAATTACTTCCAGACTTTAAAGCAGACCTTATTGTTCGTAGTATAGGTCTCCTCTGTTTCTATTATCTTCCTTTCATTTTCTGTTCTTCACTCTTCATTTTAAAAAGTCTTATTTTTAAACCTCATTTGTATAAAATATGGCGGAAATCACATCATGTGACTACTAAAACTGGGATTAAACCGCTTGTTTCTAACTATGTATTTGTGAATTGTGATTAATTTCTAATTTCTTTTTGTATTATATATATATATATTTTTTTTTTCAGATTTGCACTGGCCGGAAGTTTTTCTTGAATCTCCACCTGTTGCCTCGCCGGAATATCCGCTGGCGTCATCAGAATCTGATATCTGTTATTATTGGAGATGTTTTAATTGTAATCGAGCATTTGAAAAAAAAAAAAAAAAAAAAAAAAAAAAAAAAGCACTGTTATGCACTGTGTTGCACTGTAGCACACTGTTTTTTACTATTCATCCTAATGCCTTTTAGAATATAGTATAATTCGTTCTTTCGATCTCATACACTCAAACTATTAAACACCTTTTAATATTTCAAATCTTGAAACTCACCATTTAACCACCCATTTTCTTTGAGTTGGACATTCTTTAATAACTAATACTCCCTCCGTCCTAAAATTATAGTCCCTTTTTGATTTTTTCAGTCTTTATTTTTCAACTTTGATCTTAAATATTTTTGTTTATATTACATAATACTTGATGAAAAATATATGAATGGATTGAGTTTTAAATTTATTTTTCATTGGTATCATTTTCATCAATTATTGTATAACACAAACAAAAATATTTAAAGTCAAAGTTGAGAAAGAAAGATCGAAAAAGTTAAAAAGGGACTATAATTTTGGGACGGAGGTAGTATTAGGCGACTACCCGTGCATAGCAACGGAAATTCCTAGGGACAAACAATTAAAAATATACGATATTGTGGTAAGTGTTTCGTGTAACCTTAAAAATAGAACGTGAATATATCAAAATATACTTGCAAACGATTGTAACATGCAATAATGCAACTCAAGCAAAATTATAAACATGCACAAATAATTCTTAACATGTATTAAAGAGCATATAAAAATCTTGAAAATCACACATCAATTAATAATGATTTATGTAGCATAAAAGTAAACAAAATCCCATTGGCAAAGCAATAAATTAACTTGACATATTCAGTACTATATTATAATACAACACATCATCTTTGTTGAGTGTTCTAGCGCTATCGACATACGTTGCTTGTTCTGTCGTTTACGTTTTCCTCTATTGACAATAACCATTGTGAAATTTATCTTCGCATTTAGTTTACGTATGGGTAAACTGCATAATTATTTTCGAACCCGAAATTTCCTCATCCATTGCACTGCACAACATTTATAACAGTTAAAATCAATACATAATTGCTATAGCTATATCTTTGATAGTGACAATAAAATGTTACCCGTCAAACTGCCAAGGAAAAGTGTTATAGTTTGTTGCACATCGATCGATGACTCGTAACGAAATATAGAATCCCACATACATTTCAAAGTGCAGATTTCAATATAATGAAATATAGATTTTAAGCACAATGGCGGAAAACTTTTACCAATAAAGTGGTGTTTTTATGAGAAAAAGAATTGACTTAATTTGATTCGATGTTCAAATTAACAACAAAATAGGAAAATTAAATGCTTTTTCCAAAAGTTTTGGTTTAAATCATTAAAGAGTTACCCATTATATGTTACCCATCAATACTTTCAGAAATTTGAATATTTCAGCCATACATTCAATGGTTTTCGTTAATACTTTCAGTTTTCAAGGTTTCAGCGTTCCATTTGATAAATATAGTCAAACTTTCCTGCAAGGTATGATGCTTGCAATACTTTCCAAACGCCACAAAATCATCAAGTATGACTAATTTTAGTGTTAAATTACAATATAAACTTAATCAAATGAAGTATATATGTAGAAAAGCTCTTCACAAAATAAAATTTATAAAAATAATCTTAAAATTATGAGAGTTTTTATAATGAAATTTTGACGTACCATAAAAGACATACCTCCAAACGCGCAACCTTCATACTCAAATCATAACTTGTTGCTACTGCAAATTAGTAGATAAGTAAGCCGCTTCTTTCTTTTTCCCCATCTTGAAATCATCATGAAAATGTGATTCTGCTTATCTGTTGATTACATAATCACTTCAATTAAAGAAACATAGCAAAAAGTTCAAAAATTAAACTATACCAACCAAACCCTACCCAAATGAACAAACATAAACCAAAATTTCGAAATACCCAATTCGGAAAAATAAAACATAATTAAACCTTAATCTTCATTTACAATAAAAATCGAAACTTTAACGAAATTAGGAAACGACACCCACATCACAAAAATAAACACTAAAAGTTAGTATGATGCAACATCTACAGATCAATACTTCAAGCACCTTAATCCAAAAAAAAAATAAAATAAAATAAAAAAAAAAACAAAAAAAAAAAAACAAAACAACTTACTTTTATCATTGTCAAAAACCACTAACTTCCCCTTAGGTTAGGAATGCCTTATTAACTTAGCTTAGGCCCTCACTAGCACCCTAGGATTAGAAATGCCTTATTAACTTAAATTAGGCCCTTATTAGAGCACACTAGGATTAGAAATGCCTATAGGATTTTTCCCGAGCTAAATTTTTGCTTTAATATATCATTATAACCTAACTAACCCTCAGACAAGCTCACGTATCCACCTATGCCAACCACTACTATGTTTACTTGATATAAACATCCCGGTATGTCAAGTCAAGGTTATAAACATATTTTCACTAAAAAACTAGTACTATAATACCCTATACTTGCTAGAAAACCCTAAATGTACCTATATGTTTCCGGTTAGTTTTAAAACCCTAACTGCTTATCTGAACTTACATGCAAAGTGCTTAGGACTTAGATATAAGTTAAAATAGACTACCTTAGGATATATTAGAACCCTTAGGATATAGTACAACCCCTAGAAACTTAGGTACAAGTCATATAAGCATAAAACTTTAATTAGGTCATAACTTCCCGAAACTAGGTCTAAACTAGGTTAAAACTTTACCATAAGCTACCATCACTTAGTATAAGCTACTAATAGTTACTAAACATCATTAGGACCTTAAATAAGACACTAAAACATAGATAAAACCCTAAACACTTATAAAACAAAACTAGATTAAAATTAGACTTAAATACCTTAAAACCATCAAGCAACCAACCTAGCACCTTAATATAACTAAGCTAGCACCCTAGCACCTCCAAGCACCCAAGCAAGTAGGTGATGCACCTCCTTGTCACCTCCTTTGCCCTAACCGCCTTTCACGGCTTCTCCCCACCACAACCGGCCATAGCTCCGCCCCCTAGCTACCATAGATTGTCCTCATCATCTCCTAGACATGCCATAGTACCCCATAGCTGAGTTTACTCCTCCCTCCCCCTTCACGATACGTGGCAGTCTTTGCCTTGGTTGCTACTCATTCTGCGACTATAAATACCCCCTCCTCTCCTCATTTCTTCTTCACACCTCTCCCTCTCCTCTCTATCTTACATTTCTGTAGTCTAAGGTCATTAGAAGCAGTAGGAAACGAGTAAAAAAGCCCTGGTCGTGTTGTGTTGTGGTTTGAAGTCGTACGAGCCCTAGAAACCCTAGAAAACTCTCGTAAGCCGTCCCCCAACCTAGGTAACCTTTACTTTACATCTAGTATATTTAGGATAGAAGTTAGATAGACTTTAGATGCCTTAGAAACCTTAGGATAGCCATTGCATGCATGTTTTCTTTCGTAGCCCTAGTTTTAAGTCGAATTGCATGCTTAGTCGTTATATAGCTTATCTACTTGATATAATTTGCATTATCTGGCTTATTTGAACTTATATGAGTTAGTTATGAGCTTAGAAACTAGATTGCCATGCTAAATTATGAATTACATGCATTTAGGACTAGTTTTGCAAGTAATTACATGCATAGGTGTATATATTGTAAATTCCTGAAACTATAAAGTCAAGGGACTGTTTTTGACATTTTCTAGAAGATAATAGTATGAGGACTAGATTTGCAATATATTAAACCTTAAAATAAACTATTAAAATAAATATAAAACTAAAAGGACTAAAACTGCAAATAGTATAAATATAAGGGTAAATAGAGTAAATAATAGAAATTAGTATAATCTAGGAACTATATGTGTCATTTCTTTAAAATATGTTAATTAAGGGACTAAATATGCATTAGTTAGAAAGTTATATGCCTATTTGTTATAAGTTTATAAGTTTAGGGTAGAAAACGTAAATATATATATATATAAAGGGTAAAAATGGACTATTTTCATAAAAATATAAAAACCTATTTCAGTTAGAAGCATAACACAATACTAGGGAGCTTCATGCGAGGAGTACTATGTGGATATTTCGTTTTGACGAGTTTGTAGGGTTTACGAATTAAAGTGCCCTGACTCCTCGAACGATTATTACATATACTTCTGAGATATGATGGCCTGAACGGTGTTATGTTATAACTAAACCCTAATAACAACGTAACTCAGTAATAGAGAGCTTGATGCGTGGGGTTTGCACCAGGCTTTACCTCTCAAGAGATCTCGAGAAGCTTATAACCCCCACCAGGCAGTGTACCTGATCAATGTAAAATTAAGTCTTTGGCATTTTCTTCACTTTTATGCTCCAAAAACGTCTGAATTGCTTCATTTTTCAGATATCACTCCCAAAGTACCTAAAATCACAAAAGGAACGATTTAGGGTAATATTTGATCAAATAAATTCAATTCCGGGCTTAAATGACCCCCTAAAGTGGTTCATTTTTCGCCTCATCATATACCCTTACACTTGAGATTTGCTTGTCCTCAAGCAAATGCGCTTTTAATCGAATCAAAATACAAGTTAGCGGTCATTTAACACTAATATAAAAGTAATTACAACAAATAATCGTTCCACTAAAGACCAATAGACAAGCACGGAGGTCATATACTAGCACCTCACAAATAGTGTTTAGATACTCACATCTCTCGGGTGTAATAAAGTAATATCACAATATGGAAATGGAAAACATCTCTCACTACCTGTCATAACAAAATAGATTACCATAGGCTTGGGAAAGGATCAAACCTCCACCACATGGCATAAGCACCTAGGATAAACTATCAAAGAGGTCTTTTAAAGGGTTGTAACGTTAGGTGTAGGGATATGAAATACACGGTTTTGTTGGATATAGGCAGTCTTTACTGGTGGCAAGTTAACAATCTTGGTTAATTACATGTACAATATGGCGTTGCTAAGCCAAGACTAGACTCGACTTAAGCTAATAAATGAAAAATAACAAAAACATAAAATGAACATAGAATGAAAATGGATGGTAGTCCGTTTTTTTTTTCTTGATTATTTCGATTTTTTTTTTTTTTTTTTTTTTTTTTTTTTTTTTTTTGTACATACACTCTTACCCTACTATCCAAAATAATACATTATAGGGAATGAACATTCCCCTTACACTTGAATCTTTACATATTTTACAATAAACTAATCTAATGACTCGAATTAAGATAATCAAAACAGTTGGAGTACTTTTAAGATTAACGTACATACGAGGGTAATAATATGATGTTCTTCCCCATTACTCCATAAAATAAGTACTTTACCCATGAGTCTCAGTCGTCCCAAAACAATATGTACAAGGATATAACTCGACTTAGCAACCATGTAATCAATTAGATAATTAACTTAGGGTTTAACAAATAACAATAGTGCACTAAAAATGAGTGCATACACGGAATGCTAAGGAGATTTGGCTGTACATTTAAGTGGGGTGTAACAAATTCTTCCTTTAAGTAATATGCTTAAAGTTAGAAACGAAAAGATAGGCTCGGAGGGGTGTACTAGGGGTTTCGTGTACTAAAAATGAGTACAACGCTAAGGTGTAGGAAAAATTAATTGACTTAACTAGCCAAGTAATATGACTTAAATGGTCAAGTAATTATGATACGGGTTTAACACAAGGGTGATCCTAATGCCTCTTATCATGTAGTAAATCCTACTACACGAATGTAGTCTCACTAGCGGTCTCGGGATGCATCACTAACGCAAGTTCTAGAATCTAAATGCTACCGGTAAACTCATAAGCACTAATAGTAAATGCTTTTCCTATCAAATCTAAAGGCGAACCTCACATATTTGGGTGGAAAATTTTTCTGAATGATACGGTTATGTGCTAGTCATACAATCTCCTATCCATGAGACGCTTGCTAAGGCTAAAGTTTCACTCCTAAATGTTGTAAAAATTTTTAAATTTGGCGCTAAAATTGCACTAACAAGTATTTCTCATAGTTTTATTACACATCTACTATCAAACAAACAAACTCAAGCGAAAGTGTATCTGTAAGGTATCATCATTTTACCCTCCCCTTACACTTAAGATGAACATTGTCCCCAATGTTCAAGTAAAGAATGTAAAAGTTAAATAAGTAAAAAGAATGAAATCAAATACTCCCCTGATTCGCTCGGTATGGATAATAAGGTGGCCAGGTTAGATCTTCCTCCAAGAAAATGAACAATCAAAGCTTCCCTTCCAGAATAATAATCATCTTCTTGTCATACATAACCTGTAAATCCTGAGAAAACAGACAAGGAAACCTTGCATAAAATCGGCGGCAATCTACATATGTTACTAAATCCTAGAAAATAAAATAAGATATAATGCTTGTGGAATGATGTTTGCAGATTTCCTGGAGATTATAAAACTAATAATTCAATCAAAAACTTTAAGACTCCGTTAGAAAAACAAAACTGGTAAAATTTCCAGATTTTTACACGTGACGCCGTCAAGAGTAAACTCGTGACGCCATCAGAAGTGACATGCAGAAATTCTTATGTTAAGTTTCCGGAAAATTTCTGGAAAAACTTGGTTCTACTTCCTGGAAAATCCTGCAAAACATCATTATGACTCAATACAAGCATTTGACTCTAACAAATACGAATATACATGTTCATTTAATATTGTGTAGAATCATGATCGGTTTGTTTCTTAAAAACATATTTGGGGTTTCCCCTTACACTTATCTTTTGCAAAAATACCTTTGGATGAAGTTAAGACTAGGCCAAACAATAAAGTAAAGTATTTCCACTATTTAGTTTTGAAACATGATCTACCAACAATAAAAATAAAGCATGCATACAGAAGCAAATAACAATCAAATAAAATAAAAATCACACACAACATGGGTTGCCTCCCAAGAAGCGCTTTTCTTTATTTACGAGTCTTGTAGCTAGACTCAAGGTCATGGGTTACTACGTGACCTCATCCCTTGAGATGATGTACCTCATGTAGTTGTGATCATTACTATTGTGGTGGTAGTGCCTCAATCTGTCGATACTTGCAATCACTTCTCCACCTACTTTACTTCTTAGGTTAGCCATCCCATCTTGGCTCATGCTCTCAATTGTGAAAGGCCCATACCACAAAGGACTTGGTTTATCGGGTGGTATCGTTATTTCCAAGTGTCTTAAGAGTACTAAGTTCCCTTCCTCGAATGGCACATGGCTTCTTGCTGGTCGATTGTGTTCGAACTCGACGTGAACTTCATTGCTTTTGCTTCTTTCATGTTTAGCCTCCTTGTAGCTTTTGATTCTTGCCTCCCATGCAAGAATTTTCTCTTGAACACGAATAGGTGACGTGTCAATGTTGTTTTTGAGCTTTCTCCAACTCAAACTCTCATGCCCACATTGCGGGGTCATGGGGAAGCTAATCTTTCTTTTTTCTGATTTAAGCTCAATTTTCCTGCCTTCATACTTAATGACAGCCCTAGCGGTGGTGAGGAATGGTGCCCCAAGGATTATTGGCATGCACCCATCTTCCTTATCATCGATGATCATAAAATCAACGGGGTACATGAATCCTGCGACATTAACTAACACATTTTCTGCGATTCCTAGGGGGTATACGTAAGAGTGTCCAGCGAGGGATAACCTAACACGAGTGGGGGCTGGCATTTTTGACGTTAGTTGGATGTAAATAGTTAGGGGCATAAGATTTACTTCCGATCCTTGGTCGGCGAAAGCACTAAGATATTTCAAATCCCCGATGCTAGCTGGTATCTCAAAGTTCCCACACGCTATCTGCTTAGTAGCCACTTTTTGTACCAATAATTTCTCGAATATTGGCCCCCCAGGTAACGTATCATACTCATCTTTTCCCCCTTCCTCCTTCTCAGAACCCTGTTTGGAAGGTTGGTTACGCCCGTCACCCTTTATCCAATTTGTTATAGTGTTTTCATTTATATCATGTTTCAGGTAGTAACTCAAAGTTTGGGATTTTGGTGGCTCTTCTAAGGTTTGTTCAGTAGGAGTTTCTACCTTCTCATTATCCTTGTAGACAATTGTGATGGAATTAACAAATCAGGTAGTGGGGACGACGCTTTCTTTCCTTAGTAGCATACTCTCGGGGGTTCTCTGGTTGGTATATTCTTCCATTAGGCTCATCATCTCATTCATTTTCTCTTGCATCTCCTCTTTTTGCTTATAAACTGCTTCCTCGAATCTAGCGAGGCGATCTGAATGAGTTGCCATGTATTCTCTCATTCTAGCTTCAAACTCCGGGCTAAGTTTCTCGGGAGGGGAATAAGGTGGGGCATAGTTTTGAAAACTCTCGACATTCTCTCTAGAGGGTGACTCTGATAATGGTGTTGGAGTCGTTTTCGATACAGAATTGGCAGTAGCCCGCCTAGGACTTAGGGGTCACCTTTGTCTTTCCTCAAAATAGTCAACTTTTGCCTCGAGTTTGCATAGGAGTTCATCAGGGATTTCGGTAGTCCCTTCAGGTGTTGAGATTGCGTTGATGGCCGCTTTTATAATATGATTAAACTCCCACATCTCTTGATTATCGGCGGCAAGCTCTTCAATAATTGCCCAGGACTCCTCGGCGTTCTTATCACGCAATCTACCTCCCGCGGCCCTATCGATTGTACGTTTAGTGTGATAGTCAACATGGTCGTAGAAAATCTGAACTAATAACCAAAGGTTTATACCATGATGAGGGACCTTATGGAGGAGATTCTTAAAACGAGCCCATGCTTCATAGAAAGTTTCACCTTGATGTTGTTCAAACATCAAAATGTCATTTCTAAGCATTGCAGTCTTCCCCCGTGGGAAAAATTGAGCAAGGAAACGAGTGGTGAGATCATCCCATGTGGTGATTGATCCCGAGGGTAAACGTTCAAGCCATTGGCTAGCTTGATCACGTAGAGAGAATTGGAATAGGTGTAATCGGGTTGTCTCTCTAGTTGCAACATCTAGGTCTATGGAATCTACGATTTAAAGGAAGTCCTTGAGATGTTGATTTGGGTCTTCGGAACGAAGTCCATGGAATGCACATTCTCTTTGCACCAACCGGATGGTGTCGGATCGCAAGGGAGTCACATTGGCTCCGGTGAGCTCAATGGTGTTTCGGTAGCCTTGGTGGCTAGGTCGGGAATACTCTCCTAAGGTTCGGGGCCTAAGAGGTTCTAGTGGTGGGTTCTGTTGTGGTGGGATGACGGGTTCAAAGATGTTCCCATCGTCCATGATGTCGTGTGGTGAAGAGTTACGAACAAAAACACGAAGAAATAAGATAGACTAAAGAGAACCTAAAAAATAAAAATGAAATCTTACTAGAAAGGAATCTAGCAAGTAGACCTAATAAAAAGAGATTCTAACCTAGACAATAACTATTCCCCGGGCTGCGGTGCCAAAAACTTGATGCGTGGGATTTGCACCAGGCTTTACCTCTCAAGGGATCTCGAGAAGCTTACAACCCCCACCAGGCAGTGTACCTGATCGATGTAGAATAGTATAATGACAAGTACCGGGGGATTGATCGTTCAGCTAGGAATAGTATCGCTAGGATTAGAAAACCTAAAGACTAAGTCTAGAGATGAGGGATGATTCTTTTTGTATTTTTATATTTTTAGGAAAGCAATTAAAAATCTCGGGTTTTGAAGGATTTGGGCGGAATTAGTTGCTAGTCAACTAACCCAATACTAAGATGCAATCAAAATAAAATAGTAAAAATGAAAATAAACTAAATTAAACTAAGGTTGTGAGCAATACGTGGGAGAAATGTGTTTACTTAGATTTCACTACTCCCTAGACATCTTTTACACGTTAATTACTTGTTATAGTTGCGTGGATGACGGATTGTATTCCTTAATACCATTCATGGGGTGGCGTACTTACTTCCCCAATCCTATGAGTTCCTACTTCACTCCTATGTCGAGCCGGCTAAGAAGCTCCTAACATGGGATCATTAGAATCTACTCATGCATTAAATACAACCAATAAAACCTAGAACACATTGGTTCATGTTTCCTAAGATGTTTAAGCATGTTACACAATGGGGATCTGCCAGTTTTCTTAAGCCTAATATTGAAATCATTCATCCAATACAACCATAAACAAGTAATCAACACATAATTAACATCTAGGTTTCATTAGATCTAAGCAAACACAAGATAAATCTAGCCTAGCATGTTGAAATCAAGACAAGTAAAAGATATAATCAACCAACACATAGACATATTGCTTGAATTAAAGAGAAGACTTATCTTAATAGCACATGAAAGGATTCAAGGGATTGAAAACCCTTGAAAGTTCTGTAAAATATGAGTTAGGGTTTACAAAGTTCGGCCCTAATTATCTCCACACAAGTTCCTCTCTAATGAATGAAAAATAGAAAACTATATATAGAGTTTAGAAGGTGACGGCGTCAAGAACAAATGTCTGACGTCGTCATTTCGCCGCCAAATAGTTCCTCGGACTGCCTATATCTGGGTCTGACGCCGTCATGTAGTCTCCTTATGCAGGCCGTCACACATTTAACTCTTGACGCCCTTGTTGTGACGCCGTCAGGTTTGCACTGGGTCGTCACCACTTTTACTCTTGACGCCGTCATGATTTTCCTCTTGACGCCGTCAGGTACTGTTCTCAGCATGGAAAATTAAGTCTTTGGCGTTTTCTTCACTTTTATGCTCCAAAAACGTCCGAATTGCTTCCTTTTCCAGATTTCACTCCCAAATAACAAACAAACAAAAATAACAAACAAACAAAAATAAAATCACGCAAAACATGGGTTGCCTCCCAAGAAGCGCTTTTCTTTATTTACGAGTCTTGTAGCTAGACTCAAGGTCATGGGTTACTACGTGACCTCATCGTTGGTTTCACTCTCCGAGTGTAAACGTTCTTTGTAGAAACCAATCACCTTTTTCTCAATCGCTCCTATAATCCTATGGGCAAATTCCTTGTCGACTTTATACCTTGGTCCTAGAGCCAAACAATCTTTGTAGAAAAGACTCCTCTTTTCTCATACATAATCCATGCCCTTTTTCTTATCCTCTTTATTGATGTCCTCAAAAGCACCAATGCTATCTTTATAAACTCGGGATATAAAGCGAAATTCCTTCATTCTATTAGGCATCCTATAAGTTATCCTATCGGTGTTACTTGCAAATCGAATTGTCCCTTCTATCTCATCGTATTCTAACTTAGACTCCTCAACAAACGGTTTACCGAACACAACATTGGACAATCGACAATCAATAACATTAGCAAGATCTTCCATAATCATAAAGTCGGTGACAAAAGTGAAACTCCCAACAAAGACATGTAGACCTTTAACTCTCCCGACAAAGTTACAAACTCCACCGGGGTATTTGGGATCTCTTTTAGGTTCAAGTCTTGTTTTCACTATGTCATTATAAACATTTGAGGACATAATGTTGATTGGGGATTTGAAGTCAATGTAAGCATTGTCAACGTGTCTATACCCAATCATACATGGTATCTTAGCATTCTTAGGATCGCCTCTCTTTATCTTAGGTTCGATTATAGTAAAAGGAGATCGCGGGTTATCAATAAGATTATTATAATATGCAATCTCCTCCTTAGTGGGGTATAGATTAAAATAGTCATTAAGCTTCGGGTCTATTTCCCCCTCTTCAAGTCCCTCAATAACGTTCACAAAGTCATTAGGCCCTAGGTCCTCATTTCAATACAAGGCGGACGCTAGGTCACTAAATGCATGTTCGAGCTCAACCTTAATCAAACTATTAAGCTCCCTAAGTTCCCTAATCTCTCTCTCAAATTGTTCACGCAACAAAGCCACTTCTCTAGGGGAAAAGGGTGGATTCGCGTTTTCCATATGGTCAACGGAATAGTCAATGAATTTAATTTACTAACAAAGGCACAAAGAAAAAGATAGACTAAAGAAAACCTAAAAAAAAATAAAAATAAAATCTTACTAGAAAGGAATCTAGCAAGTAGACCTAATAAAAAGAAATTCTAACCTAGACAATAACTATTCCCCGGGCTGCGGCGCCAAAAACTTGATGTACGTGGGAATCGCACCAGGCTTTACCTCTCAAGGGATCTTGAGAAGCTTACAACCCCCACCAGGCAGTGTACCTGATCGTTGTAGTATAGTATAGTGACAAGTACCGGGGGATTGATCGTTCAGCTAGGAATAGTGTCGCTAGGATTAGAAAACCTAAATACTAGTTCTAAAGGTGGGGGATGATTATTTTTGTATTTTTATATTTTTTAGAAAGCAAGTAAAAATCTCGGGTTTGAAGGATTTGGGCGGAATTAGTTGCTAATCAACTAACCCAATACTAAAGATGCAATCAAAATAAAATACTATAAATGAAAATAAACTAAATTATACTAAAGTTGTGAGTAATAAGTGGAGAAAATGTGTTTACTTAGATTTCACTACTCCCTAGACATCTTTTACACGTTAATTACTTGTTATAGTTGCATGGATGACAGATTGTATTCCTTAATATCATTCATGGGGTGGCGCACTTAACTCCCCAATTCTATGAGTTCTTATCTCCTCATATACCATGCCCAGCACAACCATAGTGATTATAAACAGTGGCTCATGCATTAAATACAACCAATAAAGACCTAGTGCACATCGGTTCATGTTTCTTAAGACGTTCAAGCATGTTACCATTTGGAGATCTGCCAGTTTTCTTAAGCCTAACATCAAATTCATTCATCCAATACAATTATAAACAAGTAATCAACACATAATTAACATCTAGGTTTCATTAGATCCAAGCAAACACAAGATAGATCTAGCCTAACATGATGGAATTAAGACAAGAACAAGATATAGACAACCAACACATAGACATATTGATTGAATTAAAAGAATACTTATCTCAATTACACATGAAAGGTATCAAGGGCTTAGAACCCTTGAAAAACCTGTAAAATTCGCACCAAGTTCGTACTTAGGGTTTCTCCAAAACTTCTCTCCTTAATGTGTGAAAATTAGAAAAATATATATAGGAAATAGGGTCTGACGGCGTCAAGACCAATCTTGTGACGCTGTCACCTCGCCGCCAAAACTCTTCTCGGACTGCCTTGATCTACTTTTGACGCCGTCATGTATTGTGCATTTCCAGGCCGTCATGAATTTTACTCTTGACGCCCTACTTCGTGACGCCATCAAATCTGTACTGGATCGTCATGGAAATTTGCTCTTGACGCCGTCAGGAATTCCTTCTTGACGCCGTCACCTACTGTTCCCAGCAAGGAAAATTAAGACTTTGGCGTTTTCTTCACTTTTATGCTCCAAAAACGTCCGAATTGCTTCCTTTTCCAGATTTCACTCCTAAAGTACCTAAAATCATAAAAGGAACGATTTAGGGCAATATTTGATCAAATAAGTTCAATTTCGGGCTTAAATGACAACCTAAAAGTGGTTCATTTTTCGCCTCATCAGTGGTTCATGAGCTTAGTGAAACATACCTTTTTCTAACACTAACATTTATCCACACATAGGGTTCAAGCTGAACTCTGCGGAACTTGTATTTATACTTTAACTTTTTAAACCTATGACTCTCACTCAATATACGTGTTGACTTTTAAGCATGTTATCTTAGGTAATTAGGCACTATAGGAACCCTGACACGGAGAACCACTGGACATGAGGACGTACAAAGTAGTTATCATTCATCAGTTTTGTGTAGTAAAACGTATCTTAGGGACCTCTCTTTTGGTTAAAGTACATCTTTTACTGTAAAAACTCTGATGAATAAATGAATGATAACAAACTTTTTCAAAAACGTCTATTTTCGAGTCGTTTTCTATTATCTTGTCTTTGTTTCCATGAGTAATACCCCAAACACTTTATCCGCTGCGATCAGTGAAAATGGGGGTGTTACAATCATCATCTTCAATTTTTCCAAGTTTCTACAACCTCCCCTTTGTTCACCTGAATCATCTTCAATCAGAGTTTTTAAAAGTCAAATGAAGTAGATATAGTAGGATTTATTAAACAAACTAAAAAACAGTTTATGGAAGAAAAAAATCAAATATATTTTATCACGTCATATAGATCCAAAAAAAATAAAAAAATCCCAAACAATTCTGGCGGCATGAACTATTTCCGGCAAACAGCAGCGGCGACGGCGGTGGAGTAAAGCAGCGGCTGTAAAAAGAGCACAAAAAAGTTATAAATTTTTAGATATACAAATAAAATCCACACATCTATAAAAGAAAACCTTTAAGACTTGATTAATATACAAAGATCTGTTTAAAAACTCAATAAATACACAAAGATCTATTTAAAAACTGATCGTTGTACTGTGGTGGTGGGGCTTACTGTGAAGATGTGGGTTTCATTGGTGAGGTTCTTGTGGTGGTGAGGTGCGGTGGTTGAGTGGTTCGGAGGGCTTACTGTATTTTTATTAGCAAACCCAAAATTATGTGGAGAAAATAGATTCATTGACACACAAATTTGTTTGTAATCAAGTCATTCACCACCACCATATTGTTAGTTACATTATATCAAAGCAAGGTAATAACACTCCATCCGTTTTAAAAAAAGTAATAGCACTCAACAAAAATAATTTTTATTAGTAATCAAGTCACACAAAAATAATTTTATTAGTTACCTTCGGAGGGCTTACAAAATATACGATTGGTTTGAGTGAATTGTGATAAGAGAGTATTAAGTTAGAGACATTCATTGGCAATATTGTTTCATTGCTTAAGTTAGACACATTCATTGGCATATAGTTTCCATATATAAACACAAGGACATTATGGGTATTGACCAAAAATTCAATTTTCACTTTTTACATTTGACTTAAGATAAGATAATTGGTTCAAAGGAACTACTATTATTGTTGTGCTTAATAAGTCTTGAAATAATCATATGCACTTTTAGTCGGAGTCTATGTTTGACACACAAGATTATTTAGAGATTATGCTTAATTTTTCAAAAAATAAGCTATTTAAAAAATAATTTTTGTTTGGTAGACATAACTTATAAAAAAAAAAAAAAAAAAAAAAAAAAAAAAAAAAAAAAAAACTTTCATAATCTCTTAAAACCAAAGGTTACTTCATGTAGCGTATAAAAATAATCTCTTTTTATAATCTCCAGTTTCAGCAACAGTTACTTTCGCCAAACATGGCCTAAGTGATATTTTTTTTTAGAATGAATTATTTTTTACCAAATGAATATGGCATTTTAGATGCGCATATAATTAAATTAAATACGTTATTACTAACCTAATGGTTTTACAATGATAAGTTTTTGAGTAGGTTTAGTTTATATATAATCAAGTCATAATAGCATAATGCATGGAACGACCAATTCAAAATTGAAAATGAATTTGATCCTTCAAGGATTTAATGTTCAAGTTTATGAATATTTCCATTGTAACTTATATATATTTGAGGTGAGATCCTTACAAAACACGAATCTTTTAAAAATAAATAAGTCAACATCAATCATCTATCTATCTTTCATCTAATTGTTAAGATTAAACAAAAAATAACAAAAGAAGGACAAAATTGACATTTTAGCTCATTTAATATAAAAACCAACTTTCCACCTTTTTTTAAAAATAACATATCTTGCAAATGGTAAATCTTCAAGCTACGACAAATACACCATCACGACGAGAATTAAATCATCTTTCTACATATATGCATTGTTATATACTTTCAACGATTTTTTTTTTCAAAATTTCCGTCCAGAAAAATCCCACGGGATTCGTAAAAAAATCCCATGGGATTTTTAAAAAGACGGTTTTTTTTCAAAATTTTTGTCTAGAAAAATCCCACGGGATTCGTAAAAAGACGATTTTTTTTTTTCAAAATTTATGTCCAAAAAATCTCATGGGATTGGAAAAAAATCCCACGGGATTCGTAAAAAGACGATTTTTTTTTTCAAAATTTCCGTCCAAAAAAACCCACATGATTCGTAAAAAGACGAACTTTTTTTTTCAAAATTTTCGTCCAAAAAAATCCCACGGGATTTGTAAAAAAAAAAAAAAAAAAAAAAAAAAAAAAAAAAAAAAAAAAACCACAGGATTTGTAAAAAGACGAACTTTTTTTTCCAAAATTTCCGTCCAGAAAAATCTCGTGGGATTCATAGAAAAATCACTTGTGATTTGCTATTTTTAAAGAATCACAAGTGATTTGTAAAAATGAGTAAATCAATGTTTTTTACTTTTATGTCACATAAAAGATACTCAACAAGTATCTTTATGGATCACATGAGATTCTATATGAATCACAAGAGATCAGAGAAAATCACATAGGATTCTGTATAAATCCCATGGGATTCTATATAAATCTAATGGGATTTTCATTTTGCTTTACATAAAATGGAAGTACAAAATCACTTGAAATTATATTTTTGTTGTGTAATGTTATGAGACAAAATTCTTGTCAACTTTTAATATATCTTGTTTACTTTGAATATATAATGTTTGTTACTTATATTATGTTTGATCCCATTGGTAATCTGTATAAATCCGATATGATTTTCAATTTGCTTTATATAAACTATAAGTACAAAATCACATGAGATTTTGTATGAATTATCTTGTCGATAAACCACAAAGGATTTTGTAAGAAATCACATGAGATTTAGTATTTTTAAGAGATTCATTGTGAATCCCATGAGATTCTTTGGTGCATCACGTGGATTTTTTTTTTAGTATTTTAGTATACGACAAAATGTCTTCAAAAAAATATACACAACATTAAGAAAAACTAAACCCATTTCTCTAGTATATTTAAATGTTACTGTAAAATTAAAATGTGAAGTTAGGTGGATTTTGAAGTAAATTATTAGCAAAAGATTAAAATGTATTGATACGTTTATTATGAAAACATTGTGGCAAAATGTTGTCTTTTTTCATTTATTATTATTATGTTTTTTTTACAAAAGCACATAAAATCAACACTTCAAAGAAAAAAAAATGCACCCACCTTCTTAACAAGATAGTTAAAAAAGATGAGCTAAAAAACAAAAAACTACAACAAAAGATGCAAGCTTACAAGCAAATACAAAATTAACAAAACTAACATAAGAATCTGAGATCACAACTAAATAAACAAAATAATGCAAGACCCCACATATCCCACCATATGTTGCAGCCATTGAATCAGCAGGACAAGAAGAAAAGAGTCATTGTCAAGCCATTTAAAGACAAAGAATTTAAAGCAAGCTTACTCATCTCACCATTCACTCCTTGACATCCACTTTACTTCACCATATACAACATCAATCATTTTAATAATGATATCTATGTGAAACAAAACTTACAACTTCTCCATTAACAACAAACTTTTAAACACGTCGTAAGTTTTAGATGTGATGAAAACACTGTTTGCAAAATTACAACTTCTCCATCACCGTCACCAAACCACCGCCGCGTCATCGATGGCACGTTGTACATTTGTGGATTCTCCGGTGAATCACCATCGCGAAACCACAAAAAATAAAATTGGTTAGTAAAGATTTGGTTATTATTTGGCTGGAAAAAGTTTAGATCTAATAAAGAAGATGAATAGTTGGTGAGAGAGAGAGCGTGTATGTGTGTAAATGATTAGCTAGGAGTGAGTGTTTGACAGGGTGGGATGTTAGGTGGGACTTGTAAAATTATAAAATTACCCCTCCATGTTTAATTAATTTATAAAATCAGTTTTAATATGCACCTTTAGATCTAGAAGATTGAACGGTCAAGATTGAGTCATTTGTTCTTTAAAGAATATTTGTTTCGTACTAAAATTTTGTCATATACATTTCATATTTAATACCTTTCTCATATATAAAGTTTTAGCATCGCATTTTAGGCATAGACAGAGTTATAGCTTCTCAAAGAGTTTTTAGGTGATTTTTAGAAACCTCGTGTGTACGTGTTTTGCCTTTGCTCTTAAGAATATTTGTCCCCCATGCTCCTTTATACTTTTATGTCCCTATGCTCGTATGCGTTTTGTTAATACAAATATCGCCTAAAAACGTTATTTATATTTTACGATCTTTGCTAATGAGATGTGACATTGTTTGGTTTGCAAGATTTATTACAAAACCAACTGCAAGCCCGGCGGAACCCTGGGGGTACACGGGCGGAACCCATCTGAGAGTTCCGTCATATCCGCCAGGCCTGTAGAAGGCTTTGCTATAAATACTAAGCCACAAGTTTGATTTTTGGCTCATCACTCTACATCATATTTACACACATTCATACATTATTTCATCTAACCCTTTAACATTTCATATGTGAAGTTTCTTTTTGTAGCAAAGAGATTCACGAGTTCATAAAAAGTTACAAGTATTCAACACAACGTTGCAAGACTTGTTGGCTTAGCATTGTGTAGACTTGTGTAGTTTACACTTCATTTGATTGTGTATTTTCAGTAGTGATCGGTTAGTATTTTAGTCCTCAAAATACAAGTGTGACGGGAGTTGTTGTACCCTTGTCAAAGAACTAACGGGAGTGGTTGTACCCTTGTAAAAGAACTCGACATCTAGCTTAGTGTCGGTAAACATGTATAAGCGACGTGTAAGGTTTTCTCCGCCGGTGAAAGGAGCTTGTTGAGTAGTGAAAGAAACTCTCGAGTTGGATACTTGGGGCGTGGACGTAGGGAAAGGAAAAAGAGTCCTTGTAGCCGAACCAAGATAAATACTCGTGTTATGGTTTGATCGTTTCTTTCATTTACTTGCATGTTATATATTGTGTTTGTGTATATATATCTTTGATCAAACGGAAAGTTTCAAAGCTAATCAAACAAGTTAAAAAGATTTTAAACGGTAAACTATTCAACCCTCCTCCTAATTTTCCACAATTGGCATCAAGAACTACGTTACTCAAGCTTTTAAAATATATTGTGTTTTAAAACTTGAAACGATCCATGGATTTTGAAAATTACAAAGAAGGGCAATCTATGCAAAGACCACCACTTTTTGAAGCAAATGGTTTTATATATTGGAAAAACCGTTTTGAAACTTACGTGAAATCTAAAGACATAGATTTATGGTATATAATCATTGATGGTGATAATATAGTTACTAATATTAAAGATGATGATCAAAAGAAATTGATTGTTAAAAATAATAAAGCTAAAATGATGCTTTACAATGCTTTGCCTAAAAAAAGAATATGAAAGAGTCTTTATGTGTAAAACCGCCAAAGATATTTGGCAATCTTTAATAGTCACTCATCAAGGAAACTCACAAGTTAAGGATAACAAAATTGATCTCCTTGTTCAACAATATGAGCAATTTGTTATTCCCGAAAATGAGATTATTGATAATGCATTTGCTAGGTTTAACACTATTATTACTTCACTTAAAGCACTTGATGAATCTTTTTGTAGTAAGAATTTTGTCAGGAAATTCCTTAGAGCACTCCATCTGAAGTGGAGAGCAAAAGTGACGGCAATTGAAGAATCCAAAGATCTTTCAAGCATGTCACTTGACGAGCTAATTGGAAACCTCAAAGTTCATGAAATGGTAATGGAAAAAGATTCGGAACTAGTTAGAGGCAAGAAAGAAAAAGTTAAGTCCATTGCCTTGAAAGCTAGAGTCCAATCAAGTGATGATGAAGAATCTACTTCGGATAGTGATGATGAGGAATATGCTATGGCCGTTAGAGACTTCAAGAAATTCTTTCGTAGAAGAGGGAAGTTTGTAAGGCAACCAAAAGATGACAAGAAAACTTTCTGAAAAGATCGTGATGATATGAAAGGAAAGGTTGAAAGGAAATGCTATAGGTGTGGAGACACAAGTCATCTAGTAGGAGAATGTCCAAAACCACCCAAGAGCAAACTTCAACAAGCTTTTGTGGGTGGTGCTTGGAGTGACTATGAAGGAGATGACGATGAGCCAAAGAATGATGATATTGATGTCATGGCTCACGACTCAAATGAGGTACTCTCCGACTCATCTTACTCCTCTATTGACGATGAGACCTTACAAAAAGAATATAACAAACTTTGTGAATTGAGCTTAAAAATCACAAATAAAAATAAGTTTTTGAAAACTAAAAAGGAGTTTTTAGAAAATGAAGTTTATGAATTAAAATAAAAAGCTAATAGATTAGAAAAGAGTAAAGGTATTGACACATCTTGCAAATCATGTGAAGAACTTAAACTCGAAGTTGAGAAACTTAAAATTACTCAAAATGATCTAATAAAACAAACCACAAAGTTTAAGAAGTTCGATAAGAGCATTTCTTGTGCGGATGAAATTATGAAAAGTCAAAAGTCACCCTTTGATAAAACAGGACTAGGATTCATGAAAGTAGAAACTTCAAAGGGTCAAACGAAATAAGAAAAGAATGCACAAGAAACTAACAAAACTGCTACAGCAGCCCGCGGAACAGACGAAACCCAATCCAGGGTTCCGCCCGTTGGACCCGAAGGTTCCGCCAGGTCTGCTGCAGCAGTAACACCATCCACATCGGATCGTTCAAAATTTGTTAAAGTTACGTATAAAAATGGAACAAAACCTGCCTTTAAAACTGGAGTAGGACTTAGTAAAAATGAATTTAGAGCTAAGACTACTCAACCAAGAACTAAGACTCCAATTCCCAAACGCCCCTTTCCAAAGAGCAACTTCAATATACGACCAAACTACCAACATGTATGGAACCAAAACACTCCTGGACATTACCAAACTCCAAACTACATGTCATGGAACCCTTATGTTCTATTTTCATACTTGGAACAAGTTAATGGTATGCTTAACCAAAATGGACCCATGAGAAATTGGGGACCAAATGTTTGAGTGTTTTTCGTAAAATAGGTGTGCCTCAAAGTTTGTTTGGAACCGGATGAATGGATTAAAGATAGCGGTTGTTCAAGGCACATGACGGGTAACAAAAGCCTCTTCACTACTTATCACAAATGTGATGGAGGTAATGTTACGTTTGGTAGTAAAGCTAAGAGCAAAATCATCAGAAAAGGTACAATCTCTCATGACTCCCTTTTTATAGATGATGTAGCTCATGTCGATAACTTAGATTTTAATCTTCTTAGTATTAGTCAAGTTTGTCATAATAAGTATAATGTCCTTTTTAGTGTAAACGGAAGTAAAATACTTAAAGATGGTATAACCATAGCCAAAGGTGTACTTAAGAACAACGTATACGTCATGAAGATGGATCCAACATCTAGAGACAAACTTTGTCTTGCCACATTAGATGAATCTTCAACTTTATGGCATAGACGTTTAGGACACGCTAACATGAGACTAATTCAAAACCTCTCCTCCAAAGACTTAGTTCGAAACCTACCTAAGTTGAAATATGACCAACACTTTTGTGATGCTTGCAAAGTCGGTAAACAAGTCCATAGTAGCCATAAGGCTAAAAACTTGGTTTCTACACATAGGTGTCTAGAACTTTTGCATATGGATTTATTTGGTCCATCCGCTATACAAAGTTATGGAGGTAACTTCTACACTTTGGTCATAATCGATGATTACTCAAGATATACTTGGACAAAATTTTTAAAAACTAAAAATGAAGCTTTTGATAAATTTGAGATTCTAAGTAAGAAAATTCAAAATCAAGTAGGGTCTAATATTGTGTCTATTAGAACGGATCACGGTCGTGAATTTGATAATGAATTTCAATTTGGAAACTTTTGTGATATTAATGGTATTACTCATAACTTTTCGGCTCCACGTACCCCTCAATCTAATGGTGTAGTAGAACGTAAAAACCGGACATTGCAAGAGATGAGTAGAACAATGCTTAATGAACAAAACATTCCACAAAAGTTTTGGTGTAATGCCGTTGACACATCAACGTACATTTTAAATCGAGTCTTAATTAGACCATTTTTGAATAAAACTCCTTATGAACTATATAAAGGTAAAAAGCCTACATTAGGATACTTTAGAGTGTTTGGGAGTAAATGTTTCATTCTTAACACCAAGGATTATATCACCAAATTTGACCCAAAGTCTTATGAAGGTGTATTTCTTGGATATTCACAAAATAGTAAAGCTTACATTATTTTGAACAAAGAAACCTTAAGAGTCGAGGAATCGTTGAACGTAACATTTGACGGGAGTCCACCTCCCTCTAAGACATCACCTTTGGTAGATGATGACTTAGTTGAAAGCCAAGCAATAGAACGTCAATAGATTTTAGGTAATGACAAGGAAGATGAACTATTAAACAAAGAACTTGTCAATGTCAAAGAATCTAAAAGTCATCCATTAGATGGTGTCATATGCAACATTAACGAAAGAACACTAAGATCAAAAGTTCAAAATGAAAGCAACTACTTTTGCTTCGTGTCAACCATTGAACCGAAAAACATTAATGAAGCCATTAAATATGAGTCTTGGGTAATTGCAATGCAGGAAGAGTTAAACCAATTTGTTAGGAATGATGTATGGACATTAGTTCCTCAACCAAAGAGTCAAACTATAATTGGAACAAAATGGGTCTTTCGTAATAAAATGGATGAAAATAGAATTGTGTCTAGAAACAAAGCTAGGCTAGTTGCACAAGGATATAACCAACAAGAAGGCATTGACTACGATGAAACTTTTGCTCCGGTTGCTAGGCTCGAGTCAATTAGAATCTTACTTGCATATGCATGTGCACACAATTTTAAACTCTTTCAAATGGACGTCAAAAGTGCATTTCTAAACGGAGTCATAAATGAAGAAGTGTATGTTGCTCAACCACCGGGCTTCATCGATTTTGAAAAACCAAATCATGTTTACAAACTTAAAAAGGCTCTTTACGGACTTGAGCAAGCTCCAAAAGCATGGTATGATCGACTTAAAACCTTCCTAGTTGACCATAAGTATACCATGGGCTTAGTTGATAATACTCTCTTCACTAAGAAGAAAGATTCACATATTATCATAGTCCAAATCTATGTTGATGACATTATATTCAGATCAACTTGTCAAGAATTATGTGTGGATTTCTCAAAAATCATGCATGACGAGTTTGAAATGAGTATGATGGGAGAACTCAACTTTTTCCTAGGATTCCAAATTAAACAACTATAAGATGGTATCTTCTTTAACCAATCTAAATATATTAAGGACATGCTTAAGAAATTTGGATTAGAAGATTCGCAACCAATCAAAACTCCCATGTCCACGGAAACTAAACTCACCAAGGATGAGGAAAGTGAATCCGTAGATAGCACTAAATATATATGTATGATTGGTAGTCTACTTTACCTAACGGCTAGTGGACCCGACATTATGTTTAGTGTTTGTCTATGTGCTCATTTTCAAGAAGATCCTAAGATTACTCATCTCGAAGCCGTTAAAAGGATTTTTAGGTATATTTAGGGCACTGCACATTTAGGTTTATGGTATCCCAAAGGAACGGGAATAGACACCATAGTGTATGCCGACTCGGATCATGCCGGTGAATATGTTGATAGAAAAAGCACAAGTGGTATTTGAACTTTTGTTGGACATTGTCTTACCTCATGGTTCTCTAAGAAGCAAACGGCTCTTGCTATCTCAACAACGAAAGCCGAGTACGTTTCGGCCGGAAAGGCATGTCAACAAGCTCTTTGGATGAAGCAAGCTCTTGTCGACTACGGAATTCAACTTAATGACATCACAATTCTTTGTGACAACAAAGGTGCCATTGATCTTAGCAAAAACCCGATTCAACACGCTCGTACCAAACATATTGAAATCCGTCATCATTTCCTTCGTGACAACGTTCAAAAAGGAAATATCTCAATTGAGAAAGTTTCTTCCGAAGACAACATAGCCGACATTCACACAAAACCCCTTAAACGTGAACCTTTTAACCTTCTTAGGCTAGGCTTAGGACTCATGGAACCTACGTTGTAGTTCTGGACATTAGACAAAAATCACAAAAATCAAAATAAATCCATAACTCTTTTCCTCAGCAGGGTCGGCGGAACCCTCAGACACAACGGACGAAACCCAATTCAGGGGTCCGCCGTATCAGCCGACCTGCAGAACCATTTTTTTCTTTATATTAAACTAAACACCCATTATTTCATACCACCACTTCCAAACTGTTACTATTCACTTTACCATCCATCCATACCTACGATTTCTTGGTCTTCCTTTCACTCACATTGCAAATCAATCATCATTATAAGTATTCTAAACTTGATTACAATCCTGATCTGAGTCTAGGAATTCTATTTTTGCACAAAAACAAAAACTTGGGGTTATGCATAAACTTGATAAACTCATGCATGAAATTAGGTGTTTAACAAAACTAATCATGTTCTCCATAGTTAGGAATTGCATTCTTACTAAGTGTAAACATGTTTGCTAAAACACCCCATGACAAATTTTTCCAAAAATTTCTCACAAATAGGACAAATATTTTTTCGTCTCACATTGAGAATACAAAATCAAAACGTTATGTTTAAAACATCACTTGCATAATGTCTCTTGAATGCTAAAGGAAATACATAACCAATGTGTATTTTTGGGTACATTCAAACGAAGCTACATTGAACTAGGAGCGTTTGGGTTATCTTTTGTTTTATAACAAAACTTGCATTATAAAACATTTTTGAAGCATCAAAATGGGTCAAGATAACCGCACCTCCACATCGTTTTCATATATGCACACACTAGAACACCCACATTATAATAGTAGTTTACTTAAACTAAAATGTGAAATTTTGTTGTTCTAGGAATCATCATGCCTCCTCTAACCCACTACGACCACAAGGACACCATTAAGTACCTACCAAAACACCACAAAACCAAAGGTCTTACCCCAAATCAAGTCAATATTTTCAAAGCCTTAGAAAAACGCTATGTCCATGAGGGTAGAACCATTGACCCGTCCTTCTTAGAAGGCACAAACCTCTACACCGAATTTGCCACAATCAACTTTGAGTGTCTATTGGAAATCAATGAGCCTATTTGTCCTAGGTTCATTTTGGAATTCTATGCATCCGTCGTCCTCTCCACGGATGATTATGGTCAAATGTCTATCAACTTTAGGGCTAGTGGTCATCAATACTTCTTCACTCTTGAGGAGTTTGCTCAAATCCTAGGTGTTCTAAACCGTGGTACTTGCATTTACTCCGACTTGCATTCCCTCTCAACTCTTAAAACCCTCCATGACCGCATCCATCTTTATGACACCCCTCTTGTGTCAAAAGATGTACTTCGTGACCACCTCTTTGTTAAGACAACCAACACTAGGAGAACCCGTTCGGGAAATGAGGTCGAAAAGGACCCATATGGAATGGAAATGAATGAACTCAAGCCCCAATTCAAGAAATGGGAGGAAATCCTTAGAGCAAATGTCATTAGCACCATAGGAAACCGAGATCATATCAATCTTTGCCTTTGCTACATGCTCTACTCTTTGTCCGCTAGGCAACCCTTCAACCTTGCCTACTACATGGCCAAGAGAATGACCGACATTCCCGTGCATGGCACAACGGCTATGCCGTATGGAATGCTTTTGACCCGTCTCTTTAGGTTCATCTCTCCCATTCCACCAACTCCAAACGGTCTTCGTCTTGACTGCTCTCTCATTCCACACACCATTGTTCCACTTAGTGATAAGAGAGTTTACAAAACCCAAGGAAAACGTCCTCATCCTCCTACCTCCTCATCATCTTCCTCAATGAGTGAAGATGACTCTTTGCCCAACTCTAGGCTCCCACCTCTAGAATACCTATCCCAACTTCCAGATATTCCAAATGAGTCGGCGGAGTTCAAGCAAACAAATGGGATGTTTAAGAATCTTGGAAGATTCCTTGGAAAGCTCAAGAACAAGATTGACCGTCAATGAGTGCGGGTGTGTAGGAGTGTTTGGCACTAGGTACTATTTGAACAATTTGGTCGTTTAAACAATGTTTGTGATGTATTTATGTGTTGGTACAATGTGTGATACTATTTGGAACATGTATTAACTAACAATGATGCAGGTAGACAACTTTTGGGAAGTTGTCAAATTTTCTTGTTTATGAAATTTTCACTAGGTATAGTGAAATTCTCGACCCCAAGGTCTAAGTCGTATGGTATGTGTGTTTACATGTCCAATTTTTGCATTACCTAACCAGATATGCATTATCTTTTTGATTTTAGGAGTTTTCGCAAAATTTGAAAATCATCTCGCGGGTAAAAAACGCGGACTGCCAATTTTTTCAGGCCTGGCGGATATGGCGGCACCCTGGAATGGGTTCCGCCAGTGCATTTTCTGGGCAACCCAGAAATGGCCCAACGGACCGGACGGAACCCTCACACGGGTTCCGCCTGTGTATCCTGAAGGTTCCGCCAGATTTCCTGCAAATTTTTTTTTTTTTTTTTATTTTTTTTTTTAGTTTTCAACATTTCAACATCCAATCAACAAAATACAACCCTTTTAGATAGAAACCAATTTCCTGCAATTTGTTTAGCACAATAGGGTACTTCTCATTCCTTATAACTCAAACAAAATCATTTCCTGCCAAATTTCAAAAATAGCCATAACCACCCCAAGGAACCTTCACACATAAAGGAATGAACCCTTCCAAAGGTTTCTTGAAATCCCTGAGATATATCCTTCAACAAATTTACCAAAACCACTAAGCATTTAGTGCAAATCTTGTCTTCTCACTTCACCATTTTCATTGGATTGACTTCCATGATATGACAACCCATAATTAGTTTTCCAAATCATTAGGAACCTCCATTTTTGTATGGCCTAACATCAAATCCAAACACTCCTTTCCACACTCCTTCATCACTATAAATTAAACCATTATAAACACTATCAAATCACACCTTCTTCATCACAATTTATAATCTTTTAAACCATTTTAACCATGACTAAGTCAACAATCACCTCTCAACCATCACGACCCATCCGGAAAACCGCCCGGATAAGTGTCAAACCACTTTGGTCTAACCAATCCATCAACCTAAGCTCCTCATCTTCAGATGAATTCACCTCACCCATAAAAAATGAACATTTTTTGAACCTTGCATCTCCATCTCCATCACCCAATGAACCCAATGAGCTCACTCCACCACCAACTAAATCACCCATTGACCCAACTCCACAAAGTGCTCCAACCCAACCATCCAAAACTCCATCACCATCACCATTACCCAAACTTGAACCTATGGAGTTATTTGGGTCTCCTCCAACATCACCACACCCATTTGTCCAAGATCTCAATGATCTTCCACCAAGACCAACACAACCACCACCTTTTGCAAAGGAAACATCAAAGTCAATTCTTGACCAAAATGAGCATTTTAACCACACCCAACCACCACACCAAGTGTACCATCAACCCAAACCATTGTTGTTTCACCCTATTTACCATGACATCCATGGTCCTCTTTATGGAGAACCAAATTTTGAAAACCATGATCACCCAACTCCACCACATTCTCAAGCCCAAACCTTTGAGTTTTTCTTTCCTTCCTATGAGGAAATCCAAAGCATGGTCGAGAATCACCTCCATCAAGTAATGGAATTTCAAACCACCTTCCTTAACTCGATGATATTTGACAATATTGTGTCTTTGTCTTTTAATTGGTGTTCTAGTAGATGTAATAGGACGATTTCTTGAGATTCTTGGTTAAAAAATCCACATTTAATTTCCTTGTAATTTTCTTTTAGATTCTTGCTAGTTTTATTAATTTTGCCGTTCAAAAAAAAAAAAAAAAAAAAAAAAAAATCTTAAATTATAATTATAAAATGTTTAAGAAGATTAACTTGTTGTTTTTTAAAATCTACTTAACACAATCTATTAATTTATAAGTTTTTTAGTTTAGTTCGAGAAAAGTAAGATTCGATTATTTTTCTTTGCGTTAATCAGCATCGGGAACCACGACTCAAATAGTATTCAGCCTAATTATACAGCAAGGTCCCCAACTCCTTGCCATCTCCCCTTTAACAAACCCTAACAAATATACCCAAATCAAGCTCTTGAAACCAGTAAAAAAATGGGACATCTCCTAAAACCCTTAAACAACAACAAACTAATCTCCCCAACTCACATTACAAAGGTTTTATACAACACCTCATTCTCCACAATCACCACCCAAAATGAAACTGCAAATGAGAATGACCAAGTACAAGTATTATATAACATGATATCACCAGCTGCAATTACACCCAACACTTCACTTGTTCCAATTTTGGACCAATGGCTACACCAACAACAACAACAAGGTGGGAATAATAATAATGTTAAGGTAGTGACAAACAATAACAAGCTTGTAGATATGATTAAATTACTCAGGAATCGCAATCGATATTCGCACGCTCTTCAGGTATTACTATTTCATTTATTTGGTATATATAGTATGGAGTTACATTTCCCTAGCTTGAAATTGCACCTTGCCCCAAAAATTTGTAATACTAGTCCTTGTGTAGTTGAGTCCGGTAATAGGTGAAAGGTGGTCTCACATTGTAACTAAACTCAATTGTTTTAATGAAATAATTGTGCACCTCGTTACGGGTTATTGGTACATTGTTTGATTTTGTGGAAAATGACCAATTACTAGGTTTCTAGAATCAAGTGATACGGAACATTAATACTAGGTTTGTAATTGTGGATTATGTTAACTGTTGTTATCTCTTATTGAACTTTACATGGTTATGTTTTTGGTTTATAGGGTGTTTGGGTTGGTATATATAGAGTGGGCTTATGGGTTTATTTGAATTTGGATAAGCTCGTAAGCTCACCTTTTTTGGCTTTTGAACTTAAATAAGCCATAAGCATAAGTTGATATCATCATAATCTAAACACACCTTTTACTGCTTTTCTTATAAGTGGCAAACTAAGCGTGGTGTGGGTTGGATGACAAGTCAAAACTGGTATCTTTTAGCTGCTGTTTGGATTGGATTCTTTCACCCTGCCAACAGTTTTATTCTCAGTTTTTTCTTCTAATTTGAGTTAAGTTGTAATTACATAAACTATTGATAAAGTAATATCCTCTTTTTTTTTTTTTTTTTTAGTAAGTAATTACAATGTTATATGCAGTTACATACACCTGGTGCCACATTTAACTTCTTTGATTTGGTTTCTTTTTAATGGAATCTACAAATATTAGACCCTAATCCTAATCAATTTCTTTTAATGAACATGTCAAAATTGCCACCTCTATCTTTTTTGTTCTGGGACGGGTCTAGTGTAAACTATTTAATGAGGCTAACCCATAAATATATACGAAGAATTTTCCTGTTTCCTCATGATGAGACTGTCGTCTTTTGTTATTAGTACCTGAATATGACACTACATATCCTGATTTCAGCTCTCTGAATGGATGACTAACAAAAGTTACCTTGACCAATCATCTGGAAACATTGCGGTTCACTTGGATCTAATTTCAAGAGTTCGTGGTCTTGAACATGCTGAGAAGTTCTTCGATGCTATCCCAGACCCGTTAAAAGATTTCAAAGTGTATGGAACTCTTTTAAACTGTTACGCTTTCAATAAATCTTTAAAAAAAGCAGAGGCCACCATGGAAAAGATGAAACAATTGAGGTTTATGACTACACATTCCTACCACAGTATGCTAACCCTATACAACAAAACTAGAAATTATGATAAGCTACTAAAGCTCTTGCATGAAATGGACAAAGAAGGTGTTCGTTATCACAGAACAACGTATTACATGCAGTTAACTGCATATGCTTCTTTTGACATCAAGGCAATGGAGAAACTTCTTTTTCACATAGAATTCAATAGCGAGGTCCCCGTTGATTGGCATGTTTATATCATTGCTGCAAAAGGGTATCTTAACTTTGGTAAAAAAACAAAAGCCTTAGTCATGCTTAAAAAATCAGAGGAGTTGCTGCAATTTCTCCATCAGAATACAAATGGGGTTGCTTATGAAATTTTGTTATCCATGTACGCGAATCTTAAGAAGAAGGATGATGTTTATCGCATATGGGATTTGTATAAGAAAACATGGAGGAAAGTAAATAATAAAGGGTACCATCACATGATAAGCTCATTAGTGAAATTGGACGACATTAATGGGGCAGAAAAGATTATGACCGAATGGGAATCTCAAACGTCGTTATTTGACTTTTGGGTAGTCAACCTTTTGGTCAATGGGTATAGCAAGAAGGGTGATTGGAAGAAAGCTGAAGATTATGTAGAGAGATTGGTGTGTATGGGGAAGCAACCTTCTACAAGTACATGGGATTGTTTGGCGACCGCGTTTTGCAAGTATAAAGAGATGGAGAAAGCTGTGGATGCAATGAGGAAGGCCATTTTGAGTTACGATAATAGCTGGAAACTGAATCAAATTACTTTGACAGCATGTGTGAAGTATCTGGAAGAAAAGGGTGATATGGTGTTAGCAAAGGAGTTTTCGAAGTTTACCAAGGGGCGTGCTGCCGATTCAGAATCTGTAAGCAATGAGAATTTAAAAGTTGAGGTGTTGGATGCGACTGGATGAAGTTACTATAGCTGAAGGTCAGTATTGCCTTTTACCTTCTGACCTTTTCTAGCTTGAATGACCTCTTGTTTTTATACACATTTGTAATTGATGGTCTCAAAATAGTTGTTTGGCATTGAGATAAACTAATTAGCTCTTGCACTAATTTTTTGAAATTTTTTAATGACTTTCAATGACATGTGCTTACTGTTTTCCGGTAGCCAGAAATGATTTATTATGGTATGCAAAACTCAAAAAGTATGTGTTATAGTATCTTTTGATTCAGTTTCATAATTTTCAGTCTGAGAGAAACAGAGAGAAGGTTAACCTTATTACAGTTGTAGTCATAATTGGTAGTTTAGGTAGAACATGCATTAAATATATTTAACCAGAGTGAATACTGAATACAGATTAAATAGAATGTCTCATTGAGTTGGCTCAAAAAATTGTAAATTCTTGAGTTGCTTAAAAAAAACCAATAATCTAGTAATACTAAGGCTTAAAACTAAATATTACTAGTAATAAATATTGGTATATCTATATCTGTGTCTGTTACATATAAAGCATGAACCCCATGTTGAAATGTTGAAAAATTCAGGACACTTGAAATTACTAAACTACCCCTTATGTTGAAATTAAACCTATGAATATGTCTTATGAATTGTTTCCTAACTTATGACATACAAAAAGGTTTCCTAAGTTACAACCGGGGGTACATACAGAAACAAAAACAGAATGGTTTCCTAAGTTACAAATTGGAGGGATTTTTTTATATATACTACTAGCAACAAACTATGCATCTTCATGGGCTTTAAATGTTTACAAATGATTAAGCCAAAAGTTCAATAGAAGCCCACATTAAGTATTAGAAAAAGTCAAAAACATATATTTATACCGGATTGATGCATTTTCTTATTAATATCTTTAGGATACAAATTATTGAATAATATATATTTTATTATTTTTTTTGGATTCTATATCTTAATTTATCTTGAGAAATAATTGGTAGGATTAAACCTACGTGTAAAATTGTGTATAAACTTGCATGACATTTAATAGTTGGTTTGTGAGAAAGTGAGTCTACGGTTTAACAATAATTGATTTATGACACATAAGTTTAGTCTGGCTTAATATCCAAAAATAGTAAAGAAGTTAACTTACAACATTATCTCATATTGAAGCTAGGGGTGTCAATTCTCGACACGACACGAAGTTAAACAGGTGTGGGTTGAGGATAAACAGGTTTGGGTCAAAAAACAAGTCAACCCGTTTAATAAATGGGTTGTGTTTGGGTTGAGTAAGTATTAAACAGATCAACCCGTGAACCCGTTTAAGTATATAAGCCTCTAAAAATAAAATATATAACTTGAGTTTCATGTTGAATCTGGATTAAATGTATTTTGTTATGTACTTGTTACTTTGTTAGGAAAGAATTACGATTATAACTCAGATATCATTGAAATTGACACTTATAACTTAGATATCATTGAAATTGTCGCATAGTTATATGTATGTTATTTTTATCATATTTTAGATCCTTATATCATTTTAGTATTTAAACTAGTTAAATCGACAAACCACCAACTTTATTCACTACTTGACCTATTTACTTAAACAAGTTAAACGGGTTACACGTGTTATGCAGGTCTGGGTGAGTTTCTTGACACGATTAATAAGTGGGTCGTGTTTGGGTAAAGGTTATACCAACCCGCGGAACCGAATAGGTCAACCGGAACACGACTCGATTGCCACCCCTTTTGAAGCTAGCTCTATGTACATAATTATGTTTGTGAATGGATTTAATTAAATAAAACTGTATAGGCAACAAAAAACTTGGCTGCATTTCATCTAAGGTATCATTCCTCATAAGTTGGGTCATTCATATCTCCACCTAGTAGGTAATTCATGTTTTATTACTAAAGTAAAGATAATGTGATACCAGACTATTATCAACCATACCTGTAAAATGTACGTATAACAAATATACCATGTTTTTTAAAAAGAAACTCGAAAACCATTTATTTGTTGGATTCATATTAAGAAAATTCATGTTGTGTTGGCAAATTCGAGAATATTTTTTAACTTGATGACAGTACAAGAAACCGATAGCAAGTTATACTATCATACCATGTTTGTCAAGGTTAAGCTTATGTACCCAACCTGTCTGTATGCATGCATATCCAAGAAAAACAGAGCTACAGTTTATTTCATTTCCATTTGTATGGCTTTATGGACTTTGCAAGAGTTCACCCTAAACTGCCACATTATAATTTCATGTAATAAACATGCAAATAGTTAGGTTTTATAGCAACAGTAGTAACGTTGTAGTCAACCTCTTTATTCTTGCCACAACGACGAATAATGGCTTGGTATTCCTTGATTGCCGCCAGCTAGTGTTGACATAGTATGTGCATAAGTGCATTTATGTATGTAGTAGTTCACATCTTCCCTAGCCCATCCCGAATGTGATATAGCCTTTTCCATACATGAAGCGATATCACTACCTAACTATAGTAGATACAGTTGACCCGCTGCTCAATTTAATTTGGCATACCTTCATGGTAGGGCCGAGTCATCTTCTACCAAAGACATCTGTATAAATATTAGCACCTCTTTTCTTCCATGAGATAAGTATAAACATTGAATCGAAAATGGAAACATGGTTACCAGATGACCAGCCTAGTTTTACACTTTTTCTATACCTTAGCATGTTTAAGTTCTTCTAACAACATAACTCCAGCTCCTTTGTCCCTTGTCCGGTTGTCCCATAGAAAATCCGTCAAATCTGACAGAAGAAGATATACAGAATCCCATGGACGTAAAGCTTTGATACTTTGGTAGGGTCATTGTTCCACTCACTTAAAGCTTTACATGCCGCAAAGCCGGCCCACTCTTGTCTATACCTTATTCTAAGATTCAGCTAGATTTATAATAATAACAGAATAGAAATAAAAGAATGCTTAATTGTATAATTGAGGATTCTGAGTCACCAAAAAGCATCATGTCCTGCAGGGTTCTCAACTCTTAGAGAAATGCTTGCAGCATTGAGCGGATATGAATTTACAAATACTGCTTCAGCATCCCCATCGATTATGTGATTGGCAACATTCAATATACAGATATTGGTTGTGATACAAGCTGTCGATATAGAATAAGTTGGACCCATTCGACCCTGAAGTAAACTATGAAAATCATTAATCAGTTTTAAAGATGTAACGATGTTTCTACAAGGATGTGAAAGATGATACCTTAATATATGACTAGTAGGATGTCCACCCAGCACGACAACGTCAAAGAGGGAGATATCAATTGTGGTTGGTGGTGATAAATGGCAATAAAAATAAAGAAGAATGGTTATGTGGGGAGTCTGTCATCGTGGCACCAAGTTCTCTTTTCCCACCCATCAATTATGTATGACGGAGTAAACTAGTGTAATCAGTTTGGCATAAAATTCAAGTATTTTACATGACTTGACTTTTATGGTACATATGCACTCATTGAAAAGAAAATTTTCATCGAACAACGTATAAAATACAAAACATGCGCCTTTTAGTCATCACATAAAACTATAAAAGTATTTGTTGATTTCATGCAACTGAGATGTAAAATCCTCATGAGTTATTAATACTCTTTCTTCACTTTTTATAATTGTGTAACATCTTAATTACCAGATCAATGGCGAGCAAGCATGAACTAATGTGAGTACCTGAAAAGGATAAGTAGAAAGGAGCCATCTTCTTATATGACACCCTCAGAGCTTCTATCGTGTCACTCGCAACCTAAAATTGAAGTTAAAAAAACAGCCCAGATATGGAGTGTACTAATGAGTTGGCTAACTTTTTCATAGAACACTACCAGCATGACAAACTAGCAGGAAAGAAGTCAAGACTCAAATGGCAATGAGATAACTTCCAAAGCTTAAAGACTGAAGAATTACGAACCCACCAACATATTTTATGAAAGCTCAACATCTCAAAACTTACTGAACCAATCTTCGGTCCCGAATTTAAACTTGACATTTTCACTGTATTTTTTAGTTTCATGCATGAGATGAATCACATGGAGTCAGTCCTACGTTAGTCTCACTTATTGTTTAGCCTCCTATAATTCTGAAAATCAAACGACACGACATTTTAAAAAAGTTGAAATTTACGTAATCACTACAATTATAGTAAAAAAGTTAAGATTTACATGTAAATCAATCCAAACATTAAAATTGTTTTTAATTTAATGTTTCAATCATATGCTAACAACAAACTTTAGGCCCTTTTTACAAAACTTTCTCTAACAAGGTTATACATTAATTTTATGTAAGTCCAAGTTTTAATAACTTTTCATTAAACATGGTTATACATTTTATCAAATGTTTTACTATTCAGTGAATGGGAATCATTTTTTTTAGTAGGGTGAAAGCTGAAAACACGCAAAATAATATTTCAAAACACACGATGTACATAACGAACTTTCAAAAAGCTGAAAACACGCAATATACTTTCAAATTTAGAACAATGTACGCAATATGACCTGGAACCAGCAGGTTACCAGGTTTCAAACTTTGAAAATTGACAGGAATAGTCCCTGTGGCTTGCGTTGACTTTCGCTGGTCATCCTTGGACTTTTTTTCACCTACAAAAGGTACAATAACGGTCCCTATGGTTTGCGTAGACTTTCACATTAGTCCGTTTTTATACTTTTTCACCCGTTCTCTTACGGTTTTATCCGTTTTTTTACGTTTTCGTTCGTTTTTATACAATTTCATCTGTTCTCTTACGTTTTCGTTCATTTTTTTTTACGTTTTCGTTCGTTTATAAACGTTTTCACACACGTTTTTACACTTGTTTCTACACACATTTTTACACACGTTTTCACAAACAATTTTACACACGTTTTTACATACGTTTTCACACACGTTTTTACACTCGTTTCTACACACGTTTCTACACACGTTTTTATATACGTTTTCGCACACGTTTTTACACACGTTTTTATATACGTTTTCACATACGTTTTTACACGCGTTTTCACAAACATTTTTACACACGTTTTTACATACGTTTTTACACTCGTTTCTACACACGTTTTCACAAACATTTTTACACACGTTTTTATATACGTTTTCACACACGTTTTTACATACGTTTTCACACTCATTTTTACACACGTTTTCGCACACGTTTTTACACACGTTTTTATATACGTTTTCGCACACGTTTTTACACACGTTTTTATATACGTTTTCACATACGTTTTCACACACGTTTTCACAAACATTTTTACACACGTTTTTACATACGTTTTCACACACGTTTTTACACACGTTTTCGCACACGTTTTTACACACGTTTTTATATACATTTTCACACACGTTTTTACACTCGTTTCTACACACGTTTTTACATACGTTTTTATATACGTTTTCACACACGTTTTTACACTCGTTTCTACACACGTTTTTACATACGTTTTTATATACGTTTTCACACACGTTTTTACATACGTTTTTACACACGTTTTTGCACACATTTTTACACATGTTTTAACACACGTTTTCGTTCACATTTTTACACACGTTTTTTGGGACTTTTTTCATAATTTGTTTCGGGTTTTTTTCCGAATTTTTTTACACACGTTTTGTCCATTTTTTTAAGTGTTCGTCCATAAAAAAAATTAGAAAAAGAATTTTTGACAAAAAAAAATTGTAAGGAATTTCAAAAAAAGATCAGAAATAAAAAATCGGAAAAAAATTCCGAAAAAAATTTCTGAAAAAAATTTCTGAAAATAATTCCAAAAAACGTGTGTAAAAACGTTTATAGAAGCGTGCGTAAAAACGTATATAAAAACGAGTGCGAAAACGTGTGTAAAAACGTGTATAAAAACGTGTAAAAAACATGTGTAAAAACGTATGCGAAAACGTATATAAAAACGTGTGTAAAAACATGTGCGAAAACGTGTGTAAAAACGTGTGTGAAAACGTATATAAAAACGTGTGTAAAAACGTGTGTGAAAATGTATATAAAAACGTGTGTAAAAATGTTTGTGAAAACGTGTGTAGAAACGAATGTAAAAACGTGTGTGAAAATGTATATAAAAACGTGTGTAAAAACGTATGCGAAAACGTATATAAAAACGTGTGTAAAAACGTGTGCGAAAACGTGTGTAAAAACGTGTGTGAAAACATATGTAAAAACGTGTGTGAAAACGTATATAAAAACGTGTGCAAAAACGTATATAAAAACGTGTGTAAAAACGTGTGCGAAAACGTGTGTAAAAACGTATGTAAAAACGTGTGTAAAAACGTGTGTGAAAACGTACATAAAAACGTGTGTAAAAATGTTTGTGAAAACGTGTGTAGAAACGAGTGTAAAAACGTGTGTGAAAACGTATGTAAAAACGTGTGTAAAAATGTTTGTGAAAACATGTGTAAAAACGAGTGTGAAAACGTATGTAAAAACGTGTGTAAAAACGTGTGTGAAAACGTATATAAAAACGTGTGTAAAAATGTTTGTGAAAACGTGTGTAGAAACGAGTGTAAAAACGTGTGTGAAAACGTATGTAAAAACGTGTGTAAAAATGTTTGTGAAAACGTGTGTAAAAACGTGTGTAGAAACGAGTGTAAAAACGTGTGTAGAAACGAGTGTAAAAACGTGTGTGAAAACGTGTATAAACGAACGAAAACGTAAAAAAAATGAACGAAAACGTAAGAGAACGGATGAAATTGTATAAAAACGAACGAAAACTTAAAAAAAAACGGACGAAAACGGATAAAAACGTAAGAGAACGGGTGAAAAAGTATAAAAACGGACTAATGTGAAAGTCTACGCAAACCATAGGGACCGTTATTGTACCTTTTGTAGGTGAAAAAAAGTCCAAGGATGACCAGCGAAAGTCAACGCAAGCCACAGGGACTATTCCTGTCAATTTTCAAAGTTTGAAACCTGGTAACCTGCTGGTTCCAGGTCATATTGCGTACATTGTTCCAAATTTGAAAGTATATTGCGTGTTTTCAGCTTTTTGAAAGTTCGTTGCGTACATCGTGTGTTTTGAAATATTATTTTGCGTGTTTTCAGCTTTCACCCTTTTTAGTAAGATATAAGTAGGAATGTGAAAGAATATGATGATACAAAAGTCTTCGTAGCCCAATGGTTTAATGAATTTATCTGTTGCTATAAAAGTTATACTTATAAATGTGTTATCCTTCCTTATCAATCCAAGTTCTAATCTTGCTACGGACATGTTTTGTAGTTCCAACTCTTTTTTATCGGGTTTGATATCAACATGTATGATACAAAAGGTAAAGTGATTAGTTTTTTGGCTTTTGAATATTCTAGAGAGTTCCTAATCACGAGTTCGAGTCATGCTATCGAGTTAATTTCTTCTTCCTTTTAGTATTTTTATTTTAATATGTTTTAATAAATATAAAAGAAAAACTGATCTAAATAAATAAAAATTATACTACTATCATTAAAGCTTTTTGCTTAAAACTTCAAAACAACTCCATGTCAAAATGCATGGGTAACAAATCCCCGTTAAACAATTATGGTCTGTTTGGCGTGGAGCGGTGTGGAGCTTTTTAGGGCTGTGAGCAATGAGTATTTTGGATTTTAGTAATCGTTTGACAAAAGAATGACGAGCTTTGACTAATTTTTAAAAGACAAAAATACACCGTTGGTCCCTAACTATCCACGAAACATCACAAGGCACCCTAACTTTCAAAATTCGTCGTCAGGCATCCAAATCTTAGGATTTTGAGTCCGATTGCTTCCATTGGCCCATTTGGGCAAGGTCAACGCACTCGTTCTAGTTTCAGGGGCATAATAGTCAAATCACTATTTAACTATGATCTAACCCAAGCTAAACCCGACAGTCAACATGAGAGACCAAATGTGAACACTCAACTTAATAATTGGCGGGAGTTTTAACAATACCAACGACAACATAGACAAATTGAGTGACCAACAGTGTCTTCCCTGACACGCTCTATTTACGTCTAAATGCGTGTATATTTCCAACAATAATGGGGAATCGAAGAGTTCAAAAAATACTTCTGGAATTTAATACAGACTCTTCGTTTTCCCCATTATTTGTGTACAAATTTGTTACTCTCACATTATGTTGCAAACCAATCTACTTCTATCAAAAAGTAAATCAAAAATATTGTAACCATGTTGTCAGGAAACAAGCCTAGAGATGTTGATGCTACCCCAACAAACCAAACAGAAAATGAGGAGGTAGTCAAAAGACCAGCCCCTGAAAGGAAAGAGGTCGAGGTGCCAAAGGGTGGAGGCGATGAAAGCTTCTACTACGACCTAGAAGCGACATTGGGAGATGACTGCAAGGTGGAACAAAAGGAGCCTGCAGAAGAGAAGGAGAAGGCAGCTCCAAGCGCTGCTGAAGTCGAGAGAAGAAGGCTTGTTGCAAAGGCCAGAGCAGATGAGCATTGGAAGGAGAAACGTGCTATAAGGAGACTAGAAAAAATAGATAAAAAGAAAAACAAATATGCTGTATGTAATGAAGAAGAAGAAGAATAGCGATGTTTAGAAACTTTCTCATACGATGATTTACATATGGCATATGTGTTTGATTAATGTCATTATGTAACGAAACATATTTTAAATGATAATTTTAAGACAATTTAATATTGATTTTTTGAGTATTTTGCTTTCAATTGCATGTTTGCATCTGCATATACAGTTTAGCGGGTGTTTGGATTTAACCAGTTTGACTTTCACAAGTCAACATACACCCAACAATTGAATGAGTGTGTAATCAACGGTGTATTTTAGTGACCAACGGTGTATTTTAGTCATGATATAATTTACTAACTTGCTATTTAACGAGATGTTAACAATACCCCATTTGAGGAAATAACACATTAATATGGTGAATTTCCATGAAGATCCATGCTTACTAACTTCAGGGAAACGACAACTAAGCACAAAATGATGATGTTAAAGGAGTTTTGGTTAGATTTAACTTATATATGGTTGAAAATGTGTTTGGTCTATTATACCATTGATGCTATACCTAAAAATGGGCGTTGACCTTAGATTTCCAGGTCAAAGGATCCAATCGGCCCAAAAAACTTGAGGAGGGAAGCACGAAGACGTTTTTTAAAAGTTAAGGTGCCCTGTAATATTTCATGAAAAGTTTAGGGACCAACAATGTATTTTTGTCTTTTTAAAAAGACTAATTTTCCAACTCTTCTTTAAGAAGCGGTGAACGGGTAAGGTGTGGCTACTTAACTACTGCTCACAACCTACAACTCACAACTCACAATTATTGCTTAGTGCTACTAGTCACCGGTACTTTTAACAAACGCACCTTTAAGCATTCAGAAAGTAACTAGGTCAACAATCTAGGTTTTTATTTATTTATTTAAACTAAGTCAACAGTCTAGATTAATCAATGTATTTGAACAAAGAAAACATCTACATATCATTAAGAAAATATTCTTAAAATAACTAGGAACATTTCAAAAGAATAAAACTCTATATTTACCCAATTTAAATGTTGGTATTTATCTAAAACATGCTTTAAAATATGTTTTGGGTGTATATATAAATGTTTAGATCGGTACAAATGAAATTATAAAAAGAAACAAACAAACAAAAAGTAGAAAGTGAGGATGGCGAGTTAAGTCTGAAGTACAATGAAGATGTGTTGCCATTTCTGGTAACAATATCAAGTGGGCCCCATCCATCCATCCATTTCTCGCCCGCCCCCTTTCTCTTTATTTTTAGGGTTTGTTTCTTTGTTTGTTCTTCATTTTCACCCATTTCACAGTTTCTCTATGTGAGAAATCAACAAATTATTAATCAAACAGTTGTTGTTTTCTGCTTTTTGCAAAGTAAGCTTCTTGTTTTTATGTAAATGTTTTCTTGTTTTTGTTTCAAGGTTTCTTGTTTTATGTTTTGTTTCAGTTAATAATTGTTTCGTACCTGCTGATTTTTTTTTGAGGCGTTAGGGGGTGGTTGGGATTGCTTATTTTGATGTAAGATAAGCAGATAGGTAGGAAGCCACTTATTTCAAAGTATATATATATATATATATATATATATATATATATATATATATATATATATATATATATATATATATATATATATATATATATATATATATTTAGTTCAAATTTAAAGGTATTCTTTTTATGACTTTTATAATTGGATTTGATAGAAATTGTAGTTTTTTACGAGGATTTTGCATTTTTATACAAAATAAGCAAATCCAAACTCTATATTGAGGAAGAACTTATTTTAAAGCAGAAAAAATAAGCAACCCCAAACACCCTCTAGATGTTAAGGTTTACATTTTAAGTTTTTTTTAAATGGCTAGTGATTTTTGTAGCTACAAAACATTGTAATACAGTGTATATGTTGTTTTATGTAACTGTTTGTTTGTTTGTTTAAGGTTTTAGATGTTTTGTTTGACTTAACGATTGTCTGGCTTTATAGCTGCTGATTTATTGAAGAATTTGATGTTAGCGTTTACGATTTTTTGTTTTGTTTTATGTAACTGTTTGTTTGTTGTTTCTTGTCGTATGTTATGTTTTATTATTATTGTATGACTATTCGTGTTTTTTTTACTAGTGATTTTAATGCTACAGTACATAGTTATAGTGTTAATATTGTTTATTAGGGTTATAGTTTTTCGTGAGCTTTTGTTTGATATGGATATTTCGAGTTAGTTGTATTAGTTATTGTTACATGATCCAATCGAGAAATTGTTGCTGGAAAGTTGATCTAGTAATGAAATTGTGGGCTTTACTATTTTACTGTATTGAAAGCATAGACGGATGATATCAAGGGCAGGGGTGGGCCCTGGCCCCTCCAAATTTTTTTTAGTGTATTATTTTGTTTATAAAGTTGGTGAAAAAAATTATTTATCATTTTGCCCCTCTAAAATTAATCATTGATTCTACTCCATATGTGTCGATATTTGTTTCATCATTTACGTAGAATTGGTATATCGAAGAACAATTGTGTAATTCTCTCTGTGATTTAGTACAACAACAAAACCCCCAAATTAGCGCAACCCTAATTTGAAAAGAAAACAAATACTGAAACAATGTAATGAAAACATACCTTTTCATTTAGGATAGCCTTTGTCTGTATGTGTTGTGTTTGTTATGAGTATTTTGTGGAGGAAGATTCAAGAAAGACCGAGGTTTGATGTGGGAGAAGATGAGGATTCTAGAATTTGTGAGAGGGGAGGCTGTATTATTTTAATCCGGGTCGGGTAGCAAAACGCAATATACCCAACCGGCCCGAAAATGTTTTTTTTCCAAGTAGTACTGTTCATAAGGTGCCCAACAAATGTTTTAGTACAATTTAGATAATCTTCTTTTCATAAGTTTTAGTATGTTATGTTCTTGGAATCTACTCAGATTATATGATACTAAGTAAATCTCTTGCAATCATACATGTGAAGATTATATGTAGTATCATGTATATCTTTTGGATGCTAGAAAGAATACGGAGAAGGTTTTGCTTTTCTTGATCTGTTTACTCATGCACACTGTTCCTTTGTCGTGTGTAGGAGTTCTCTAATTTAAGTCATGGGCGTCGATGAAAAGACTCTTGAGTTATCCAGTGATGGTATGACCCATGAAGAATGGTCCATATCCCGGCATGTCTATTCTGATCTCACAAAGGTTTCTCCAGTGGTGTTCTTATATCTTCTAAAAGAATGTTACATTTATGGTAAAGTTTTTTGTTCCTCTTTCTTTTGATTTGTTAGTGGTTACCTTGGTTATTTATAAGTGGCAAATGCTGTCTACTGTTTGATTCGTGTACTCGAGCTGTCGAGCATAACCATATAAATATGTTGAATCGTTTAGAAATATATTGACTGAAAACTTCTGTCCTTGACTGTTTTTAAATACAGGCTGTTTTGTTAATAATGTGAATGCAGAACTTTTTATACATAGGTAGTAATTATGAGGAAATCGTTATGACATGGCTATTAGCAGATGCATTAGGCAAAGTATGAAGTCACGGAGGAAATTTGGGTGTGTGTGTTTCTTTTTTTTTCTTTTTTTTTTTTTTTTTTGGTTGGTACACATCATTCTTGATAACGTAATAAAATATTTAGCCTTTTCCAAAAGGGCTCATATCTTTATTAATTTAGCTTGGTGACATGGACTATAATTTATTTGCTGAAAAGGCTAAAAAGAGCACTAGCTATAGTTTAAGATGAACCATGTATCAAACTGTATTAATTTGTATCTATCTCTCTATGTGATCATTTCAAACCCTCGAGTCCTCCTATTAATTTACCTCTTTTCTGAGTCTTCCTATAGTTAAATAGCAAAAAGGCCTTAATCTTGTTGCATAATTGATTTTTTTTACCTTGAAAGAATTTATCGGTGATAGAGATGACAGTTTCGACCCATTTATTTATGAATGGGTCAATTCGGGTTATGTATCTCTAATGGGTAAGAATATTAGCTTAAAAGGAAACAGAAAATGGGTTGAATGCTGCCCATACTGTATTTTTAATGCATAAAAATCTTCCAAATCAGTTTTAAAGAAAATAGGTTATTTTGGAAATACCATAGTTCCCTATAAACCTTTAATTACTTTTTTTTTTTTTTTTTTTTTTTTTTTAAATTGCAAGATCTAGAACAAAAGTGCTTCAGCTCAAAACAACCCAACCCACTCTGGTCCGCACAAAAAATACCCATTTAGCCATTGCCAGACCTTCCCGTTTGGTCACCTTTAATCAATAATATGCATTCGTGAAATAGTTTTCTTTTCTCAAATTATGTCCTTCACTTCCGTGTAAGTATATACCTCTACTAAGACTTATATTTAAAACAGGCACATGCAAGGCAACTGCAAAGTTTTTTGCCCTCCAGCAACAAGTCTATCTAGCTTTACATAATAAGCCAAGGCCCGGACCAGCTGTGTTTGTGGCTCATTGTCTCTTTTTATTGCCTATATTCGAACCACACTGTGAAGGTTTTAGCCATTTAATGATCGCTGCACTGCGCCGTTTATTAAAAACGGGAACCACACATGAAGACTTACGTGAAGCAAAGCTTCTTGCAACTCGGTTATTTATAACAGTTGTTCGTGGTACTAAAGTTCACGATGACAGAATACTGGTGAAAATGCTTGAAGTTTTTGACATTAAACTTACAGATATCAATGAGGCTTTGTTTCCCTTGGATGAAAAAGCCTTTGTTGACCAATTTGTCTCTAAGCTTCTAGAATCTCAATCATATATGACAGCTGTTACTCTTCTAGAACATCTCTCTATCCGTCACTCTGAAGAGTCTTTTCTTCATGAAATGTTGGAAAAACAAGAATATAGAGCAGCAGAAAAGTGGGCAGCATTCATAGGGAAGCCAATGCTGTGTGCACTCATACGAGGCTATGTAGACCGGAAGATGCTAAAACAGGCTTATGAACTTATAAAGAAAAACAATCTTCGTGAAGAATTTCCAGAAGTATATCAAATGGGCAAAGAAAGGTAGTAATATTGTCTATAACTCAGGCTTATATTTTTTGATGCATTAGTTGTTGATTTTCCACGTAATCAATGTATTCAGTCATATATGCAGTGCACTTACGAAGCTAGCAGAAAAGGGATTATGGGACATAGCAGAAATGAGGGCGAAATCTGATAGGCAACTTCTTGAATTTTTGGTAAGTGTCTTCTAATATTTGCCATTTTTGTTGGTAAATTATCATGAAATATGATTTATAAAGGCGAACATAGAGTATTTGACAACTAAAGCCTAGAGGTATCTCGAAAGTTATCTGTTATCTACATAAACGTTGAAAGGATAATTAATTTGTGTGATATATTTAACTATTTAAGGTCTATTTGGCAATGGAAGCTGGTTATAAAGAGAAAGTTGATGAACTTTGTGATAAATATTCCCTCAAAGGTTTCGTGAAAGCCAAAGGTATAACAGACTGCACTCTCTCAGTAATTAAGTTTGGACCATATATTGTATATTTTGAGCCTTTATTTTATGATTTGCAGAAGCTGAGGCAACCTTTTCACAAATTCGGTATCTGCATCTTGATGAGTTGGCAATAGATGACATCATTTGGGTTGACGAGCCTGTAGGTCTGCATGAAGCAACATGTCATATTGAGGAATGCAAAGTCATTGGGCTTGATTGTGAATGGAAACCTAACTATGAAAAGGACAGGAAGAACAAGGTAATTTTTCACCTACAAAAAGCCCTGATTTTTAATCTATATGACAGCCAACCATATAATAAAGCAATAGATAAAACATTTACTAGTTTCACATTTTTTGCCTATCTGCACATAAGGAAGTTTGTCAGTAGAGTATATGCATGTACATTGATAATGTATCACAAAAGTTAAATACATAGATCTGTATGCATTTTCTTTTTGTAGTACATGCATCCTGCAACAATAGTATGTCATTCAAAGTTATTATCTCACGATTATTTGGAATCTCACATATTAGCAAATCAAATTCCACTTAAAGGATGTTTCATTAGTCATAAATCAAAGGTCATTGCTTGCAAAACAAGGAATAGGCTATCTCAATTGGCAGAAGATGATGCAATTGTAGATGCTTGTGAAAACATTTATGATTTATCTACACATCTTTTACGCTTGTTCTATGGTAATTTTTGGACACACATGTATTCTTGTATGTGCAACTCTGCATTATATCATTAAGTAATATACTTTCCTTCTTAATTTTGGTTAATGATGCCCGTTTTGTTTGCTTGATCATATTAAAATGGGGAAATAATACAATAGCAAAACTGAGTCCAGTTTTTCTGATTACTAAGTACTGCAACTGTACATTGGAGTACTTACTCTGCATGTCCATGTCACAGGTTTCCATCATGCAAATTGCTTCTGAGAAGATGGTCTTCATCATTGACTTGATAAAGTTGTCCCATGATGCTCCTGCTGTTTTAGATAGCTGCCTAATCCGCATCTTTCATTCACCTCGAATTTTGAAACTTGGTAAGAGACCCCTTTAGTTGTAATGAGTTAATGATAATCATTACTAGAAGAGACGAGATAGGTGGGTCGGGTAATGGGTCGTTTGAAGTATGGTTCAAAATGATCCTGGTCGGGTCTAGTACTCATGATCCATCTACATAATTAATGAGAATATGAGATAAAGTGTTAACTACGATCCCCTCTAGGTAAATTATTTTATTTGACCCATTTGAGATAAAACACAACCCAAATTGATCCATTTATTACCTACTATAAATTTGAAGTTTCTTTCTTATTATTATAACTGTCAAATAAGTTTGCTGCTCAATTAGTTCCATTTTTCTCTGATGTCTTTGTGAAACTGAGGTTATAATAATTAGATCAACTTGTTAATGGCTCAGGTTATAATTTTCAATGTGATATGAAACAACTGGCTCAATCTTATGAAGAATTTGACTGTTTTAAGCACTTTGAAATGCTATTGGATATTCAGAACGTATTCAAAGAGCCCCGTGGTGGCCTTTCAGGTCTCACAAAGGTAAGCGGAACAACTAATATCGGCAACTAGTGTAAATGCATATAATGAAGCCCACTTCACAATTTATTGATTGAAATTGTACAGGAAGTATTGGGAGTTGGTTTAAACAAGACAAGGAGAAACTGTAACTGGGAGGAGCGCCCTTTAACCCGGAATCAGGTTTGCTTTTTTTGCTTGTTCAAATCATTATTTCTCATTTTTCTCATTCATGATTGCGAGATCATGAGTCTAATTAGAAAATATACCTTTCGTTGGCATATATGTTGGTATAAATTCATAAATGTCTGTTACTTGAACTCACATAAACAAGAAATATTTCTATAGATTTGAATTCTACTTCGAGAAGTTTCCTGCTATATAGGATCTTCACTTGTGTACATATATAGATTTAATTGTTAGTAATTGTTGACATTAACAAATTTCAGTGCATAACTTGCATCACATGGAGCTTGTTGTTTGTCAAACTAATTCAGAATTCAAATGCATGTGCAGCTCGAATATGCTGCTCTTGATGCTGCAGTACTCATCCACATATTCTGGCATGTCCGCAGCCAAGCACAACCTACTGGTGTTTCAAATGAGCAAACTCAAATGGAGTGGAAATCTCACATTGTAAGTAGAATAAATTACTTGAAGTAGAGTTGGCAAACTGGGCCGGTCGGGTAATGGGTCAAAACATGTGATCTGGTGTGTAGGTCGACACAATATTATGTTTATAAATCATTTGTTTGTCAAATATGATGAGGAAAGTTGCAGTATAGAAATTTTGTTCTTTATCTAATATTTTGAATTAAATTACATTTTGGCTCGCTTCTTTGGACTGTTAAAAAAACATAACCCGAACGACCCATTTATTTGAAATGAGCCATTATTGCCAACTCAGGGCAATACAATTGCACTCTAAATGGGCCTCTGGTTCAGTGTGTTCTCCCAGTAAAATTGTTAATGAAAGATGTATCTTTTATGTGAACATGCAGATTTCTCATGGAGGTGACCCGACAAAGATGAAGAAAGGGAATAACGAGAAAGGCTCTAATACGGGTCAGAGGAACTCATCAACAGATTGCAAGTTAGGGGTTCAAAAATGACTTTTAGAAAGTGCACATGACCAAAAGCGTAGTAGAAGTCTAGAAATGGTCCATGATCTAAATCTGTACATAATAGGATGATTTAAATACCATTGACGATGGTTAAGTTAGTGCTATCTTCTTATTGACTGAAGTTGACATGGAACGTCGTATCTTGCAGTTCACTAACTTGTTTAGAGACCAAAGTTGTCTCCACTTTTGTTTATAGACCTAGACTCTGATTTTTGATTGAAGTGGATGTCCAAAAGACCCTTGATGCTCGATATGCATCATCCGCCAAATGAACTATAACAGGCAAGATAAACCAGTTCCGATTACATGTGGTAGAATGGACGGGTTGGTAAAGGGTCGAAACATATTTAGTCAGAATTTGTAATTTTTCTTATTACGGGTTGGGTTAGACCCACAAACAACAACAACAACAACAACATACCCAATCCCGCAAGAGCGAGGTATGGGGGAGGTAGAAGTGTAGACAGATCCTACCCCTACCCCAGGCCAAGCCTAGGAGTAGAGAGACTGCTTCCAGGGAGACCTCCGGCACGTGCACATGTGTGAGTGATATAGAAAAACCAAAGTGCAAGGAGCAAAAAGAGCAACAAGGCAAACAAAGCACAGAGAACCAAACAAAGAGCAAGGAGCAAAGCAAGTAAAGCAAGCAAACAAAACATAGAGGGACGCAAGAGAAACAAGGAACGAAAAGGCAAAACAGACACAAGCAAGAAACGCAAAGGCAAAACAAACACAAGCAAGCAGGCAGCAGACAAGAAGACAACACAGAAAACAAGCAAAGCAAAGCACCGGGGCAAAAGCAAAGACAAAGCAAAGGGCAAAAGCTAAGGCAAGGGGGCTAAAGCTAAGGCCAGAGGGGAAAAAGCAAAGGCAAAGGGAAAAGAGACACCACTAGCCTACTAAAAACCTAAAAGGGGACAAGCAAAGAGACCAAAACGCCTAAAGTGCAAAAGGGCCTACCAAACCTAAAACGCAAAGAGGCAAGGCAAAGACAACCTACCACACGACCTAAACTACCCGCAAGTTCTAATCCTAGCTCTCCACTCGTTCCTATCTGAGATCATGTCCTCGGACAAGAGAAGCTCCTTCATGTCTAGCCTAATTCTATCCTCCCACCTGAGCTTAGGTCTTCCCCTCCTTCTCAAACCGTCGACCCTCAACTCTTCGACTCTGGCGCCGTCTGTGGCCTTCTCCTGACATGACCGAACCACCTCAACCTTCTCGCATCTTTGAGATTATAGTTTCAACTTCAAGTTCTGCTCTGAAAACTCCGTTCGGAATCATGTCAAGCATGGGTTAGACCCACAAACATTTTCAGAAATATGATTATTTTTTTTTGAACGACAGAAATATGATTATAAAAACTGTACTACTTCAAGAAATGTACTTTTTTTAAGGTAAATGATTTTAAGCATCTTCGAACTACTGAATTAAATTTTACCCATTCTGGTTTTACCCACTCTTGTATAAACAAATGAAGCCTCTTTAATCATATTTTGAAGCTAAAAAGGTCACTATCCCACCATACCCACCCATTTTGGCAAATGTAATTTCAGGGAACTAAAGGGTTTTGTTCAAGCCATCTAACAGTTAACTGGATTGAACCACATGCATTAACGCCTTTGGAACTGATTTATGTGCCATAAAGCTAAACACACAGTAAAGTGTGGAATTGTAGCAGATTGGAAAGGAAATACTAAGAGATGTATGGTTCTAACTAGTAAATGGAAAAAGAACACAAAATGTATGATCTTATGCTCCGTTACTTATTATCAGGCCATTACAATGGATAGTCACCTTGTATCTTGGAGTCCTAATTGGTGTGACTGTACCTATTATAGTCACTTTGTGGTTCAGTCTGGCCTTGGGAGGAGATTGGATAGCAAAGTGGTACTAGATAGGAGGTCTAATTCAATATGGATGTACCATAAAGTAGGGACTCCCATTGTGAAGGGTAAATGGCTGGGGGGACAATGCATGATGGTTGGAATAGAGAGGAGTGTAAGATGATCCTTCTTGGTCCATCCAATGCATTGTCAAGGAGGTCAGGTGGTCATCATGGGGGGAGTGTGTTTCCAAACAATTGAAGCCTTCCTTTGAGAGGGAAATGTAGGTTGTTTGGAAGAGCCCCTCCTTGGATGGGTTATGGGTTCCTAGTGAAGCCCCTCTTCATTTCTAGCTTGTTACTGTGGTGGCAGGTTGAGTGACTTGTTAGAGTGAAGTAAGGGAAATATAGCTAGATGGTAGGTGCAATAAAGGTGAGATGGTGCAATGGTATATGTTGTGTTAAAGCTGAAGAGCTTCTTCTTGAGATTGGATGTCTTAGTCAATCTGGAATGCTAGTTCTATCTGGAATGCTAGTTCTATCAGATGTATGTTTTGTAGTGATATCTGATATCAGATATAGCAAGTATGTAGTCTGTTAGTCTACTGATTGTATAAGATTTGGGTGATGTCCAAATCTTGTTATCCTTATGTTTGTACATATTTGGAGTATCAATATAAATATTCTCACCTTTGCACCAAAAAAAAAAAAAAAAAAAAAAAAAAAAAAAAGCTAAACACACAGCAATAATACAAACATTTCCTTGAAAACAGTATATAGAAAGACGTTTATGAGAGTCATTATCGGATTAAAGACAACAACAGTAACTAGATTAATTATATGAAGTGTACATTGACACTTTCGAACAATTATCAATTAACTATATTTTGTGTTTTTGTTTATGTTAATTGGGAATTGTTTATGATATGAGAGTCGTTATCAGATTAAAGACAAGAAGTATAACTAGATTAATTATATGAAGTGTGCATGACACTTTCGAACAATTATAAACTATGTTATGTGTTTTTGTTAATGTCAATTTGAACATTTGGAATTATTAGAATGATTTGCATTATTGTAGACCTTTTTTTTTTTTTTGTTTGTGTTGTTATAGCGTGTCCTTTATGAATGATCGACAACGAATTTTGAAATTTTTAGACAAACTTTGGTACTTGTCCGGAATTACTGAAAATTCCCGTACCAGAATCGAACCGAAGAACTTGGTACGGTTCTTGGTTCCACTTTATCCTTATTTTCGGTTCTCGGTTCCTCCGGTTTTGGTTCCTGTTCGGTCCGGTTCTAGTACCATGGACACCCCTAGACAGAAGGGATAGTAGCCCATATATAAGTTATTGACAATGCGGCTCTCACTGTCTATCTTCCTTATGTGTGTATTTTGCAAGTACACCTGTAGTTGGTATTTCATGGCGCTTAGGACATTGAAGAAATTTTGTAGCTCGTGCAACAAAGAAAGTACAATATATATAAAAAGAAGTACAATGTTACAAATGAAACGAAAGCTCCCTGATAATCGAACTGGTAAACCACTATACTCTCATTATCTTTAAGATGTAGAGAGTAAAATGGTGACACCAAAATGACACAAAGTCACTGCTAAAGATACCAAACATAAAATGAATAAAGACATAAATGTTGGTATGGATTCACAGGTTTAAACTCAAGCCAATTCCGCTTCATAACTTGTTTGTAAATGACCATAATGTGTGTGTATGTGAGACTGAGATTTTGTAGAAACAATATAATGCAAACAACAATTTTATTGATTCTGAATAAAGGGACTTGTTTACATTGACTCGATTACAACCTATATATACCTTTGTGAAACGACATGACTTATGACACATGAACCTTTGTGTCGTTTCACAATAACTAATAACTGCCAAATAATAACTAACTATTAACTGTCATCCTAACAGGCTGTTTGGGTTAATGTATTCGACCCAACCCATTACATTTTAGCCTTTACTAATACGACCCATAAATACATAATACATAAAGTAAATTGTTCTTTTAACATTCTAAGACATTACATAGGCCACAATAAAGTCATACAGTAGCTAGCAATCCATGGCTAAAATAAAACTGCACCATCGTCCTATAGCCATTTTCGTGTGGTTCATCAAGATCCAATGGAGTTCAGCAACCAATCTAGCTTCCAAAATATTACCAACAAAACAATTGCTTTAAGTAATGTTGATACCCACGTCAGAGTAATGTTCCAAACCTCTAGAAACCATTTAAACTCGATGTCTCACTTGAAGGCACCTTTTAGTTATGATTTGCATGACTTTATCGGATCCAAACACCAATCAGTCCGTGATGAAATAGCTCCTTTTGCTCTATGTGACACCCCCGCTAGAACTTGAAGCTCCTCACATATTGTCGTAAGATTGGAATCCTTAGTTTGAAAGATCCTTTGTTACGTATTACTCCGTACATGCGGCAAACAATAACATTTCTGACTCAAGAACATTAAATAACTACCACGTAGGTCGGAAATCACAGTTACCAAAAAAATAAATAAATAAATAAAATAACTACCACGCTGTTAGTGGATACTTGCTATTCCAAAAATACAACCCCGTCAATCCAAATACATTTTCCTTGCAGAGACATGGATCCGTGCGCGAGGAACAGGCACAATGCAAGGCCTGTGCATAATTTTGTGATGTGAGGATCCAACCAAGGCCAGAGCCTGCTTCACCATGACGTACAGCACATGAATGAGAGGTCTAGCAAAATCATTTATAGCTCCATAATTTCTAGATCTGAATATTAAACAACCGTACAACCCTTGTCTATACAGTATATATGTCTTCTTCCTCATCTCTTCTGCTTGTGCTAGATTTGTAGTGTGATATCATATATGTGTTAAACGTCCTCCTTTCATATGTCTATTCACTCACTCCTACATCATTCTCTATTTAAACCATTGGCACCTTCACTGCACATTGGTAGGGCTTCTTCGGCCAAAATTATGGTTCATGTGGTAATTGTTACTGTTCCGACCTTCACTCTTGCTTCTGTATATTGGCTTATTGACTTGGAATAAGTGTATAAAGACCAATATGCATCATTGCCCAAATAATTAGGAATAATTTTTCATTAGAGGTGAATGGACAGATTAGTTATAAACTTGTAAATTATAATGGACTTGTTTAAAACGGGTAAATTTCAATAAACATGCACACATTTTGTGTCCCCTTTCTTAGATTTTTTAAGTAATTTTACACTATTATTGTTAAAATACAAAACTGGATTTGTTAATAAAATAATTTGAAAAGCTCATAAACATATAAAAATACTTCAATTCACTTTCAAAATTTACCAAAAAATACATAAAGTTTTACCAAAGTCAAAATACTTTTAGGTTATATGGGTCATCAATATTACCCAAAGTCAACAATGTTTTAGGTAAAATGGGTACTGACACCTCTCTTTATGCGAATTAGTCCTAAGATGCGGAATAAGTCATTCATGAGTCATGACAAAGAAGGATTGAGATCGTATACCATTCATGTTGTAAGATCTTTTTCGTGGACTTCAAACCTCAACATGCAGTTCAACTATGCAAAACAAAAAATATAGAAACGTATCATTAAAATTGGTAAAACGAAAGCTTTTTAAAATGTATTAGTAATATGTCACATAACAAAATACGCAGTAGCTAAGCAGCCTCTCACTCTATGCGAACTCAACTTTCCCTTGGTAGTTCATGATCCTGAGGAGTGAAGAATATTAGTTGTTGTGGCGACAAACAATTGTCCGCTGTATCTTTGTAGCAGACATATGCAATGATCCTTCAGACGTGATAGAAAGGACGAACGTAAAACTCAGTTTGATAGTCCGATCCACCAGTCTTCCTAGAATGATATCGACTTTCACAATCCAATGTTCCATAAAACTTACAATTGCCTGTTAAATGCGCATCTGGTTCTGTACGGGTCTTTTTAACAAAATTGTTATTGTAATACTTTATGTCGACATGCAGATTTCCCATGGAGGTGACCGTACAAAGATTAAAAGAGAGTGAAGAACGAGAAAGGTTCCAATGCGGGAGTCAGAGAATGTAATCAACCAAATGAGTACAATGATGACTGTTTTAGAAAGTGCATATGACCAAAAACACAGTAGTTAGAAGTCTAGAAATGGTCCAGATATGAACTTGTACATATTTGGATGATTGGAAACTGACATGATTGACAATGGTTAAGGTTAGTTTGCCTTCATACTGACTAAAGTTAACATGGAACAGCGTTACTTGTGGTTTACTAACTTGTTTAGACGAAAGTTGTCTCCACATTGAGAACGGGGCTTCAGTTTTCCTAATGAAATTCTCCAAAATATCCTTTAATGCTCTATGCATCGTTGGTCAAAATACTAGCTCTAACGGCCGAGATCAATAGGTGGTCATTAGAAGAGGCGGAATGGGCAACTTGGGTAGTTGGGTTGCGGGTAAGAATGGGTTAGTCAAAACAGGGAACTTTTTTGATATGGGTCATGTTGTCCTAAAAACATCTGTTATCTGTTTACAAGTTTTATACATAATCAATAACTAAAATTGATTAAGATACGCATAGTTTAGCAGAGTTTAAGAATATGAATCTAAGAGGTTTACAGATGAAAATACTTTGGGTTGCTTTCAACAGATTTAACTCATTTAATAGCCATGCCATTCATTTTTAAGGTCTTTTTCATAGAGTTCATATATACTTTTGCTGAAGTGTAGCAATGCTATAACAGAAACCAGTGTTCACCAATTGACATGAGAATAAGAATGTTACAACAGATATAGCAGCCACTTTTATGTTAGCTAGCTTAGCAGCCTCTCACTGTATATATGCCTTCCATGTGTATTCACTGCAAGTCCACTCGTCCTTGCAACAACGTATTGTCACGGAAGAGATGAGTGCAATGAAATTCTACTACCTTGTGGTCAGTTGTGGAGCAGTTTCGGAAAATAAAAACGCATAAACAACAATACTCAGCTTCGATTATCTGATACCAGTCATCACCCAGCGTCCCGAATGAAAGGAAATGTAAGAATAAAAATAACAACAATACAAGATAGAAAAAAACAAAAAATCAAATCACCACAACAGTAGTGGCAAATCAGATCTAATTATAATGATATATACATAATAGGTTGCTGTCTTGTTGATTACAATTGGAACATTCATATGCATAAGAAAATTGCAACAAAAAGTCCTATACAACCACCATAATCAATCCAAATGCAAATTCAGGCTCGGACAGTGATCCGTGTACACAAGTCGTGATTGAAAAGCCTAAAACCGCACGCCTTTTAACTTAGTACTATCCGTGTTACCGCGACGAAACAGGATTCAAAGCTCTAGCAAAACCATTCATAGCTCCATAACCTTTAGAACTAAACCCTAAACAGCCTAACAACCCTTGCCGATATGGCAAAAACGTCTTCCTCCTCATCTCCTCCGCTTGTGCTCGATTCATAGTGTAATGCACCTCGTGTGCTGAACGTCCTCCTTTCATCTTCCTATTGACACTTCCTCCATTCACCGCCTTTTTCGGAGCCGTTTTAGGCGCCGGCACCTCGTTTTCATCCGTTTTCGATTCCGAAGCCTTTTTCGACTTCTTTGGCGCCAATTTTACCGCTGGGACCTCGATTTCGTCGGTTTTCGATTCCGAACCCTTTTTCGACCAAAACCTAGGGTTTCTATTCCTACCTTCACTCTTACTTCTATACAGTAGCAACTCCTTCAAAAACACCCACCGCTTCGAGTTCCGTCCCACCGACGACGACCTAGACGACGCGCCGGACGACGGCGCGTGCGTTTCCTCTTCCTCTTTCAACTCCTCGTTAATTACATCGATTTCATTAGCCTCGTCAAGCCACGCGCCAGTGCTTCTCAACGGAGACATAGATCTAGCGCGTCTCCGACGATCACGCGCCGTGAAATCACGACCTCTACCGTCACCGTCACCGTCACCGTCATCTAACGCCGTCATTACATCTTGTGGACATTGAAGATGAGACGATAACCTCATAGGACGGATCTGACCGTTTAAAAAAAGCTCATCTGCTGACGTCATCGTTCCGATAACCGGTGATCCAGTGGCTAACTCAAACTCGAACGAACCACCGGCCGCCGTTTCTAACGTGGAAGTCCGGTGGCTGGGACTCGTCGGAGCGCTGTAGAAGAATCCTTGACGGCCGGGACTTGACGGCGCACTGGCGTAAGGTGTAGAAACTGCACTGTCAATGTCGTCAGAAAATGTGACGGCGTTAGGGTTTGTGGCTTCATTGTCGTCCATTATTTATTTAACGGAGGTAGGGGATAATTAGTAAATGGAATGATGATATATAAGAAAGATTGTGATATGAAAGTTGTGTATGTGTGTGAGTCAGTGAGTGTGGGTGGGTAATAAATGATGGGAATACAAAATCCCAAAAAGGAAGCAAGTGAGGTTTTAAAAAGAAGAGAAGAGGATCCTATGTAAGCATCAAATTTTATGGATCTACTACTACTACTATATTAAATGAAGTTGGTTATGGGTAGATGTAACATAACTACCAACATATTTTAAGGCGGTGACACATATATTTTTTTGACAATGACCGATTTAAGAGAAGTTTTCTTAGGCTTGACACACTTGGAAATCATATTGTATCATCTTTCTAGCTGTTACGTCAGCTTTCTTTCTTCAGCAACTAACACAATCAAAGTGCCACAATGGTGAACCATATTACATAATTTTTTTTTTTTCCGAAAAAAACTATTTTTAATACAAACTTAAATTTTATTAATAAAAACGTAAACGTTACATAAACATAAAATGAAACGATACGAAATTAAAACATTACAATACTATATTAAAAGCTTAAACTACTAAACCTTAAAGTATTAAAAACTTAAATTAGTAATATATTTGTAGCGTTTCTTGATTCCTGTCTTAATCTGCAAAAGTTCATTTTGTTGTCGTTGGGGCAAATCGGCAAATTTGGGTCGATTGTTGAATTGTAGAAAATCAAGTCTTGCTCCCGTTTTGTGATGTCCATGAGTTGCACTTGGTTCTCTTAGAGTTCCACTTGCTTTCATTGAAGTTCTAATTTCTCTCTTTTGATCGCTAGCTCTTGTTCCATTTTTTCTCTTTTCATCACTAGCTCTTTTTCCTTGAATGCTTTCCACGACTCTTCACGCTCTTTATTTTTCTCCGATTTTGACGTTTTGACGGCTTCAAATTCCAAAAGGTATACGCTAGCGAACTTGTCCATGATTGTGGTGGATCACGAGAGGAGGATGATGATTTCTTCCTGGCTGCGTCACGACCTTGTGGTCGTGATTCTCTAGTATCATCCTCTATATCATCATTATCATCCAAATCTTGAAAATTCCGGGGACCTTGTGTTGACCCCGACGTAGTTGTTGAACCCTTTGATTTCTTCTGACTATTCGATTGGAAAATAGGCATCTCCCTCTTCCAAGCAGCATGACCCCTCAATATTTTCCAACACTCCAACAAATTGAAATCATGACCGTAACACACATGATACTCCTGTAGAGCTTTGTCTTTATCGTCTGCATCATTTTCACCACTTCCATGCGTATACTTGACACTATCCATAATAGCACAAAAATTCGCAACTGGACCATGAATCCTAGTCTTCCATTTGGACATGATCGAGTTATATGTCCGGTCTGAACCAGTTTCTTTCTTAAAGTACCCTATCACCAACTCCCAAAAGCGGTGCCGGTTCATAGCATTTCCTTTTTTGTCATTTTTTGAAATAAAGATGAAAGATCTACAAAGCGCGACCTCTTCCGCCTTTGACTATGGTTCGACCCTTTTGTTCGGTTCGGGTTCTTTGCCTTTATCCTTCGCCTTTGTAGCATGCCGCGAAGGCTTCTTTGGCTTGATGGGTGATGTCTCTTCGACATCGTCATCGTCATCGTCATCAATGGGCATGGAACCGTGGTAAGACCCATGACCCGAACCTTACCCCATTGAAGCATCTTGACAAGGGTAGTATTGGGTTGAGTATTATTGAGTCGGATAGTGTCACACCCCCAAAATCGGGTCCAGCGGAAGCATACATGTAGCTGGGGTGTAACTCAATTGTTATTACAACACAAGTTCAAAAATGGTTTTCACTTCAATCATTTAGAATAAAATCATTTAACCAAAAGTGTTGAATTTACATTGTTAAAAGTAGTGAGGAAGTAGGCCTTTAAAATAGTTAAAAACGGTCCCCAAACGAATAATCAGAGTCTTCTATGACCATGTCATGCCCTGCCAAAACCTCCAGTAGCGCGCCATTGCTTAATACCTGAAAATACATGCTAAAGTGTCAACACGAGGTTGGTGAGTTCATAGAGTCTTGTGAAAAAGAATGTAATGCATATGAATGAAGATTTCCTAGCAAAGGCATCGTAAATCCACTCAGTTCCAAGTCCCGCCATAAAAGACTTGTAACCTGTGTGTTTACGACCCACTGCCAAATATGATTTGGTTTACGTGAACAAAAGTAATACTTGTATCTAGATTCAAAGATAAATATAGCAAAACTGCTATATAAATAATTTTAACAATGAGGCCATATAAGCAATTTTGACAAAGCTGACAATGTCGCCAGGTAAACAATAATGACAATGAGGTCATATAAAATAAGTCTGACAATGTCGCCAGGTAAACAACTTTGACACTCCTGACAACATCGCCAGATAAATAGATATGACAATCCTGACAATATCGCCAGATAAACAATTATGACAATCCTGACAATGTCGCCAGATAAACAATCATGACAATGAGGTCATATGATAAATCAGTCAAGTAGGAAAACAGCAGTATTACGTTTGACATCACAGCCAAGTGGGGAAACCACAATAAGTTTGACATCACAGTCAAGTGGGGAAACCACAATACGTTTTGACATATATGAACAATTGGTGACCATGAGGTCATATAAACAAGGATGACAAATCCCATGAAATGCAGGTAATCAAACATACCAAAGAAATACAGGTAATCAAACATACCAATGAAATACAAGTAATCAACTATGTAAAGCGAGTAATGCGTTTAAGTAAAACGAGCATGTATTCTCCCCCAAAGAGTTTACCAAAAACAATTGAAAAAGTAGGGGCTATGACTCACCTGGTGCGATGGCTACGATGACAAAAGTGGATACACTGAAATGAGGCACGATCTCTAACCGCAACCTAATATGAATGATATGGCCTAATGTAAGAAATGAAATGATGCTACACATGCAAATACGTATGTTATCGATACCACTCGTGAAACTTGAAAATAACGTTTATAGTCGAAAAATACATTTTTGACGTCTTGTATAAATATAAAATACTTCACGCGTATTTACGTTGTAGTGACAATCCCTTGTAGTTGTTTAGTGATTTATTACGAAAATAGAGTTTTTCGTCGTAAAATATTATCCTTAAATAATAGTTGTAATCCTTAATATATAGCCTCAAAAAGCTAGTCGTGGACGAATAATATTAAGTTCTGAAAAACGAATTTGACGTTTTTAGTAAGTTTGTAACATGGTCTAAAGACGTGTTATTAAGTTTTGATCTCATCAAGTTCCGACCCTTGATAGAAAAATATGTTTAGTTGGTCCGTTGTGAAAATAACTATTTTTGGTGTGGTTTTCGGATAATATAAATGAGGTGGTAAGTTACTCGTTACAAGGCCAACGGGTAAACGGTCAAGTGTTTTGGATAGTGTCTCAGGAATACTTGAAATTACTTAAGTACGGCTAGGACTCAAACTGAGCCGAACATGGAGAAAAATGGTAGCGAACATGGCACTTTGCAAAGTCATTTTACGTCAAAACTCTATTAGTGTAAAAGCTGAGTAAATATATATATAAATCGCCTATGTTCTAACGCTTGTATCTTCTTCGTTATAAGCTCGTTTTCTACGTTCTTTATATCCCCGGAATCGTATTATTATATACTAATATATTTTCAGTAGTTCGGCTCCTATAGATTACGTCTAACGCCTCTTTTTGTCCGTCGAAATTCGTCCAACAGCAAGTACATTTTCAGAAAATAGTTTTCGTCGTTAAACTTGCAAAAATCATATCTCCTTCGTTATAAACTCGTTTTAATCCGTTCTTTCGCCCATAGCTTCGTTTTTGAAATTATTTTCTAAATCTATAGCCCAATGTTACACCCTAGCCCCTGAGTTTCCCACGTTTTGCAAAATGGGACAGCAACTATATATATTGTCAAAACTTGGTTTTTCCTAGTTAATAACTTGTTCAAATCTTAACCAAACTACTTCAAACCAACTCCACCAATACTCAATCCTACCATACACCTTCTTAGGGTGTCATGGGTTCCTAATCTTCACCAAAAATGGTGGATTTCATGAGATCACTCTAAATATTCATGGATCTATGTTAAAATACAAGATTTAAAATAGAGTGGCATTTAACATATATATTTGCATGATTTGCTACTAAAACATCAAAATAACTTGAATGAAAGTATAAAAGATTAGAAAAGTTTACTTGAAACTTACTTGAAGATTTGATGAGTTTTGGAGCTAAAAACTTAATTAATCTATAGGTTTTTATTTCAAAACCTTAACATAGATCACTAATAGGACTTGAAAATATACTTGAACTTGAAAAATCTTGGTTCCTCCTTGTTCTTGTGGTTTGGCCGTGAGTTGGAGATGAGAGAATGAAGAGATACATTTTTTTTTAGCTAATGAAAGTATTACTTGAAGTATAAACTAACAAAGGAAAATATTATATTCAAGGACATAAATGACAAGTCATAAATGGGGCTAGTAGCAAAATTTCAAGATTTGTAAGTGATTGGGATGGGGAGGGGGCGGCAAGTGATGGGTAAATGGATTTGTGTAAGAGATCTTGCAAGATTTATGTATATTATGTTAGATATTAGTAGTTTTAGGGGATACCGGGTACCGAGTTTGCTAGAAATAAAATTTGACGGTACCAAATAAAATGTGATGACGTTGTAAAAATTATAAAATTATATTCCTGATGAGAATCGGGTGTTAAAATAATTGTCGTGTTGAAATATCGTGATCCGACGTAATTTTAGACGTTTACCAGAAAATATAGCAAATGGTTTCAAAACACCAGGTAAATTAATAATATAAATTTTATATTATTATAATGAGTATGAAAATATATTAGGATCATAGTCGGGAGTGTCGGGTATACGTTAATAGTAAAAACTGAGTGGTAACGTTAATTACAAATTAAGCATACGTAAATTAAAATAATGCATATCCGTGTAGGGCCTAAAGTGCTGATGATGTTACTAATGATATGTAGACTACTCCAGTCTATATGACGTGTCTCTATTGATGATGCATGAATTCGCAGCTAAACCAATCCGGTTACGCGAATTTAAATACCCGTAAACTAGATTTACGAAATGATGAACGACAATTGTGAATAGTGATTTCCTTCCGGGAATGAATAGTGTCATATGAATAGTAAAATTTTGAAACACTTCTCGGAATCTCATACTAACTCTGAAAATGATGAATAGTAAAATGATGAATAGTGATCGATGAATATTAAATGATGAATAGTAACTTTTCAAGATGAATAATGAAATTTCGACGTTTGAAAAAGGACATGAAATTACGAGTTGTGACAGATAGTCTCCCCAATTATCCAAATTTATATCAAGATTAGTAGACCAAATCGGAGAATAATCTTGATACGGTTGAGAACAATGCAAGAAATCCATGTTAGGACGATAAGACAACCCACTTGGTTCTGGTGATAATCCGTATTAACACGTTGCGGTGGGACAAATGGACGATTAACGGAAAACAAGTTTTCACTTTGATTGGGTTGTGGTAGTTATGATGGACATTGAAAAGATTGTGGACGAAAGTCAATACCCCGTTGTTGTGGTGGTGTTATACCGGTTAATTAAAAGTTGTTTTGCGGAGATAAATTCATATCCGGGGCATTTTGGGGTAGTCGGGATCGTCGGTTTTTTTATTGTGGAGTGTTTTTCTTTGATATTGTGAATATTGATGAGAATTTGGTTGAATTGTGTATGAAATTGTGTGTTTGAAAGTGGGTTTGATGTTGGTATTTATAGGATGAAAAGTTTTTTTTTTTTTTTTTTTTTTTTTTTTTTTTTTTTTTTCAAAAGGTCAAAAATTAAATTGGAACTTTAAATGAAAAGTGGTATTTGTGTTGTTTGAAACTCGGTCGAATAAGCAACCCATATTGCAAATTTTTGGCCGGCGACCGATTTGGGAAACAAACCCCACAATGGAGTCGACCGATGTTGATATCGGTTGTGAGGTGGTTTCGACCGATTTGTTCAGGCCCACTGTGGGCAGCCTTAGACCAAAATACGAAAATGGACGGAGCGCAAAAATATTATCAAAATGAACTTTGGTAAACTAACAATTAGATGTGAGACATGTGGTAAAATCCAGAGTAAAAATCTATGGTAATTTAGGCAGATGTATTTATGGATTTTTTATTAGGTGTGCTTGACTTTTTTATATAAAAAGTTCACAAGCACTCTAAATGACCAAATGCTCCCGACTTTTCTTGTGCGCCTCAGATGAGACAAAAAAATTACAAAATCAAATGTTCATGAGCACTCTAAAAGACCAAGTGCTCCCGGTTCTCTTGTGCACCTGTTGCGCCTCACATAAAGACAAACGGGAGCACTCTAAACCACCAAGTGCTCGTGACTTTTATTGGGCGCCTCATATAAAGCAAAAGGTCCAACACTACTTTTCATATAAAATGTGAAAGAGCATTTTAAACACCAGGTGCTCCCACTTTTTTGTGTGCCTAACAATAGAAATTGTTGAAGAGCACTGGACCATCTTGAGGAGCACTCTAAAGCTGAAACATGAAATGATACACATAGGTGCGCTTGATTGAGGTACTCCCCTTGGTTTGGGGTGCGGTCGGACCATTTTGGTAAAGTGAAAAAATGTTCATATATGTAAATGAGGTAGAAAAGTGATTCATTTTGATAATTTGTTTCCGATTTAATGTAATAAGAAGATTGAAAATACCATTAAAAATATATCTTACTCATACGCACAAGTAAGTTGACGACTCGGTCTTAATTTAGACCGACTTCTTGCTTGACTGAGTACATGACCGACTTGTTGTAATGGGAAGACAAATCCATTTGTGTGATCTTGCATGCCACGACCGAGTTAAAAACCTTGCAATACACCTGATCTTATGATTAAAAGTTTATTTTATAGTGTCTTTATATTTTATAATTAAAAAGATTTTTTTACACTTTATTTTTTCCTACAACGACTAAATTTATATGTTTTAAGCAAGATTAAACCTACACCTATTTGGTTATAAAGCATTCACACATATAAGATATGAGTTTTGTGATATTCTATTTTTTTCTAATGCTAACAGTTTTAATGGTCGTTGCTTTCTAGATCAAAATTTCAATTTCTAAAATCATTAAAAAAAAAAAAAAAAAAAAAAAAAAAAAAAAAAAATTCCAGGTTAACCCGCTAAAAATTTGGAAAATTTCGCTTACTTAAACCTAAAAGGGATGCCGCCTACTAATGCAAGACCCGTTTCTGCGACAATTGTGTTCTTCTATGTGTAAACTCATCAGTCTACTACAAAGTTTATTTATCCAATTTGTATTATCTATACTACTACTGTATATAATGTATTTGAAACTATTCTATAGTTAGAAAGGCTTAAAATTCAGACTTTCCCTAGCTTATTATAGATGGATTTCAAAATTAATTTGTTAGAAGTTTGTTATGAAGCAGGTTGGTTGTTCAAACTAAAATTATTTGGCTTAACCATCTCTAACATCTCTACTTATAAAGCATAAAGACAACTAAATGTGTAACCGAATAACGCAAAATTTAGTCACAAGTACCCGCCACCGTATTGCGCGGGTACCGTTCTAGTCCTCTTAATATATACTCGTAAGAGATAGTAATAAAATAATGCTTAATTCTGTCAAAAACTATTTTACAATAGATATTTGTTGAAGTTCACACATTTAGAGAAGACATTATCTATTGATTTGTATTAGCTTGCAAGATTTATTACGTATTCTTTTTGAAAGTATAAAAAAAAAGGGGCATCTCAATAAAAAAATATATGACTCACATGTTCTCCCCATTCTCCAAACATGTATCGTGGCCCCACTTGAGATTTTCGGTTCACGTTACGTCGTTTATTCTTACTTATATAGATCACCAATACAGTACGTATTATTTTTTGAAAAAATTACAAAAGTAGTCATATATAACAAGTTTGTTTAAACAAAGTCAACTTTTTTAATTAAATCCAAAATGGTCATTATCCCGTCGCACGTTAGACCGCTCAATGCTACCTACCTAAAGAAATTAGTAACAAAAATTTGTAAATTGTGTAATTAAAGGTTGTCACATTCTTGTGTAAGGCTCTCATTATTACATTATACAAGTATACAATACTCGTAAATGTATTACCATTATTTTTACATACAACTTAGAGTGACAAAAACTAAAATAACTCTATCTGTTAAAACCTTTGGTCACATTTTTTGTTAGAACGGCAACTAAATATCTAATAAACCACAATTAACAAAGTATCTCACATTTTGTAAGCATGACTTGAACCCATAACCATTTAGCTGAGGAGTTGTCACACAACAATAGTTAATAGATACTATCAGGACACAAACAACCTTCGGTCACATTGTTTTAGACTTGTATTTGATTAATAATCTATGTGGTAATGCTACACTTTAAGAGCTCTAAACCCATTAAAATATTGTATATTTATAAAACACTTGAAGAAGATTGTTTGACTTCACCTACTTGTTAACAGTATGGTTCCAAACTAATACAATCAAACTATATCTCCATGCAATTGGGTTTTATTCCATTTGTTATTGAACTTTACGAAATTGTTTGTTTAAGACTTTAAGTAACCAAAGGTTTTTTTTTTTTTTTTTTTTTTTTTTTTTTTTTTTTTTTTTACCTATATTTTTTCTCCAAATCAGATTACTAAAGTATATGTGTATTAATTAAGTTACTCAACTTAGGTTGTGTTTGTTTTTAAAAAAGAGGCTCTTAACAGCTTCTAAATCTAAACTGTTCATACATGGTCAGACATTTTTGCCGTTCAGACCGTTTTTTTTTTTTTTTTTTCGTTCAGACGCGGTCAGAGGCAGTAAGAACTTAATGGTCTAAGCTTGAGAGGGGTATCACCACACGCAAAAGATCATAGCAGCCACCTCCAACCGCGCGTCAAATGTGTAATTTTTGTATGTGTTTGGTGGTTTGCACCACCTAACAAAAAACAAGGATTTTTTTTTTTTAATTTTTTTTGTGTGTGTAAATATGTGAGGTATATTGCGAATTATGTTTGTATATAAAGTATTTTTATATTTTTGATCATCTGTTCAGTAATGGGTTTGATAGTTTATTGAAAAGCTGGTTGAACAATGAAAAACTATAATTTGCGTAAATTATTTTTCCCGATCTTGCATATTATGATCAACTTTGAATTTCATGTACTTTTAACAAGTTAAGCACATCAAAAATACACAAAGGCTCACGAAAAAGTACATAGGGATCCACATAAAAGTACAGACTTATACCCCTAGGGAACAAGTTAGAAAAAACCCTTTTAATAATATGTAAAATGCGCATTTTCAAAATTGATGTAATTTTATTTTGCCGAAATCAACATAAATGGTGAAACTAACTGAAAATGAATGCTATAATGGCTCTGTCACAACGCGCGGTGACCTAATTTCTCGTTAAAAACGTTTATACGCAAGAAAATTTAGTTACACATATACTCGCAGCTGTAACTAGGGGTGGCAATTCAGGTCGGGTTCGGGTTGTCAGGTTGGCGGGTCAGAAAACCTCAACCCGAACCTGACACATTTAAATCATCGGGTCAGCTACTTCAACCCTAACTTGTTTACACGTAACCCGAACCTGACCCATTTAACCCGTATATATACTTGGGTTGACGGGTTAAATAGGTTACACGGGTTGAATATGTTAAACGGGTTTCGGGTTGACCCATTTAACCCATGTTATATACAAAAGTTAGCACATCACACGAGTTAAACGGGTTAGCGGTCGACCCGTTTATTTTATTCCCAACCCGAACCTGACCTGTTTAATAAACGGGTTAGATATATGGACCCAAACCTGACCCGAAATCTATTTATTTCAACCCGAAACTGTTAATTTTCGTGTCGATTTCAGATAGAGTTTCGTATCAAATCAGAAATTGACACAACCCTACTTTTGATGAAAGTCAAAAGATAAAATTAGCAAAACAAATACAAGTACTATTCCAAAATTATATAGTAATGAAATGAAATGTGTAGAAAAAACAGTGTCACATGGGAAATTCAGAGATGCACAGCTTTCATAAAAGTGGGAATTATTGGTTTTTTTAAGGTGGTGTGATCCATGTGAAAGAATCCCTGACACTCCCACGTTTCCTCATTTTTGTCTGTTTCACTTTTTAGTTATGTATCTCTAGTTTCCTTTACAAGATTCATACAAAACATATTAGTATTATGATATTAACAAGACTTTTAAGAAATCGATAATACAAAAGTAACAAAAACCGACCTTGATATAAAGCTTTTTGAGTACTTACACGACGGAACCAATGAACCATATTTACAGTTAACTAAAAACACTCACATTTCCTTTTTATTGAAACTTGAAGTCGTAACTTTTGGTTCGTACACTTATTTTAATATTGTCATGTTATGTCAAATAGATGTTAGTTACGAAACTTACTAGATCTTATTGTCTTTATGCCTTGTCTAGAAGGAAGTTGCATGTAGATGAGTGGAGTACGGATTGATCAAGCGTGTCTCACAAGGCCCACGTCTTTCGAGTCAATTAAATCACTAATCAACTACCCTCTTTAGATTCTATTCACATGTACAACAAGTTTTTGTGCTTCCACAAGAATGCGAATCAAGAAACCATACGAATAGGTTCGTTACGCTTGTTAAAACACAAAACCTATTTGAAAAAAAGACCTGAAACAATATAGACAAACGAGAAATTTGGTCTAAGGACGAACGAAGATATCACACAGAACCCAAAAAAAAAAACTTGCCCGCACAAAGAGAGAGGTGTTGGGGCGGCAGCCAAATGCTCGAAAGAAAACCAAAAGATCGTTGGTCACTTGGTCCAGTTAAGGTTTTGTGTAATCATACTTTGAAAAACTAGCATGATCTTACACTTGGATCAGGATGGTTGATTGTTGCCTTCCAAAAGAAAACTGGCCCGTCAATAGTTAACACTTAACTGGTAAGCGTGTGAAACACCAGGACCAAAACACCTAACGGTATCAAGCTAGACGAGTAGATCACAATTATTGAGTTGTGACTTGTGAGTTTGTGTCGATAGAAACAAATGTAATGGGTGTTTGTTGTTCAGATGATACGCAAATGATTCGATATCTCAAGCATTAAGAAGTATAATGCTTCTGTAAAGAAAAGCTTGAAATGATTCAACTGCATAGCTTAGATAATAGTAGCACTTTTAGATATGTTCTGTTGGTATGTTACACAGTGGCTTTGCCAAAACTCAAAACATCTTTTTATTGCATACCAATAATTACTTCATAACACATTTCCAAACACCCTAAGCCTACAAATCAACAAATGACTAGTTTCTTAATTATTGAAACCTGCTCATTTGATTTTGGAAAATTTCTACAATTTTGGAAAATTTCTACAATACCTCCTAATTTTTCTGTCGATTACTTTATAATTGTTTAACAGCTAGTAATTAAACAAAATGTTGCATATGCATTGCCACCAAATGAGCATCACACAACATAAATGAGCATATGATACCTGTCGTGACAAACAAAGTCCCGTCAGGAACTGCAAACCTGCAACGAGTTCTTCATGTCCTAGTTTTTTCTAAACGGAACTATATGGCCTTGCTATACGATTATAAAGTAATCGACAGAAAAATTAGGAGGTATTTTGTCATTAGCCGGAGTCCTACCAAATCGATTCATTGGCATTAACCAATTTAAATTCGGATATTTGATCAACTGGTGATATCATTACCCAAAACAGCTCATTCACATTGGTACTCTAAAGGGTTGGTGCAGTATCTGAAATACTAAGCAATCATATCCAACCGAGAATGAGATGATAATGTTGCATACATGCCAACTGCCAAGATATGTATCATATATAGATCTTGGTGCATTGGTAATAAACCATTTTTACTATTTTATGTGTACGGAAATCACTGAAACAGTATAATATGAAATTCACAATACAATAAACACCCCTCAAATAGCACCAAATGTATGCCGTAAGTTCCAAAAGCTAGAAAACAGAACATAACTATGGTAGTTCTGACAAGTTTAAGATTCTACTGTCACTGGCGGTACTACTGTCTACAGAATGGCCATTCTCTCCCCTACGGTTAGCAAAAAAGAAAGTAAGCTCGGGATGTAAAGATAGTACGTCACCCAAGCTGGACTACCTCGAGAGGAGAGGATACATCTCTGTGTCTCGTAATAACCGCTGATTCCTGTCAGTGATCACGCAAAAGCGGATAAGATGTTCTTCTTGAGGGTGAACTCGTCGGCCTTTACAGGGCTAATCGACTGCAAAGATAGACAAAAATCACAATCAGATGCTTTTAATTAATTGGTGTTGAAACCCTTGACTTAGAAGCAAAGCATATTCATTTCCTATAGGGTTGCAGGTACTAAAATCAAGAATATGCAATACTTGTCAATAAAAGAGCCAAAACGCCAGTGTCCATGTTTAATGCATAGAAATATAGAACGTCTTAACTAAAGCTCTTAATAAAATACTAAAATCAATATTGTAATATGTTTTCAGTGATTATATTTAGCACCACTAGTTATTTAAAAAACTAAAAAGAAAATTCAACAGAGAAATTTAGGTCAAACGGACCCAAGAATTTAGTGCCATATAAAAAGCTACCTTTTTTTCCCTGCTACCCAACCCCGCTCGACCCCTTTTTTTGAGTTTCAGGGCTGTTATTCACCTTGTTATTTTAACTTCTTAAACTTCTTTAATTTAGCAATGACAGCTACATTTGTACTTCTAGTGATGAGAAAGGTGTTTACCAAAAAATTTAAGCTTAAGAAGCATAAATAACAAGGTGGAAAGATGAATGACTTTTACCTTAGAAAGGATACGTTCAAGACGTTGGATCTCATTTTTAGCATAATCACCACCTTTGCTCAGACTACTCTTGGCTGCTTTCACGTAAATCTTGCCGTATCTGATGTTCACATGGAAACATAAGTGTGAAAATTGTGATGACATACTAACAAAAGAGACAAATTACATTCCACAACCATGTTCAAAAACCTTGGTGATAAACCAATAGAGGTGGCGAATTAGATTGGTTTATGACTAATAGGTCAAACTGGGTTACACTTTGCCTCTGCCAGGCCACAAGTGTATCTTAAAAAATTTGCAGAAATGAAAACAGATAGAACAGGTCGTAAGTCACCCAAAGTGAAGTCACATGCGTAAAACATCGTAAGCCGACAAGCCGTTTTGTTTCGAAACGCTGGATTATCAATGTCACAACATAGCTTTAATCATATTTGAAAAAGTAAATATTTATAAAATTAGAGAAATATAATATAAGAAGGGTATTTGATAATCCAGCCAACCATTTTGACTTGTCCTAAAATGTTGATTGTTTCGACCCGTTTCCAACTCGTCACCCACTCTGTTTGCCATCTCTTATAAAAAATGACACAAACCATACAAAGTATGGGAAATAACCAGAAGAATTGCCTACAGGAAGCTGAATAAAAAGATTACCTAGCAGAAGAACCCGTGAGCTTTCCAACCTCCTCCTCAATCTTGGCGTATACTGCTTTCTTTTCTTCGCTGCCAGCACTTACAAACTCCTTGACCAAGCTATCCAATTCTGCAATTATACCAGCCTACATGGAACATAAAAAAAGAAACATTAGATTATAACAAAAATTGTGGTTAAGACTCAATTTGTAAGTTAAATACTAACAGTGGAGGTGAGTTGGCCCTTCGCATCACGACTGGTACCACACTTCTCGTTGATGAAGGTCACAAAACTGTCTATATCACGTCCGCCTTCATAGTCTTCACCATCTTTGTTAGTCTTTGGGAAGAACTTGATTGTTGGATAACCACTCACACCATACCTACATAAGTCAAAATTACAGGATAAGTGACAAAAACACATCAAAAAGATGCCCAAACCTCCATGAACCATCGTCATCATACGACTGACTTTCTGTTTGTTGCTTATAAAACATAATATTTATTTCTAGAAAGAGCCATAACCATCTATGTACTTACTTTTCGGCAAGATCCTTATGATTGTCAGCATCAAGATTGGCAATAACCACGTCTTCGTCATTTTTGAATGCAGCTGCAAGAGTTTCGTAAGTCTGTGAAGAAAAAAAGACAATCAGTATACTGTATGTTTGTTATCAGGGTCCAGTTAGCAAACAGAGATTAAGAGCTCAAATACATACAGGAGCAAGACTCTTGCAATGCCCACACCTGCAACAGGAGACAAGATTGTAAGTTGCAAAAACATCAATAATCAGCATCTATCTCAGTTATCATATAAAGGAATAGAATAGGTAATTAATCCAAGCAAAAACCATGAGAAACATGAATGTATGTATCAAACATGACTGACCAGGGTGCATAGAACTCGACCAACACATCTTTGTTGCCATTCAATACAATTTCGTCAAAGTTATCAGAATTTAGTATAACCACGCTTGAGGGAACTGAAGCAATCTTTGCATTGGTCCCTGAAAATTAAACAATACAGCATATGTTAAAAACAAAATTTACTGTACTTCCTGTCACCAGAAACTTAAGCAGGTTTATTTTTTTTAAAAAGGTTTTTCTTTAGTATCTTATGGTGCATGATAGCTTAAAGATATGTGAAAGAAACCAATAACGATAAGTGTAAGGTATAGATGCACATAAGTGTGTGCTTGTATATTTCAAGTATCTAATATAAGTTATATACAGTATGTTTTTCTTCTATTACAAATATGTAACAGCATGAAAACCAATACTAAAATTGAAAACTCTAAAACAAGAAAAAAGACGAAAAGAAAGTAAAATCATCGAAACCAATTACCTCCTTCAAGGTTAACAAACTCAACAAGTGCTTCAGCAGTTCGGGCGCCTTCGTACCTAGGGGAAGATTTATCAAAGGAATACTTGTTCAGAAAAAAATGATACTAGAATCAACTATCAAGTGGAGACACAAAGAGAGCAGAATGAAAACCAATGCATAAATAAACAATTCAATGTGAGATATTTTTTTCAAAGGACAGGACGTGCTGAGATCCATTGAGAAAATAATAGAACAAAAACGACACTTACTTTTTGGGTTCCAAAGATCCCTTAGGAAACCATTGGATGGTAGGGTAACCAGAAACTCCAAATTTGGTACAAACGCTCTTATGCTCATCACAGTCAACCTGGCAACACAGACAAAGTAAAGACACGTAAGGGTTAACATAGAGAACCGATCAATAATAATCCCTTTTCATTATGTTCCAAATACTAACTATGTTATCTTTCACATTTGAAAGGGATGTCATAAAAGTTGACATTCAAATTATTTATCACAAGTTATAAATGTGACATAAAATCATATAAAAAAGAGCCGATTATTATCAACCTTCTGAACTACACACAGGAATAATTACCATATGTCTCGAAATGATTTAAAAACATATGTCTTGGTGTTGACACACAGTGAACGAGTGTTATCCTATTATTTTCTATATCAAAAATCAGGATAAAACAAAATCAAACTTTTGGTGTTTTACCTTTCCGATCAAGACGGATTTTGACTTCTTGAAGCTTGCACCAAGTTTTTCATATTCGGGAGCGAGCTTTTTACAGTGTCCACACCTGGCACACAAGACAAGTCAAAATTTAATTCCACAACATTTCAACAAAAGAAATTCATAATCATTCACAAACAACTGTAAGCTTGTACGGAAAACAATATGTAACATTTAACTTGTACGAAAAACAATATAAACCTATATCAATACAGTTTTAATTAGATTTCTTTTACCAACATTAGCTTATAAGATTTCGCCTTTCTAAAGGCCTCAATACAAAAAGACAAGTCCGAGTAAAAAAAGCTTACATTATTAGCGTGCTAAAGGGGTGTTTGTTTCGGCTTATATAGTAGGCTTATGGTTTATTTGGTTTTGGGCTTATGTTTCATAAGCCCACTGGCTTATTTTGAAACTTTTTGGCTTATATAAATTTATTATGTCATATAAAGCTCATATAAACTGAAAAGTTTCAAAATAAGCTACAAAAAATGAATTTATGAAACATAAGGCCAAAAACAATTAAGCTATAACCCGAATATATTTTGATCCAAAAAAAAAAAACCGACTATATAAGCCGAAACAAACACCCCTAACATAAGTTTAGTGGATACATCATCATCACAACAAACTAACAAACAATTACTACATGTTACTTTCCTAGACAATAATGTCAAAACTAACTCGAGCTCTCGATAACAAAAACACAAACTAAGAAATCAAACACCTTATCCATTATAAACACCTCAAATCAACTCAGATCTAGATCCATCAAATGACAAGCTAAATTAATGACAATAAAAATAGTATACCAAGGGGCATAGAATTCAACAAGAGCGCCACGATCTTGACCCACTTCCTTCTCAAACGATTCTTCTGTCAATACGACTACGTCAGCAACCGCCGACGAGATCAAGATCAGAGCTACGGCTACAAATAAATAAGATCGACTCATTTTTCCTTTTATTTTCTTTTTTGGTTTGTTAGATATTAGTTTGTTGGTGGAAATGGGTTTTTATAGAAGTGTGATGTGGATTTAAAGGCTCTCTGTATGTATGTGTTGCGTTAAGGTTAAGGTTAAGGTTAAGGTTCAGGATCCAATTTTTGACTCTTTAACGAGTCAATACGTAGTACTATTTTTTTTCTCTACAAGAAATGGGCAAAGTGGTTCTAGAGATTTACTGTATAAAATACTAGACGCGCAAATGTTCTTAAGATGTATTTTTGTTTATTCGGGTTGGTTGGTGTCATTAATGACACATGTCAATAGCTCATTGGTCCAAACATGTCATATCTAACTAAAACTCTAGAAGCTCAAAATGGACATGTTCATATTGTTCCCAACTTTGTCTTCGGCTACCATAAAAATTAAGACAAAATAAATAAATAACCTATAAATAAACTTAGATCAATCAACAAAAAACTATCAAATATTAAATAATCTTGAAAAAAAAACAAATAAAAAATAACATGTATTCAAATGTTTAAATAACGAGGTAAATGGTTACCACGTTGATGCGAGCTTTTATATTTGTTAAACATATGTGAGGAGTTTTACGTAAGGTACGTATTTGGGAGTTTGGTGATGGTAATCACGCGTATGGTTTTTCACGTTCGGTAATGACATCAAGCTATGACCGGAGTCAAGTGTTGGGGTAACACTCACGTGACGACTACAAGGTGGTGGTGTATGTGAAAATGAATTAGCATCATAGTATGAATGAGTTGGTCCATTCTGTGGGAATGAACCTCTATTTTTAGGGATGCATCTAGGGTTGTGAGCCACTTATGGATGCAATCAAATGGTTAATGATGGTCCATGTGGTTGACATCCAAAGGATGAGACAAGAATGACACGTGGCGTGATATTCTTCGCTCTCCAAGATGTGTAACACCCTGATAATTTTGATGAGGAGCGGAAGTCTTAATCGGGGTAATTACTTCTTAGATCACAGTCATACTTATAGAAAACAACCCAAAGAGAAGTTTTAGAAATTTATATCATTCAATGAAAACTCAATATTTAGAGTTGCAAAACATTTTCCAAAAGTAATAATGTTTCACAAAAGTAGGGATGAATTTGAAAACAATGATATTATTATTTAAAAGGAGAGGTCCCAAAAGTGCCCTTGCCAACTACGTGTCATTTATGCTTACCTGAGATAAAACATGCTAAAAAGTCAACAAATGTTAAATGAATTCACAGTGTTTAATTTATAATAATTTGAACACAAGCTAAATAATTGAAAATTAATGGTTACACCAAGCCTCATGAATCTCAAACTTTGACATCGGGTGATATCTTAAAAGATATAATCACCTACACCACAGTGTGATGCGGATGACTGGCCCTCGTGTAGGAGGTTGCTAACTTCCTAGTAAAATTTAAATATAGTGCACTCGGTTACCATCCCAGGTTAACTCAAATGGGTTGCCGTCTCTAATAGATCTATTCACTACATTCGCATTCACTCGCAACGTAAGTGATTAATGGTTCATGATATGAGGGACTTTTAGCAAGGGTGTTAACTTAGGCAATACTAAATCTGGATAGCATACTTAAAATACTTGTGTTCGGATTTATCGCATTTATCTCCTCACAGGGTTTGAAAACAATTTAAAAAGTGGGACTATGAACTCACCTTAGTAGTGTAAAAATCAAATAGTGATCAAATGGTGTAAATGAATAGCTCCCGACTTGCGACCTAATTTTAATGTGATAAGTTTAGATTTTTGTTGGCTTTTAGGGTTGGATGAGAAATGATAAGAGTGGAAATCTTCGAATGTGATAGTGTCGGATTTGTGTGTTAAAATGCTTAAAGTTCAAAATAACGTATTATAAGTGATATTATTATTATTATTCTTAGAAAATGTTATCGATTTAGTGTTTAATAGGGTGTTATTATTATTTTATATATGTTGGTGATTAATAAGTTAAAATATCTATTTTAAATATTTTATATTATTAGAAATTAAGTTAGATTATTAATATTATTTATTTGTTATTAGAGTAAATTACACTGTTCATCCCTATACTTTCCTAAGATTTCACACGACATCCAAAAGCGCTAGTATTTTCCTTTTTCATCCAAAATCAAGATTTTATTACGCCGCTAGTCCAAAATCCTGACGGTCGTTAAATTTCTTAGTTAAGTCGGTCTCACGTTCATGGCACGCGAGGGCAATTTCGTCCGAACACTTTTTTTTGTCCTCTTCCTCTGTGCATATTACTGTAGCATGTGTACTTTTTACTACTTTTTATATTTTTTTCACCATTAGTCCATTTTGTCTTTTTTTTGTTGCTTTATCTCACTTTATTAATATATTGTGTTTCTATTTTCGTTTAATTGAGTCGAAAATAAACCAAGACACACACACACACGCACTACTACATCATGAATTCACCGTCAAATGACGATTGGGAAGAATTACTTGATATCGATGATTCAGATCTACAACTTACTCCTTCCCTGCGTCCCCTCGACACGCAGGTACGTGTGACCACAAGCACCACCCAAAACGTCGATGTTGCTAACTTATAGGAAATTAAGCCTGTTAGGATAATACCCGGTCCTGCGGGTATTATTCAAGCAGCCAAACTCCGTAAACAATCGGATATTCACGAAGGTGGGGTTGAGTCTGTATTGTCGACACAAGAGTATATTAAGAAAATTTTTGAGGATGTGGGCGTGGATGAGGATTTCAATCGTGGTCCATGGCTTAACGCGCTTGAGTATGTGAAAAATAGTGGTGGCATTGTCTGTGGGTGTTTAGGAGATATAAAGAAGAATCTCAATAAGGTTAAACTTGAACAAGTTATTGCAATAGTCAAGTCTTGTACTCCGAATGTGCTTGGAGATCTTACGGTTACTCTTAAAGACCTCTCAGGTACAATAGGTGGTTCCATACATAACAAAATCGTTGATGAGGGAGGTCCAAGTTATGGAAAGGATATTACTGTGGAGATGTTTTGATTCTTGCTAACATCTCAGTTTTTTCGCCAAAATCTTCAATACATTACCTTGACATAACAATGAGAAACGTGGTTAAGGTTTTCCATGATTAATATAAGTTTATTTTGGCGGCGAGTTGACGGCGTCACACATTACTCTTGACGCCGTCAGGATACAAAATCTGTATATAGTTTTCTAGTTTTCATTCACTGTATGCAACTTTGAAGGGAGTAAACCTTAGACGAATTTTACAGCTATTTTAAGGGTTTCAACCGTTTGTTTCTTCCATGATAATTTGAAGATAAGTCTTTTATCAAATCATTCAATATGTCTATGTGTTGTTTGATTATATCTTACGTTTGTCTTCTCTTTAACATGCTAGGCTAGGTTTTCTTTGTGTTTGCTTAGATGTAATGAAACTTAGATATTGATTATGGGTTGGTTGTTTGTTTATAATTGTTGTGGATGAATGAATTCGATGTTAGGCTTAAGAAAACTGGCAGACTTCCAATTGGTAACTTGCTTGAACGTCTTAAGAAACATGATCGGAGGTGTACTATGATATATTGGTTGTATTTAATGCGTAGGTAACTACTAATGAGGCCATGTTAGGAGCTAGTAGTCGGCTCGACATAGGAAGAGGTAGAAGCTTATAGAGTTAGGGAAGATCGTACACGGCCCTACGAATGGTATTAAGGAATATAACCCGTCATCCATGAAATTATAACAAACTAATCAACCTGTAAAAGATAGCTAGGGAGTAGTGAAATCTAAGTAAACACATTTTCTCTCATTATTGTTTACACCACAATTAGTTTAAGTTTAGTTTATTTTATTTTGATTGCATCTTTAGTTAATTGGGTTAGTTGATTAGCAACTAATTCCGCCCACTCCTTCCAAAACCGAGATTTTACTTGCTTTTCTTTAAAATATAAAAAATACAAAAAGAATCATCCCTCATCTCTAGACCTAGTTTTAGTGAGTTTTAACCTTAGCGGACATATTGGATCGATATACTCTGACCAAACTACTTTGTAGCTTGTAAGGTTTTTAACAATATTGAATAAACTCAACACTATTAATATTGAAACACTGTTTTGACCTTGTAAAGTATGCGGAATCTACTAACACAAAGCTTAAGAAGAACTTTTATATTAAACCAAACTTGAACCTGCTTGATTACACAGATTCACTAACAATCCCTAACTTGACTAATATCGACTTGTAAAACTCTAAGACTCTTAGAAACTTCGACTAAAACTTATATACCTAATACCATCATAAGGCTCCTTATATAGATAACCTTAAGAGTTAAGTCGGTTTACATTATCTACTTGAACGACAAGTAATTATCCCTAACTAATTCTAGAATATTCATACAATATTACATAATAATCCTTTAATTAATATTGCACTTAAGTCCTTGTTCTTCGAAGTACTTTGAATAATCTTCAATAAACAGCAGTACTTTGACTTTGATCAGCATGTTGACAGTCGAGCAGTACTTTGACATAGCAGTACTTTGACTTCGTATCCCAACAATCCTCCCCTAACTTGAACTCCACTTGCTTGATTTCAAGTTTCTTTACTTTCTTGGATCTTCAAAATCTTTATCATTCAGGAAGATTATTTCTTTATCTCTTTTGAATCCTGTATGTCAAAGTGCTCTCGATCATCATCTTCTCAGCAACTCAGCAACCTTTTGACAAAGTGTACATCAAATCTTTTTAAAGTTTCATACTATTCTCATCACTTCCAGATGTGTTAACTTCTGTGAGAGGTGAATCATTGAATTTTTAATGGATTTTGATGTCTCTTTACCAAAGTTATTAACTCTGGAGTAGCCAATGTTTAGGTTAGAACAACCATGGTACATTGATAACCATATGATTTTTAGCAAAACATCAGCTATCAACGGATTTGAGTAGTCTTTACCAATAGCCGTTTGCTTTTGGACTAGTTAGTTCTTTGATTTCAACCATGGTGAACTAATTACCATAAATGGTTTTTCCACAGCCTTTACCACAAGCCATTTTCTTGTGGGTTAGTCAACTCTTCACTTTTACAGATATGGTGAGTTGAATACCATACAATTTTTAGTAAATTGTCAACTAAAAACGGATTTGATTATCACATCAGAGTCATACCCTCATGATGAGTCAAACTCTTTCTTGTCTGTTAGACATGGTGAGTTGATTACCATTTGTTGTACAGTACAAATACTAACACCATGTTTTCTCTTCAAATCCTTTTATTTACTTCACTTTAAACATCAAAAACTTTTTATTCTATTTTACAAAGGACTTATACTGGTTTTATGCAGCTAGCAGTACTTTGATAAAGTATTGTTTGTCTTGCAGTACTTTAAGAAAAAATACTTATTATACAAAACAAATCATACCAGTACTTTGCAATATTATTCTTCAGACTTAGTCCACCTGATAAATAGCTTAATCACATTAAAAGCTACATCAGTTTCTTCTTCAAGCTCCATTCCATGATCCAACATCCTGAGCATAATTTCTCTTATCAATGGATATCTTCTCTCAGCAAGCATGTGAATCATGGTACCATCCTCCATCTCAAGTGAATGAACTAGTGATGACTCAAAGAATCTCCATCTTGTAATTTCCCAATTTTCTTGATCATTCCACAGAGTATCAACACTTGTTTCTTCTGTTTCCCAGATGGTTATCAAATCTCCAAGTAAGATTAATCCCACTCCTGTTGCTTCAATATCCTCATAGTATGTCTGCACTTGCAAGTATAAATCATATAGATATTCTCTAGTAATTAAATGCAGAACATCCTATAACATATTAAATACTGTGAAGCTTTCATCTTCTCTGTTGAACATAAGATAATTTCCTTCTTTTGATTCAACCACAGAGAATGAGATAATCTTTGATTTCTTTCCAGAGTCTTCTGTTTTCTTATTCTCAAAATCGACTACTCTAAAATAATTTCTCAGTTCATCAATTGTATCTTCATGTATCATTTTAAGTCTTTTTGATAATTGATCATCTTGAACTGCTTTCTTCCTCTTCAATTTTCTTTTCTCAACTTGTTCTTTCCTTATATCTTCTAACTTATTCTCCTTATCAACATCCATGGGTACAAAATTTTCTAACTCTTTCTTGATAGACTCTTGTACTTCATCCCATAGAGCTTTCACTTCTGGATATCTTAATCTTTGTAGATTCTTGTATCCTCTTCCTTTCAAGAAACTAATCATCCAATTTCTTTCTTGAGCAATAGTCATAGGTTTTCTTGTGACAGCAGCTGATTTGTTGACTTCTTCCAAGTATTCTGCATCATACACATCTTGTTGTTGTCTAGCAATTTCTTCATTCTTTGCTACCTCTATTTCTCTCAGCTGTGCAAGAGTAAATTTCTTCTTTTTCTTCTTAATATTCTTTTGCTTCATGATCCCTTTACCTTTGTCTTTGGGATCTAATTCTTTAGATTCAGAAGAAGATTCAGAAACTTGTTGTGCAGGCTCAGAAATATGTATACCTCCTGAAGGTCTATCCAAATTAAGCATAATCTGAGCTATAGTTTCATCATCACTTGCTGTATGCACCTTGACTTCTTATTGTTGTATAGGATTGGAAGGACCAGCTTCATCTTCAAAATTCTTTGTAAATCCAGCTGTAGGAGTTCCAATTCCATCAATATTCATAGCAGCAGTACCTTGCAGACCAGTACTTTCATCAACAGTACTTTGATTGTGAGTGCTTTGAATATTTTGTTCTTCAGCATCTTGCTCAATAGCTTCTTCTTGTACAATATTCTCATCCTCTTCAATCTTTTTCTCTGGCACAAAATTCAAAGGTTCTTCTGGATAGTGCCAAAGGTGAGCATCTTCTGAATATTGAATCCCAGCATCATCTTCATTCAAATTATCATCTTGATTCCTCCCCAATTTGAAAGATGATGACTTCTTAGGCTTCTTCTTGGACTTAGAAGCTTTCTTGGATGATTTAGACTTTTTCTTTTGAGATTGTTTCTTTTCTTTCACATAAAGCCTAAAATTTTGTAAAAGAGGCCACACAAACTTCTTTAACCTTCTGAACTTGTTTCTTAACCTTTTAATTTCTGCATTCTGATCAGCCATAGCTTTCTTCATCCTCTCTAACTCTCTAGTCAAAGCATAATTATTCAAAGGACCTGCAAATCCCTCATCTGGCTAATGAACTTCCACATGCTTTGACCCAAGCCCTCGAATCAGCCATAAAGAATATGAAGTGGCCTGCTCCAAAAAAAGAGAGACCTCCCAAACAAGTTCTTGGCCTGGCTTGCCCAATGAAGCAAGCTTCTTTTGATGACAAAAGAAAGACTGCTCAAAAAGGAAATCAGAGTTATCAGGGTAAAGGAAAAAGGCCAATGGAGTAGGTTGTGTTGGGTAGGATAAGTAGGTTTGGTGTAGGATGCTTGTGGTAGTTGTCTTTGTTTCCTGTTTGTGTCTGTGTCATGGTTGACTGTTTCTGTTGGAAGAATAAATGTAACCCTTTGAAAATGATGAATAAAAATCTTTATCTTTTGAATGATACATGTAGCCTCCCCTTAACTAATGACTAACTACTAATGCCTCCCCTCAATAATAGCTTAATTATTAATCATACCAATACTCACAACTAAAAAGGTAAATCTTGAAACATCAAAGCCCTTTGTGAGTAGATCTGCTACATTATCATCTGTATGGACTTTAACCACATTGATAAGCCTATGCTCATAGCAATCTCTGATAATATGATGTCTAATCTGAATGTGCTTTGTTTTGGAATGATAGACTGGATTCTTCACAATACAAATGGTACTCTCATTATCAATGCTGATACGAGTATTCTTGAAGTTGAATCCATAATCCAAAAGCTGATTTTGCAACCAAAGTACTTGTGCACAACAGCTTGCAGCAGCTACATACTCTGCTTCTGTGGAAGATGTTGCTGCAATTGTTTGCTTTTTGCATTGCCATGTGATGAGTGCTCAAACACTCATCATTTTTTGTCAAATCTGAACTGCAAAAGATACAAAAACACTCAATAATGCATCAAATTACTGAAAATATTTCAAAATTGTGTTTTATATGTTTTAGATGCAAAATGAGTAAAAACAGATGAAAAGCGTACAAAGTTTGCATAATCGGCAGTTTCAGTCCCCCAACTTTCAAAGTTTGGCAAAAATAGTCCCTAGAATTCAAAAATGTGGAATTTTATCAAAATAGGTCCTTATACTATTTGGGATTGGCAAATTAAAACCTTTTTGATAATTATGAGAAAATGGCAATTTTAGTCCCCGGGGTTTGGAAATTTACAAAAATGGTACTTGGGTGTTTATTTGGAAAAATATAAATTTTGGTCCTTGTACTAATGAAACTTGACAACTTTGGTCCTTGTCACAATTTTGGAAAATGGGCAACTTCTGCCCTTCATCTTTTGGTATTTTACATTTTTGGTCCTTATGGTTATATTTACTAAATCAAACGGACACCTTTTGTTATTTATTACCAAATCCAAAACACCCTCACCAGCCCACCAAGCCCAACTAAACCCCAGCCCATTCCCCATTTTGATATCACCCCGGTCAAACACAAGGTCAAACACCCAACACCTCACCACTGTTCCTCCATCTTCCCCCCTGAATACCCGTTCCATGTCTCCCCCCTCCTCCCTTTCCAAATTCCATAAAATCCTCACCAACACTCCCCCTTGTCCCCTACAACCCTCCCCCTCATTAAATATCCCAACTACCTCACCAAACCCACTAATCCTACTTGTATCAGTTTTCCCGCCAAAAAGGATTTCAAGGGCTGAGATTAACTTAAAGCCATCCAATGGCCTGAAATGAGGTGGGAAAGATAGAGAAGCATCCCAGGTTCTATAAAAGTCAAGAAAACAACAAGAAGAATTATTAGTTAGCAGTAGAGCAGTATTAGTTTGGTCCTAGTCTGGTAATGTCAATTGTAGTGTAATTTTAATCCTTTTTCCTGTAAATCTTTCTGTTTTCAACTTGGTTCACATTTGTAATTTCAATTCTCAAGTTTAATTAAAGTTTTAGTTAAGTTTGTGCCAAATTCGATTTTTCATTCAGATTCTCAAGTAACTTGTAATTTGATTTAAATGCTCTTTATTAAATCTCAGTATGCTAATTTAAGGTTGTTAAAGTTACTTGAATCAAAAGAAAAGTAGAAGATCAGAAAAGAAAAGAAAAAGAGAAAAATACAAAAAAAAATAAAAATAGAGTGAAATAAATAGAAAGCAACAAGAAGAAACAGGAGAAGGAATTGGAGACCTGGTTTAGAGTCTCAGGGAGACAGTAGGGCAAGTGTGGGTGATTCAATCTTTGATTTGAGCATAGGGCTTCATTGTAAGTGTATATTTCAATTTTAAGTTCAAATTTACATATTTTTTTATTGGAAGTTGTAGTAGTTTCTTGATGTTGATTTATGTTTAATTATGTTTATTCTGCATTAGTACAAGCTACATTATGGTTTTTATGGTTGAGAATCTCAATTTGTTCCATTTAGTTGCCATAACAGCCCATGTAAGGGTGTTTGGATTAGTGTATTGTCAGGTGGTAGTGTTGTTGTTTTATTGTTAATATAGTACTAGCAAATTGCATTGACTCTAATTAGGTCAAGTAAGACTTAAAAACCAAGTTTCATTTGAGAATTGTCAAAAAAATCCATTTGGCTCACCCTCACAGTTAACTGTGAGGGATTTGAGATCCACAAACCCACACATCAGTGTATAAATTGTTGTTTTAACATAAAATGGTTTTACTTTAGCTTAGTATCATGTTCTCAGTCAATTAGAAGCATCCAAAATTCAGTTAAGTCAACTTTTCAAGTTTTCTTTAAAAGTCAAATTTGCTCATTAGTTAAAATCCCATTTTTTGCAAGAATTTTGTAGAATTGTGTGATAGGAGTTAGGCTCTGAAACTTATTGGGTGTAAAGTCCCCCACCTCATCTTTGTAATCCCATTGTTTCTACATTTTTTCCATTTTTCTTGTGGGGTCCACACCTGCTCAAAGACACCTGCAGGGCAAGGTGTTGCCCTGCACACAGACCCTCAGTCCCAAGGCCTACTTTTCAATGCCTCCCCTGGCCTCCATAGTGGACCCCACAGGCTGCTTATTGGCTTTTTAAAAAGCCAATAAGCCCCTCTTCAAGTCCCTGGGCTTATTTTGGGGTTTGCACCTCATTTGTTAGGGCTGCAAGGTCCATAAACCTTGTCCCATTTCAGGTGGCCTGTGGTTCTTTTGGGTTAGCTTAATCAGCTTATTTGGCTTATTCAGGGGATTTAGCTTGTTGTTTTTGTTTTATGATAAGTCATCTAACCTGTTCTCACCTTAATCCATCCCTGGGTCTATCTTAACAGCTTATTTGAAGCTTTTCCTAAGTTTGTTTGACCAAAAGTCAAACTGTCAAGCTATTAAGCCCATACACAGCTTATTTTTAAGTTCCACAATCGTTGTTTTTTCAAAAGTTGTTCAATTTCAGTAGTTTAATAGATTTCTAAAAGAAAATGCAGAAAAATCAAGTTTTAAAATAAGTGATAGTTTCTATTTAATTTAATTTATCTTTTTAAATTTTTATTAAGTGACTTGCAATTTTATATTTTTCTTAATTTCCTTTTATCTTAAAGTATTTTCAGTAATTTTTCCAAATTTTTATATTGTCATTTAGTAATTATTGGATTTAATATTAATTTAATTAATTATTAATTAATATTTAAGTATTAAATAGCAAAATTAGTTTTTATAAAGTAAACCCTAGTTTTTATATTTTTCCTAGCTTTTATCTGTTATAAAATAATTTTAGGAATTTTCTTATAATTTCTACTGTTCATATTTTAGTTTTTATAATTTAAATAGTTTAATTAGTGATTAATTAAAATTTAATATAATAATTAGTAAACTAGCCTAAATATAAATTTTAGAAACTTTTTATATTTTTCTAGGATTCCTGTGATGGTTAATTAAATTTATAAAATTTTTCTTAATTTTCTAAGTCTTTTTTGTATTTTTAATAATTTTAATTAGTTTAATTAGATAATTAATATTAAGTTAGTAATTAATTAATAGAAAATTCACAAAAAGACAAAAAGACATATTTTTAATTTTAAAATTAGTTTTTAGTTATTTTATAATTTCAGAAATTTAATTTTCATTTTTCTAGTCTTAAATTAATATTACGTTGTATTTAAGTTATTTAAATATTAATAATTAGTATTAAATAGTATTTAATTAATATTAAATAATTAATTAGTGTAAAAATTCATTTTCTTTTTCCAAAAATTTTCTTTCATCTTTTAGTATTAAAAAAGTCATTTTTACCCCCTGGGGGTTTTCAGATTTCAGATTTCACTTTTTATTTTGTACGTTCACGGAAATTTAAACTGAACGTACACGTTTTTAGGTTTAAAACGTTTCTGGTTTTTCTACTTTTACAACCTTGTTAATATAGCTTATTTAAGCTATTTCATTGTATATCTCAGTAGTGTAATCAATCTCAAACCCCTTTCTGTCCAAATTCACCCGATCACAAACCCGTTTGATAACAATTTACACCTCGTCTGGACATAACGACCCGGGGAAACACTATACTTCCACGGAGCATTGACTCTAGGCAGTTTGACCTAGTTGACCACTACCTGGTCAGTTTAGGTTGACATTTTAGAGCCAATCAAATTTTGGCGCCGCTGCTTGGGAGGTTGTGCGCGTTTTTCTAAAACGGTTTGCTGATTAGTGCTTTTGGAATTCAATCCTTTGTATATTTACCATCCTTGTTCATATTTTCTTATCTTATAAAAACAAAACTGTTCCCGAAAACATTTTAAATCAGTTTTCAACGAACACAAAAAAATACAAAAACATTTTCTTTCTTATTTGTACAAAATGTTTATCCAAAAATCCAAAAATATTCACCTTTACCCTCTCACATCTTTGATTCTTCATCCCTACCCCTATATGAACCTTTGATTCTTTCCTATGTCATATCCACACCATTTTGGTTGTCAATGGTGTGCTGGTCCTCATAATGGTGGGAATTGTCCCAGTTGTAGTATGGTAGAGTTAAGAGATGGATCTGTCTATAACCAAGCTCCCTATCCTTACCATGACACATCTGATACATTCTACCAGCCACCACATCATGAGATACTGACATATCTGTGTGAGTTTTGTGGAGGTCCTCACCAAGGATTTGAGTGTCAAGCCGGAAACACGTTTGTCTATGAACAGTTTTCGGGAGGCAATCAGGACTTTGGTTATGACCAATACCCATATGATTCACCAAATCTGTCACATCAATCATTTTGTTGTGATTACTGTGGAGGTCCACACTTCAGCTCAAATTGTCAAACGGGGAATCCATATCCTTGTGACAATTTTGACACACCTTATTATGACCAACCTCGACAGTACCAAATAAATCAAGCAATTCTTCCAGAAATTCAAAATGTACTGGAAATACTTGATGAGCTTAAGGGTTTAGTTAAAGACTTAGCCCAAAAAGACACTCATCAAAAATCCATGGAAGAATTTCTAGCTGAAGAGCAGGCTGCTAGAATAAATTCCCAAGATGTCTATGAAAAATCTGTTAAGGAATCTGTTGATACAAAAGTTGGGCGTACCTGGTTATTGGGCTTTGCTCTTATATCAATTCGTTTCTTAGTACTTCGTTACCTGCGCACTAAGAAAATAAACAACACCGTTAGGCTTATCGAGGGATTGTCTCCCCCGATTAGACTCCGGCGTGAGAGTAAGTAATCGATTTGAGGTTCTTTTAAAGAGTTAGGGTTGTATATCGTCCCTTTGAATGAGAGATGTCATTCCTTTTATAGGGGCTGAAACCGCGTAGGTTTCTTGCTCCTTACTCTTCGCACTCGTGGTGCTTATCGGGGTAAGGATATCTATTCCATGAATAGAAGATCCTTATCGCATGCCCGATTAGTTTGGTTGGGCTCTGGGCTTCGTGAGCCCAAGCCGTTATTATTATGGCCCGTCATTCGCTATGATAACTCACTCGTGGTGGGCTTGGGCCGAGTAATGTTTATCATTTGGGCTCATGGCCCAAATATAGACTATACGTCATCATGTCCCCCCAGTCTAGTGTGCGTGGCTCGTAGCCGCGGATACTAGACTAATATTGACAGCGGTAAGCGTGGCGGGAGAACAAGTGAATATTACCGCCCATTTTTAAGTGCAATGCACCTAGTCCTAGGTATTTCAAACGGATACCTCGAAAAATGAGGGTGGTGTCCACGTGGCCCTCGTGAATCGGGAAAAAGTGCATGTACCGGTTCAGTTTCAGCCATACATTTACTGTGAGTGGGTTCCACGTGGATGGAAATTAGGGTTTTTACCACCCTATATAAGAGTGCCGCCCCCATTTTTACAATCACACAGTAAAAACACACACAACTACTATTCATCTTCTTCTTCTTTTTGAGAGCGTTTTTTGCAAGAAAATCTTTTAACTCTCGTAGGTAATCTTTGTGTGCGTCCCACTTAGTTTTAAGATGAAAATGGTTGCTCAATTAGAGGATTTTCGCTCCGCGATGTCTATTGAGGACGTGATGCACTTTTCTTCCGACTATTTTGTGCCTTTGGATGTACATCCAGAGGCACCAGATGTCGATGCGTGTATAGCGGACTTCCCCGAAGGGAAGATAGGTCTATACACAAAATTTTTTGAGTATGCGAATTACCGCGTACCTATATCTGTGTTTCTGAGCAATTTGCTCAATCACTATCGCCTTCACATCTCCCAGCTGCACTGTATAGGTGCGGCGAAGGTGTCAAATTTTGAAGTAAACTGTCGTTTACTTGCGATAGAACCAACTGTAGATTTGTTCCGCTCCTTTTACCACACGACGTGGTCAAATGGGTGGGTTTCCTTTGCGAAGCGCCAGGGGGCGCTTCAGTGTTATACGGAAAAGGTTGACGCCCTCAAAAATTGGAGGGAGTACTTCTTTTGGGTAGATGACGTAGTCTTTCCCTCTCCCTTTGAGTTTTATAGTCAGGAATCCTTACCAAGGGATGGGCGCCCCGCACCCGGTTCATACAGTCGTGCTGACGCGCAAACTTTAGATGCCAATCGACTGGCCATAAACCCCTACCCGGAGGAGTTTTTGGTACATGTGGGGTTGAGCCGCGCTTATTTTGGCGCTGCAGATGAGGTTCCCACTTTCTTAAGTGAGGATGGCCGGGGTGGGTGTTCATTCCTTATACTTCCTTCTTTGTAAGTCCTTTTATCTGTGCGCCTTTAATAACTAATTCCTTTTGTTTTGTCTTGTGTTCTTTGATGTGCGCAGAGATGGATTTGTTCGCGGTTGTCAAGCTGGATAGGCCAAAGCAGGTAACCATTGGGGTGCGTCCTCTGAAGGAAGGAGAGCAGCCCTTGCTCGATGCGACTACGGGGCATTTGACTGTTTTACCTGCGACGGTCCCTGAGGACACGCCACCACTTGTGGTGACGCCCGTCCAGAGTGTAGCGCCTGAGGTAGTAGTGGCGCCCACTGTGGAGGCGGTGCCTGATGTGGAGGTGGCGCACGAGGAGGCGCGCTCAGGATCATCTGATAGCATCCGGATCATGAAACCTGAGGAAGTGCTGAGGGAGGAGGTTGCGCAGAGTTTCAAGCGCAAGGCCGAGGCTGGGGGAAGTGGTACTAAGAAGAGGCGTCGACACGTCATCAGAGATGCTGAGTCGAACGCGGAAGAGACCTCTACCTCTGGTACTAGGTTGAAGGTTGATGACGCTTCCCCGTTTATGTAAGTGTGCACTTCCTTTTCTTTTTTTTTTTGTCGATTACTTGTTGTAATTTTTGTTGACTGTCTTTGTTGCGTAGGGATGACGGCGCGAAGGATGATGAGGTTTCCTCTCCGCAGAACGAAAACAAGGAGGGGAATACCAAGGCTGCTGATGGTGGTGAGGCGCAGCAGCTGATGGATGAGCTGGCTGCGACTACCGCCCGCCAAGCTGAGCTTGTGGCTCAGCTGAAGGGGAAGTATGCTGGGGAGAGCCATGCTCTTGCCCAGAAAGAGGAGGAGTTGGTGACCCTCCGTGCGCAGTTGGCTGATGCGCAAGTGGAGCTGGGGGCCTCTAAGGCGTATGCTGAGAAGATAGCTCAAGATAAGCTGAGCATGTTAGCTGACCTTAAGTACGCGAGGTCCAAGCTTGAGCAGATAAAGGCGAGGACTTCTTGGTCGGTGTCCTATCTTGAGGAAAAGAGGGCGGAGCATCATGCTAGCGTCCAAGAATTTCAGGGGCGCATGGAGAAGGCAGTTGCGATGCAAGAGGAAAAACTGCGCGCCCTCAGCATAGAGTATGACGAGGAGTTGTACCCCCATCTAATGTCCACTATAGCTGAGCGCAGGTATCTTCGTTTACTTTGTTGTTATAATTACTTTACCATCATGTTGTTTACTTATACAAAGTTGCGCTTGTGAATGCAGATGGTTGATTAGCCATGGGCTGCGCCTGGCAGCCCTGAGCACACTAGAGTCCGCTGAGGTAGTGGAAGCTTTTGGGAAGGTTGTGCACTGCGCTATTGCGCGTGGTCGATCACAGGCTATGGAGGACCTTCGTGAGGCCAAGTTGTTGGAGAAAGACTTGGCGGAGGTTCCTGGTTATAGCTCTACAGCTTATGATGAGCTGCTAGAGGCAATGGCGGGGCTGAAGGTTCTTGAGTTGCCGCACATAGGGAAGTTGGAGTGCGATCAAGATGATCCTATAGCTGTGCTGATGGCGGGTCTAACCTTGCAGCGCCATCTTGTGGAAAACGCGGAGGAGGAATTAGATTACTATCTAAAACCTGATGTATCGCAGCTTCAAGTCCCTGTTTTCGCGCGGCCTCGCGATATCCTGAAGCCTTTTGCTCTTGAAAAGGAAGTTCCTTTGAAAGAGGTGTTGGAGCGTCATGCGCAGAGGGTTGCCGTGAAGAAGGGTATCAAGGGCAAGGCCGTGATGTGTGGCATTGGCGCTGCACACCTTCCTAGATCAGATGGCGTGGCCGTGAGCGTTCCGACCGTCTCTATGCAGGATGCCATAACCTTGAGTAAGCTTAAGGAAACGGGGAGTTCCGCCGCTCTAGAGGAGAATCCTGAGCATCGCCACAGTATATAGGCTTTTTGTATAATTATGTATCTTTCCTTGTAATTTATTAATAAATGTGGAATAAGATACGTTTTGGTTTTAAGTTCGTGACTTAAATATACTTGCATTGTTTGCTAAGTTTGCTTTAATTTTATGTGACTAAGTCTTTTAAGTGCGTGACTTTGAAGAATTATTCTTGCATTGTTTGCGAAGTTTTATTATTCGACCAAGTGTCTTGGCTCGTTATATTGCTAAGCTTGTACGGTGTACTTGGTATATGCGCATCCGTCGTGGGGTGCACATGTGAAATTTACTTTGACGTCTCAAGAGTAAGGCGCTTAGCAATGATACATGATCCAATGTTGATGGGTTTGCAACCCTCTTATTCAACGAGTAAATTAGTAGGTTAACTCATCCTTTATGCCTTCGTGGGTCTTTAAGTGGTGCATGCACGCCATGTAGGCAGAAATATAAAATAAACAGTATTGACATATGTGCAATAAAGTAAAATGCGCTATGGAGTTAGCTAGAAACCATAACATTTTATTAATACTTGTAAGTAATTTAGAAGAAATAGAAAATACAATTCCTATATAAAAAAAAAAGACAAACACTTATTGGGCACCTCGTAGGATGCAAGTGTGTTTGTGAAAGGGCCGTAGCCTAAAAGTAACATTTTTTGAGATCGCAAATGTTCCAAGTGCGCGCCAGGTCGTGACCTTCCATATCGCGCAGCCTGTATGCGCCGTTGCCGAGCGCATCTGTAACCTCGTAAGGTCCTTCCCATTTGGGTCCTAGTTTGCCCGTGTCTTCTGCGTGGCTCGCATCGTTGGCGCGGTAAACAAAGTCTCCTGGTCTGAATGAAGTGTGTTTGACTTTTTCATCATAATACTTCTTCATTTTTGTCTTGGCCTTTGCTTCGCGTATAGCTGCGCGTTCGCGTCTTTCTTCCAGTATGTCTAAGTCTATGCGCCGTTCCTCGTCATTTGTTGTGACGTTGACCTCTGCTGTGCGTATAGTTGGCATCCCTATCTCGGCTGGTATGACGGCTTCTGTTCCATAGACTAGAGAAAATGGCGTGTCGCCAGTACTGGTTTTGATTCTCGTGCGATGCGCCCACAAGACGTGCGAGAGCTCATCTACCCACTTTCCTTTGTGTCTTTCAAGGCGCGCTTTTATTCCTTCGCCTAGACTGCGATTTGCGCGCTCAACTAGGCCATTGGTTTGTGGATGTTTGACTGAAGCAAAGTGTTGTGTGATGTTCAATTGTACGCACCAATCTTTGAATGGGTTATCACAGAATTGTTTTCCGTTGTCTGATATGATTTCGCCCGGTAGGCCGAAGCGACAGACAATGTTGTCCCAAACAAAGCGCTTGACTTGGTTCCCCGTGATGTTCACCACCGCCTTTGCTTCGATCCACTTTGTGAAGTAGTCTATGGCTACGATGAGGAATTTTACTCCTCCAGCTGCGACAGGGAAGGGTCCTGCGATGTCAATACCCCATTTGTAGAATGGCCATGGTGAGGTAATTGGTGTTAGCTCTTGTTGTGGTCGGCGCGGAATTGGTCTATGTACTTGGCAATTGCTGCATTTTCTTATCAGATCGCGTGCATCACGATGCATTGTTGGCCAATAATATCCTGACCTTAGAGCGCTTGCCACCACGGATCGTGGTCCTGAGTGCATACTACATGATCCAACATGAATTTCGCGGAGTACGTAGTCTGCTTGAAGTGGTCCGACACATCTGAGCCATGGCTGTAAAAAAGACCGTCGATAGAGTACGTTGTCGCGTAATTCAAATCGTTGCGCTGTGCGCCGTATTCTGCGAGCGTCTTTTTGATCTTGGGGTAGGATCCCTTTGCTAATAAATTCGGTGATAGGTGTCATCCATGTAGGGTCTTGTTCCTCTATCACCGTCGCTATTTCCCTATCCAAAATTGACTTGTTTTTTAGGGTTTCCACCAATACCTGTTTTGAGAGGTGTACGAAGCTCGTGGATGCAATCTTGCTGAGTGCGTCCGCCTTCTTGTTATTTCCTCTAGGCACCTGTTTTATTGTGAACCGATCAAAGTTGTTGATCAAAGACTTTGTCTTTTCCAGGTATTGGGTCATGTGTTCATCCTTGGCCTCATATTCACCTAGCACGTGATTTGCGACCAGGCGCGAATCTACGTTTGCTTATAGGTTGCGAACACCCATTTGGATTGCAATACGTAATCCGGCTAGTAGGGCTTCGTATTCTGCCTCATTGTTTGTGGCCGTGAATTCGAAGCGTAGCGCATAGGTGAATTCCATACCTTCTGGATTTGTAAGAATAAGACCTGCGCCCGATCCTTCTACACATGAAGATCCATCTGTGAACAGAATCCAGGGTTCCTGCAAATCTGTTTTAGCTACAGATGTTGGGCTGTCGCCGTCTGGCTTTTCCACGATAAAATCGGCTAGGACTTGTCCTTTGATTGCAGTGCGTGGTCTGTATGAGATGTTGTACTCACTTAACAGTACACTCCATTTTTGTAAGCGTCCGGATGCGTCAGGTTTAGAGATAATCTGTTTGATTGGCTGATCAGTGATTACAACTATTGGATGCGCTTGAAAGTATCTGCGCAACCTTTTGGCTGCGAACACTAGAGCCAAGACCAGCTTTTCCATAGCGCTGTAGTTAGTCTCTGTTTTCTTAAGGGCTTTGCTTACGAAGTATATGGGTGTCTGAACGGAGTTTCTGTCTGTCAATAATACGGCGCTGACTGCTCCATGGGTTGCCGATAAGTACATGATTAGTTCTTCCCCTGGTCGCGGTGCAACGAGTTTGGGAAGAGATGCCAGATTGTTTTTAAGTTGTTGGAAAGCTTCTTCCGCTTCGATTGTCCATCGAAAGTCTCCCTTTTTTGTACACTTCGTGAGTGTTTTAAAGAGGGGGAGAGATTTGTCCGCTGACTTAGATAAGAAACGGTTTAGTCCTGTTAACTTTCCATTCAATGATTGGACTTCTTTAAGTGTGCGCGGTGAGGGAAGATCAATAACAGCCTTTGTTTTTTCTGGGCAAGGCTTGATTCCATCTGGTTCTATCAAGTATCCAAGGAACATCCCTTCGGTCGCGCCGAAGGTACACTTTTTTGGATTTAACTTCATGTTGATCCGCCCCAACGTCCGGAATGTTTCCTCGATGTCGCGCACCAACTCGTCCTCTGTATGGCTCTTGATCACAAGGTCATCAACATAGACTTCCAAGTTGCGGCCTACTTGTTTTTCGAAGGCTGTGTCCACCAGTCGTTGGTATGTCGCGCCTGCATTCTTCAGGCCAAAAGGCATTTTTGTGTAGCAGTATACTCCCTGACTGGTGTGGAAAGCTGTTTTTTCTTCATCTTCCACTGCCATCTGGATCTGATGATACCCCTTATATGCATCTAGGAAGCATTTGAAGGGGTATCCGCACAAGGATTCGACCTTCCAGTCTATCTCTGGCAGTGGATAGCAGTCCTGCGGACATGCTTTGTTGAGGTCCGTGAAGTCCACGCACATCCTCCAACTCCCATCGCTCTTCTTTACCATAACTGGGTTAGAAAGCCAGTCGTGATAGTATACTTCGCGCATGATGCCTGCGTCTACGAGCTTATGTACTTCTTCCAGAATAGCTTTTGCACGATCTGGGGCCTGGCCACGTTTCTTTTGCCGTATTGGAGGGTATCCTTGTCGGATTTGTAGCTTATGCTCTGTAATAGAGCGCGGTACTCCTGTCATATGCTTGGGCTCCCATGCAAAGATGTCTAGGTTCTTTTGCAAGAGTGCGCATACAGCTGCTTTACCTTTGTCAGATAAAGATCCTCCAATCGAGACTTGTTGTTCCGGATAATCTGGATGAATGACGACTTTTAAATTTGGCATCTTTTCCGTGCGCTGTTCTGGAATGGTCTCTGCTTCAGTTGTGGCTGCGATGTATTCTCTTGGTGGTACTGTGGTGTTATAGAGGGTAACAATTCCCCCTTCCACAGGGAATTTAAGCATTCCGTGCGCTGTGGATGGTACTGCGCGCATGGATGATATTCCTGGTCTTCCTATGATACCATTGTATGGTGAGGGAGATTTTATTACCATAAAGTTTATCCATGCTGCGGTTGAGTGTTGTTCATCTCCTACGACCACCAACAAGCGTAGCTGCCCCATGGGCCAAATTTTTTCTCCTGTAAATCCTGTCAATGATGTCGTAGCTGGTATCAATTGACTTTGAAGTTCAGGTCGCAGTCTTTTGAAACAGTGATCATACAGGATGTCCGCGGATGCTCCTCCATCAATATACATGTGGTGGATGTCGTGTCCCCCTGTATGTATTTCAATGGTTAGAGGCTCCACGACTGCGTTGTCCGCAGCTATGGTAGGGAAGGATATCTCTTTTTCTGGAGAGAATTTTTGGCTGACTTTCTGCTTTATCCTGCGTTGCCATGATTGTATCATGTATATAGTATCAGCTTTTTCCTTTGGGGGTTCTTTCTTACCTCCGTTTCTCTGTTTATCCTTTCCCTCCTTGATGTTTTTTACGAGGTGGTCCATCCTCCCTTCTCTAACTAGCTTTTCAATTAGCTGTTTGAGTTGGACATACTCGTTAGTTGTGTGGCCCTTTTGGCCGTGGTACTCGCAGTATCCACTACCTAGGCGCTTTTCTTCTGAAGTACGCATTGGTGGTGGTTTTGGGAAGTTCGCACCTTCTGTTACAAATATTTCTCTCGGAGTTTTAGTGAGGGGAGTATACTTGTCGTTGTCTCTTCCACTGCGATAATTCCTGCTGCGGTTGTTATTCTGATCGTTGGATTGTCTCCGCGGCTGTTCTTGTTGCCTATAGTTTGAATAACCTTTTTTGCTATCCGCAGCAGCTGCTTCTCCTTGTATAAAGGATCTAGTGCGCTTCGTTAAATCGTCAAAGGTTTGTGGAACTTTGTCATTCAGTTTGCGGATGAGTTCTGGGTTATTGATCCCATTCATGAACCCTGAAATTTTTAGGATTTCAGGACATGCTTTAACTTGTATACACTCATCTTTGAAGCGTTCCATAAAAGCGCTGGTTGACTCCCCTTGACGCTGTTTCACTCTTGCTAGCTCCACAGGGTTTTTAGCGCACTTCTTTCGCTGGGTGAAGTTGTGACGGAATGCTTTCCGCAGTTCCTCGAATCCACCAATGCTCCTGCGTGGGAGTTTGCTAAACCATGTGCCCGCGTTTCCCACTAACGTGGAATTAAACATGTGGCACCAGACAGGCTGTGGCCAATTTTCGATGGTTGCGGCTGATTCGAAAATTTTTAGGTGATCGTCCGGATCGCCTGTTCCATCATATGTTTTCACATTAGCGGGCATGCGCCTGCGTTTGCGATCTGAGTAATCGCTGATGCGCCGCGTAAACGCATCAATTTTCTGGCGTCGCCATGGGAGGGACATATCTTCATTCTCCTCCTCACGACGTTTTCCTCTTGACTTCCAATGTCCTGTTTCTTTATACTCGTTGTCCGAGGAATCGCTGGAAGAATAATAGTCTCTCTTTCGGCGCTTGCGCCTGCTCCTTTCAGAAGAGGAGCCTGAGGGATCTCCGCTTGGGGATCTCCTTCTCCCCAATCTGTCTTGGATCCGCCTACTTCCAGGTTTGGAAGATCCTTGGCTTGGCGAATGTTGAGGCCCTAATCGATCGTGTATTCCCCGACTGCCAAGTCTGGAATGGACATTGGTGCGCCTACCGCTGTCTCCAGAATTTTGTGAGTCAGATACCGCACCTAACCTATCATGGATAGTGGTACGTTATGCACGTCTTCCTCGCGGGTGACGTGGTGGTGATGGTTCGCGTTCTGGACCAAAATTAAGTCGGGTTTGTAGGTCCGCACCTGCTCTTCTTGCAGCTTCTTCTTGCATGAGGGCGGTTAGGGTTTCATAATTTTGGGATACAAAGTTTCCCAAAGTTAGATTAGGTGCGTCCTCAGTTGTTGCAAGAACTTCTGCCTCAGTGTTTGGTATCCTGTTTCGGTTAGGCGCACCTGGAGGCACAGTGTTGTTCACTGCGGGTATAGCTTGATGAGGAGTAGTGAAGAGGGCGCGTTGGAGTTCCTCAATGCTGGGGACCTCTAAAGTAATCCTGGGTAGTTCTACCGCTGGGGGAGGTTGGGTTGTCCCTGCCTCGTGGTGACCTGGTGTGCTGGTTGTCCCAGCGACTTGTCTGGAGGTTGGATCTTGTTGATTCTTCCTCTGATGGTCACGTTTTTCTGACTGCGGAGTCCGCTGGCTCGAATTCTTGTTTTTCGTCATTCTAGTTCTTAGTAGGGTCCCACGGATGGCGCCACTTGTTGATACAAAAGTTGGGCGTACCTGGTTATTGGGCTTTGCTCTTATATCAATTCGTTTCTTAGTACTTCGTTACCTGCGCACTAAGAAAATAAACAACACCGTTAGGCTTATCGAGGGATTGTCTCCCCCGATTAGACTCCGGCGTGAGAGTAAGTAATCGATTTGAGGTTCTCTTAAAGAGTTAGGGTTGTATATCGTCCCTTTGAATGAGAGATGTCATTCCTTTTATAGGGGCTGAAACCGCGTAGGTTTCTTGCTCCTTACTCTTCGCACTCGTGGTGCTTATCGGGGTAAGGATATCTATTCCATGAATAGAAGATCCTTATCGCATGCCCGATTAGTTTGGTTGGGCTCTGGGCTTCATGAGCCCAAGCCGTTATTATTATGGCCCGTCATTCGCTATGATAACTCACTCGTGGTGGGCTTGGGCCGAGTAATGTTTATCATTTGGGCTCATGGCCCAAATATAGACTATACGTCATCAGAATCAATTGCAAAAGAAAAAGCAGCCAGATCTAGCTCTCAGTTCCGTTTTATTCCTGATGACAGTGATGATGAAGATACACTTGATATCCTTCAATTTTATAAAACTTCATCAAGTTCATCAGTGGATATCCCTGCAGTTGAGATTCCATCTCAAACAACTGCTATCACACCCGAAGTTCACACTCACTCTCTGAACATAGGGGATGAGCATCTTGACACTGTTCTTGAAAAGGAATCAGACGAATTCATAAAGTCTAGTATTGAGAACCTTGTCCCAATCCCAGGAGAGTCACAGGGAACTTTTGATCATATGTGTGATTTACTTTCCCCTCTTGAGTGTCCAAAAGATCAATTTGAGACTTTCTCCGATTGTAGCGAAGATTGTGCATCTTATGGAGACATCGAGTATGTTGAGGCATCAGTTCCACATTCTGATGCTGATCATCTTCTTGAGGAGTTCGCCGATGAAGTCACTCACATCAATCCACTTCCAACGGGAAGTGACGATGATCTCTTTGACTTTGAAGCCGATCTAGGAGAAATTCAAAGTCTCTTATATCATGATCCGTCACTCACTTCTGATCCAAACAGTCCAATAGAGAATGATAATCTCTTTGTTCCCGAAACTTTCAAAACTACTCTCACCAATCCTTTGTTTGAATTCGACTCTGAATTCACTTTGATTTCTGATAATCCAATCTTTGATATTCAGGACGAGGATAGTGATGAGTCTGTAATGGAACATGAGTTCACAGATTTACATCATGTGAATGATTCTCTTCATGAGGAGTTCTCCGGTGAACTCACTCATCATATCATGACTCCTCCAGAGTATGATAGCTCGGGGGGAGATGCACTCAATCATGAGAATTTACAAATTCCCACGCTCCCTCCCGGGATGTTTTCAAACCCAACGAGCTTAAACCTTGAAATCCAAATTCAGGCAACGGAGCCTGATCTCGAGGAAGAAAATCTTATCATGATTTTCATCATGGTTTTCTTCCTTTTCTTCATCTACAGGGTGACTTCTCCTGTTCTTCACTCCTTCGGGAATAAAGACATTATCTTTGACCCCGACATTTTTATTTACCAATATCTTGAGCCAGGGTCTGTATATCTCATCGATGTGGAACTTTCACGTGCTTCAAATGTTTGTCCAAACATCTTGAATGAAAGTCCGATTGGGATTGTTTTTTCCACATCATGCTTCCCCAAGGACAAATGAATTCGGGGTCGAGTCAAGCTAGCGACTCGGTAAACAAAAACAGTAGCATGTATATGGGGTTTTCACCCTAAGTGTGGGGGAGTTACCCCTGCTGTGGTTACCAATAAAGTGAAAAAACAAACATAGTGTTTCCACATTTAGCTTGCAATGTTGCCCTTTTACGTTCAAAGAGTCGGCATAATAGCCGGGACTTTGAATATTGAGGACAATATTCAATTCTAAGTGTGTGTGGGGGGGGGGGGGTATTCTAGCGAATTTGATCACATTTTACATTCTAGTACCCCCGTTTTTGGCCAAAATTTCAAAAAAATTTCACTTTATTTCAAAATTTTTGTGGTTATCAGTCCGCCATGTCTAACCGACAAAGGGATTGGCTAATCCAGGAGCAAACGGCTCTTGGTAAAGATAACTCAAATCCGTTGACAGCTTGCAATTTGCACAAAATTGTATGGTATTTCAACTCGCCATATCCTAAAAAGTGAAAGAGTTGGCTAGCCCGCAAGATTATGGCTTGTGGTAAAGGCAGTGGAAAGCCATAATTGGTAATCAGCTCACCAAGATGTTGACTAGGTCCATCAAGAGTTGGCTAGTCTAGAAGCAAACGGCTTCTGGTAAAGACAAATCAAAACCGTTGAAAGCTGGTTGATGAGGCGAAAAATGATCCGTTTTTAGGGGGTCATTTAAGCCCGAATCCGACTTTATTTGATCAAATATTGCCCTAAATCGTTCCTTTTGTGATTTTAGGTACTTGGAGAGTGAATTCTGGAAAAGAAGCCATTTTGGACGTTTTTGGAGCATAAAAGTGAAGAAAACGGCAAAGTCTCAATTTTCCATGCTGGAAACAGTAGGTGACGGCGTCAAGAGTACCACCCTGACAGCGTCAAACATCAAGAATAAAAATCCGTAGTTCATGAAGGCGTCAAGAGTCATCCTGACGGCGTCAAAAGCCCAAGAATAAAAATCCGTAGTTGATGACGGCGTCACACAGGGCGTCAGAAGTAGATCAAGGCCGTCCGAGGAAGTATTTGGCGGCGAGGTGACGGCGTCACATTGTTGTCTTGACGCCGTCAGCCTTATTTTCCTATATATAGTTTTCTAGTTTTTCACATTAAAAAGAGAAGTTTTGGAGAAACCCTAAAGACGAATTTGGTGCAACTTTTACAGGTTTTTCAAGGGTTCCAAACCCTTGATACCTTGCATTGTAATTGAGATAAGTGTTCTTCTAATTCAATCAATATGTCTATGTGTTGGTTGTCTATATCTTGTTCTTGTCTCAATTCCATTATGCTAGGCTAGATCTCCTTTGTGTTTGCTTAGATCTAATGAAACCTAGATATTGATTATGTGTTGATTGCTTGTTTATTCTTGTTTTGGATGAATGATTTTATATGTTAGGCTTAAGAAAACTGGCAGATCTCCAAATGGTAACATGCTTGAACGTCTTAAGAAACATGAACCGAGGCGTACTAGGTCTTTATTGGTTGTATTTAATGCATGATCCACTGTTTACAATCCCTATAGTTGTGTTGGGCATGGTGTAGGAGGAGATAAGAGCTCATAGAATTGGGGAGTTATGTATGCCACCCCATGAATGGTATTAAGGAATAGGATCCGTCATCCATGCAATTATAACAAGTAATTAATATGTAAAAGATATCTAGGGAGTAATGAAATCTAAGTAAACACATTTTCTCCAATTACTGCTCACAACTTTAGTATAATTTAGCTTATTTACATTTTTAGTATTTTATTTTGATTGCATCTTAGTTTTGGGTTAGTTGAATAGCAACTAATTCCGCCCACTCTTTCAAAACCCGAGATTTTAATTGCTTTCTAAAAAAATATAAAAACACAAAAATAATCATCCATCATCTTTAGAACTAGTAATTAGGCTTTCTAATCCTAGCGACACTATTCCTAAGCTGAACGATCAATCCCCCGGTACTTCTCACTATACTATACTACAACGATCAGGTACACTGCCTGGTGGGGGTTGTAAGCTTCTCGAGATCCCTCGAGAGGTAAAGCCTGTTGCGATTCCCACGCATCACTGGTGGTTTGCTCAAAATCACATGGTTATCAGTTTTCCTGCCAAAAAGGATTTCAAAGGCTGAGATTAACTTAAAGCCATCCAATGGCCTGAAATGAGGTGGGAAAGATAGAGAAGCATCCCAGGTTCTATAAAAGTCAAGAAAACAACAAGAAGAATTATTAGTTAGCAGTAGAACAATATTAGTTTGTTCCTAGTCTAGTAGTGTCAATTGTAGTGTAATTTTAATCCTTTTTCCTGTAAATCTTTCTGTTTTCAACTTGGTTCACATTTGTAATTTCAATTCTCAACTTTAATTAAAGTTTCAGTTAAGTTTGTGCCAAATTCGAATTTTCATTCAAATTCTCAAGTAACTTGTAATTTGATTTAAATGCTCTTTATTTAATCTCAATATGCTAATTTAAGGTTGTTAAAGGTACTTGAATCAAAAGAAAAGCAGAAGATCAAAAAAGAAAAAGAGAAAAATACAAAAAAAAAAAAAATAGAGTGAAATAAATAGAAAGCAACAAGAAGAAACAGGAGAAGGAATTGGAGACCTAGTTTAGAGTCTCAGGGAGACAGTAGGGCAAGTGTGGGTGATTCAATCTTTGATTTGAGCATAGGGCTTCATTGTAAGTGTATATTTCAATTTTAAGTTCAAATTTACATATTTTGTTATTGGTAGTTGTAGTAGTTTCTTGATGTTGATTTATGTTTAATTATGTTTATTCTGCATTAGTACAAGCTACATTATGGTTTTTATGGTTGAGAATCTCAGTTTGTTCCATTTAGTTGCCATAACAGTCCATGTAAGGGTGTTTGGATTAGTGTATTGTCAGGTGGTAGTGTTGTTGTTTTATTGTTAATACAGTACTAGCAGATTGCATTAACTCTAATTAGGTCAAGTAAGACTTAAAAACCAAGTTTCATTTGAGAATAGTCAAAAAATCCATTTGGCTCACCCTCACAGGATTTGAGATCCACAAACCCACACATCAGTGTATAAATTGTTGTTTTAACATAAAATGGTTTTACTTTAGCTTAGTATGATGTTCTCAGTCAATTAGAAGCATCCAAAATTCAGTTAAGTCAACTTTTCAAGTTTTCTTTAAAAGTCAAATTTGCTCATTAGTTAAAATCCCATTTTTTGCAAGAATTTTGTAGAATTGTGTGATAGGAGTTAGGCTCTGAAACTTCTTGGGTGTAAAGTCCCCCACCACATCTTTGTAATCCCATTGTTTCTACATTTTTGCCATTTTTCTTGTAGGGTCCACACCTGCTGGGCAAGATGTTGCCCTGCACACAGACCCCCAGTCCCAAGGCCTACTTTTCAATGCCTCCCTTGGCCTCCATAGTGGACCCCACAGGCTGCTTATTGGCTTTTTAAAAATCCAATAAGCCCCTCTTCAAGTCCCTGGGCTTATTTTGGGGTTTGCACCTCATTTGTTAGGGCTGCAATGTCCATAAACCTTGTCCTATTTCACGTGGCATGTGGTTCTTTTAGGTTAGCTTAATCAGCTTATTTGGCTTATTCAGGGGATTTAGCTTGTTGTTTTTGTTTTATGATAAGTCATCTAACCTGTTCTCACCTTAATCCATCCCTGGGTCTATCTTAACAGCTTATTTGAAGCTTTTCCTAAGCTTGTTTGACCAAAAGTCAAACTGTCAAGCTATTAAGCCCATACCCAGCTTATTTTTAAGTTCCACAATAGTTGTTTTTACAAAAGTTATTCAATTTCAGTAGTTTAATAGATTTTTAAAAGAAACTCCAGAAAAATCAAGTTTTAAAATAAGTGATAGTTTCTATTTAATTTAATTTATCTTTTTAAATTTTTATTAAGTGACTTGCAATTTTATATTTTTATTAATTTCCTTTTATCTTAAAGTATTTTCAGTAATTTTTTCAAATTTTTATATTGTCATTTAGTAATTATTAGATTTAATATTAGTTTAATTAATTATTAATTAATATTTAAGTATTAAATAGCAAAATTAGTTTTTATAAAGTAAACCCTAGTTTTTATATTTTTCCTAGCTTTTATAAGTTATAAAATAATTTTAGGAATTTTCTTATAATTTCTACTGTTCATCTTTTAGTTTTTATAATTTAAATAGTTTAATTAGTGATTAATTAATATTTAATATAATAATTAGTAAACTAGCCTAAATATAATTTTTAGAAAATTTTTATATTTTTCTAGGATTCCTGTGATGGTTAATTAAATTTATAAAATTTTTCTTAATTTTCTAAGTCTTTTTAGTATTTTTAATAATTTTAATTAATTTAATTAGATAATTAATATTAAGTTTGTAATCAATTAATAGAAAATTCACAAAAAGACAAAAAGACATATTTTTAATTTTAAAATTAGTTTTTAGTTATTTTATAATTTTAGAAATTTAATTTTCATTTTTATAGTCTTAAATTAATATTATATTGTATTTAAGTTATATAAATATTAATAATTAGTATTAAATAGTATTTAATTAATATTAAATAATTAATTAGTGTAAAAATTCATTTTCTTTTTCCAAAAATTTTCTTTCATCTTTTAGTTTGTAAAAAAGTCATTTTTACCCCCTGGGGGTTTTCAGATTTCACTTTTTATTTTGTACGTTCACGTAAATTTAAACTGAACGTACACGTTTTTAGGTTTAAAACGTTTCTGGTTTTTCTACTTTTACAACCTTGTTAATATAGCTTATTTAAGCTATTTCATTGTATATCTCAGTAGTGTAATCAATCTCAAACCCCTTTCTATCCAAATTCACCCGATCACAAACCCGTTTGATAACAATTCACACCTCGTCGGGACATAACGACCCGGGGAAACACTATACTTCCACGGAGCATTGACTCTAGGCAGTTTGACCTAGTTGACCACAACCTGGTCAGTTTAGGTTGAACGTTTAGAGCCAATCACCATGAGACTAATCTACTTCCAAGATACTGACACCCTCCAATTGTAGATCTTATGTCATAGTTATCTCCAGCATAATCACTATCTGAAAAGGCTTGTAGATGAAAAGGTGACTCCCTAGGATACCATAATCCTAGCTTAGGTTGTTGTCTAAGGTACCTAAAGATCCTTTTGACAGCATTCAAATGTGACACTTTGGGGTGAACTTGATGTCTTGCACATAAACACACAGCAAAAGTAATGTCAGGCCTAGATGCAGTTAAGTACATTAGACATCAAATCATAGACTTGTATAATTTGACATCAACATCTTCTCCTTCTTCATCTTTTCCCAAAGGCTTGTTAGTATCAACAGGTGTAGAAGCTGGCTTGACAGTTGTGAAATTGAATCTCTTAAGAATGTCTGCAACATACTTATCTTGACTAATAAAGATTCCACTGCTTGATTGTTGCACTTGAAGTCCCAAGAAGAATGTTAATTCTCCCATTGAACTCATCTGAAATTCTTTTTGCATAAGATCTTCAAATTCCCTCACCATAGATTGCTTAGTAGCACCAAAAATAATATCATCTACATAAACTTGGACAAGCATGATATCCTTCTTATCTCTTTTGATAAACAAAGTCTTGTCAATAGCTCCTCTCCTGTAACCATGTTGTAATAGAAAATTTGAGAGTCTTTCATATCATGCTCTTGGGTCTTGATGAAGGCCATACAGAGCCTTGATAACCTTGTAGACTTTGTTTGGATGTGCAGGATCTTCAAAACCAGGAGGCTGTTTGACATAAACTTCTTCTGTGATAGTGCCATATAGAAAAGCACTTTAACATCCATTTGATATACAAGAAATCCATATAAGATGCAAAAGCCAGAAATAGCCTTATGGCTTCAATCCTTGCCACAGGAGCAAATACTTCATCATAATCTACTCCTTCTTCTTGTCTATATCCTTGAGCTACTAACCTTGCTTTATTCTTGATTACATTCCATCGTTAATCTCTTTTCACTCTGAAAACCCATTTTGTTCCAATTAACCTTTTACCATCAGGTAAATCACATAGTACCCATACTTCTTGAAGTTTAAACTGTAAGAGTTCTTCTTGCATAGCTTCAACCCAACTCTCTTTGGCTAATGCTTGTTTGATTGTCTTAGGTTCTTCTTGAGACAAAAAACAAGCAAATAAACACAATTTCTGATCCTTGTGATTCACCCTGTTCTGCTTGTATATAAAGCTAAGTAGAGAAGTATGTTGTTGAGACATATTCTTAGCTTTAGTTCTTTTAAGTACTCCTGAACTAGAAGGTCCAATTATTTTACTAACAAGATGATCTTTGTGAATTCTGAGAGTAGGAGTTGGTGGAATTTCAAGATTATCTTCCAAATTTGTGAGGTCAGGGTCTTCATTAGAATCTGAGAAAATGCCTTCTTGTTCCAACTCATCATCAGTATCTTCTAAGGCAGGCATGGATGGATCATGTAAATCATCAGTATTCTTCCAATTTGAAGTATCTAAAATTTGAAAAGTACTTTCAAATGGATCATCAGTACTTTGAGACAAAGTACTGTCAGTGCCTTTAGCCTTCTTCTTTTCTGCTTCATAAGCGCTCCTTTGATCATCTTCATAGGATTTTGCAATTGTTTCTTAAAGAAGCATCCTATTAAGTTCATCTTGGATAGCTTGATCTTCATTAGATACTGCATTCTTCGGTGGAACAGTACTTTGAGAATCAACAGTACCTTGAGGTGCAACAGTACTTTTCTTCTCATCATTTGGTGCTTCATCAGAATCATCTTCAGATCTTATATTAACTCCATGAACAATGTATTGTAACTCTTCTTCATTAAGAACAACTTGATTTTCTTCCCTTACAGGTACATAGTTCATAGATGAAGACATTAAATCAAGATCAAACATCCAATCAGGACCTTTACCTTTTTGATTTTCTTGTTCTTCTAGGAATTCAACATGAAGACATTCTTGAACCTTCTTGGTAGCCCTGTTGTATACTCTGAATCCTTTGCTATTGGTACAATAACCCAATAAGTATCCTTCTTCTGATTTACCATCAAATTTTCCCAAATTATCAGCAATGTTCAAGATAGTCATGGGACATCCAAAAGGCTTCATAAACTTTATATTTGGCTTCTTTCCCATGAGTAACTCATAAGGTGTCTTCATCTGAGGTTTTGTCACTGACACTCTATTTAGCACAAACATGCAGCACTTACAGCTTCAACCCAAAATGGAACAGGTAATTGGGAGTCTGCAAGCATTGTCCTTGCTGCTTCTATCAAAGCTCTGTTCTTCCTTTCTGCAACTCCATTTTGCCGAGGAGTTTTAGCAATACTGAATTCTCTTTTAATTCCCTTTTTAGCACAAAAGTCATCCATAAGCTGATTCTTGAATTCAGTCCCATTATCACATCTGTTGGGAATTATACTAACAGTTACCACGGCTAGTGAAGACATTACAACTGTTGAAGAATGTACTTGCAGTGGAAACTCATTACCACTGCAAGAACATATATTACCACTGCTGTTTAGATAACTGTTAGGAAACGTGTTTAGATAAATATAGAATAGATCTTGTGTATATCTTATTCTATTAGCATTATACTTATCTTGTAGAAGAGGACTCCTTGTGCTATAAAAGGAGATCCTAGGTTAAAGGTTAGATATACGTTTTCTAGAGCTTCAAGGTGTAACCCTAGTGATACAAAGATCACTCGTATTATTATCATTAATAATATTGGAGCTAACCGTTTGTTACATACATTGTTCTCATTCATTAACAACTGTTTCATTCACTCACAATCAAACTTCTAAGTGTTACTAAGTAAATTCCGCATACTTAGTGATATAACTCAAAGTACCAATCTAACACAGATCAAGGTGTTTAGATCCATCAACATCTAATTCCCCAACCTTGAGCCTTAACTGATTTTCAAGTGCTATTATAAGGTCATGAATAGCATCAAAAGTTTCATCTTTGAATCCCAAGAAAAAGACCCAGCTAAATCTGCTACAATCATCTGTTATAATCAAACAGTACTTCTTCTTGTTTAAGCTAACAATAGAAACAGGTCCAAACAGATCCATATGCTGCAATTCCAAAGGTTCCCTTATTGTTCTTTCTTCAATATTATTACAGGAAGCCTTGTGTTGTTTACCCTTCTTGCAAGCCAAACATGAATGATCAAGTTTGAATGTTTTGGAAGGTAAACCTCTAACTAAATTTCCTTTGACCAGCTTATTGATGTTTTTGAAATTCACATGCCCTAGTCTTCTGTGCCATAGATGTGCTTCCTCCATTGTTGCTCTAGCAATCAAACATGTTTCTCTTTCAGCAGAATTAATGTTCTTCAAATCAATGCTATACACATCATTGGTTCTTGGTGCTCTCAGCATCACCAAGTTTTGATCTTCTAATCTAAACTCAGGGGAGAGAATAAGACATTCTGTGTCAAGAAACAACACAGGATACTTCTTGTCACAGATCTGAGAGACTGACAAAAGGTTGAATTTAAGCTCCTTCACATATCTGACATTCTCAAAATCAATAGATCCTGCCTTAATGGTTCCTTTGCCAGTAATTCTCCCTCCATCAAGATCATTCCCAAATGCAACTCTTCCTCCAAAATAAGCTTTAAAATCTGACAAGAGCTCCTTTTCTCCTGTCATACTTCCAGAGCAACCACTATCCACAATAAGATGATCTTTAAACTCCTCTGTTGGGTTGCCCTGCAAAAAAATGAGAAGGGTTAGTTTCTTTTAGGAACCCAAGCCATTACTGACTTGTGTTCCCCTTGTGGAGTAACATACTCAAAATTTTTGAGTATGTAATCACCACTGTTTTTGAAAATACTATCAAGAACTACTGTTTTTTATTCCAAAACTTGTGTTGATTTGTTATCAACAACCCCTTTTTCACTCTTATTTTCTGAAAGTACTTTGTCAGTCTCAGCAGTACTTTCTTTCTTAACCCACTTAGTTGTAACTTTTGGTGTTGGGTTATGTGTTTTAGCTTCTTTCCTTTGGTTATAAGGCCTTCTAGGTTTGTAGGAATTGAATTTCTTAGGTCTTACATTTGAGTCTGTCCCAGCAGTACCTTGATTGGGAAACTTCCTAACAGTACTTTGAGAAAGTACTGCCTGACCAGTGCTTTGTAAAGGTACTGTAGGTTTGGAGAATGGTTTTTTCTAATGAGGGTACCTATAATCTTTTGAGAAATTACTATGGTTAACCCTATTTGTGTAATTCCAAACTGGTTTATTCTCCCTTGATTTATTCTCTCTGTGCTTATGGTTTGAAGAGGTGGTCTTTGGGTATTTGCTTAAGTATTCTGAGTGATAATCACAGTCCTTGATCAAATGATGAGGACTATAACATACAAAGCATAACTTTGGACCCATCATCCCAAATCTATTCCCAAAAGGTTTTCTATGATAAGCAGTATTTTGAAAAGAGTTTCTTGTAGGTATTGCTGAATGATCAGCAGTACTTTGAGAAGTTTTTGGAAGAACTGCTTGTTTTGAAAGATCTTTTTCACATTCAGAAACCATATTATCAACCCTAGGAGCTTCAACAGATTCTCCTAAAGGCTCAGGATTTGATTGACCTTTAAGCTTTTTCCTAAACTCTAGGTTATCTACCCCATAACAAGATACATCTTTCCTAGGTGGTTGAAAACTTCCTGGGGGTGGAGGAACTTCATTGTAACTTTTGTTTTTCTTAAACTCAAGAGGTGTTAAACAAGGTGATTCCTCATCACTAGATGTGTTTCCTTCTAAACTTATGAATTCTTCATCACTAGTTGAGGTTTCCTGAGAAAGATTTAATTCTTGGTTCCTAGATGAAAGTGCTTCTGAATCATAACCTAGGCCAGTTTTAATGTTTGTTGTTCTCTGTTTTTCAACAAAACTAACATGTGACAGACCTGATTCTTTCCAAACAGCAAGTTTTTCTAGCAGCTTATCTCTTTCTTTAGTGACCTTTTCTAATTCAGAAACTTTACATCCTAGCTTCCACTCACTTAGCTTTAACTGATAATCTTGTTGTTCATATTTTTCAGCCCAAGCTACTTCATTATTCTCATGTGTAATTATCTTAGCTTCCATGGATTCTAAAGTCAATTGATAACCAAGTATCTCAGATCTAGCCCTTCTATAGTTATCTCTTTCTGTTTCATATTCTTTAAGCATCTTTTGATAAGAGTTACTACATTTGGAACATACCTCAGAGATAGTGGATGAACTTGGTGAAGTAGCCATCATAGCAAGCTGAACAGGTTCTTCTTCACTTTCCATGCTCCAATCAAAGCTTCGTAGTCCATCTCCTGATTCCAAAGCTACATATCCAGGTTCCTCATCAAAAGCTGTACTCCAATCAACCTCTTCTAGTGCAACCATAGAATAGGTTACTGGTTCATCATCAAATTCTTTACTCCAATCAACTTCTGACAGATCTTCTTGAGCAACCAAAGCTTGTGACTTTGGCTCAGCAATAGGGACTTCTTTTCTTTCAACCTTGGGTTTAGGTTGTTCAATCATCCTGTTTGCTTGATACTTTGCAAACTTGCATTCCCTTGCAAAGTGACCAGTCCTTTGACAGTTAAAGCATTCAATCTTGGACTTGTCAAATGCTATACCTTGCTTAGCCTTGAAATCAATACCTCTTCCTGTCTTGTTCATAAACTTCTTGATCCTTGCAGCAATCATGGCAACTTGCCATCTTATGTCAATTTCTTCCATAGCATCATCATCAATTTGCAAAAGATCTTCTTGATAAGTAACAGGTAGAGTAGCTTGTTGAGCAAAGAATGAACACATAACATCATCTGAATTGGGGGTATGTGATGAAGTGGTAGAGATTAAAGTTGTGCATGGATTTTGTGTTTCTACAACAGTACTTTGGACAGGATGAGCAGTACTTTTAGTGGAAGTACTGCTTCTGTTTTCAGAAGAGACAAAAGCAATGTTGTGAGAACTTGAACCTTTATTACCCTTCATCTCATGCTCATACACCTTCAAATTATTGTAAAGATCATCAAAGTCCATAGTGTCTAATCCAGGTTGTCCTCTTATCATTGTAGCAACCACATGCCATGCAGAAGGCAAACTCCTTAAGAACTTCAAATTAGCATCTTCAACTGTTGCTTCAGCTCCATATAACTCTAGCATACTGAGTAGATTTTGATATCTATCATAAGCAGAGTCAAGACTTTCTCTTTCACCAACAGTGAAGGTTTCAAACTGCTGCTTCAACAGGTTCCTGTGCATCTTCTTGGAAGCATCATTACCTCCAAATCTTGTTTTAATAGCAGCCCATAGTTGTTTTGCATCCTTGGCATCATGAAACTTCAATAAGTGACCATCAGGAATGGCAGAGAGCAGTATGTTGAGAGCCTTGTCTTGATTTCTTTTGGTAGCAGTTGGTATGGTTGGCTTAGGTGGTGTTGGTTGTCCAGGGATCTCCAATGGTTCTTCAATTTGCATGTTACCATTGACAATCACATCCCATAGTGCATGGTCTGTGATGGCAATGTACTGCCTCATCTTCATGGCCCATAGATCATATTCTCCCTTCTTGACAATAGGAATTCTGACAGCAGTGATGGATGGAGCAGGTGCAACATCTGTCGACATCTTTAAAGGTTTGAAGTAGAATCGGTTTAATAGGTTTTCTTCTTAATCAGAGTTTCCAACACAAGCTCTGATACCACTTGTTGGATCGATATACTCTGACCAAACTACTTTGTAGCTTGTAAGGTTTTTAACAATATTGAATAAACTCAACACTATTAATATTGAAACACTGTTTTGACCTTGTAAAGTATGCGGAATCTACTAACACAAAGCTTAAGAAGAACTTTTATATTAAACCAAACTTGAACCTGCTTGATTACACAGATTCACTAACAATCTCTAACTTGACTAATATCGACTTGTAAAACTCTAAGACTCTTAGAAACTTCGACTAAAACTTATATACCTAATACCATCATAAGGCTCCTTATATAGATAACCTTAAGTCGGTTTACATTATTGGTATGTGTTAATTCACATACCATTTCATGGCCAAATACCGACCCAAATAGACTAAATAAGCTAACAAATGCCAAAGAATTGTATGTTTTATGTTTGTGAACGTGCAGGAACGGATATTTCGTTAAAAGACGAAAAACAATCAGAAACAAGCAAAAACGAGCACGAGAGTATATGCATGTGTAGATTAGTCAAGGAAAGTCAATCCAGAGCTTTAGAAGACCTCAGAGATTCAAGATTTATCTGATTTGATCCCTGGACGAAGTTTTATGAGATTGTCATTTCCAGTCCTTCAAGTTTCAGAAGATGTCATTTATGGTCCTTGGAAGTAATATTTTGAGAAATACCAAAGACAACCCTTAGAGATTTGAGAAAAGGCAGTTTAAGTCCTTTGAGATACTTATGAGGAATTACAAATCATATCCTTACAGTTTCATAAATGTCATTTTTGGCCCTTGATATTATTAATATCAAATCTGATAATTCAAAGTCTAAAATATTAGTCCAAAAATAAACATGAACCAATCCACAAACCAATCTAAAAGCACAAACCCAAGCCCATAACAGAAACCTTTACCCCGCCCATCTCACATCACGGTAAACAGGTCAAAGTCAAAAGTAATAATAAAATAACCTTTTTCCATCTCCCGCCCCCTTTTCAACCTTTTCCCAGAAGTTACTATTCACCTATGAACCCTTAGTAACCCATCCACCCAATTACCGTAATTAAGGGCAAATTTGTACAATCAAGTGAGTTTCTAGAAGGGTGTCAGAGTTGTCAGTGCTTGTCAGACTCTAAGAAGCACAAAAGGGACACGTTGCAGCTCTCTATTGGCTCAAACATGTCATGATACTCAATCCAAGGGATGATATTAGAAGGCAAATGATTGGGAGTGATCTAAAGGCTCAGGATTGCTAAAAAGAAGCACACCACACGGATTGCCAAGCTGGCAATCCGTGGATACTCATCTCCTCATTGTTAGTATAAATAGAGGTGTTAGGATAGAGTTTGAGGTGTGGAGTTTTGAATAGCGAAGCTCTGCCATTTTTAAATCTCAGCTTGTAGTGTAGAATTTACTTTCCAATTGTAATACTTTTATTTTCAATGAAATCATTTCCTTTTTAATCAATTCAGTTTATTGTTGTTTACAAGTAATAGATTAGCTTATATTTCTGTTTTAATACTTTACTTAATCTCAAATCTCTTTGTTATCAAATTAGTTTTAGTTTATTCAAATAGTTTTCATAAATTCAGAAAATTAAAAAAATAGCTTTGTTGAAATTAGTTCCAAGTTAACTCAATTGTTGTTTGAAATTGCTTATGAAAGATTTGTAGTCTCTGTGAATGAGAATTCAGTTCAGAACTCTTCTATAATCACTTGTTCTATTATGGTCAAACTAAGTCAACTGCAGTGGTTAATTTGATGATCTGAGGTGAAGTTGACAGGCCATTACAGAATTAGAAGGTTGAGCCTGTCTAGAGACAGACAAGCATAGTGAGACTCCTCTATTTTGAGCTGAGGAGTGAATTTCAGTAAGATCTGTTTTTATATTTCTATTTCTTAAATAGTATAGATCCATGACTCTGTGATTCTGTATTGATTGTTGTTCATTAGTTGTTTAGATTGATATTTCAGCTTCTATTAGTGTTCATTTAGCTTAGTTTATGTTTTAGTTTGGTGATTTGTAGTTATAATTGTAGTTTTAGCATTGTACTGTTTGATTAAGAGAGTATTTGTGAAACTGAGTTTTAGCTGGTGTTTGTTGATTATTACTGTGCATCTGAGTTTTATTGTAGTTTTTGGATATTATTTGATCATTAGAGTTGTGATGAGTGATTGAAATCAGTAAGATGAAGTGAATTTTGACAAATAAGGCAGTGTTTGGATTAGTAATTTGCTGAGAGTTGTTGTTGTTGATTTTCAGTTAAGGCTTCACTAGTAGATCACATTAGGATAGTAATCACTTGTTAGAAAGAAAAATAGTGGTATAGTTTTATAAAAAGTCAAAGTTAGATTTTAAAAATAGTTAACTGTTTGATTTGATTGAATCAGTTAGAATAATTTTAGAGATAGATACATACTAGTATAATACAGCTTAATCTTGTTTAATTGTAGCTTAACAATACTAGTAGTAATAGATTTAGTAGATGGAAATTAGATTTGGTCAATTGGCATAAATTGAAGATAGTCAACTGTTTCATTTGAAGTAGTCTTGTAGGCTGCTAATCTAGGCATCATTTAGATTGTAACACCCCCAAATTTAAGTTTGTGGCAGCGGAAAAGTAATTTGGGTGTTACGGTGAGGATCGAAGTTTTAACCACATAAAATGGTTTAAAAGAAACGTTTTGAAAATTATTTGTCATTCAAATAATAATTTTGATAAAAGATGAACCATTTGATTTAAAATCTTATGAAAAGATATAAAGGCTTGTAAAAATGACAAATTTGATTTTTACACCATTTTAATTTATCAGAGTAATGGTCAAACCTATACAGCTGTATCTAAATATATGTTGAATACATATATCTTTCCTTTATAGATATTGCACCAAGCCTCATGACACGCAAGACGTTAACAGAAAGGGTGTTCTATCAAATCAATGACAGATTTTGCCCTCGTGTAATAGGTGATTTGCCAATTCCTATTTTTACTCAAATATAGTGTATCACGACTAATGCGACTAACCAATTGCAATTGGCATTCCGTCAAGCATTAGTGGGATCGGAGGTCAATCCGAAACAGGTTTCGAATCTGTTCACTATATTTGCGCTCACATTACAGTGATTAATGGCTCATGATAGAGGGGCTTCATGGCTATAGCTAACTTAGGCAATATCAAGGACTAATGGGCTCATTTAGCATAACATCATGGAATCAAGTATCATATCACAATAATCAATTTGAAAACAGTATCGTTTGAGTATTAGTAATTCAGTTTGAAAATATTATCGTTTGAGTATCAGAAATTCAGTTTGAAAATATTATCGTTTGAGTATCCGAAATTCAGTTTGAAAATATTATCGTTTGAGTATCAGAAATTCAGTTTGAAAATATTATCGTTTGCGTATCAGAAATTCAGTTTGAAAAATATTATCATTTGAATATCAGAAATTCAGTTTGAAAATATTATCGTTTGAGTATCAGAAATTCAGTTTGAGTATTTCGCCAGTAACATATATATATATATCACATATCACAATAATCGAATTGGAAACATTATCATCAGAGTATCAATATTTCAGTCAAGTAATTCATCAGTAAAATATATATATCACATACCACAATAATCAAATTGAAAGCATTATTATATGAGTATCAGTATTTCAATTAAGTATTGTATATATCACATTTTAAATCACAAATTATATTATTTTAATATCAATTAGGAAATTGATTTAAATAATGTATTTTATTTCATATATTTATCAAGTTATCAAAGTATATGTAAGCATGTATCTCCCCCAATGAGTTTAAAAACAATTATTGGAAATGGGGCTATGACTCACCTGGATTGATTTGGAAATGATGAAAAGTAAAGTAGGATGAGATTTATGAGAACGATTATGGAAACGTCTTTGATATGGAACCTGATAAATAAATTTATCAGAGAATATTACCAAATACTATTTGATAAATACGAACGAATAACGAATAATATTTATTCGTTATGACGAACATATGATGTGCAATGTAATTATTATGTCATGCATGATATGATAAAATAATTTATTAAAATATCCATCGTAGTTTTACCTTTTTAATCGTAAGTAATAATATTAACTTTTTAGATATCGTTATATATATTATTAACGTAAAAATAAATAATATATATATAAAACGTAATAGAATGCATATGACATGATGTTTGTCGTAAAATAGAAAATAAAATGAGAATGTCAAATAGATTATGTGTAGTCCTTATCCTTTTTCCATTTTTACACTTTTTATACTAACGGCGTTAGCGTCACACCGTTAGTCCTTTTTATATATATTTTACAATTATAGTCCACTACATGTCCAATATTACAATCTAATCTTGTAACAATCCTATTTTATCAATTTTTATCCTTTCTTTCTGTTTCTACAGTTTTAGTCCTTTCTTTACAATATTTTCACTTTTAGTCCCTATAGGTGTCGTCGCGTTACATTTTTAGTCCAAATTTGCAAAAACAATTATAAAAATTCTATAAAAATTTCCATAGCTTCTTTTATAAATTTTAAGCTTATTTCAACTGCTTATTTTATAAAAAGCTTATTTATTTAGCTTATGGGCCTCATTCGATCCAAACAAAACCCCATTTTAAAAATTTAGAGGCGAGGGCATGAAAATTATTTTGGGCTTGAACTTGGGCTTCCTTTGTGATTCTAAAAATATATTTTATGGGCCCTGTGGGCTGTTAAATCGTGAAGTCTTATTGGGCCTTAGTTAAGCCCACTCGACCAAATATTAGTTTGTATATAAGTTTGGATTTGCAAAAACTGGTTTGTGTCGATTTACTTTGGCTCGATTGTCATGTCAAAACGTGATTATTTTTATAAGTTATATAAACGAAACTAATAGTTTTCTAGGTGGTCTATTAGGCCGAACAAAAATATGGGGTGCTTGTTACATGAAATAAAAAAGTTATACGATGCTTTTGTAGGGGGTTTGAATCGTTTTTATATTTTGAAAATTATGAAATATTTACTAAGTGTTTTTGGAAATTTTATACGTGTGAAACATGGTTCAAATTAGGCTCGTTAAATGCATGTAACATTAAAATAAAGGTGAAACAAGTGTGCTACGTGACTCCTAGGCCTTCCAAGATAGAGGCTAGTCACGTTGGTGTTTCTAAAATTATATACGTACATGATATATATATATATGAAATGATATATGATCGAACTAAAATATATATAATGCATGACAATAATTTAACGTGTGAAATGGATTGAGAAAGGATGTAAACTACTTACAAACACCTTAGAGGTGATCAAGGGTCGAGAGTGATAGGATAGAACACAAGAATATCACGTTTCCAAGTGTAACCCAAACGTTATACTTATTATTAAAACCCGATTTCCTTTCCTTGCGTCCAAACTAATATACAATCGACTTATGGTTTGTAAGGGTGATGTTTAGAACGGATGGAGTATGTGAAAGAGTATGGAAATGATAAGAAGCTAGTGCATGCATGAACGTATATATGTATCAACTTGAAATGAATCGAATGGTGTTAAATTCACCAAAGAGATACAAGAACTATTCAATGTCAGCATGCTTGGCTTCAAGGACGATTTATATTGTTAAAGAAGTGAATGTGAGAGCTTGAAAGAGGGAATATGTTTGGGTGAATGATACTCCATGTCGACCACAATATATATGTACAAACGATTTACAAAATCGTTCACCACTTATACATACTTGATCATCTTTGACATTTGAGCATAGTATCATCTTAGAAATATTATTAGGATCGTTTAGAAACAAACGGGGATTAAAACGGTTAAGAATTGAATAAATTACAAATCGTTTGAATCGATTTATGGCTAAACACTTTGTCTCGTAAAAACGTATCAAAACTCAACGTGTGAATGTGAGATTCGACACATTAATAGTTGGCCAGGAGGTTAACGAGAATGTGCAAAAATATACGTAGTTCGTGTGTAGAAATTAGAAATGAACGAGACGTTTTGAAGCTTGTTTGATCGATCTATATGTATTATTATTATTGAAATTGGGTTTAGAAATTGGGCCGGTGAATAGTGAATGATGGATTGGGCCAAGTATTAAGGGTCCGGTGTATTAATTAGAATTTTTAGGAAATATTAATTAGGTTTAGTGTAATTAATATTTTGTTAATTGTGTTGATAACTTGTTTTATCGTTTGACGAATTTGACAATATCGTAATCGTGACCATTTTAATATACAAAGAAAATTTTAAATTTCCCCGTAAAAATGGTGATTACAATAATGACAAAGATTATTTATTTAATTAACCGAAGTTAATTATACGAATTTTCGCGAGGTTTTACATAGATTAGGAAACTATAAGCTTTGTTAGAGTATTTGGTATTTTTAGATAACTAGTAGTATAGAGATCATTTTGCCCCCATAATATTCTTAGTTGGATCTTATTTGTTACAGCTTATTTGCATTGCTAGTTAGGGGTTTGAACCTGTTTTCTGATTTGAACATTTAGGGCTGCTAGTGTCTTATTGAGATTAAGCTTGTGAGTTGTTGTCACTTCTGAGTTGTATTAGCTGTAATTTAGCTGTTTCTATCAGATTTTAGTTGCTGGCTTATTAGTTTCCTTATCTGCTTATAATTGAGCTTTTTGCATAAATGCTTATTGCTTATTTCATATGCTACTGAGTTTCTCTTGATCATTATTGAGCATTTTTGAGTATAATTGAGTAATTAGCTTCTGTGTTTCAAGTTACAATCAGTTTTGTGGCAAGTGCTTATAAATAAGCACTTGCCATAAGCTATTTTAAGCATAAATAAGCACTTCTACTTATCATTTTCATTTCAAAATTTTTCTGCAAGCTTTCTATATTATTTTAGATTTTCTGTAAATTTTTCATATTTTTCCGAGTTGGTTTGATATTTTTCTTAATATTTCTTCACTATTAATCATTTTTAAATCAATTTTAATAATAAAAAATCCATTAAAAATCAGAAAAAGCTTTTAAAAATACAAAAATATTTTAGATTTTTCATATTAGATTTCATAATTTTCCCATTATTTTTCACATTTTCTTTCATTTTTAATTACTTTTTAATTCAATAATTAGAAAAGAAATCATAGAAAATTAATAAAAAGCCAAAAAAAATATTTTTCTTTTTCTCAAAATTATTTTTAATAGTTTAAGATTTTTATAAATTTGTTTCACAATTGTAGGATCATTGTTAGAATAAAAGTCGCGTTTTATTTCGTACGTTACGTTTAAAAATCGCGTTTGCATTTTGATTCGTTGTGTTTTGGTGTGTGCAAACAACAATTTATCAAAATATCAACAAACGTGAGGTTTAATTCGTCGTGAGACAAATAAACGTGAAGTAATACGAGTAAACCGTTTAGGAAAACGATTACCTCGCAAGACTTGTGAAAGTGATATTCAAATTGTGAGAGCGGGAAATGATTTCCCGGGTCGTACCCCAACGAGGTGTGAATGGAAAGCTTCGAATGAGTTTGGGATTAAAATCTTGTATGATTGGAAAGGTTATTTGGTTTTTCGATACGTTAAATTAACGAAATTGGCAAATTAACTAACGAAGGTATAAACAAATTAACCCAAGGCAACTAACTAACTAGAAAAACCTAAAACACTACGGGAAAACATAATTAGGTATTGGGAATCCTAAAAACGTAAACTAAATTAAAAACGCGAACGTTATTTAAAAATAATGCGAGAGCACAAAATAAAACACGAATTTTAAGTTTCAAACGTCCTACGGGGTTCTAATTAATTTTCTTACTTACTAAAATGCAAAAGAAAATTTTTGAAAAAAGAAAAGTAATTTTTCAAATAAAATTATATTTAATATGAATTTAACACTAATTAATTCATAACTACTAATTTATAAAGCCTAAAAATTTGAAACTTTTTTTGGAAATTAGCTTGAACTAACATTAACCTAAGAAAAATGCAAAATCAGAAAAATCTTTTATCAATAAGCCCGAACAGTTTAGATAAGCTAAAAGTGTTATTAGAAATAAACTAGTTTAAAACATTTAATTGAGAAGAACCATTGACAAAAGACCCAAGGGCATAGTTGGTGTTGTGGTGTTGTGTTAAGGTTGTGTGGTGACCAAGAGGTCAGGGGATCGATCCCCTCTATTTGCCCAAAATTTCTCTCTCTTTTTTTTTTTTTTTTTTTTTTTTTTTTTTTTTTTTTGCTTACTGATTTGGACTCAAACTCTTACTAACAAACTTTTGACAACAGATTAATACAACAATCCTTAAACAACTTTTAGATCAGATATGGGAATCAAAAGCACTTTTTTTTTGTTTCTCAAAATTCATGTACAACCGAAATAAGCTTATTTAAAGTGAAGACAACAACAACAGCAATTATAACAAGAATAGAGAGGAGAGGCAAAGACTTAAACATGACTAATAACAACAACATGTGAGCAACAGATTAATCGAATCACCAAGATTAACAAGAACATGAATCACCAACTTAGTTGACTGAGTTGGATAATGGCAGCAGCAGACAGCTAGAAACAAGCCAAAAGAGGGCTTGCTAACAAACACTTAATAAGCTATATGGCCAAAGCTAAAGCAGACTTGATTAACAGCCTAGTGGACTATCTAAACCTACAAGGAACTAAACCTAACAATAACAAATAAGCAATCTACAAGCACTCTACTTTTCCCACAAACCTTGGGTACAGGGTACTTAACACTCAGACCGTCAACTTCCAAGCCATGTTTCTTTGTCCAAATTACTTTTAAATCTCAAAATTCTTTTTGCTTTAGGTTCACTCACTGGAAGGGTTTCAAAAAGCCCAGAAGCTTATTACTTTTAGCCCAAAACTAAACTTGTGCAGTCATTAGAAATATGTGCCAATCATCTTAGTCAAGAAAATTTTAACTTTTCTAAATTGAGTTTACAAGGACCCTAGGTTGCTGAATATGTTGAACTAACTTGTAATAAGGCTGAATTAAACTAGTTTAACAAGTTTTTTTACACCTAAGCTGGCAGTCACCCTACCCTAATTTAGTAACAGTCCACAGTCGAGGAGCTTTACAAAGTTTTTGACTTTTGCTCAAACAACACACACATTTTAACACTTAACCAACCTCAAATAACCTACTGGAAAATGATTCAACAGAGAATAACAAATCAAACACCCTAGAACCTAGGTAGATCAGTTGACCCAAACACACCTCATAACTAACTATTTCTAAGTAAATTACTATTATGCTACACAAATTAACCTAACCAGTTTATATTAAGCTATTTCAAACTCAATTAAACAGAAATCAACAAGTATCAAAGACAACTAACAACCAATATAGATTATGATCAAAATAAGTGGTAAAAACCTACTTGACTTCCAAGCTAGGGGCTGAACTGATAACCAAGAACCAAGTACAACCTAAATGCCCCCATGGGCTCTAAACCAAATTGCTCCCATCCATGCTTTCTTCTACTTCTTTTTCTCAACCTTCTGAGTTTATGAGTTTAAAGAATTTTCTGAGCTTTGTTTTCTTAGATCATAGCAACACTAAACTGAAACTTTTATAAGCATAAACAAACTTTGATTTATAAAAAAAATAAACAATTTAAATATGACAGAGACTTGAATAAACTAAAATGCCATTTTTCATTAAACTTGAATTTTGAGATTACAACTGAAAAATTAAACTTTTTAAACAAGGAATTACAAGATAAGAGATGAGATGATATGATGCCCTTAGGCTTAGAACAACTACCTATTTATACTAAAACCTTGGAAGTGGTAGGTATACCTTAGCTCTTTACTTGTCTTCATCCTTGGTGTGTTTGTTCACTGAGATAGCAAACTTGTGAAACCTTTGTGCTTCTTTACAATAAACCTTGGCCTTTGGATCAATCACAAATCATCCCAGCCCTTAAATCAATGCTTTGGCACCCAAAAGATGTTATGGATTGCCAACATGTCCTGCTGTGAATGGTTTGAAGTGTTAGGTACAAATTTGAGGGGATTAGTGGGATTGGGGAGTGGGTTTGAGGACAAGGGAGATGGTGATGGTTGTCTTGGCTGGATGCAGTCACGAGGGGGGGGGGGGAAGTGTTTTGGGGAAGAAGATAACATCAGTAAACGTTTTGACCTTTTGACCATTACCCTTTTAGGGTTTTAATAATAAACCGTTTTATTAATTTGGTCTGGAAACCATGTTGGGCCAAGGGTATAAGTTGGGTGGGCTAGTTATTAGGATTAGTGGTGTTTGGTTTGTGTTATTATTGAGGGTCCGGTTGAATAATTCCCAAGGACCAATGATGCAACTTTCTGAAACTCTGAGGACCACTTCTGCCAATTTCACCAACTTTATCCAAGGGTCAATCCTGTCAAGTTAGGTAAACCAAAGGACCAAAAATACAATTTTTCCATGTTTGAAACACCAGGGACCAAAATTGTCAATTTGCCAAAGTACAGGGACCAATTGTGTACCTTTCCAAAACTTTTTACCAAAAGATCATTTGTAATTCATTTTGACTTTTAAAGAGCAAGGGTTGACTTTTCTTTGAAAATGACTGACAAGGGACTAGTTTTGTAAAACTTTGAAAGTTGGGGGACTGAAACTGCCAATATGCAAATTTTGTTCGTTTTTCGTTTGTTTTCACTCGTTTTGCATCAGAAACATATAAAATACGATCTTTGGGATTTTCTTCGTATTTTGGTGCGTTTTTGAGTATTTTTGATCGTTTTGCAGCTCAGATTTGACTAAAAATGATGAGTATTTACACACTCATCAATCCCCCACACTAAACTATTGCTAGTCCCTAGCAATCTTTTTGAGAAAAATTAATGGATTTGAAGTCTCTTTACCAAAAGCCATCACTTCTGGAGTAGCTGGATGCTATTGGGTTCAAGTAAGAGTTATGGTCCATCCGATGACCATGTGATTTTTAGCAAACCACCAGCTTTCAACGGTTTTGATTTGTCTTTACCAGAAGCCGTTTGCACCTGGACTAGCCAACTCTTGATGGAACAGTCAACATCTTGGTGAGTTGATTACCAATTATGGTTTTTCCACTGCCTTTACCACAAGCCATAATCTTGCGGGCTAGTCAACTCATTAGCTTTTGAGAATGATGGGGAGTTGAGGAACCATACAATTTTTGGCAAATTGCAAGCCATCAACGGGTTTGAGTTATCTTTACCAAGAGCTGTTTGCTCCTGGATTAGCCAATCCCTTTTGTCGTTTAGACACGGCGAATTGATAACCACAAAAATTTTGAAATAAAGTGAAAAAAAATTTAAAATTTTGGCAAAAAACGGGGGTACTAGACGGTATAATTTGATAAAATTCGCTAGAATTTTCCCCTCCCCCACACTTAGAGTTGAATATTGTCCTCAATATTCAAAGTCCCGACTATTATGCCGAAATTTTGAATGAAAGATGAGAATATTAAAAGCTAACTGTGGGAACGTCATTTTGTATTTTTCACTTTATTTATACAAACACATATTTTTTTTTTGAAAGATATGTACATCTCAAGTAGCTGCGGGGGGTGGCCACTCCCCCACACAAGGGTGTTAGAAAATAGAAGGAAATCAGATACACGGGTGAAAACCCATGTTTGTTGTAACTTGTTTTTGTTTGTCGAGTCGCTAGCTTGACTCGATCCCCGAATTCATTGGTCCATGGGGAAAGTTTGGAGATCCGGGACAATAGGTGGTATGTCCCCTCCAAAATAATGTTTCAACCGATGCCCATTTACTTTGAAATTTGGACCGTCATCGTGAGATAACTCGACGGTGCCATAAGGATAAACTTTGGCAACGGTGAAAGGTCCAGTCCAGCGGGTTTTAAGCTTACCCGAAAAGATCTTTAATCGAGAGTTAAAAAGAAGGACTCAGTCACCAACGTTGAAAACGCGGTTCTTGATTTTGGAGTCATGGATTTTCTTTGTTTTCTCTTTATAGATTAGAGAGTTTTCGTAAGCTTGATCACGAAGTTCATTGAGTTGACCTTTCCTATGATCACCCCCAGACTTAAGATCGAAATTTGCATTCTTCAAAGCCCAATAGGCTTTGTGCTCGAGCTCAATCGGTAGATGACAAGCTTTTCCATACACGAGCTTATAAGGAGTGCACCCGATGGGTGTTTTATAAGCCGTGTGAAAAGCCCATAGAGCGTCATCCAACTTGTCCGACCAAGAGGCACGGTTTTCGCCTACGGTTCTTTCAAGAATTCTTTTCAAACCACGGTTTAAAACCTCCACTTGCCCACTCGTTTGTGGGTGATAGGCGGTAGCAAGTCGGTGAGTGACACCATACTTGAGCATGACTTTTGCAAATTGTTCGTTGCAAAAGTGAGTACCGCGATCGCTTATGATAGCGCGGGGAGTTCCAAACCTTGAGAATAACGATTTCAAAAACTTTACGACTACTCGGGCATCGTTGGTTGGGAGAGCTTTTGCTTCGACCCATTTTGACAAGTAGTCAACGGCCACGAGTATGTATTTGTTCCCTCATGAAGACGGGAACGGCCCCATAAAGTCTATGCCCCAAACATCAAAGATTTCACACACTTGGATGACATTTTGTGGCATTTCATCCCGTTGTGTGATCTTTCCTTGACGTTGACACGAGTCGCAAGATTTGACTAGGTCATAGGCGTCTTTGTAAATGGAGGGCCAATAAAAACCGGACTCAAATACTTTTCGAGCGGTGTAGTTCGGGCCATGATGTCCCCCGGTGGGTCCATTATGACAAGCCTTAAGGATTTCCATGGCTTCTTGGCCATGAACACACCTTCGAATAACCTGATCCGCACAAATTTTAAACAGATAGGGATCGTCCCAAAAGTAGTGATTAACATCTTTGAAAAACTTGCTCTTTTGGTGGGACGACATCCCTTTGACAACGAAGTTCCCCGCATGGTAGTTTGCAAAGTCGGCAAACCATGGGGTACTAGAATCACCACGAGAGGAAATCACATTAAGTGTCTCGAGAGGAAAGGTTTCATTGATTTCCTTTTTCTCGAGAACACCTTGATGAGGATTCTCCAATCGGGAAAGATGGTCAGCAGCGAGGTTCTCGGCTCCTTTTTTATCACGAATGATGATATCAAATTCTTGTAGGAGGAGAACCTAACGGAGCAATCTCGGCTTTGTGTCTTGCTTGGCAAAGAGATATTTTAAAGCCGAGTGATCCGTGTACACTATGCACTTAGTCAAGATCAAATATGGCCGAAACTTCTCAAACGCATACACCACAACAAGTAATTCTTTTTTCCGTTGTGGTGTAATGAGCTTGAGCTTCGGTCAAGGTTTTGCTTGCATAATGAATCGGCTGAAAGTGTTTGGTTTTGCGTTGCCCCAAGACCGCACCCATTGCAAAGTCACTTGCATTACACATGAGTTCGAAAGGTTGGTCCCAATCGGGGGCAACTAGAATGGGTGCCTCGGTAAGCTTTTTCTTGAGAGTTTGAAAAGCTTCGATGCACTCCTCAGAAAAGACAAATGGAGTCTCTTTTTCAAGAAGTCGGGTCATAGGCCTAGCTATCTTCGAGAAATCTTGAATGAATCTACGATAGAAGCCGGCATGACCCAGGAAACTCCGAACACCTTTAACAGTAGTGGGAGGAGGAAGCTTAGCAATGACATCGATTTTAGCTTTATCAACCTCAATCCCACTCTTGGAAATCTTATGGCCAAGGACAATTCCTTCCTTAACCATGTAATGACTTTTCTCCCAATTTAGACTAAGATTGGTGTCTTCACACCTTTGAAGCATTTTGTCTAAATTGGAGAGACATGATTCGAATGAATTCCTAACGACCGAAAAATCATCCATGAAGACCTCCATTGTTTTCTCGATCATGTCATGAAAAATGGCCATCATGCATCTTTGAAACGTGCCCGGAGCATTGCATAAGCCAAAAGGCATGCGTCGATAAGCAAATGTTCCGTATGGGCACGTAAAAGTCGTTTTTTCTTGATCTTGAGGATCGATGGGAATTTGGAAATAACCCGAAAAACCATCAAGGAAACAATAGTATTCGTTTCCCGCCAATCTTTCGAGCATTTGATCCATGAAAGGTAATGGAAAGTGGTCTTTACGGGTGGCGTCGTTTAATTTTCGATAATCAATGCAAACGCGCCAACCCGTTACCAATCGAGTCGGAATTAACTCGTTATCATCATTTTTTACAACTGTGATGCCACCTTTCTTGGGCACACAATGAACGGGACTCACCCAAGGACTATCCGAAATAGGGTAGATCAAACCGGCATCAAGAAGTTTAATGACCTCTTGCTTGATAACCCCATGAATCTTAGGATTTACCCTTCTTTTTTGTTGAACCGCCGGTTTATAGTCATCCTCCATCAAAATCTTGTGCATACAAAATTCCGGGTTAATACCCTTGATGTCGGAAAGTCTCCAAGCAATGACTCGCTTGTGTGACTTTAAAACCTTGAGAAGAGCGGTTTTGTTTTCCTCATTCAAGTCTTTAGCGATTATGACGGGAAACTTATCGTCACCCTCCAAAAACGCATACTCGAGATGAGGCGGAAGTTCCTTGAGTTCGACCTCAGGAAAGTCATCAGTTTTTCCAATATCTTTGACTTCCACATTATGAAGTTCTTTTGGAGGAAGAGATAATGGATCATCATTGAGAAACTTCTCAAGTAGAAGTATGTCTTCCTCGGGATTGATTAAATCATTATCAACATGAGAATCACACGATAAACAAGCTTCGATTTCTTCCAAAATGAAATCACCTCCCAGAAATAGAGTAAGAGAGGGGGGAGAGACATCAATGGAAGAATTGATTGATCCTTGCACATTTAACACTTTTTCAATATGGTCATCGCATGCGAAATCGATGACATCAAGTCGGTTGATTTCCTCTCGTTCAAGGTCGAGAAGATCTTTAGAAGTGTTTTCAATGTTTATGACCAATTTTTCATCGCCAACTCTAAGAGTCATTTCTTCTTCGAAGACGTCGATTAATGCACGAGCCGTTTTTAAGAATGGTCTTCCCAAAATAAGGGGGACACGAGGATCGGCATCGAAATCAACGACTACGAAGTCGGCAGGAAAATGGAACTTGCCAACCTTCACAAAGACATCTTCAGCAATACCCTTCGGAATCGTAGCCGAACGGGTTGCTAATTCGAGAGTCATTCGTGTTGGTGTAAGCTCTGGAAGTGAAAGTTTTTGCCAAATAGAGAAAGGCATGAGGTTTATGCTAGCGCCAAGATCGGCCAAGGCAAAGCATTCCTCAAGCTTTTGGAAATCACATGGAATGAGAAATTTTCCGGGGTCCCCTAATTTTTCGAGAAGTTTCTTTAGGAGAACCGCCGAACAATTTTCATTCAAACGAATTTTGGTGAGTTCAAATAGTTTCTCTTTGTTACTTAGAAGACTCTTGAAAGTGGAAGCAAACTTGGGCATGTAGAGAAGAGCATCCGCGAAACTAATGTCGAAGTGTAGTTTTTGAAAAATTTCAAGAAATTTCTTCATTTGATCATTAGTTTGCTCGCGGAGTCTTTGATCATTTAAACGCGAAGGATATGGTATTAAAGCTTTTGGTTGAATGGGATTTTCTGAGGGTTCAAAAACAATTCCCGGTTTGGATTTGGTTTTTGGGACAACATGAGGTTGGACGTGTGCGGTACTTCGTGTACTTGTGATTTGCACCTTGTCCTTTGTAGCCTCGTGTTCACGTTCCACTACCTCGGGAGGAGAAGAATATGAGGTAGTAGGAATTGCGGGTCCATCATAAGAAACTCCACTACTGGTTGTGATCGCCTTTACATTGCCCTTCGGGTTGGCGATCGTGTTGCTTGGTAGCGTTCCCGATCCCGAAGGTCGATCATTTAAAGACTTCTCTAGTTCAGAAATTTGACTGATCAACAACCTGTTAGTTTCTTCTTGAGATTTCATAAATTGTTTCAACAACTCATCAGTGGGTGATGGAGTTTGAACAACGGTTTGATTTTGATGAGAAAATTTTTGAGCTCGGTTGTTTTGATTGAAACCTTGATTTTGAAAATTTCCATGGTTTTGATTACCATGAAAATTGTTTCCTTGATTGAAATTACCATAACCTTGGTTTCTATTCAAGTCTCCTTGATTTTGAGAACCTTGGTTGTAATTTCCCCCTTGATTTTGATATTGATTCATAGGGGCCTGAAATTGGTTTTGAACATTCGGGTTTCTTTGTTGTTGATTTTGATTGAATCGATTTGGATTATTGGGTTGAGAAAAACCGGGTGGAACACTTTGATTGTTAGCACGGTAATTTGGTTCCATTTGAGGACGGTATTGGTTACCTCCTTGATTAGAATTACCGACTATTGCATTAACTTCAAAAGGATTGCCATCGGTGGACCACCACAAGTAACACAAGTGTCAACCTTTTTGACTTCAGCAGGTTGAGAAGAAACTTTCTTTGTTTTGGCGAGAACCAAAGCATGAATAGCTTCCGTGAGCTTGTCAAGTCTAGCATCGGTGCTAGATTGAGCCACGGGTGATGAGGAAGAAGGACCAACATTAACTTGTGAAACAACCGATTTGCTTCGTGGAATGCGGACCTTAGATTTATTTTCAATGATCATCAAAGCATCTTTGGTGGTTTGATTCAAGAAGTTGCCTCCCGCGGAGGCATTAAGAGAGTCTTGATCGACTTGTCTCACACCATTATAGAAAGTGTCAAGTTGCATTAACTCGGAAAAACCGTGATGAGGATATTTACGAAGCATGTCCTTGTAACGATCTCAAGCCTCACCGAATGATTCATCGAATTTTTGAGTGAATTTCATGATCTCATTCTTGAGGGCGGTGGTTTTAGATGGAGGAAAGAATTCGTTCACAAACTTCTTAACCAAATCTTCCCACGTTTCAATCGATCGAGGGGGTTGTTTGTCTAGCCAATTTTTGGCAGCCCCATCGAGGGAAAACGGGAAGAGAAGAAGTTTGATAGCTTCCTCAGGGACATTTTTGCATTTGATGGTAGACGTGATTTTGTGAACCATCGAATGTGATCTTGAGGATCGTCCCTCTCGAAACCATAGAATTGACGCGAGGTGACTAAGTTTATCAACCCCGTCTTAAGCTCGAAATTGTCAGCCACGATGGCTGGAATGATGATAGCATCTCCGTAACCCTCGCTGAGTGCTTGGAGAAGCTCATTCATAGTGGGCTTGGCCGCCATGATGGAAATAGTATGAAGCTCAGGTTCGACTATTCGATTGGTACGTCGTCGATTACGCCTTCTTCTTGGAATGTTATTAAGTGATTGCAAAGGACTCGTTGACGTAGACGAACGTGTGCGCATGCACCACAAAAAATATCAATTAAAACAATATCACTTTAAAGACAAGGGAACTTAAACCAATAATCAAGAACGCAAGGTCAACTTCTAAAGAAAAACGCACAAAGGAGCGGGAGAGAATAATGGATCTCTCACTGGGCGAAGTTCGTTGGATCGCCACATACCGTTTCGACTCATCTTAAAGTGTGTTTCTCGTTTAAAAGTTTTCCAAAACGCAAGTGATACAAAGGCAAGTTTTGATCTTTTGTTTGGGAACTTATTATGGTCACACCCTCAGTTGGTAGGTGTTCTGCCTTGGTTTGCGGTGGTAAGATTTTAACGTTGTAATTATTAAACAATGAAACGGGAAAATCTTTTTGTGTTTTTCTTTAACTTTTATAGATATAATACATATAATAGAAACAAAAGAAAAATATTTTTGGTTTTTTATACGTTTTATAAAAGCGTAACTTCTTGCGAAGGTTCTACAAGACTAATCGTCTAAACCTTATCGAGACTTTCGACACACAGCCTCCCCGGCAGCGGCGCCATTTGATTCGTTGTGTTTTGGTGTGTGCAAACAACAATTTATCAAAATATCAACAAACGTGAGGTTTAATTCGTCGTGAGACAAATAAACGTGAAGTAATACGAGTAAACCGTTTAGGAAAACGATTACCTCGCAAGACTTGTGAAAGTGATATTCAAATTGTGAGACCGGAAAGTGATTTCTCGGGTCGTACCCCAACGAGGTGTGAATGGAAAGCTTCGAATGAGATTGGGATTAAAATCTTGTATAATTGGAAAGGTTATTTGGTTTTTCGATACGTTAAATTAACGAAATTGGCAAATTAACTAACGAAGGTACAAACAAATTAACCCCAGTCAACTAACTAACTAGAAAAACCTAAAACACTACGGGAAAACATAATTAGGTAGTGGGAATCCTAAAAACGTAAACTAAATTAAAAACGCGAACGTTATTTAAAAATAATGCGAGAGCACAAAATAAAACGCGAATTTTAAGTTTCAAACGTCCTACGGGGTTCTAATTAATTTTCTTACTTACTAAAATGCAAAAGAAAATTTTTGAAAAAAGAAAAGTAATTTTTCAAATAAAATTCTATTTAATATGAATTTAACACCAATTAAAATAATTAATTCATAACGACTAATTTATAAAGCCTAAAAATTTGAAACTTTTTTGGAAATTAGCTTGAACTAACATTAACCTAAGAAAAATGCAAAATCAGAAAAATATTTTATCAATAAGCCCTTATAAGCCCGAACAGTTTAGATAAACATTTAATTGAGAAGAACCATTGACAAAAGACCCAAGGGCATAGTTGGTGTTGTGGTGTTGTGTGGTGACCAAGAGGTCAGGGGATCGATCCCCTCTTTTTGCCCAAAATTTCTCTTTTTTTTTTTATTTTTCTTTTTATTTATTTATTTATTTTTTTTTGATTTGGACTCAAACTCATACTAACAAACTTTTGACAACAGATTAATACAGCAATCCTTTAAAGTGAAATAAGCTTATTTAAAGTGAAGACAACAACAACAATTATAACAAGAATAGAGAGGAGAGGCAAAGACTTAAGCATGACTAATAACAACAACATGTGAGCAACAGATTAATCAAATCACCAAGATTAACAAGAACATGAATCACCAACTCAGTTGACTGAGTTGGATAATGGCAGCAGCAGACAGCTAGAAACAAGCCAAAAGAGGGTTTACTAACAAACACTTAATAAGCTATATGGCCAAAGCTAAAGCAGACCTGATTAACAGCCTAGTGGACTATCTAAACCTACAAGGAACTAAACCTAACAATAACCAATAAGCAATCTACAAGCACTCTACTTTTCCCACAAACCTGGGGTACAGGGTACTTAACACTCAGACCGTCAACTTCCAAGCCATGTTTCTTTGTCCAAATTACTTTTAAATATCAAAATTCTTTTTGCTTTAGGTTCACTCACTGGAAGGGTTTCAAAAAGCCCAGAAGCTTATTACTTTTAGCCCAAAACTAAACTTGTGCAGTCATTAGAAATATGTGCCAATCAGCTTAGTCAAGAAAATTTTAACTTTTCTAAATTGAGTTTACAAGGACCCTAGGTTGCTGAATATGTTGAACTAACTTGTAATAAGGCTGAATTAAACTAGTTTAACAAGTTTTTTTACACCTAAGTTGGCAGTCACCCTACCCTAATTTAGTAACAGTCCACAGTCGAGGAGCTTTACAAAGTTTCTGACTTTTACTCAAACAACACACACTTTTTAACACTTAACCAACCTCAAATAACCTACTGGAAAATGATTCAACAGAGAATAACAAATCAAACACCCTAGAACCTAGGTAGATCAGTTGACCCAAACACACCTCATAACTAACTATTTCTAAGTAAATTACTATTATGCTACACAAATTAACCTAACCAGTTTATATTAAGCTATTTCAAACTCAATTAAACAGAAATCAACAAGTATCAAAGACAACTAACAACCAATATAGATTATGATCAAAATAAGTGGTAAAAACCTACTTGACTTCCAAGCTAGGGGCTGAACTGATAACCAAGAACCAAGTACAACCTAAATGCCCCCATGGGCTCTAAACCAAATTGCTCCCATCCATGCTTTCTTCTACTTCTTTTTCTCAACTTTCTGAGTTTATGAGTTTAAAGAATTTTCTGAGCTTTGTTTTCTTAGATCATAGCAACACTAAACTGAAACTTTTATAAGCATAAACAAACTTTGATTCATAAAAAAAATAAACAATTTAAATATGACAGAGACTTGAATAAACTAAAATGCCATTTTTCATTAAACTTGAATTTTAAGATTACAACTGAAAAATTAAACTTTTTAAACTAGGAATTACAAGATAAGAGATGAGATGATATGATGCCCTTAGGCTTACAACAACTACCTATTTATACTAAAACCTTGGAAGTGGTAGGTATACCTTAACTCTTTACTTGTCTTCATCCTTGGTGTGTTTGTTCACTGAGATAGCAAACTTGTGAAACCTTTGTGCTTCTTTACAATAAACCTTGGCCTCTGGATCAATCACAAATCATCCCAGCCCTTAAATCAATGCTTTGGCGCCCAAAAGATGTTGTGGATTGCCAACATGTCCTGCTGTGAATGGTTTCAAGTGTTAGGTACAAATTTGAGGGGATTAGTGGGATTGGGGAGTGGGTTTGAGGACAAGGGAGATGGTGATGGTTGTCTTGGCTGGATGCAGTCACGAGGGGGGGAAGTGTTTTGGGGAAGAAGATAACATCAGTAAACGTTTTGACGTTTTGACCATTACCCTTTTAGGGTTTTAATAATAAACCGTTTTATTAATTTGGGCTGGAAACCATGTTGGGCCAAGGGTATAAGTTGGGTGGGCTAGTTATTAGGATTAGTGGTGTTTGGTTTGTGTTATTATTGAGGGTCTGGTTGAATAATTCCCAAGGACCATTGTTGCAACTTTCTGAAACTCTGAGGACCACTTTTGCCAATTTCACCAACTTTATCCAAGGGTCAATCCTGTCAAGTTAGGTAAACCAAAGGACCAAAAATACAATTTTTCCACGTTTGAAACACCAGGGACCAAAATTGTCAATTTGCCAAAGTACAGGGACCAATTGTGTACTTTTCCAAAACTTTTTACCCAAAGATCATTTGTGATTCATTTTGACTTTTATAGAGCAAGGGTTGACTTTTCTTTGAAAATGACTGACAAGGGACTAGTTTTGTAAAACTTTGAAAGTTGGGGGACTAAAACTGCCAATATGCAAATTTTGTTCGTTTTTCACTGTTTTCACTCGTTTTGCATCAGAAACATATAAAATACGATCTTTGGGATTTTCTTCGTATTTTGGTGCGTTTTTGAGTATTTTTGATCGTTTTGCAGCTCAGATTTGACTAAAAATGATGAGTATTTACACACTCATCACATTTCTGTAACTCTGTTTTCTAATTTTAGACCTTTGTGCATATATAGCTTGTAAGTTTTGCATTATTCACTATTTCTTTTCACATTTTGAATTTCACCATCACTTCTCACTATTCACTTTTCACTACACGATTCCCAATTCGATTATTCGAAATTCCATTCGAACCTTCGTTGGGAGAATGACCCGGGAAATACTTTCCTAAGTATTTCTTCGGAAAATAAATATATACTATAATTGAGCACACATCAATTATCTACTTGAACGACAAGTAATTATCCCTAACTAATTCTAGAATATTCATACAATATTACATAATAATCCTTTAATTAATATTGCACTTAAATCCTTGTTTTTCGAAGTACTTTGAATAATCTTCAATAAACAGCAGTACTTTGACTTTGATCAGCATGTTGACAGTCGAGCAGTACTTCGACATAGCAGTACTTTAACTTCGTATCCAAACAGAACACTATTCTTTGATTTGAACGATCAATCCCCCGGTACTTGTCACTATACTATAGTACAACGAACAGGTACACTGCCTGGTGGGGATTGCAAGCTTCTCAAGATCCCTTGAGAAGTAAAACCTTTTGTGAGGGCGCAATTCCACGCATCAGAAGTCGTGTAACGAATTTTTCGAGGCCCAAATCCCCTCCGGAAAGAAGTTATTGAAGTTTTAAGTTTTCAGACCAAAAGTTCACCATAACAACTTGCATCAACCAAACCAAACAACATATCCCATAGTCCATCAAACAATCATCACGTTTAACACACAATCGCTATTCATTGTACCGATCCAACAGTTATCATATCACGTTCAATTGATCATCATTTCATGATTTCTTCTTGATTTTGTAAAATCTCGCAAAAGATTCTATTTCTCGTTTTAAATCATAGATTTGTAAAATCTCGTGCTAATCGTTAATATCATGTCAAACACTTCGGATTCAGTAATAGCTGAGGTACTCAAATTGTACGACATGATCGAAGAACATAAGATTTCCAACAAAATACAACAGACAAATGTTTTTGAGTAAGATATTGCTAATATGGAATCTTTGTGCTCAAATTCACAAGATAAAGAATTGCATCAGTTGCAACAAATGCATGATAATGCAAAGGATAGTTGCATGAAATATTTTCGTCTACTTCATTAACATCTCAAGGTTCTCTCAGAAAGACATGGATCCATGGGAGGATTCGAACGAGCTTTTGCGTCACTCTTTGGTCAAGATGTTCAGACTTTCACAAGCACAAGTTCATGAACTTAAATCAACTAGAACAACAACTTGAAAAAGAAGAATTTCATGAAATTGGATCCATGGCTGCTTTTTGGGTGATCAATAAACAATTTCAACTGTTCATCGATTCATATTTCACTGGGGATTATGACTGTGATAGTCAAATGACAGAAAAGTGTTTTGCTGATTACACTGGCATCGAAGTTAACATGTTCAGAGAAACACTACTCCAATACATGGGTAATTTTAAGAAGTCCATTGATGAAAAAGCACGACAAAAACGAAAGTTGTCACAAAATGCAGCGGGACAAAGTCAGATAAGCATGATACAAGCAGCAGTCCAGGGACTTATATCACACATGGTGTGGATGCAGATATCAGACCAGTAGATGACCAAGTGCCATTTACTAAGGTACAATTGACTGTTCAACATGATGTCCTTGCTGATGAACAACAACATACTGCTCAATTTGAACATATTTATGACACATATCTGTTGGAAAAAGTTGATAGCAATACTACTCCTGATTCAACAAATATGAGTCATAAGAGGGAAGAAATTGATCAGGATGCTGAACATGATCAAGTTAAAAGTCCTTTGCTTAAGGCTGCGTTTTTCAAAACGAATAATATGGTTGAAAAAGAAGTTTATAATGAACTTTCAAACAAATTCTTATAACTTGAAAAACTTTGTATTTCACTTGAAATCTTAATACAACAAAAGGTAGAAAGTCTTAAAACTAACAAACCATGCAATAATCCGGAATTTCATGAATTTTTTGAGATAAACGATTTGAAAGCTCAGCTACTAGCCAAAAACTCAACGATCAAATATTTGAAACAACAAATTATAAATATGCATGAGAAAGTAATAAAGCCAAGTTTAAACATGACATTGTTGCAATTGAAACAAGAAACATCGAAGTGGAACTTAAAGTGGCTAAATTACTTAAGGAATATAAAAATTCATGTGAAAGACTCGGTCACCGTGAGTAACGTCTAGCATAGAATAGCTCGTAGCCTTAATAGTAAACGTTTAGTTTTTGTATGTTTCATGGAGTTGGGTCGGGTCTTTACCCACTGTAACCCACTCCATAGCCCATCTTAGGGGCGTTTCTTGTACTACTATATAAGCCTTTTCCCACTCATGAAAAGGGTTGGAGTTTTCTAATATAATATTCACTTTTCCTTCACTTTCTCTCTCTCTAAGAACTCCCACTTCTCTCTCTCTAGGAATTCGGCCAAACACATACACATAAATTCGAGTATGTTATGATTTCTAGTATATCACATAATATAATTTAAGGGTTCGTTTGGTTTATAAGTGGGGTTAGAATAGGATTTTGATTTGTTTTAGGATTTATATTTGGTGTAGGTTTAGAAGAGAGAAATTATATCTGTTTTATTAATTTAATAATAAAATTTGATTTAAAAAAAAAGAAGGATATATGTGAGAAATAAAGAGTGATATGTTGTAATATAAGGGCCCGTTAGGTAGGTGGTATTCGCCCTATTAGAATAGCATCATAGTGAAATATTTCATTTGGTATGCAGGTGTTGGTTTTGAAACAGGATTTGACACATTTATAGTTGGGTTTGTGCGATACCACCCACAAGTGACTACTTTACTGACAAAAGAAATTTATGTTAGTTTTCTATTTGTTAGTTTATTATCTTTGTATTACTTTTTTATTTTATAATATAAGCAATAGGCTCATCTTATTATATACACCCTTAGTCCCTTTTTAAATGTCCACATGGTAAAAGCTTAAATATTAAGAAACATGTAAGATATGAGTAGTTTAGTTAAGCAAATGACAACTTAGACCTTGTACTTGATATGCAATTTTGCAATAAAAAATTGGCTTTTCAATGTACTAGTTTATCTGACATGCCTTTCACAATTTGACTAACAAAAAGTTGACCAATAAAATTTTTTGCACTACCTTTTTATTTTGCCACAAAATTTAGAGCAACACCAAATAAAAAAAAAATGGCGCTACCTTTTATTTTACCACAAAAATTTAGAGCAACTTCAAACTTTCCTGATATAGATCATGCCATGTGCTTTTTATGATTAGTGTATTTCTTTACTGCTAACACAAGCTAAAAAAATTAATCTTAATCTTTTTTTTTAATTATTTTTTTTCCTTTTGAATATGGAACGTTACTTAACTTCATGCACTAAAAAAAACTTGACTAATGATGAACGTCAAACCATTTACCAATCATTGTTAGAAGAAAGCTTAAACGATGAGCTGAAGAAAGGATCAATTCGCACTTTAGCAAGAAAATTTGACGTCTCTAACCAAACCGTAAGTTGCCTTTGGCATCGAGCTAGACTTCAAGTGCTTCATGGATCAATGGTTGATGTATCTTCAAAGAAGCATCATGTAGATGGACGAAAACGGCTACAAATTGATTATACTCAAGTTTCACAACTTCCATTTTGTCGTCGGACGAATATTCGAACTCTTGCAAAATCAATAGATGTTCCAAAATCGGTCGTGCATAGAAGAATCAAAGAAGGTGAACTTCAACCACACACGAATGCCGTCAACCCATATTTGACTGAAGAAAATAAAATAGCGAGATTAAGGTTTTGTTTATCTATGGTTACACCATCTTTGCTAAGTGCAATTCCTACATTTAAGGATATGTACAACATCATTCACATTGATGAAAAATGGTTTTACATGTCAAGACCAACAAAACGTTACTACCTTGTTCCGGGTGAAGATGAGCCGTTAAGAACATGTAAAACGAAAAAGTTTATAACAAAAGTAATGAAACCTTTTTGGGAAAGATTGGTATACTCCCACTCACAACCTTAGAGCCGACAAAGCGTTCAAGTAAGAATCGTGTTGCGGGAACATTGGAGACAAAACCTATCTTATCGGTAACTAAAGAGGTTAAAAGATCGTGGTTGATACAAAAAGTACTACCGGCTATTAGATCGACGTGGCCACAAGATCATACGGGTCCGATTTTTATTCAACAAGACAATGCAAAGCTTCATATTAATGTTGATGATGTTGAGTTTCTTCAAGAAGCATCTCGAGATGAGTTTGACATAAGACTTTGTTTTCAACCCCCAAATAATCCCGATTTAAATGTGTTAGATCTTGGGTTTTTTAGGGCGATTCAATCACTTCAAGAGCAAGAGGTTTTGGAGACAATTGATTAATTGGTTCATGCGGTTCAAGCTTCTTATGAAAGAACGTCATCTCGAGAACTTAACAATGTATTTTTAACTCTACAAACATGCATGAAAGAAATCTTGAAAGTTCAAGGTGGCAATAATTATCAAACACCACATATCGGCAAGGGTAGACTAGAAAGACAGGGAATATTGCCATTAGCAATTGATTGCAATGAAAGTTTGATAGATCAAACGTCTTTTTATTTGGGTCAGTAAGAAATAAACTAAAAATATTTTATGATGAATAAAAGAAGACCCAATGTATTTTGTTTTTTTTGTAAGCCACTGTAATCGAATGAAAATTAAAATGAAGATGGAAGGTTGTTTTGATTTTTAGTTGACTTTTGATGTTGATCTCTTGGTCCCACTATCAACTTTTGATTCTTTTCATTTCAATGTTTAGGGACCGTTTGGTTTGTAGTCGGGTTTAGGATTAAGATTTTGATTTAGATTTAGATTTGCATTTACATTTGATATAGGGTTTAAATTAAATGAGGAGAGATAAAAGGAGCTCACATTAAAAAAAGTACAAACTTATTATTTGTGTAAAGTCAAAAATCAAGTGGACACAAACACCTACACGTCATAATGTCAAAATTCCAACAATGTTTTTCTTAAATTCCCACTGCCATGCCTCCTTTGCAAGAATGCCAAATATTTGGATTGACGTGGGCCCATCCTAACTCATCTTTTCAACCAAATTTATTTTTTGAAGCTAAACCCAAATTCTAAGGGTGAACCCAGTGTACCAAACTGACCCTTAATACTCTGTACTGTACAACTAAAGGTATAAGTGGAAAGTAACTTATACATATTTTTCTATTTTAGGTAGTGGATATTTATTTAGGGACAAACAAAAATAGAAAAGTGGACAATTATTTATGGACGGGGGAGTAATAATATTAGGGCCCGTTTGGTTGACATCTTTTTTATTTGGATTTGACTTTAGATGCCTAATCCTTTGTTTGTTTTATTTTTTGGGATTGAAAATTGACGTTGATGCCCAATGGTCCCACGCCTTTACAATCCCCACAACATAGGTGCGTTTTTAATGTTTGATGGGCTCAATTTTTATTTTCTCTATATCTTTCTCTTATATTATCATTATTTTTCTATTTTAATAAAATCTTAAAACACTTTTTTAATATTTTTTAATATATTTTCTTTCTCTTCATTTAATTTCATCAAATCTAAATCCAAATCTTAACAAAAAAACAAAAATAAATAAATAAAAAAATAATCCAAATCCTAATCCTAAACCCATCTACGAACCAAACGGACCCTTAAATAAAAGTCAAGTCCCAATTACATTTTTATAAAACAACATTAATACTACCCCGTATCAATAATTTTCAAATTCAAATCCAAATCCAAATCCAAATATAAATCTAAGGGCCCGTTTGGTTTATAGATGGGTTTATGATTAGAATTTGGATTTGGATTTAAATTTGGTTTAAGATTTGGATTTGGATTTAATATAGGAGAGAGAAAAATATGATTGTTTAAAATATTATTTGATTTGTAATTAAATATAAGAGTAAAAACAAAAGTTATATTATTAAAAAAAACGTAATAAAAAGTATGAAAGAGATGATGAGCATGACTAAGACCAACATATTTCTACAAAAAGACAAAAACAAAGAAGGATTTATTGTGTAAACCAGTCTTCCCACCCAGGAATTTCACATGCGAGATATTTAACTTTGATCCCCAATCAAGAGGCCCACTAATGCACACCAAACATCAACTTTTTACCATGAGTCCAAAACTTTTGCCACAACCCCTCAACCAAACGGACCCTTAAATCTAAATCCTATTCTAACCCCATCTACAAACCAAACGGACCCTAAGTGTGAGAAAGAGAAAATCCATCACCCCCTCTACCTTTACGTTTGATGGGCCCTCTTCACTATTTAAATCCTAAACCCATATAACAAACAACTTTTCCCATTCCCAAATCCAAATCCAAATCCAAAACCCATCCAAAACGGCCCTCTTCACTCTCTCTAAACATATATGAGAATCATGTACTCATATTGTAGACCCTTGTACTTCCCAAACTAAGGGCCCGTTTGGTATGATTATGGGGTTAGAATAGGATTTGGATTTGTTATAGATTGAAAGAAAAGTAAATTGATAGATAATATTAATGTTGTTTGTTTTGTAAAATATAATTGGGAATTGGTTTTTATTTAATATTATTATATTATAAAGCGGACCCATTTGTTATATTATTAAACATTCATTAAGAGAGCCAAAAGACGATTTAGCAGTATCAAACACTTAAAAATAAAATCTTGTGTTGACTTTTGTGACAAATCTCATAAAAACCAAATAATGTGTCAGAAAACCATGGGATCCATACGTCTTTTATGAAAACCTTTCACTAAAGGTTTCAAATACTGTTTTGTGTCCGAAAACTCGAACCAAACCACTTATTAATGTCAAATCAAATGTATATCCATTCCACACCCTAAAACCAAACGGGCCCTAAAGTAAAAAGAAATTCAAAAGTCTTAGATTTGTCTAACAAACAAAACTCAGTGATCGTTAAACCCTAATTAAATCAAATCGAACCAAACAATGGCTCAGCCCAACACAGTAAGCTCCATCTTTTTAATTTAGTTAGGGGTTTCAATTCACAAATCCCATCATTTTTTTTTTAAATAATAATGATTTGAATGAATTTGTGTATGCAGGGTGCTGGAGTTGACAATACATTCAGAAGGAAGTTTGATAAAGAAGAGTATTTGCAACGTGCTCGTGAACGCGAAGAAAAGGTTCACTTCTTTCTTTTTAGGGGGTGTTTGTTTCGGCTTATATTATGGCTTATTTGGTTTCGGGTTTATGTTTCATAAAAGCTCACTTTTTGTGGCTTATTTTTAATCTTTTATTATGTCATGATAAGCTTATATAAGCTGAAAAGTTTCAAAATAAGCCAAAGAAGGTAAAAATAAGCCCAAAACCAATTAAGTCATAAGCTGGCTATATAAGCCAAAATAAACATCCCCTTAGTTTTTTTTTTTTTTTTTTTTGGTGCTGACCTTTTTTTTTGTTATTCAGGAGTTGGACCGCGCTAAATCTAAATGTAAGTATAGAGTTCACTTTGTGTTTCATGTTTTTTCTTAAGAATAGATATACGTGTCATTGTTTTTACCAATTAATGTTTGACTAACAGAGAGAATGTTGTTATGATATACATGTTTGTTTTTTCGCTATAAGATCACTTTATTTCAAATGGTTTGCCAATCATTACTTTGTGATTATATGCATTTAGCAAACACATTAATTAGATAAGATAAACTACTCCAAAACGCAATCCCAAACGTAAACACCTTTCTGAATCTAAATGTAAGTAAAAGTGTTCAATTTTTGTCATCTGTTGTTTAAGAATCAATATATGTGTCGTTTTACGGTTTAATGTTTAAGTAGTGAAGACTGTTATAAGAAGAGGGTATTTGGGATTGCATTTTCAAACATTAGGTGTTTAAATGGTTTGCCAAGCATTATTTCTTGATTATCCGTGTTTCACCCGATGCGTTAATTACTCCAAAGGCGCAATCCCAAACACACCGACTTTTTGTTTTGTTTAAAATGTGAATATACAATTATACATGTGTCAGTTTTTGATTTAAAAACGTGAACAATGATTGCAGCAAAAGGTCCGCCAGTGCAAAGGAAACCGTTGAAGCATAGGGATTATGAAGTCGACCTTGATTCTCGCCTTGGGAAGACTCAGGTTAGTCACATTTTACACCTTTTGGTTTTATAAGTACACGTGACTTGTAGTTTATCTCTCTAAGTTATGGTTACTAGTTTCTGGTGTTTCTAATTGTTGATATAGAATGTTTAAGGCCCTACATGCTTACATCCATAAGTAATTTGTATTAACATGTATTTTGAAGTTTACATGTTAGTAGGCCATTTAGTACGCGACGTGTTACCTTTTCGTTAATATTAATCTTTGTACTCCCTTCTAAGGCAGCCTACAGATTATTGTTTGTCTCCTTATTGAACGTTGCTGCTAATACATACAGTAAACATTTATGCTATCTGTGAACTTAAATTTGTTTGGAATGGATAGGGAGTTACGGTTTGGTGAGTGGTTCTGTAGAAGCATCCAACTTTTATGTATGTCGTACGTGACACCCTACATCTGAGAATATAGGTTATTCCAATGCGTACTGCTCCAATAATATGTTCTTCAATCATGTCAGCATTTATTAGGTTGTGCTTATGAAGATCACTAATAATTTTTTGTCCCGATGAGTTTCTTGAAAGTTAGGGGAAATGAAGGATTTTTATAACTAAAAGCGTCTGGGTGACTGCTGAGTCAGTCCTTTAACTAGGGATTTGTGCAAGGCCAAAAGGTCTTAAATACTGTCAGTTTTGTCGCTAATCACCAAACTCATGGTTCTGGTGATTGAAATAGAAATATAGAATTAGATCCAAATATTATAGCATCTCACTTATGAGATAAATGCCTATATCCATTTATTGTACAACTTTATGTCCTTTATCAGAATCCCCACAGTGTAAAAGTAGTCAGCTATGAAAAGTATATAAGACAATAACTATAGTAAGGTAATATAAAAGAAATGTAGAACGATTCTTAGAAGCCAGGAAATAGTTATCCCAGCTTCACAACGGGATCTCATGGGTCTATTTATTGGTCTCTTTATCTAGATTAACACATTTTCTTGTCTTATTGCATAGATTGTATGATAGATGTGACATCGGAAAAAATTTCTGGAAGCATATATTTAGCGTTCGCAAATCGAATATGTCATAGTTGTTTCTCTTTGCTGTTGCTCTATTATGTCTGCTGATCTTTTTGTCACTGTTCGTTGAGTCATAAAACTTTAGAAAGAAATCTTGCTTGATCTTGTTCATTGTTTGTGATCGTGGCTAAATTAAGCTTGAGTTATCTTCCTTCAGTGTTTGTAATATACTTTTTGTCACTGATGTATATGCTCACGCGTCTATTTGCATTTGTATACAGTATACCTTAGCAACCTGACCTGAAAGTTCGTGCCACCTCGTATATTAATTCTGTTATGATTGTTGTTATATTACTAAACTGTTTTCGCTCTTGTTGGACTGTGCTTCATTTTAATCCTGATTCCTTCATGTCTCTTTTCTTTAACAGGTTGTCACTCCAATTGCACCTCTTAGTCAGCAGGTATTTTTATAAACTTTTTCTTAATTATGTATTCTAAGTAACCTTCGAACAATTTTATTCAATATAGTTGCTGTTTCTCACATAGATTTGCAAAAAGACATAATTCAAAATTTGAGGGTTAAATTTTCAAATGTCTGTCAGCATGCTTAAACTCGAAATGTTTCCTGTTCCACATTCAGTTAACGGTATAATAATGAAAATAAAAACCAGTGTCTGGAGGGACAATTATATGAAAACGGGGTGCCCTCCTGCAAATTGCCATCAGAATTCATACATTGTGCATATACTCTAATTTGGACTTTGGAGTGTACCCTATGATGAAATTTGACAGGCCCACTAATATGTAAATTGATTTCTATGCAGGCTGGATACTTTTGCTCTGTTTGTGAATGTGTAGTGAAAGATTCTGCAAACTATTTGGACCATATCAATGGAAAGAAGCGTAAGTAATTACTTATGTAATACCATCATTGATGTTTTTCTTTCCCAAGTATAATTATTGTTAATTATTGTTATCTGCAACAGATCAAAGAGCACTGGGAATGTCTATGCGTGTAGAACGTGCATCTCTTGAACAGGTAGAGGATCACACATTCGTTGAATATTTAATTGTTGGTAAATAAGTGAAAATCAAGTACATTCGCGTAAATAGTTGAATGAAAATTGCATATTCAATCTTCTTAACGGGAACTCCAATTAATTATTTGCTGAATTTTGGTGCCAGTTTTATCACATGTTCTTTTCTGTTTTACTGAATTAGATTTTTTTTTTGGCATGATTAATCACCATATTATTGATTAACCATGTAAAAGTTCAAGTTCTTGAACAAATAAAATAGCAGGAATATGACTGTTTGAAGCACAATATCTCGTGTTAATTTATTTGTTTTGTTTTTTTTTGTTTTTTTTTATGTGGACAGGTTCAGCAGCGATTTGAAAACCTCAAGAAGCGTAAAGAGACAGGAACCTTTACAGAGCAAGGTACAACCAACTTTTGAAAACACATTAGATGTGTCAATTTTGACCCATTTACTTATAAAGGGGAAAAATTTAGAGGAAATGGAACTGGTTAAACAAGTCAAAGTTACAAGAAAAATAGGTCAAAGTTCTCGAGAAGTGTTATTTGAAATGCAAACCTCCTAAATCATTATATTAAGAAAGATACATTTTCATGCAAAGTAATATAATTATATAAACTATACTTGACGTACTAATCATTTATAATTTCGTTTGACAAATTTAGACAAGGAAGTCCTACTGGACTCATGCTAAACTATCCCTTTTGACCCGTTACTCAACCTGCTCACCCTTCCTCTTTTATCACCTCTGTATACTGTCTTTGCTTCCTTCGATTAGTTGGTGTGCATTTTTAACTTTCGTTGTTGCTTACGTTATCATGTTAGATCTTGATGAGCGAATTTTGAAACAACAACAAGAAGAGGAGGAAAGGAAACGTCAACGAAGAGAGAGGAAAAAAGAAAAGAAGGTCAGTGTCACTACTATATAAGGTCTTACAAGCTTTATCGTGTAGGTCCAGTTGTACAATGCAGGGTGTGCCATTTTGATTAAATCATCCTTTATGATATGATTATGAACTCTGGTTGCTTTTGTTGAACAGAAGGAGAAGGCAGTAGAGGAGGAAATTGAGGTTGACCCTGATGTTGCTGCTATGATGGGATTTGGAGGGTTTGGTACATCATCTAAAAAGTGAAAAAGAACACTCTTATTTGTTTTCCTGATCTTGAAATATGAGAACGGCGACAGGAGGTTGTTTTGTAAGTTTTATATTTTATTCATCTAATTCCTTTTTATGACAAAGCTTAGCATATCTCGAAAATTGGTGTAACTTTACAATACAGATAAATCTAGAATTAAAGTGTTACAACGAAATGATTCAGTGGATAAAGTATAACAAACTTACAATAACACAATATCTATTCCCAACAACTACCTCTTCTTTTCTTGCTCCCTTGACCTCTTATTTCACATACACAATTACACACTTACCTAAACCTAGGTCTCGGTGAGATTCACTGGTTTTTCACATTGATTGTGCGCAAATATGCAACTAGTGCAAATGGGGGTGATGGATCTTCTAAGGTTTGATTGATGAGGCTTCTTGTATCTATTAAGAAAGAACCATGGTCAAAGAAGGTTCAGGGGGATTATCATTCATCTAGCCCTTTGATTCTGCTCTCTTGCTCTTTGATTTTGCTCTCCATGTAGCCGTTGAGTATGGTGAAAAGTTTAGGTATATATGAGCATAACTCACTAGCCAGGAAGATCTCCCTATTTATAGGTTTTTAGTCGTCTAGCAGGTAGTAATATCTATACCAGTAGTCCAGTACCATTCCAACCTATGACATTAATACGGCTCGATTGTTTTGGCGAATTTTGGTAAATCATTTTGTGTGGATTAGCAAATATCTTTTCACTTTACTCTTCCTCATACATTTAAAACCACCAATTGTTGTTTCTTTAAGCTTTATCAGGGTTGGCTTGTTTACTCGATTAAATTAATAAGTCCATCAATCTGAACTTTTTCCACTATTTTGCTGTAATCATAATTGTCAATGGATACCCTATAACTGATTTATTGGTGTATATAACTACATACAATAGACATTATAGTGCTGGATGTATATGAACATTATTTGGTGGGGGAGAGAAGAGGGGCTCCTTTGTGACAATATTTTTACATCCGTGTGATACAGACAATCTCAATCCGTTATGTGTGGACGTGTTTTGGTGAAAATGGAAGTTCTCTTAAGTTGGCAACGGGTCAGCTAAAAAACATGTATAGATGCATAGGCATTTCAATGTATCAATGTTAAAATATGACCCGCAATCTTAACTTTTCCTGCCAACAACATGCAACCACCACCTATTGTTCACGAGCCTTTGCTGTCACCGGTCATTACCACCATCATATCTACCACAAAGCCACCTCCACCACTACCTCTCGACAACCTAATTTACAACAAAACACACTAACACCACTCTCTTTACCACGGGAACCATCTGAAAATTGCTTTACAACATTGAACATTCACCAATTTGTTTCGTTAGGGGTGATTGTGAGATTTGATTTCTTATTAGCACGCACTGGAATACCTAAAGAAAGTATTAAAGCATTATTGATCTAGTAACTTTGTTATGACCATTTTTTGCCTTCTCCTTTATTCGCAAAAACGAGTTCAATTTAATCTGTAGATGTATTTTAGAAACTCAAGTAACAAAAAGCTTGTTGCCACATGTTTATTATACATCAAATTAACAGAAAATATAAACTACTTCAAATACTTTTGTCCTAGGTTTATTATTATATACTAATATAACTTATTAATCTTAAATTCTATGTAGAGTATGGGTGGTTAATTTCTTTCTCAAAAAAAAAAATTACTATCTGTTCCTAAAGTGACTTTGACCTGGGACTGTTTTGAGCACACTTGTTTGTGACCTGTTACCGAGTTTTATTGACTAGACTATTTTGGTCTATTTACATTTGTGTTACATTTATTATAGAGATGTCAAAAGGGGCGGATCTGGGTAATGGGTCAAAACATGTTGCGTTCAAAATGGGATCAGCTGGTTTAGCCACACTGTATTCGTGTTTCTATAAAAAAATCACCAAGATATAGATTTATTTGTTTGATTTATAATTATCACCTAAAGGAATATAATTTAGTACGAAACTATTGTAACTAGCTCTAATAACATTTATAGTTAATTTAGTTTTGCGAAAACTAGTAGCCACAAGCTTTAATTTGTTTCATTTTCTTCAACACTAAACTTTTTGCGTTTAATAAAAAAGTATATACAAATTCTCATCACAAGGTTATTAGGAACTGATTGATTCAATTATGTGATTCCAGTGTGTAATAGAAAACAAAACCAATCCCAAAATTGGCTCCGCTATATAACAAAACCTTTTGGCGTCACACCTGTCGTTGCCATCTTTTCTGCAAGGTTTTTGTCTTTTTCTCTATTAAGTATTAGTTCTGGCATTGATCGGTTTCTTTTATGGTGGTATTGACGGTTTTCAATGGATCTGGTGGTTTATATAGTGGTGCATGTGGATTTTTATGGTAGATTTGGTTGCTGAGAAGTGGTGGTCGTGGTGGAGGCAGCAATTGATGGTGATGGCGACTGTGGCCACAAAAGCCAATAGATGATGAGAGGTTCTGGTGGTTGCATATTTTAGTCAGTAGGAACTTTGACAAGACCGACACAACTGTTTTTAGTCTAACAAAAACATGTCTACACTATTTTTTTTAGGCCAACCCATGCACAATATAGGAGCACCTTTTATTATCACTCAGTTGGCCTGTTCTTTGCTCTAGGCATCACCCAGATGACCCATAAACTACAAAAAATGCCCATTGCAATTATGACATGTTGGATTGAGATTACCACTTATAGTTCAAAAGATGGTCTTCAGATACTGTAAATTTGCTCTGTATTTGAAGCAGTAAACTTTAATATTCATTATAAACATACCATAAAGTATTAAGAGTTTCCATGGATTGTATCTCAAGTGAGATTTCTATGTGTGATACCGGAGACCTCTATCCTTTGATGAACTGTACATCGTCCCTCAAGTGCAGGAGTGTTCTTCCGATCCAAATAAAGAATAACTCACTATCTGAACTAGGGGTGAGCAAAACCGCCCGAGTCCCGACAACCGACCCGATCCCGACATAAACCGATAGTCCGAAACCGAATAATAGCTTCTCGGGTCGGGAGTCGGGATGGATTTTTAGCATTTTCGGGATTCGGGACGGGCAAAAAACCGACAAAATACAAGCAAAAACTGACTACTTTCGGGACGGGTCGGGACGGGCCAAAAAACCGACTACTTTCGGGTCAGTATTCGGTTTACGATTTAGGTGACTTTCGGGATCGGGATTAGTCGGGACGGGATCCGGCTCGATGCTCAGCCCTAATCTGAACTGATTAATAGTTTGGGTTACTCGGGTTGGTTTCGGGTTAGAATGACAACACCCCAGAATGAGCCCAACGGCTCTAGTTTTGTGGAGCTATTTTATTATAAACAGTAATTTTGATTGTGCAACCTGACATGTGTAAACTGTGAAAATGTGGTGCTCAAGGTGCTTGTAAGCATTGAAGTAAACCAGCATACCAAGCCGATCCTTAGTCTGTTGAATCAGGTTTTCCCGGATAACGTGAAACCAAATATCCGACTGGATTAGATTTATCCAGGTTCGGGTAAAATTTCCACCCCTTTAGACACACGTTTATTTACAACTGTTATGCAGTCGAAGCAACAAGTTCATACGACGAGATGTCTTCATAGCTCATCAGGAAACAATGTACTCATGTATTGTTGCCTTGGACGTGATAATTGCATGGGCACATTTTAATGTAAGTAGCATCAAATACTTGCACTCTTTTGAAGACAACAAAGTTTTTCAGACCACATATCACATTCATCTCCTAAGCCAGCTTTAAAGACAGCCCGGTTGGGTGTTGCAAGTAAAAAGAATGAAGACATCTCAACGCTATACATGAAATTATTACGGTTGATTATCTAGTGTAGTGTTGATAGTAACATGCATTTATGTTGCGATTTAGTCTATATTAATCACTTGGTTTATCAATATATGCAACTTCTTCATCCATCTGACCTGACCAAATTTATCCAACTTTTTGATCTCTCATCACTAAACGAACCAATATATCATGACAACTGATTACGTAGAACATGTTACATGTTACATATATACAGACTTTTAAGTTGCATGCCTATTAGATAAAAGATAACACAGACAAAGTTCACAAGACTTGAGACTACACAGGCTAAAGCTACATTTATTTTAGCTAGGTAAGCACCAACGACTCGATCTACGTATATATATCCTATCCGGTGCCAGTGACACCAGGGTCGGGTCTATCACGATGTCCTTGCTCTTGAGCCTCAAGAGTGGCCGAGACGCATTCACCGAAAACCGGGCCGCCACGACCAGCACAATCCTCAACTTTGTCTTGCAATTTGTCAATTTGAACCTTGCCCTCGTCATCTCTTGCATGGATATCCATTCGGCTCTTGTTCTCTCCTCCTTGTACGGAATGGTATGTCGTCGCTGTCGTGTCTCCTGGTGGTAAAGTTCCTTGAGCTCCCGACATGATTTAGATTTTCAGTGATGTAATAATATGGTTTTTGTTGTTTTTGTTCTGGATTATGTTTTTGTGTAGTATGGCATTCTTATAGTAAGAAGATGTTAAGGATATGCGTCAAGCCTAGATTGCCACGTTTGGCCTATATGGTGTCCTCGTGGAAGGACATTGTACACGTGGTTACTCGTCATGTGTCTGCCTTTTGAGTCTTGACTATTGGTTTTGGTTTCTTCACGTACGGTCGTACACCGTCATTCGTTAAATGAGGTAGACCTTTAAGAGGTTTATGTCGTTGTCAAAAAATCAATCCATTTATGAACTCTTTCATATTATAAACTAGGCAGGCTTATTGGCCGTGCTAAGCACGGCCCAGAATACCCTTGATGTTCTTGTTATGAAGAGTAAAGTAATTCTCGATCTTGGTTTTTACGTTTCACTGCTAGACTTGCTGCCATTTTATCAAAAACACAGTATCTCCTCATTACAAAAGAACATATTGTTGTATTATATGTATGTCACGTCCTGCATTTTTATTGAAAAAAACATAAGGTCATATCTTAAAATGTATCTTGAAAACAACATACAAGCTTATTGTGTCAAACACACATGGTGCCATTTGTTTCCTTCTAAAATACCATAATGCTTCTAAGCACACGTGTACCATACCGAGCAAACAAAAAACACAACTATATAGAGTTCAACACTCATGGTCCCATTAATTTGTTCATTCAAGTTTGTTCACGTTGTATGTGTTAAACACATCATCCGAAAAGCAATGTCAAACAAGCAAGTAATTACAATCTTTAAAGTATAACTCCTATGGTGAACTTCAAAATACATAATTTTAAGGTTGATGTTTTTTATGCAATACTATGAAAAAGATATCCAATTTTGTCATTATGCTATTATTGTGTTTCTATATTTAACCAAATGATGGTGATTTGTACACTCTAAATTAATTGTTACACTTTTAATTATAATGTTTTGACATTTATAACTTAATGTGAGAGTATAAATGTCAACACAATCTAATTTAAAGTTTGACAATCAATTTAAATAGTGTGCAAATCACTTCTCTTGACCAAATGACCATACTACAAAAGTCGGACACTCAATTCATTAGCAACCATATATTGAAGTTAGTTTGTCTTATAGCATTGCTTTGAATGTATAAATCTTTCACTACTCACGACAAGTGAAAAAGTTTTTGATTTTGTGTTAAAATCATTTGTTGCTCAAAATCTAAATATATTATTATGCACGATAAATGATAATGGTTTTCATGTTTAATATTTTAAATGCCAATGACTTAAATAGATTAAAGAATTTTTTTTTATTTACTGCATAGATCATGGTCCATGGATGGAAATAAATTTCAAATATAGATTGCACGATATTTTTTTCTCGACTCTACTTTTATTTTTTTGCTTGACTTCATCATAATTTTGCTCGAATTCATTATTGAAAAAAAAAAAAAAAAAAAAAAAAAAAAAAGTGTCGCGCGTCTATAAGCTAGAAATCAACTTTCTTATTTCTATTTAAGTAATAAATCATATTTTAATTTGTTGCTTTAGAAGAAATGACTAATACTGATGTGTTACGAAGTATCATATAGCATTGATTCGATTAAACTTTAATTTTATGTATTAATGTATATATTTAGGTTGTAGCCACACACTGAAATTAACTAAATATATACCGGTGGTAGGATTTTATAAGTAAAACATCTTTAGATAATGACTTATCTTAGTAATATTTTATGTTTTGATATTTCACCTCTCATGTTTACCCTTTACCTTGGCATTCATCACAAGTTTGAAAACAAAAATGTAAGACAAACATTTTCAATAGGACGATAGGTCAAACAATACCAACTACACATCTAATCAATCGTCTACACCCATATCCTGCCTCATACCTTCACATGCTTCACATTACCCTTACCTAACCATGAACCACCAAACCTTTTTCAGAGCATTTCATGAGTAAGAAAATTCCTAAATTTTATTCTCTTATTTTTGTCCATTTCTAATTCATAAATAAACAACAAAGTAAACAAACTAATTAAACACATTATTATTAGCATCATCAATAAAACATATTCAAACTTTAGCATATGCCACAGTTAACAAACATAGAATTTTTGTATACATACATACTTTGCAAAAACATGTATCACAAATTCACAACAGAAAGAAAAGAAAAAAAAAAAAAAAAATGTCTCGTTCCATTTTAATTTCCTTACACAAGCACACAAATCTTTGGCAATCTTCCATACGCATAAACAAATTTATGTTGTTTTTATACTTGCCCATGGCACCAACTTAACATCTTCTGTTATATATTGTTTTCCTACCACCATGAATGCAGAAAAAAAAAATAAATAAATAAAGTTATGAATTCATAGTTATGGAGGTTTTGCGGAGTTTGTACCAACTCGTTTGCTGCATCACCATCTTCAACGTTTGCTACACTCACATGGCCACACCCCGTCAACCCATCAGCATCGTCATCGTTAAAAATAACCATACAAACATGTTTGTAAAAGACAAAAACAAAAAAAACAAAAAAAAAAAAAAAAAAAAAAAAAAACTATCAAATTAGAAAGGCAAATCTAACCGTCCATCGCTGCCACTGTAGTCAATACAATAAGATGTACACAATCACCACACCGTCAACACAAATGTAACAATATATAAATATGAGAACAAAAAACAATGAATATTCATAAAAGGTAGAAAAAGAGAACTAACTATCAAACTTGAAGATCTTTGTTGCAAAGCATGAGAGAAACTGTTGTTGGGTGTTGAGAGAGATGGAGTGGGTGGAAGTGTGGAACGAAATGAGGGTGAATAAATAAGAGTTGCACTTGAGTAATGAAATGGGAAAGAACCAATTTTTTCAAGGCTTTAACAGTTACAACTGTTTGGAACCGATGTGTCATTTTTAGAAGTCATGTTTCGAGCTGATGTGTTATTTTTAGAAGTCGCTACAGTCGTTGAAAGCCTCTTGCTTATAAGGACACTGCAGTCATAATTCCGAAAATATCCATACCTCCGAAATCCACCAATAATATCATTCCACCTCATTTCACTTCATTCATACTTTTTCCATACCTCCCAACCCCATTTTAGGCCTCGTTTGTTTTTTCAAAAAAAGCTCTTATTGCCTCTTTTCACTTCTTTCCTCTGCGGGCGCGCAGAGGAACATGTTTGTTTTTTTTCAGACAAAAGAGCTTTTTTCCTCTTCTTTCCTCTTCCAAAATGTAGACATCTCCTTCCTCTTATTACCTCTTCTTTCACTTCTTACCTCTTTATTCACAAACCATACATCTCTTTCTCAATATTCATTTTTTTACGTTTTCGTTTGTTTTTTTACGTTCCCATCCGTTTTTTTACGTTTTCGTCCATTCTTTTACGTTTTCGCCCGTTTTTTACGTTTTCGCTCGTTTTTTACGTTTTCGCCATGAAATTCGGGCGAAACATAAAAAAATGGACAAAAATGTAAAAAAAAAACCAACGAAAACGTAAAAAACGGTGGAAAACGTACCAAAACAGTAACAAGCGGAAGAAAATGTAAAAAAACTTGTGAAAAAGAAAAAGGAAAAGATAAAAAGTACTTCAATAGCACAAAAAATAGTTTTGAAAAAAAAATGAAATAAGTACTTCAATAGCACAAAAACAAACGGTCTTCTTTTTGCAGATGAAGAGCTTATATGCACCTCTTCTTCTGCAGACATGGTTTGCAGATGAAGAGGTAAAAGCTCTGAAAAAACAAATGACACCTTAGTGTCAACCATGCCTTTTTCATACCTCCCAACTTTTTTTTTTTTTTTTTTTTTTTTTAATTAATTAAATTAAACAATTTAATTAAAACATAAATATTTCATTAATAACTAAAAGAAAATTACATAATACTTAAAAAAAAAAACATAATTAAAAGAAAATTACATTATTCTTAAAAAAAATGAAATAACTAATCATCGAGATATGTTAAGTTTTGAGCATCTAAGTGGTCCGTAAGATCATATAGGAGTCGGTAATACATTTGTTCGTCGATTAACTCCGGTAATACACTATCGTCATAAACTGGCGCGACTGGCGGATCCATTATATGAACCGGTGATATTGCCATCCCATCGTCTTTTAAAATCATATTGTGAAATATGATACACGTATAAACGATTTGTCGAATCTTTTCAACCGACATTGCCCGGAGAGGACGAGCGAGAATCATCAATTTATTTTTAAGACGACCAAAAGCTCGCTCGATATCTTTTCTTGCAGACTCTTGTAGCTTTTTAAATCTCTTTTCATTCAATTCAACCGGATGCTTGTATGCTTTAACAAACGTTGACCATGTAGGATAGATTCCATCGGTAAGATAATAACCACATTTGTAAAACCGTCCATTTACATGAAATGAACTGTTTGTCGCCGTTCCGTTTCGCTCCGTAAGATACAATGGTGACTGATTCAAAACATTGATATCGTTGTTTGCACCTGGAGGACCAAAAAACGAATGCCAAATCCACAAATCGTAAGAAGCAACGGCTTCAAGCATAATAGTTGGGTATTGATGATCACCTCGCTTATATTGACATTTCAAATGTCTAGGACAATTACGCCAATGGAAATGGGTACAATCAATGCTACCAAGCATTCCAGGAATGTGATGTTGATCTTCATGGAATTCGTATAAGCGTGCAATGTCATGGGATGTAGGCCTACGTAAGAACTCTCGACCATATAATTGAATAATCGCTTGGCAAAAATGATCAAGGCATTCTCCTATAAAAAAATTAATAACAATAACTTAAAAAAAATATATATAACGCTAACTTTATAAAAAAATTAATAACAATAACTTTAAAAAATATATATAACGCTAACTTTATAAAAAAAAAAAATAACAAGAACTTTAATAACAATAAGTTTAAAAAAAAATTTCACCTGACGTTCGGCGCGCCATGTTTAAATAGTCATCAAATCTATCTGGAGGTTCACCCGTTACGAGTTGCCTAATGGCCGATGTGCATTTTTGTAATGCCATGAAACTTTTTTTTCCCCTCGCATCTAAGCCCTCTTGAAACCATTCGAATTTCGCTTCAACATCAGCAACAACTCTTAAAAACAAGCTTTTATTCATACGAAACCGTTCACGAAAACGTTCGTCGTTAAACTTTGGACGTTCAACGAAATAATCATTCATAAGGGTTCGTAAAGCTTGTTCACGAAAACGAGTTACATACTCCCGACTTTCGGTAGAGCTTGCCGTGTCGTCAATTGCATCGTACGCGGCTAATAAGGTTTCTAGGGTGTTACTGGATGGCACTAGTTCGGACAATTCGCCGGGGGGACTCACTAATGATTCGGACGAAGAAGAAGACATTGTAAAAATATGTAAATTTTGTATATGTGAATTGTATTATTTGTGATAAAAATGTATGTGTTTGTTGAATATATATAGGGGATTTTTTTTTTTTTTTTTTTTTTTTTTTTTTGCCCAATACACGCTCCAAAAACAACCCAACGTCTATAAAATTAATTGTCAAACGGTCATATTGTGCCTAGAAACTCGCATGCTTCGGAGGCAATATATGCCGGTGAGAGGATGCCGCTAGCCATGTCGGTGGGGTGGCGGCGGTGTTCACCGCCGGCATGCCCTTGCCGGTGGGTGATGCCGCCCCCACTGCCACCCTTCTAATATAGGCAGATATATTTTCATTCAAATTAAACTATAAGGTAAACTTTTATATATCATAAGGCACAATTAATATTTTCAAACAGTTTTGCTAATTTGTGCCAACTGAGTACTTGTTTAGTTATATATATAAGTAATGTTGGAGTAAAGTTATATTAAAATAATGATTAATTATAATAATTTAATTGACTAATAAATGTTCATTAAATGCATTTTTTGATTTAAAATGAAATTTTGTCTTCATTAACTGCGTTCAATCGTATGACTAGTAGACACACATTAGCAAAACTCTAAATTTAAAATGAGCGATTACTATAATTTAAACATTCTTAGACCTCTTCATCTTTTATAAACTTTTTCAATAATCATTATAGCAAATGCTCTTAAAATGAAAATAGAATTTATTGGTTTAATGATTTGGTGGTCTTTCTCAATAATTATCAAACATTACATAATACAAGTGGAGTAGTGTAGAGGTCATCTAAATGGGTCAAAGCCTATCCATACAATCGGACTAACATAGTGTTTGGTACATGTAACAAGAGTATGAATAGAAAAGAATATTACGACGGAATGAGAAAATTATGTTTGTTTTTAAATACGAAATGCAATGACTCATTACATGTAATCACTCATTACATCAAAAACCATCATTTTCATTCCATAGAGGCTCCCTCATTTTTTTTTTTCATTACGTCCGTAATATAATCAAAATTACATAAAAATCCACCATTAACTAACCATATTAAATGCACATCTTATTAACTATGACTATTTTTGTCTTTTTCTTATCGATTGCATTCTATCCTATTATACTAACCAAACATCATTGATAAGGGTAATGAATTATTACATTACATCATTATTTCATTACGTCGCTTATTACATTCATTTAACATTTCATTACGTCCTACCAAACGAACCCTAACTGTTTAAACCAACACTGCCCGCAGTTAGAGAGAGAAGAGACCAAACGCTAAACTGATACGAAACTCTTTAAACAAAACCAAAGGCAACCCATTAGTGAATATATCATCAAGCTGATAGTGCAATGGTACATAAGGAACCCGAACTTGTTGTCCTTTCGCAATTATGTTATGAACAAAATGAAAATTGATCTCAATGATATAAATGGCAGTCAAATATATAGTGCTAACATTATCAAAGTAGACGAGGGTAACAAAAAATAATGGTGTATGTAATTCACGTAGAAGATTTCGTACCCAAACATTTTCAGCAACTGCAATCGCGGCACTGCGATAATTGGCTTCAACACTAGACCGTGAAAGTGTGTGCTGACGCTTAGACAACCAAGACAGTAGATTATTATCATAGAAAACAAAGTAACCGGAGGTAGAACAACGTGTAGCAAGACAACCGGCCCATTCCGCATTTGAATAAGCAATAAGAGATGTAGTGAAAGAAGAATATAACTGTAATCCGGTTTGAAAAAGTACACAGAAGAAGAGGCAAGCACAAGTACTGCTGATCTCATCAAGATGTAGAAAAGTCCAAAGAGCCAATACAAACATAAGAAACGAGAAGAATTTGAAAGCCATAAATTAACAAGAAATATTTGGCGTAGCACTACGGTTTGACCCCTACAATGATCCTATTTTGTCACAAGTACAACAACGTGTAGACGACCAAACTACAAACTGATAGTTTAATCAGTTGTGCCTTAGCACGTTTCACAATATATATAGTCCATTTCAACAATCGAAGTATGTTTTGATTATGTATAACTAATTGCGTACAGTGATACTTGAAATGTGTATTTAACTCTACTTTTACTTTTGCTTTTGCTTTGTATAGGTTACTGGTAAATTAATACGGAGTAAAGTTACTTTGGTAGAATGATAATCAATGGCGAAACAAACTTTGTACTGTTCTTTTAAGAAAACAAATACTAGACTCTTGTTCCTTGAAGCCTAAACTTTGTATCGAAAAATTATACTCGTATGTTAAAAGAGATAGCTTAAATGATAATTATAGTTTGACTTCTATAAAATCAGCAAAAAAAGCCTTGTATTGTAGTTTCCCATTACCTTTACTCTAAAAAATTATTATTCCAAAATTCCATGTTCTCTATATAACATAGTTCAGCGTTTTGACATTCCCAGGCAAGAAAAATCGAAAATTACTCTCTTGATAGGTAACTTTGCCTCTGCTCGAGAAAAATGACTCTAGGCGTCACACTTTTTTTATCACGAGCTATCCACGGCTTCTTGATCAAATCCATTAGTGAGCTTAGACAGCAACTGGTTCAGCAACTGCACTAGAAACGTCGCTTTTAACCTGCAAAAACAGAACAAAAGAATCTCAATTGTTTCTTAATGTTGCGAGCCCATAATTATATCGCCAAAACCTGCGATTTGATAAAGGTCCGTGTTAGAGAAAATTGTTTGTTAGGAGCATGTGGTCTTATTGTAATACCATTGTAAAACCAGAGAGAATTTCAGTTGAGGAACTAAGGAGGTTTTCCCCCTTACCTGCAATTAGTACATGAAAAGGTAAGGTTTGTCGACCTAGAAAACGGACTGAAGAGAATGGGTTATTTTGGGTTGACCACAAACAATATTTTGACCTTTTGATCTTAATAACAAAAAATTATTAATGTATCAAATATGATTATGTGAAGTATATTTTAGATATACTAATCCAATTGTCCGGACACCATGATTCATGAGGTTATAAATTATACGCTTTTTATAGAAATACTCCGGGTCAATTTCAACACATTTGAGTGGTTCAACATTTAACCAAGTATTTAAGGTTCACCCATGTGACTAGCTAAAGGCGAAGCATAACCTTAATGAACCCACTTCTAGGTATATGGATAAAGAAATGCCACCTGTATAATTCTTATATGGTCAATAGAGCTGGGTTGACGGACTCACATGGGAGCCGGCCGATTTTAGGGCACATGCAACCCCTATTTTTACGTAATAAATTCTTTATTTAAGGCAACTTTAGCACTAATAATTATAAAAAATAAAAATAAAAAAATAAATAAAAAAAAAAAATTGTGCAACACCCTTTAAAAAATCCTGGGTCCGTCTTTGTGTCTCTCTAGTTTCATTTAAAATAGTTTTCGACCCAAAATACTCTATTTAAAAGGCGAAGAGATTACCTTCGCTGATTTGAATAGTTCATCGATCACTTCAGACAAGGTTGGATGAGCATGAACAGCATATTTGATATCCTGCATGGATTTGTATGTTAGCAAATAATGCACAACATAAAATTTCCAAACTACTTCTATGCCAGGGAGCATAAGTGATTCGTATCTGAATTTATGTCTTTGACAAATTTGTGAATGCTAGTACAAACTAACAAAGTGACTATTTACGCAATCGTTGAAACATAAAGGTAATTTAGGAACATAAAAGTTTTCAAAAGGAGTTCTTTACGCTGCAGATTATTATTTCCAAAATAGAGGGAAGTATTTTAGCACATGATGGAATAGAAAAGGGACTAAAATGCAAAAGCTGTTGGTCATTCAATAAATTCGAAGAAAGAAAATTATTATCCCAAAATCGAAGTTCAAAAACATGTAACTTTGTATTTTCTGCTGAATGAAATATTATAATTTCGAGCTGGGATCATTACTTGCTAGTATATATATTAGTTGAGTTATAAAAGATGATTTTGCTATATCTCACATAGTAGCATGGCTAAATTACAGGCACCTATTGAGTGGGTAAAATATCATGTCAAAAGATGTAGCTCTTGAACAAGTGTCAGACCACGTTGATCCACCAACGGTTTTTTTCCGTTTTATATAAATGGTTATTGTATTAATTATAAATGCAAAAACTTCACCATTAAAATGATTATAATATAACGATTCAGTGAGTTTATAAGCTTTGTAACACCCAAACCAACCAATTTTCAGGTAAAGGATAGAACTGGTAAGATTGAATCCAACACCAATGGTAAAATGCAAACCTGTATACGTGTTCCTAAAGCGATAGCATTCGATGCTTCGTGGATGAGGTCTGCAGCGTGCATACCAAATATATGAACCCCAAGGATCTCTCCGTTATCAGGCCTATAGATCATCTGCAGGAAAAGCAAACAACTTGAGCAATATGTAATCATTAACAGAAAGACGCAAATTTTGTAGCAATGTGTAATCCCTGACTTAAAAAATTCCCTTTGAGGCACAAATGAGTAACCTTACCATAACAAGGGAAATCAAATTCGGGAGAAATGTTTCTAAAATCTGTTTCAAAGTGCATAATTACCTTAGCAATTCCATCTCCTTCATTTTCAGCAAGGGCTTTAGTGTTAGCCTTGAAGCTAGTTTTAGCAATACTGATTTCAAATCCTTCCTTCTCAGCCTTTTCTCTGGCTTGGGGCTGCAAGTTTACGGGAAGAAACAGTCAGAAAAAGCTTTCTCACTAAATAAAATATCATATCACATTATTGTAGATAGGTAGAATATATGTCTGCATAAGAAAAATATTGCTCTATTCAAACTCGAAGGATGATCATTTTATCTGCCTTTTAAAAAAGACTTTTCATTACCCATTTAGACAGTGATTCATTTTAATAGGTTAACCTGTAACATACTTCCAATTTTCCAAACATGATATGATTTACGTTTTTTCTAACACACAAATTAGTTGAATTTAGTTCCTGCATGATTAGTTTAGAAAACATAAGGAATTAAAGAACTATGAAAAGCGGAAAAGAACATACCTCTGTTAACCCTACCATGCTGATTTCAGGATGGGTAAAACATGCAGCTGGGATGCTGAGATGATTAAGAACATGGTCTTTCCCAGACACTTGCTCGACAACTATGTAAAAACAACAATTTCCAAGTCAGATGGGTAACAATAGTACAATACAAGTATACAACCAATGAAAAGTAAACAAAAGGGTCACCTGAAATTCCCTGGGCACTTGCAGCATGAGCAAGCATCATTTTTCCATTAGCATCACCAATGCAATACAAGTGAGGGACCTAATCAACAAACTTATGTCAATGGAAACCCAAATGTTGAGTATGATTAAATGCTTAAGGAGAAACAGAGATTGTGGAGTACCAATTCTCCCTTTGAGTCAATAACGCGCATGCGTTCATCAACTGGAATAAAACCACGTTGTGTTTCCACATTGACCTATAATAAGGGAACCAATTAGCATTCTTTAATGACTGATTTTACTCATTAGAGCCTTAAATATAGTAGAGTGTTAATAGGTTCACTTACATTTTCCAAACCGAGCCCTTGTGTAAATGGAGCCCTTCCTGTTGCAATGAGAGCAGCATCTACCTGTAGCAAATAGCAAAGCACAAAGCTAAGATGCAATAAAACAGGTAGTAGCTACTACCATACAATTTTATAAAAATGTGACAAAATAACTTTGAGTTATGCATGGTGATATCCACCTCTAATGTATCTTTTGGTTCCTTTGTCTTGGCATCAATAAGCTCAATCCTTACAGGGTTGCCGTCCTTTGCTGGAGTTATCTGTCAATAATAAAGATCTTAACATAAATTGAATGTTGATGCATTGATGTCATGTACTCATGTCAAGCCCAACAGAAAAAGGATCAGGCAAGAACCTTTGTGGCAAATACACCAGTATGATAGTCAATCTTTCGAGGATTTATGAGAACCCTTTGAGCCAATTTTCCAATTTCAGGGTCAAATCCAGGCATCAACTGATCTAAAGCTTCTACAAATGTCACCTGTGAGATGATGAGAATCGTCATCATTTAATTGTACATTAGTTTATTTTATGCATACAGAAAATCTAATAACTGGCACATGTCTAGATGTATATATACATGTATCTGTCTATGCAAAAGCTCATAACAAAACCCCCTGTAATCTTAACCTTGACGTCCTAAAGTCCTGGATTATATATCATTACTGAAAAGGCTCAATTGCATTGAACAACACATACATATAATGCAAAACACAAACGTCCATATATTTTACACATTAGTCTTGTTTCTCTTTGTGTTCAATTGATTATGAAATAGTAGTAATAAACGGTTTTCATTGTATGGGGTTTAAACTGTACCATAGAAAATAATAATAATAATAATAATAATAATAATAAATAAATAAAATAATAATAAGAATGCTTGAAAGTAATTTTATTTTATAAGATATGCAAAAAAGGATTAGCAATGCTCACCTCACTTCCAAGTGCTGTATAAACATCACTGAATTCAAGACCAATGTAACCACTTCCAACAATAACTATCCACTCTGGTACAGTCTCTAGTTTCAGCGCATGATCACTGGTTATTACGGTCTTACCTGCAGAGTGCAGGGAGCTAATCAGTAACCAGTTATGAGGTATTTAAACAATTATTTTCAGCAAAAGATGCAAATGGTCTTGCAAATAGGAAGGCTAAGTACATACAAATCGACAAAATATATTTGGATGAAACCGAATTGTATCAAGTAAACCAACAGATTACTTGTTTGTACTTGCAATCAACATCTTAGAATAATGGAGAAATTTACTAAAAAGTAGCCATGACCCAACTAGTTAATGAACTAGTCATTCGATTTCCATAATTGTAGCAGCTTCTTTCAATATAAGATAATCACTGAAAGTCGTCGAGATGACCTCGAACTCTCGAAGGCTTTCAAAATCAGAATATTCATTGAATACTTCCTCTATAATTATTTGTCTTCTAACGTTTTCCGGTATCTATTTTTCCCTTTAGCTAAAACGCTATTGTAGCTCATTTCTCAACTAGAAGGTTTTGACGAGGCGTAATGGACTGACAACCGATACACACAATCACTTACCATCAACTTCAACTCCCTTAGGGACAAATGGTACTGATCCGGTAGCTATAATTATGTCTTTTGCAGTAATAACAGTCTGACTGTCCCCAGCCTTTCCAAATTTCACCTTTTGTGGACCCTGCATATATATATTCATAACAAATTGAACTTAAGGTGTTTATAATTAATGAGAACAAGGTTTGTGGGACCACTGATCTATTACAGGGACATACCACAACAGAGCCAACACCTGTCAATATGTCCACACCAAGAGATTTCAAAGAATTGGTTAAATTATTTCGAATTTTGGTGGCAAGATTTTCGGCGTGATCAGCTACCCCCTGTCTGTCATACCCAGCAGCTGCAACCTGCCAGTATAAATTATTATAGTTTAGTACATTCTAGTCAAAGGGCCGGGAAAGAGAGGGATTTTGTGAAATGGATCTTGGGTTTGATCCCAACTGTGCGGTCCTTGAGGAAGGGTTGCATCAGGTCCAAAATAGACTTTTGGTTAGGGTTGCCCGACAAACCAACCCTTTTGTGAAGATCGTTTTAGGTTACATTTACAGTATGAGAAAAAGGGGACACGTAGTAGTAGAATAAATATATCCATAACCCTAAAAAGCGGTGCAAACAACAATCTGGTAATAAACTATTCAGACATAAGTTTGTTACTTTTTTGTTCTAACATGTATATGCAGTTTTTGTGACATGATTTCATTTAAATTGGGACCTTGCTTACTTAATAACTTTAGTCTGGTAGTAAACCAAAGAACAACTGCATGGCTAATGACAAATATACCACACGCAGTAAGAAATAACTCAATAAGAATGAGTCTGGCTTGTTATATTTGACTTTCTTTTGAGATAAAATACTAAACATCAATATGCTATGCTCCTGTTCTTTTACAAGATTATAACGTATAGTGATGTCACCATTTTAAAAAACCGCGTAAAAAAAGTAAACAGGGCCTTAAGAATGAGTCTGGCTTGCTATATTTGACTTTCTGTTGAGGTAAAATGCTTAACTTCAAGATGCTATACTCTTGGTCCATATACATGATGATCTCACATTATTTATTTTAAAACGGAAAGACGTTCAGTGCACACAACATGATCTTGGTCAAAGTAGTACCACCTTTATAAAAAGAAAATTCCTGATATACTCTGCGTCACTAAAGATAAAGCTTTAGTTGATGCTAAACTCGAAAAGGTCTGGGAGACTATAGAGATACAAATGAAAAATAATCGCAGAACTAAACAAAGAGCTTTTTGTTGAACACTGGAGATACCCAAAGGAAACATAAGAGCCCAAATATCTAATTTAAACAGGCACGTATGGATGGAGATATGTAAACAAGTAGGGTTGGATCAGTTGGAAAACCCCTTGCCTCTTAACCTAGAGGTCAAGGGTTCGATCCTCACTCCCTACAAAAGGCCGGAGGTCCTTTCTACCTTAGGTAGAACCGGAAGCAGCCTCTCTACCTTATGTAGGGGTATGGTTGTCTACGTCTCAACCTCCCCCATACACCGTGGAAGACGGTATTGGGAGTTACTTTACTTTACTTTACTTTGTATGGATGGAGATATGTATAGATGCTACAACTACAATTTTTTTTTCTTCTACTAAGCAAAGATATACCTGTAAACCAAAAGACTTCATATGGTGTTCATTCTGAAGCTCCCGCATGCGACCACTGACAGCAAGAAGCGCTTTGGAAGGAACACAGCCGCGGTTAACACATGTTCCACCTACCACATCACCTTCAATAATAGCTGTTTTCAGACCCTGCAGAGAACAATTTCAATTTTAACGATACGTTAATGCAGGTTTGCAGGAGGAGCAAATTACAACTTAATCTCACAATATCTAACCGCACATAAATTGCATTACTAATATTTATTTATTGCTGATGTGGCTGCCATATATGCAGTCACATCAACATCAAGTCACCCGCTAAGAGAGCTAGGTGCGGGGGGTTGTGAATTAGCCCGTATTATGTAACGGGCTTCTAGAATATTCTGTCTTGTGTTATTTATAGATACGATGTAATTGTCATGATCATGCAATCAATCAAAATCATTATCATTACCTCAACACACACCCAATAACACCACAATAACTAAAACACCCTCTGCAACAATAACTGTTATTGGTGCATATGGGTCCCATAAGTCATCACCAAAAATACCCCAGTCACTCACAAAAAAATAAAACGAAATAAAATAAAACAGGGCATGTGAATGGGCCAGTGAAGGGACGAATGGCGAGTAGTTGGCATGCAAGCCGGTGCAAAATGGCGGCGCCATCGGGGAAAAAAACCCAATGGCGTGCCATTCAACATCTACACCGTGCACTCTAATTGAAGGGCAAATGACAAAAAAATCATCGAACTTGACACTTTTTGTGATTGTGTGTAGCCAATTATTTTTTTTCGCGTACTAAACTTTCAACTTTCTATCATTGTGTGTATTTTGTGACCATTTTACCCTTAATTTTTTCAAATTTCGAAGGGTAAAATGGTCATTTTACATGGCAGAATAGTCACAAAATTGGCTACACACAATCACAAAAAGTGTCAAGTTCGATGCAATTTTTTGTCATTTGCCCCTAATTGAACTACAAATTTGGTACATACACAAGAAAGTTTTTATTATTTATTATAATACGAGTATACATCGTGTAAAATGTATTCTACTTTAGGTCAATTGCTATTTTACATTTGTACCATAAAAACTTTGTTCGGTAACATTTTATTTTTTGCTCAAGTGCCATGTCAGCATGAGATCACTCGTGATAGCAGCATGTTACAAGTTCATTGCACAGAAAATGAAGTTAAATTAACAAATTAATAAACCAAACGTAACTAATTGAAGTTAGTATTAAGAAACTTATATCTATACTAAATTATAATGCATTTGGGACTATTCTATAATTAGAAAGGCTTAAAATTACAGACTTTTTTTCTTGCTTATTACGGAAATATTTCAAAATTAATTTGTTAGGAAGTTTGTTAGGAATGGTTGTTAAAACTAAAATTATTTGGCTTAACCATCTCTAATATCTCTACTACCAAATAAGGCAAAATATAAACACACGGTACCCGCCGTTCTAGTAATTAGCAATAAGTAGCATTGGTAGAAGCACCTTTTCAACAGCATGAAGAGCAGCACCATGACCACCAACACCAGCTCCAATTATCACCAAATCGTAATCATAACCTTTCGTCGTAGCTCCATTACCGTTACCATTCAAAGAAGCCGCAATCGTCTTCGTCATCTTAAAACATAATCGAGATGCATTGTTAGAAGAAGAAGACTTACATCCATTGAACAAAGCCTCTCTTCTCAAACCGCAAAACCGTAGCTGATTCGGAGTGATGCCAGTTGAGTTGGTGGGGCCCGCGTTAGATCGGAGAGATGTTGTGAATTGTGAAGAAGATGAAGAGAGTGAAAGTGATTGCATTTTGAATTTGATTGAAATTAAATGAAATGATGGGGTTGGGTTTAACAGATGAAGAAAAATGAATGGAATGTGTGTATGTATATATTGAAATGAAGTGAGGGAGGGAGCTTAGAGAGTTCCGCTGAAATGAAATCAAAAGGGCGGAGTTAACCAAGGAGGATTTGCTGTTTCTTTATTTTTCAAAAATAGATGGGGAAGTTGAACCATGTGTCAACTCATGTTGCTTTCTTTTGTTTTTCTCGACTTACCTTTCAACACAAAAACTTTTTATTATTAAAAACTCAAATTTTTCTTCATTACATTTAAAACCTTACATAGTTAATTAAAAATAGTATAAAAAACATAAGAATGTAAAACAATTCGAACAAATATAAAACACAAGAAGAACCAATCTAAACAAAAACTCCCAAGAATGTAATCATGGCTCTTGATACCAATTGTATATAGCATGTATGGTTCTTGTGTATATGGATCAAATAGCAATAAGATAAGTAGAGAGATAAAGAGAAGTTGGGAGGAATTCCTAGAGAGAGAAAGTGTAGAGAGAAAAATGAAGATATTAGATTAAGAATAATGGAAGCTCCAACCCTCTCCACATGTGGAGAGGGGTATTTATAGGTTCCTACAAAAAAGATAAAACGCTCACACCCGGGCTGTGGATCAGGCATACAGTAGGTAAAAATCCGTCATTCTTCCACGGTGTTACTTAAACTAATACTAACTAACTAATAAATAAACTAACTACGAGCTATCTTAATGCTATTACAATATTTAGGTGACCGAGTCTTTTATAGGAATATTTGTATTCCTAACAATCTCCCCCCTAAGCGAGGTCACCTTGGAAATTAAGCTCTTTGGTCTTCAAGCATTCTTTAGACTTTGTAGCTCGTAGGTTCTGATTCTTCACTTTTCTGCACACTTTGTACTTCGAGCAATGAACTTGTGATTTGATGTTCCTTTGAGATATGTGATCTTTGAGCTTCTTTGAGATCATCAGCCATAGTAAATCTCCAAGCTCATCCTTAGTAGTAACGCCTTCATGTGATGTAGTGACTTAAGGACCTTCATGCTCACACCCTACTGGATCAGGAGACTTAACTTAAGAGTTGTGGATCAGGAGACTTTTTCATTAGAGTTGCGGAAACGTTGTTGGTAGTCTCTCAACATTTGTTGTAGCAAGTCTCCCATCGTCATTGATAGTGAGGAGGATGTGTGAGCATGAGGTATGGATTGACCCAATTCAGCTGAAAATACGAGCCATCAACGCCATCTTTATATGTGTCCCTGAAATAAAACAGTTAACAATAAAGATATAGAACGAATATGGCTTTGTCATTCATTCTGCGAGGACAGACTACCCTCCGGTTTTGTGAAAACCAACCTGTGATCAGGTAGAGTCTCTTTTAAAGAAGACTCTCCTTGACAGGAATTTCCAGCTTGTAGTAATGAATTTTCCAGATAATCCACTTCGAAATCTTCATACTTAGCATGTTCTCATACCGGAACGTCTCAAAGCAGACAACACGATAGAGTGAATCGGTGAATAAATATTCACGGATTGATGAGAAATTGATTTATAGAAATCGCTCGCGTGTCATATGATAAACATTTTGAGACACGACGAGATTTTTAAGCTTTGAATCACATTTCCATCAAAAATACTTTTGTTTGAAATATTGCACACAATCAATGTGCTCGAAAATTAGTTTGTGAGCACACTGAAAGGTTTTTGCAAAAGTATCCGTCAATCCATATCCTGGAACAAGTTTGATTCAATGTTGAATTGCACCATTGTTGCTTTCCAGTTGTCACTTGATCAGATGGATCTCACATGTCACCTACCAAGAGCTTGAAAGATGTTTGCTCTAGAAGGATTTCCATCGTCATTGTGAATATTTTCATATCACTTGGATGTTCTGGCAATACCACAAGGATAATGCGTAGGACTCTAGATATTTTATCTTATTTTCCACATTGTGTGAAACAATAAGCATATTTGGAATGTGTGTCCTAGTGAGATTTATGGATGATCTCTTTGGCTCTAGACTCAATAGTGCGTTTTGATCCACTCCTGGAGACTGGGGAGGCGTCTCCTGTTTTAGGTATCAACATAGCTCGCAATGAGCGGTCGATACATTGCACAGGGTTCCCCGTGAGATTGAAACAAGCTCTTTTAAGAGAACTTGAGTGGTTGGGAAGTTTAGTGCAGTGCGTCACTGGGTCCATGACGTCTTGTCTTCAATACTGGTGTTACCTTAGTAACCGCTAGTAGATTATGAATTGAACCCGGTTTCTGCCCTAAGGTTGAATATTTGGAGGGCTATTTCTTTTCACCCTTTCTCATTTCATTTCTTTTTCATTCTTCAACCCCTTCAGTGCTTACCGAGACTTCACCACTAGAACCTTGTTGGGTTTGCTCTAGTCCTAGCTCTATCTCAGTCCGCACTCTTCCCTTTCTCACTTTACTCCTTTTTTTCAATCATTCCTAAGGACTTCTAATCTATCTAGAGGATTGTCCCTGGGAAGATCCTTCCGGTTCTGGTGGATCATGGGAATTCATACCTAACCTTAACCAACCTTATAACTCCATGCATAAAGATAAATGGTCGGTCTTTGGTATTACTTCCACAAACGCCTTTTGCTCCCCCTCAATATGTGCATCGATATATGAAAGTGTTTAGCACATATGTGGGAGCCTATTTATTGAGTCGAAAAGATCACATTTGATTATCAGATCTCATATTTAAATCACATTCTCTCCCCCGATCAAAAATTTCAAATCTTTAGAGATTTTGGATCTCAATTGATTTAAATAAGTTTAGAAAGCATTTGGGAGAGAAATGCGGTAAATTTTAATATTGTCTGATAAAAAGAACCTTTTACTTTCTCCCTCTCAATCTGTGAGGGAGTTTGTTATGTGTCAGATTTGATGATTTTACAAAAGATTTGAAGTTATAAGTAACACTCTTTGAAAATGTTCTCATTCTGACACATAACCATCACAAATCGTTTTGTTGCAAGGTTTTTGTACAAAGTGTGGAAAGTTTTTGATGATACATAAAATTTTGAGAAATCACTCTCCCCCTCAATCAACGACGGATGTTAAAACTGAAATATTTTCATAAAATATTAGAGTCATTGATTGAGTGAAAAATTTTATCAAAATTTTGAGTTCAATTTGATTTTTTAATCAAAATTTCATGGTACCACCAAGTTTTGCACAAATATTTTCCGAAAAAATCATAGAAGGGAAAATATTTGGCGATAAAAAGAAGATTTCTCTTCTTTATCAAGAAATAATGCACTGAAGCGTACATTAGATCGAGGAAACATGGATATAAAGTAATCCATGCCCAGGTGAACTTCACCCGGTACAAGGACCAACCGTCTTTTTGGCGACGTGTTTTCCCCATTTTGAAAAACGGGTTGCTATCTGAAGTAATAGCAAGTCATATTCTTGAAGTCCGGGTTGCAGCCTGAAATGACTACAAGCCATTAATTTTTGAAGAATATTTTGAGATACGACATGTTTTAGAAAAAAAACTTTATTTGAAACCGAAAAAGTCTTGCTCAAGCATATGTATGATTCCGTGTCATTATTGAATGACATTTCTAGAAACGTACATAATATTGATTACACAAGAGACATGTCGTGAGAAGAATATTTTTGGATTTTTTTTATGAATTTTCAGATTTTTATGGTTTTTATAGGTTTTATAATTTTCTATTTACAATTTAGTATAATATATATATAAAGGATACTAATCAGTTTAAGAAGATGTTGACACGAGTATGAGAATGGTCAGAAGCAAGAACATTTCTCTTCTTCAAAAGATAAAGCGCACTCAAGCGTACACTTTTCTTTTCTTTGATGAACGGGGCCTGAAGTGATGTCAGCAGACGCCATAATGATGAAGTTGAAGACCGAGGCTTGAACTGATGTGTTCAAACGTCATAGCCGTTGAAGAACGAGGCCTGAACTGAAGTATTCAGACGTCATCGTGAGCATACATCAACATTGACCTTCTATTCCTCCTGAAGTAGGAGATATGCTTGCTTTAGGCCTCCAGACTTTGAGTCTTCTCGTGTGGTGAATGATTGATGTACCTGCAACTAAGTAAGGACTACCTGCACTAACATTACAAACTTGATTGCATATATATGGGTTAGTGACAAAAGTATCCAAACCCTTGGGGGTTTCACGGTCAACCAAGGTATTTCCATTGGTAAGTATCTTTCCGGTAGGTATCCACTTAAGTCCAGCGTCCTTAAAAATTCTACCAGTTGGAATCCACTTATGGCAACGTCTAGGATTGTTAAGCTTCTTATGCACAGTGGAAGGCTTATCGATATTCCTAGTCTCAAAAGATTTAGCAGTTTGAATCCACCTAGGAGAAGTTATAGGTTTATTTTGCTTCTTATGCATTGTGTATGACTTACTATAAATCCTAGACTTAACAGGTTGAACCTTATCATTGTTCCTCAATATCCTAGGAGGGATCATACAAGGTTGTGAACCTAAGATTCCATCCTTATGAAGTAGTGCCCTTTTCCTAGCCTTTTCTAGATCATAGTTCTTGTGCAAGTCATTTATATCATAAGTGTTTTGAACCTTAATGATAGGTTTCGACACTGTTTTCGAACTAATCCTAGAGAAGCTGGGTGTAGGAGTAACTACTTGTTGAGGTTTATTCAAACTAATCCTAGAGAAGCTGGGTGTAGGAGTAACTACTTGTTGAGGTTTAACCAAACTAGAAGCAATTATCTTAGGCAAATAATGTGTAGTGACTGGTTTTGCCAAAACTTGTTCCGCATCAACTTGGGAGGCAAATCGCGTTTTTGAAAGTTTTGGTCGTTCAGATCTAAACGCAGTCGGTTGCCTAACAACGGATTGGTTTCTATTTGATTGAAAACCTGGTTTCCCCAAGATTGATGATTTTGCAAACTTAGTGTTCACACTATCCCCTGTTGCTTTTCTTAGCTCGTTCTTTAATGCGGTTATAGTGAACCCCTTTTCAAGAAGTTGAGCTTTGAATTCATCATTTTTGGCAATCAAAAAGGTTGTTTGTTCTAGCGTCTTAGTTCTCATTTCTTTGATTGAGTCACCTAAAACCTTTTGATGCTTTTTCAAAGACTCATTTTCCTTAAGTAATTCAACCACATAGATTGACAGTTCACTAATTCTTGTCTTAGTTGCATCAATGTCCTTGTTTGTTTCAACTAAACTACATTTCACATTCATAGCAGAGATATGTTTCTTCAAGTTGATGATTGTCAAGTTTTTGGCTTCTAGCTGGGCTTTTAAATCATTAATCATAAAGAATTCACGAAAATCAGGAAGTTCCGGATTTTACATGGTTGGTTTGTTTGAAAACTTTCTTTCTGTTGTTGCATTGCGATTTCAAGTGAAATGCAATGTTTTTCAAGTTGTAAAAATCTGTTTAGAAGTTCATTAAAAACTTCTTTATCAGCCATGTCATTTGATTTAAACATCTCAGCCGTAAACAAAGAACTTGACTCATCATCATGTTCAGCATCCTGATCAATTTCTCCCCTTTTATGATTCATATTTGTTGAATCAGAAAAGATATTGCTATCAGTCTTTTCCAACAAATATGTGTCATAAGTGGGTTTAATTTGATCAGTATGTTGTCGTTCATTAGAAAGCACATCATGTTGATCAGTGACATGTACCTCAGCAGATGGAGCTTGGACATTTTCTGATCTGTGATTAATATCAATGCCATGAGTAGCATAAGTCCAAGTGCTGTCGTTAGTATCATGCTTATCAACCTTAGTGTCACTGCATTGTTGATTCAACTCCCTTTCATTAATGAACTCCTTGACATTACCCATAAGAATGAGTAGTGTATCTCTGAACGTGTCAACCTTGATTCCCGTGTGATCAGCAAAACACTTTAATGTCATCTGACTCTCGTAGTCATAAACTAAAGTGAATTTCGAATTGATGAACACTTGTAGTTGTTTGTTGATCACACAAAAGGCAACCATGGATCCAATTTTAGAAGATTCTCCTCGGTCAAGTTGTTGTTGTAATTGATCTAAGTTAAGAATCATTGTGTCTGTGAAAGTCTGGACATCTTGACCAAAGAGTGTTACAAATGCACGTTCGAATCCCATCTTGAATCCAGTTCCCTCTAAAAGTACCGAGAGGTGTGAATGAAGTTGTCGAAAACATTCTATGCAGCTTTCATTTGCATTGTCGAGCAATTTAAGTGGCTGATGAAACTCTTTCACAAGAGAATTCGAGCATGACGATTCTACATTAGCAATATCAGAATCAACCACGTTTATTTGTTGTGTGGGGTTCGAAATCATATGTTCATCGATCACGTCGTATAGTTTGAGTATCTCTGAGATGACAGCATCTGAATTAGTAGACATGATTATGAACGCACACGGGATTTTACAATTCTATGATTTAAACCGAGAAATAGATTCTTTCGCGGGATTTTACAAAATCAAGAAAAAACCGTGAAACACTGAAGAATTGGTTTAACGTGTTATGATAACCGTTGGACCGGAACAATGATTAGAGGTTATATGTTGAACGTGATAATTGTACGATCGATCGGTTGAAGTGAGTTTCAGACAAGTCACAGTGAATTTTAGACAATGTTTGTGTACCGAATTCCGAATAAGCCCCGTAGTTGTACAATAAACTCGAAAATATCACAAACCAAAATAGTTTCACAATCTCGGATTAACGAAGCTCAATCAAACCGTTGTCGAAAAATTATCCCAAAGATTCACCATATAAAGAAAGTGGAACAACCCTTCGCTTCAAGTGGTTAACTCATTAGCCCAACTCAACAACAAGTAACCAAAAGTGTTATAATTTCAGTCCAACCACTAAGCCCAACATACATTCACGCAGCCCAACTCCAAATTAATGTGAAGCAAAATTCCATATCAGGCCCAAGGAAGAAAGAACGAGGCCCAGTTAGAGTGCTAATACCCGATCCAATTCAGTATCCTAAGCACTCGGTGTATAAAAAAACTCCTTAATCTTATCTGCCCTAATAACCAACCCTAATCTCACTTAAAAAATATACGCGGCCTACAAGAAAAAAAACAGTCTCTTGTTCAAGTTTAATCCGAATACAAACAAATAAACAACTCCTTCAATCTTGATACGAATGATAAACACACTTCTCTTGTGAAGATTTCAGTAAATCTACTCGAGCCAACTACCAAATGGATCTCAGATAGGTTGTTGATGACGTGAAATGTTTTTCATTTTGTTTGTTCAAATCGAATGAAGAGAAAGATGAAGCAATCATGTTTTGATCTTACTTTAAGGTTTGGATAGTCATGAAGATGTATAGCTTGAACAAGATCAGTGATTATTTCTTTATCGTGTGTAGGATCTTTTAAAGGTCTTGATGTTTCATCTATACCACGAGATCTTGGTGTTGCTTGTATTCGAGTTATTTAAAACAGAAAAAAACTTAGTTGATTAGTAGGGGACGAGAGGTAGGATTAGATGTCGACTGTGGTTTGTAATTGGTTTGGATTTGTTTGTTGTATATAATGTTAATGATGGGATTAAAGTTGTATATCTGCTCTTGTACCTCTCCTTTTCCTTTCTTAATTTTTCTTTTCCGATAACAAACGAGAGCTAATTGCTGAAACTGAGGTAACCGCAAGATTGAGATCTAACCGCAATATTGAACAGGACAAATCTGAGCTAGTCGCTGATTGGTGGAAAGAGTAAAACGCTATCAAGAGAGAGTTAACCGCAAGATAATTTTAGAACTAAACGCTATAAAGTGAAAAAATATTTAAACGCAAACAGCATAATTCTAAACCAGTCCCTTTCTAATATGTTTGTCTTTACTCCCTTTTTGACAGAAAAATACACCTAATCGCAAAAGTCCCACTCGCAAGCGAGAAAGAAAAAAAAATAGCAGAAAAGAAGAAGCAAGCTACTACTTTCAAATCTTATGAAAAACCTTAGCAATTTGCAAACAAATACTTGTTTACACAAAAGTTTTCATTTTGAATCAGTTTTAGCAAAAATGAAAGAGCAAATGAAGCAAGGGTGAAATTATAAAAAAACAATTCGAACAAATATAAAACACAAGAAGAACCAATCTAAACAAAAACTCCCAAGAATGTAACCATGGCTCTTGATACCAATTGTAGGATTCTAATAATCATAGCATGTATGGTTCTTGTGTATATGGATCAAATAGTAATAAGATAAGTAGAGAGATGAAGAGAAGTTGGGAGGAATTCCTAGAGAGAGAAAGTGTAGAGAGAAAAATAAAAATATTAGATTAAGAATAATGGAAGCTCCAACCCTCTCCACATGTGGTGAGGGGTATTTATAGGTTCCTACAAAAAAGATAAAACGCCCACACCCGGGCTGTGGATCAGGCATACAGTGGGCAAAGACCCGTCCTTCTTCCACGGTGTTACTTAAACTAATACTAACTAACTAATAAATAAACTAACTACGAGCTATCTTAATGCTATTACAATATTTAGGTGACCGAGTCTTTTATAGGAATATTTGTAATCCTAACAGATGACGTTCTGTCATGGTGGAACTCTTTTGCTTAACCAATCGGAATTGAAAAAGCCTACGAGACCACGTGGGCTGAATTCAAGAAACTATTGATCAAGAAATACTGCCCTCGTAGTGAAGTAAAGAAATTTGATTGAGATTATTTTAATCTAGTCTTGAAGGGTAATGACCTCAACACCTATGTTCGTAGGTTTCAAGAGTTGGCGGTACTCTGCCCCGCCATGGTTCCGAATGATGAAAAGCTACTTGAGTGTTTTATTGGAGCGCTACCACCTAGTATTGAAGGAAATGTAACATCTTTTGACCCAAAGACTCTTGACGAGGCCATCAGGATCTCTTAGAGACTCATGGATGAAATTATGAAGGTTGGGATTGCCCAAGATATCAACAAAAATCATAACAACAACAAAAGGAAGTGGGAAGACAGCTGGGTGAATAATCATACTCAACAGCCCATCAGATGACAAAAAGTAGATAGAGCTTATGCTGCTATTACCCCAGCTGAAGGAAGGGGTTATGCTGGGAAGAAACCGATGTGCAACCAATGCAAGCTGCATCGCACTAGCTAATGCCCTGTTAAGTGCAGATATTGTTAGAAGTTGGGCCATAAAACCAGGGACTATATGAACCCTACAAACCAAAGGAACCAGGGAAGCTGTTTCTAGTGTGGAACCCTAAGGCATTTCAAGAAGGATTGCCCCAAAATGGAAAATCAGGATGGAGGAAAAGCTCGAGGGAGAGCATATATGTTAGGAGGAGGAGAAGCTCACCATGACCTTAACAACGCTATGAACTGATGATGTTTAGAAATTAGCAATAGTACTTCCTCATGCACTTTGTTTTACTTGTGTATGTTTATACCTAGTTACAGGATTTTTATGACTTAAGACTAATTACTGTTCAATAAACAACTCGTTGTGATAATTTCCATCTATTGTACTTTCTATCTTCGACTTCTATATTATAAAATAATTTGACAATTATGATGTAATCTTATAAACTACTTAACTAAACCGAACATTACATTATCATCCTGCAATTATACATAGCCTGATTACCTATGTCTAATTCTGGAAAGATCATGTTATACTAGGAGCAGTTACTTGTAAATTTTGTAACAAGCGACTATTCATATGATTATGCACACCAATAAAGCGAACCCTTACCATATCCATAACACGTAAAACCAAGTTACACTACATTACGAGTTATCCTAGAAACCGTTCATCACAAGTACTCTCATCTTCTCTCAAACACACCGTCAGCAAATAACACCTACAAAACTTCAGGACGAAGTTCCCTTAAGGGGTACGGACTGTACCCTTTCTCAAAAATCAAAATTATGATGTCATTATTTTATTTATTACATCATTTAATATTTCATTCCAAGTAAATTTACCTTTATGAGAAACTGGAATAGTTAAATTGCGTACGAAGATAAATGCACACTCAACACATAACCAACCCTAGACTATTATTAGTCTACATGATTTTATGTAAGTAATTTCATTTTGTAAATATTTTACGAGTTACATTTCCATTTTTCCATTTTTATGGAAACCTTGAACAGCTTAATATTAATTATTTTTACAAGTTTCATATTTTTACAATACCCAATTTTAAGTTTTGTGATTTAACGACTTAATATTAATAATTACCGGGACCAAACGACACTGTAAAACAAGATAATATCAAAAACTACCAAGTCATCACACCACCTTATGGTGGTCGACATTTTTGGTTAATCACCAAGCCAAGTGGCTTGGTGATAAGTTACTTCCTAAGATGCATACATGTGTTTTACTTACTTGACTAAGTAATGAAAATATCCAAAACTCCTAACATCCTCATATAAGCCCTATATGGCGGTTTTGTTGAGCCACCAAGCCACTTGGCTTGGTGAAAATAGATCTAGCTCTAGATTGTTACTAGTGTTTTTAGTTACTTAGTGATGAGATCAAATAAGTACATATTATTAGCATCATTTATCCTATTTAATTTACTTGTTTTATATTGTTTTGTATGAGAATCGATACTTAATTGTTTACTTTAGTAATTCTCAGGTAAAAACAAGCAATTGGTGAAAGTTGATGATTTTGGACGAATTATGGAGCTAAATGATCAAGATGGAAAAGCTACTGAAATCCAGGAGATGCGCCGTATCATTCTCTATAGATACGCCGCAACATCATACATAGATGAATTCGAAGACCATTGCCTGACTTTGAAGAATGCGCCGCATCTTATTACAACATGCGCCACATATTAAACTTTGGTCAATGAAGGATAACCAACTTGTTCCACTCCAAATATGCCGCATCTCATTTACAACATGCGCCGTATCAGCTAAAGACTTCACTAGAAACTATCCAAGACGTTAAAGGACATGCGCTGTGATGCGTGGGAATCGCAACAGGCTTTACCTCTCGAGGGATCTCGAGAAGCTTACAACCCCCACCAGGCAGTGTACCTGATCGTTGTAGTATAGTATAGTGACAAGTACAGGGGGATTGATCGTTCAGCTTAGGAATAGTGTCGCTAGGATTAGAAAGCCTAAATACTAGTTCTAGAGGTGGGGGATGATTATTTTTGTATTTTTATATTTTTTAGAAAGCAATTAAAATCTCGGGTTTTTGGAAGAGTGGGCGGAATTAGTTGCTATTCAACTAACCCAAAACTAAGATGCAATCAAAATAAAATACTAAAAATGAAAATACTAATTATACTAAGGTTGTGAGCAGTAATTGGAGAAAATGTGTTTACTTAGATTTCACTACTCCCTAGATATCTTTTACACGTTAATTACTTGTTATAATTGCATGGATGACGGATCGTATTCCTTAATACCATTCATGGGGTGGCATACATAACTCCCCAATTCTATGAGCTCTTATCTCCTCCTACACCATGCCCAGCACAACTATAGGGATTGTAAACAGTGGCTCATGCATTAAATACAACCAATAAAGACCTAGTACGCCTCGGTTCATGTTTCTTAAGACGTTCAAGCATGTTACCATTTGGAGATCTGCCAGTTTTCTTAAGCCTAACATATAAATCATTCATCCAAGACAAGAATAAACAAGCAATCAACACATAATCAATATCTAGGTTTCATTAGATCTAAGCAAACACACAAGAGATCTAGCCTAGCATAATGGAATTGAGACAAGAACAAGATATAGACAACCAACACATAGACATATTGATTGAATTAGAAGAACACTTATCTCAATTACAATGCAAGGTATCAAGGGTTTGGAACCCTTGAAAAACCTGTAAAAGTAGCACCAAAATCGTCCTTAGGGTTTCTCCCAAAACTTCTCTTTTTAAATGTGAAAAATTAGAAAACTATATATAGAAAAACAGGTCTGACGGCGTCAAGAGTAATCTTGTGACGCCGTCACCTCGCCGCCAAAACATTCCTCGGACTGCCTAGATCTACTTCTGACGCCGTCAAGAGTTATATACTTCCAGGCCGTCATGACTCTTTTACTCTTGACGCCCTTCTCACGTGACGCTGTCAAAACTCTACTGGACCGTCATGGGAATTTATGAAATTTGCTCTTGACGCCGTCAAGGATTTGCTCTTGACGCCGTCACCTACTGTTCCCAGCTTGGAAAATTAAGACTTTGGCGTTTTCTTCACTTTTATGCTCCAAAAACGTCCGAATTGCTTCCTTTTCCAGATTTCTCTCCCAAAGTACCTAAAATCATAAAAGGAACGATTTAGGGCAATATTTGATCAAATAAATTCGAATTCGGGCTTAAATGACCCCCTAAAAACGGATAATTTTTGCCTCATCACGCTGCATAGAGAAACAAGTTACGCCGCATCTGAAGGCGGTGTACGAATATTCCAGAATATTATAATCTTGGATCCCACGCGAAGTGAAATACATGGGCCGCCTCAATCATCAAGATGCGTGATTGATGCTAAAGCAGTCAACTAAAGTCAACCACAAATGTGGTTAACATAGTCAAATACCCTAGACCAATGCTTCCGGATAGTACAGAGTATCACCGGGTCGTTATGTCCCAGCGAGACATGAATGGTATTTTAGACGTATTTGTGATCGGGTGATTCTGAACAGGAAAGGGGTAGTAGGGGTTTGAATGGCTACACTAAGGAAATACAAGTGAAAATAAGTTAAACAAACTAATTTAACAAAAACGCAAAGCTACATTACCGTAGAACGTGTTTAAAGTTAAAAACGTGCGTATACGTTAAAAATAACGTCAATGCGCAAAATAAAAAGTTAAACGGGAGCAAATAAAATCCTACGGACATGAAAATTATATTTCTACGATCCTAATGATGAAAGAAAATTTTTGGAAAAATAAAAATATTTTTTTTTACTTTTTAATTAATTATAATGAATTAAAAACATTTTAAACTAAATTAAATTACTAAAAATACCAAAACTAATTTTGAAAATCTGGAATTTTTTTGGAAATTATATAATGCTAATTCTAACCTAGGAAAAATAAGAAGATGAAATAAGTAGTTAAAAATAAGCAGAAAATAAGCAATCAATAATCTAAAATGTTAATAAGCTACTAACACAAACACTATATTAAATAGTTTACTAAAACATATATCAACAAGAAGCAAGCCTAGCACAGATGGTTGTGTGGTGGTGTTTGTGTCTGCTCTGTGAGCCTGTCGACCAGGGTTCAATCCTTGGCAACACCTTTTTTTTTCAAACCATTTTTTTAAAAAAATTTTCTTTTTGTAAATCTTTTAACAACCAAAAAACAACAACTTTTTGTGAAACAAGTTTTACTGAAAAACTTTTAATAAACTTGTGCAAGCTCAAACATGCAACATACTCGTGGTTTAAAATCAAAGTGAATTTTTGAGACAAACACTTGGCCCAAAAAAAAGAGTACGAGCTGGGCCAAACCACACACAAGCTTCTATAGCACAAATAAACATAAACTACTAGCTCATAACAAACAGCTCATAAGCTCAAACAAGTTGGATACAAGGAGTCAATAAGCTTGGTACCTACTGATGTATGACAGCAAAAATAGCAGCTAGGGGTGTCACTTAAGGGACAAGAATGAGCAATAAAATAAGCAAATTAGGTAAAACAAAAAGCACAAACATAAAAACAGGTTAAGGGGCTTCACAAATCAACAAAAATCAAAGAGAAAGACCAAAAATTGGGCAAGTTATGGGTATGGGAAAACGGGTCAAAGTTGTAAAATCTGGGTGCAGAGCAGAAACAAGGCGACTATGAGCAAAGATTTAGGCAAGCAAATGATGAGGCTAGGGACAAAAAGCTGTAAACTAATAAAGATAAGCTAGGAAAGATTACATAGAAACAGAAATCATGCAATTCGGATGAGTAACGAAAGCTATAAACTTAAGTGAAAAAGCTATACTGAGCAAAAAGGCTACTGATGCAGTTTACTCTAATGGGTCTAAATGGATTTTTAAAAGCTATCACAAGCTAATCCAAAGCTGTCCTAAGGGGAAATAAAGATAAAGGCATACTTAGAGAGACCTAATAAGCAGTATAGGGACAGAACTAAGCAGTTATATATGCCTAATAGCACTAATAAGCAACTCCTACATTATGGGTGCAAAAATAATGGCTAAGGGGCAATGGCTGCTGATGCAGTGGGTATGCAAAATGGGTCAAAATGGGATATAAAACTTAACTTTTGATTAAAAACACTCTAGCTCCAGGTATGACTCAGTTATGAGACCAAATTGAACCAATCTTCACCACATTAAAAAAAAAACTTATTTATGCAATATCACTTTACTAAGCTCATTGAAGTTAATTTGACCATGAAACTTTTGGGAATGGATCTACTAGTTAATGAACCAACTTAAACTGCCTAAATTACCCTCTAAACTACTAGTGAAACTAAATTGAAGCTAATCCAACTCAATCCTTTTGACGAAACACCTAACCTGAGTTTTTGACTCTTTCTAAATCACAAATCCAAACACCACTTTATATGTGGAAAATAAAATTTTAAACCAGAGAAACCTCTTTTTAACTAAATTCAGTGATATTGAGCTTATACTAAGGTCTTCAAATGCATAACTTAACTTGAAGGGAACACTGAATAAGCAGATACATAAGCAAATAAATAAGCTAAAATCAAAATTTAGAAAGACAATTGTATTTAAAACTGGAAATTTTTGATTTCACTGGAAATGTAAAGTTACAATGCTAAATTGCAAACTGAATAAACATAAACCAACTAACTAATTCTACACCACTCATACTTCCTATTCCTAAATCCTACTGCTAATTAACTACCTACTTTTCTAATTATTCTTTTAACTGTCATTACAAACTCTATTTATACCACTCATAAAAATGGCCTTCACTCTTCTTGTCTTTTTCCTTTTGTGTTTCTTCTGTGAGTAGAAAGCAGCCAAAGTCCAACTTGTGCTTCTTTGAACCATTAACAGCCCTTGGATTCATCTTGGTGCACAAGGATTGCTTTTGAGCTGTGGGATCAGATGTGTGGTAACTTGGATTGCTGAGGTGGATAGGAGGGGGGAACATCACGTGAAGGAGGTGACTTTTGAGGAGGCTGGAGATGCGTGTAGTAGGAGAAAAGGAGGGGGAGGGTTTGTGCTTGGCGGTTAAAAGGATGAGAGGAAGGGGATGATGTTGATTGACCTTGGTTTGACTGGTCAAAAGAGGATATACGTTTTTATTTTAAACGTAAAAAGGGTTGGGCTTGGGGTTGGTTTTGGGCCAAGGGTGATAGTGGTGATGGGCTGGTGGTTGTTGGCTTATAGATTTGGATTTAGGGAGTGTTAATAAAGGGTGGTCCATTTGGTTTGTAGTTATATTAATCACAAGGACCAATTTTGCAAATGCTGAAAATCCAAGGACCTAAACTGTAACTTTCCCAAACTTATCATAGGGACCCATTTTCCCAAGCTTCAATAGTATGATGACCTTTGTTGATAATTTCCATTTCAGGGACCAAATCTGCCAATATTGAAACTTCAGGGACTAAACTTGTAAACTTTTGAAAACTTTTTACCCAAAGACTATTTTTGATAACTTTTGACTTTTAAAGGACTTGGGTTGACTTTTCTTTCAAAACAAATGCTCAGGGACTGATTTTGTAAAGTTTTAAAAGTTGGGGGACTGAAACTGCCAATTATGCAAACTTTGTTCGTTTTTCATCTGTTTTCAATCATTTTGCATCTAAAACATATAAAACACAATCCTGGGATATTTTTCAGTATTTTGATGCATTTTTTAGTGTTTTTAAATGTTTTGCAGCTCAGATTTGACCAAAAATGATGAGTGTTTGAGCACTCATCAATCCCCTACACTAAACTATTGATAATCCCTAGCAATATTTTGTGAAAATTAATGGATTTGAAGTCTCTTTACCAAAAGCCATTACTTCTGTAGTAGCCAAATGTTTCAGCTCAAGTAAGAACTATGGTACACTGATAACCATATGATTTTTAGCAAACCATAAATTGTCAACGGTTTTGATTTGTCTTTACCAGAAGTCGTTTGCTTCTGGACTAGCCAACTCTTTGATGGAATACAATCATCATCTTGGTGATTTGATTATCAATTATGGTTTTCCACTGCCTTTACCACAAGCCATAACCTTGCGGGCTAGCCAACTCTTCATTTATCAAAGATATGGTGAGTTGAACACCATACAATTTTCGAAAAATTGTCAGCCATAAACGGATTTGATATATCTTTACTAAGAGCCGTTCGCTCCTGGATTAGCCAGTCCTTATGTGGGTTAGACATAGTGGACTGATAACCATAAAAATTTTGAAACTTAGTGCTTTTTTTTAAAAAAGTTTTGGCCAAAAACGGGGGTACTAGAAGGTAAAATGTGATCAAATTCGCTAGAATTCCCCCCCCCCCCACAATTAGAATTGAATATTGTCCTCAATATTCAAAGTCTCGGCTATTATGCCGACTCTTTGAACGTAAAAAGGCAACATTACAAACTATATATGGAAACAACATTTTTCACTTCATTTATATATACATACACACATTTTTTTTGAAACTTATATACATGGTAACAACATCATGGGTAACTCCCCCACACTTAGGGTGAAAACCCCATATGCATGCTACTATTTTTGTTTACCGAGTCGCTAGCTTGACTCGACCCCGAATTCATTTGTTCTTGGGGAAGCAACATGTGGAAGAGACAATCTCCATCGGACTTTCATTCAAGATGTTTGGACAAATATTTGAAGCACATGAAAGTTCCACACCGATGAGATAAGTACCCGGCTCAAGATAATGGTAATTGGAAATGCCAGGGTCAAAGATAGTGTCTTCATTCCCGAAGGAGTGAAGAAGAGAGGAAGTCACCAGGTAGGTGAAGAAAAGAAAGAAAATCATGATAACAATCATGACTAGATCTTCTTCCTCAAGATCAGGCTCAGTTTCCTGAGTTTGGATTTTATCGGTTAAGCTCTTTGGTTTGGATAACATATCGGGAGGCATGGTGGGAAATTTTGTCATCAAAATACCAATTCTCATGATCGAGAACTTTCCCCCCGATCATGGTTTTTCTTGTTATCCAAGTAATCATACTCCGGAGGAGTCATGATATGAGTAAGTTCATCGGAAAACTCCTCGTGACGAGAATCAATCACATGATATAAATTTGTGAACTCTTGTTCCACTGTGGACTCATCACAATCCTCATTCTGAATATCAAAGAGTGGATTATCAGAAATCAAAGTGAATTCGGATTCGAATTCAAATAGAGGATTGATGATAGTAGTTTTGAATGTTTCGGAACAAAGTGATTAACATTCTCTTGTGGACTGTTGGGATAAGAAGTGAGTGACAGATCATTATATAAGAGATTTTCAATTTCTCCCAGATCAGCTTTGAAATCAAAGAGACCATCATCACTTCCCAATGGAAGTGGATTGATGTGAGTGAGTTCATCGGCGAACTCCTCAAGAAGAGGATCAACATCAGAATGCGGAAGTGATGCCTCAACATATTCAATGTCTCCATAAGATGTATAATCATCACTAAAATCGGAGAAAGTCTCAAATTGATCTTTTGGACACTCGAGAGGGGAAGTAAGATCACACATATGCTCAAGAATTCCCTGTGACTCTCCTGGGATTGGGACAAGGTTCTCAGCACTAGACTTTATGAATTCGTCCGATTCCTTTTCAGGAGCAGTGCTAAGATGCTCGTCCCCCATGATCAGAGAGTGAGTGGGAACTTCGGGTGTGATAACAACAGACTGAGGGAGTTGAGAAGGACTAGCATTCATGGATTGTCAAGTTCCATTTGTTCTTCTGCTAGTAATTCCTTAGTATTCTTTTCTTCCTATGATTTTTGGATTGGTGGGATTTCAACTGATGTACTCGATGAATCTTTTTGAATAACAACGTTATCTTCATCATCATCACTGTCGTCATCGTCATCGTCATCAAATAGAGTAGCATTGCGAAGATTGGCACGCATTTTAGCTGCTCGTTGCTCAGCCAGTAATTCTTTCATGCTTTTTCCAAAATCTCGTTCTTCAGCAAGTAATTCTGCCATAGTTTTCTCTCGAGAATTTGGAATGAGTGGAAATTATGGGGGTGTGGATGTGTCAAAACCGGAAGGTTGACATTGAAAATTGTAATGAGGACCCCCACAATTTTCAAAAATTGGTGTATTTTGGAACGATGTGTCATTGAATTTCAGTGCTTGCTCATAAGAGTTTTGAGGAGGATGATTGAAATTGTTTTGAGGATAATTGGAAAAGTTCGAATTATAATTGGAGGTGAATGTAAGTTCAGCTATCGAAGCGTAATACATACAAAGTCCACGACTAAATCCACATCCCTTGCAAAAATACCGTCCACAAAGTGAGTCATCTCTTAAAGGATCTCCACAATAGAAGCAATTATGTTGAACGAACGAAGACGTTTGAGGAGGGTAGTTAGAAAAATTTGAGAAGAATTGGGATTTAGTTCATAAACGAACGAATTCCTCGAACCACAAAACAAACAACTTTCGTCCCGAATATCATTACCACACCGTTTGCACATACACCAACGACATGGTAAACCGAAAAGCGGCTCACCACAACCGACACAAGGAATAAAATCCGAAGGTGGGACAAGTGGTGTGCTCTGAGAGCTAGGAATTTCCACCACTTCCGTTATGGTCTTTGGTTTTTGTTATTGATAAACGTGAAGATTAAGCAAGTCGTTCTTTTTAGTTACTGCTTTAAGCTCTGTATGTTTGCTTGACAAACTTTTAACCGTAAATCGTGAAAGGTTAGGATCAATTCTTGATGGTTGTCATTAATAGCACGTATCTCGGGCTGTGAAGGGTAGTTGGAAGAATTTGGTGAATCATTGAGAGACTTTGGATTTATGAACAAATTGCACGTAGTACAAAATCTGTTACTACAATTATTTCCACATTTCTTAAAAATACACCGGAAACAACGATAGCCGTTCTCAATCGGGCTTTTACAGTGAAAACACGTGTAGCCGAGAGACGCCATAAGAATTATACATGAGAGGGGTATAAGAAGGTAGAATCAAACGGATAGAGGGTAAGGAAAAATACTTTTGGGTTTTTTGTTTTCGTTGAAAACTTAATTAAAATGTTTTTGGTAATCGTTTTGAAAGACCAAATCGTTTCCTCGTAGATCACACAAAGTAATCCTTGAGTAATCTGATATGGTAAAATTCACGATTCGTTTTGTTTTTTTTTTTTGTTTTTTTAATGAAAATATGAACAAGGATGGTAAATATACAATGAGCGTATATCCAGATTCACTAATCTTCAAACCGCTTAGAATACGCGCACAACCTCCCCGCCAGCGGCGCCATTTGATTGATGCTAAAGCAGTCAACTAAAGTCAACCACAAATGTGGTGAACATAGTCAAATACCCTAGACCAATACTTCCGGATAGTACAGAGTATCACCGGGTCGTTATGTCCCAGCGAGGCGTGAATGGTATTTTAGACGTATTTGTGATCGGGTGATTCTGAACAGGAAAGGGGTAGTAGAGGTTTGAATGGCTACGCTAAGGAAATACAAGTGAAAATAAGTTAAACAAAAACGCAAAGCTACATTACCGTAGAACGTGTTTAAAGTTAAAAACGTGCGTATACGTTAAAAATAACCTCAATGCGCAAAATAAAAAGTGAAACGGGAGCAAATAAAATCCTACGGATATGAAAATTATATTTCTACGATCCTAATGATGAAAGAAAATTTTTGGAAAAATAAAAATATTTTTTTTTACTTTTTAATTAATTATAATGAATTAAAAACAATTTAAACTAAATTAAATTACTATAAATACCAAAACTAATTTTGAAAATCTGGAAATTTTTTGGAAATTAGATAATGCTAATTCTAACCTAGGAAAAATAAGAAGATGAAATAAGCAGTTAAAAATAAACAAAAAAATAAGCAATCAATAATCTAAAATGTTAATAAGCTACTAACACAAACACTATATTAAATAGTTTACTAAAACAAATATCAACAAGAAGCAAGCCTAGCACAGATGGTTGTGTGGTGGTGTTTGTGTATGCTCTGTGAGCCTATCGACCAGGGTTCAATCCTTGGCAACACCTTTTTTTTTTCAAACCATTTTTTTTTAATTTTTCTTTTTGTAAATCTTTTAACAACCAAAAAACAACAGCTTTTTGTGAAACAAGTTTTACTGAAAAACTTTTAATAAACTTGTGCAAGCTCAAACATGCAACAGACTCGTGGTTTAAAATCAAAGTGAATTTTTTTGACAAACACTTGGCCAAAAAAAAGAGTACGAGCTGGGCCAAACCACACACAAGCTTCTATAGCACAAACAAACATAAACTACTAGCTCATAACACACAACTCATAAGCTCAAACAAGCTGGATACAAGGAGTCAATAAGCTTGGTACCTATTGATGTATGACAGCAAAAATAGCAGCTAGGGGTGTCACTTAAGGGACAAGAATGAGCAATAAAATAAGCAAATTAGGTAAAACAAAAAGCACAAACATAAAAACAGGTTAAGGGGCTTCACAAATCAACAAAAATCAAAGAGAAAGACCAAAAATTGGGCAAGTTATGGGTATGGGAAAACAGGTCAAAGTGGTAAAATTTGGGTGCAGAGCAGAAACAAGGCGACTATTAGCAAAGATTTAGGCAATCAAATGATGAGGCTAGGGACAAAAAGCTGTAAACTAATAAAGATAAGCTAGGAAAGATTACATAGAAACAGAAATCATGCAATTTGGATGAGTAATGAAAGCTAGAAACTTAAGTGAAAAAGCTATACTGAGCAAAAAGGCTACTGATGCAGTTTACTCTAATGGGTCTAAATTGATTTTTAAAAGCTATCACAAGCTAATCCAAAGCTGTCCTAAGGGGAAATAAAGATAAAGGCATACTTAGGGAGACCTAATAAGCACTATAGGGACAGAACTAAGCAGTTATATAAGCCTAATAGCACTAATAAGCAACTCCTACATTATGGGTGCAAAAATAATGGCTAAGGGGCAATGGCTGCTGATGCAGTGGGTATGCAAAGTGGGTCAAAATGGATATAAAACTCAACTTTTGATTAAAAACACTATAGCTCCAGGTATGACTCAGTTATGAGACTAAATTGAACCAATCTTGACCACACTAAAAAAAAGTTATTTATGCAATATCACTTTACTAAGCTCATTGAAGTTAATTTGACCATGAAACTTTTGGGAATGGATCTACTAGTTAAGGAACCAACTTAAACTGCCTAAATTACCCTCTAAACTATTAGTGAAACTAAATTGAAGCTAATCCAACTCAATCCTTTTGACGAAACACCTAAACTGAGTTTTTGACTCTTTCTAAATCACAAATCCAAACACCACTTTATATGTGGAAAATAAAATTTTAAACCACAGAAACCTCTTTTTAACTAAATTCAGTGATATTGAGCTTATACCAAGGTCTTCAAATGCATAACTTAACTTGAAGGGAACACTGAATAAGCAGATACATAAGCAAATAAATAAGCTAAAATCGAAATTTAGAAAGGCAATTGTATTTAAAACTGGAAATGTAAAGTTACAATGCTAAATTGCAAACTGAATAAACATAAACCAACTAACTAATTCTACACCACTCATACTTCCTATTCCTAAATCCTACTGCTAATTAACTACCTACTTTTCTAATTATTCTTTTAACTGTCATTACAAACTCTATTTATACCACTCATAAAAATGGCCTTCACTCTTCTTGTCTTTTTCCTTTTGTGTTTCTTCTGTGAGTAGAAAGCAGCCAAAGTCCAACTTGTGCTTCTTTGAACCATTAACAGCCCTTGGATTCATCTTGGTGCACAGATCTGCCAATATTGAAACTCCAGGGACTAAACTTGTAAACTTTTGAAAACTTTTTACCCAAAGACTATTTTTGATAACTTTTGACTTTTAAAGGACTTGGGTTGACTTTTCTTTCAAAACAAATGCTCAGGGACTGATTTTGTAAAGCTTTGAAAGTTAGGGGACTGAAACTGCCAATTATGCAAACTTTGTTCGTTTTTCATTTGTTTTCAATCATTTTACATCTAAAACATATGAAACACAATCCTGGGATATTTTCAGTATTTTGATGCATTTTTGAGTGTTTTTAAATGTTTTGCAGCTCAGATTTGACCAAAAATGATGAGTGTTTGAGCACTCACCAATGCGCCGCATCGATCCCTCAGATAGAAGCTATAAATACCCCAAGACATATACGAATTTTGGGTGTAACAAAACCCTAAGGAGACGAATCCAGTCGAAGAAGCATCATAAGACATGCCCCAAACAGAGATTTTAGAGCCGTAAGAAGGTCATGCATGTGTATAATTCATTAAGTAGTTTTGTTTTATTGTATTAGTAAGATTTAATCCATCAGGATTGATGGGCTTGTAGCCACCATATTGCTCCCCATAAAACTGCTTTCCCATCGATTAAAGTTTATATGATATTTTTTTGGTGACTTGTGATCATGTACCCTCCGAACAGATCGAAGGACTCCCATTCGGTCCTGCTCGAAACCTACATAATCGCAGGCTCTAGCTAGCCTCCTAACACTTTCATTGGCGTAAAACTAGTCACCAATGACCTAGTTACCAGATGGGAATTCGCTAGTCGAAGGATTAAACCCTTCGGAATATCCTTCGATGAAATGTAAGGACGGAATAATGCCAAATCCCAAACATGGGAAAGACCAAGTCTAACCCACGTCTCATCTCCCTCCTTAGCTTTCCCGCTAAACCAGGAGGAGTGGGACACTAACCCCTAGCGGTTACCACTTATCATGGGACGCCCCCATGATCTCCAAAAAAGGTGTAAGCACTCTCCAAGCTGTTTTTCTCCCCTATAACCTTAGTATGTGTCAAAACCGTTATAGTACTACTACACCGAAGTCTCGTACTCGAACTGGCAAGCTTGGACGATTCACAAGTCTGGTATGCAATCTCAATAACTCTACTTTACTATATTTTCACTAAACTTCTCATACCAAATACTTATTCACACACCGGAGGTGGTTCACAGGGCCCAACCCCTGCGCAATCACTTAACGTAGTGTCTTTGTATTTCTTATTTTCAGGTTAGACACAAGCTTGGCTCAACCACAACATCCCCTATATCCTTTGATCACCATCGAAGGCCTGGTCGTGCAAATTATTGTACAATCAGTGGCGCCATCCATGGGACCCGCTACAATTGGTCTCGTTATTCCAAGCAAATAACCAGTCAAACATACTCACTGCTTTTCCGGCATGAATCAAGAAAGAGAAGTTACACCCCCACCGCGTTTCTCGACTTTAACCCCAATACCAGTAACTTACACCAACAGTCTTCCGCTTCTTACGGCATCCACCTTCACAACACGATCTCACCCTGTAATAACGCCGAATCACCATGCATTGACATCAGCCAACCCAGAACTTGTCATTAGCCCTGCCTTTGTTGAGGCTAATTACGAAGAACTAAATATTTGTTAAGGTCTCTAAGGAGACAAGTTAGGAACACAAAGATGCGAAGGGAGTTGGAATACTCTAGTGATGAATATGACGAAGAGATAGAAATGGAGCCGAGGCCTTCGGCTCCTGTGGCTACTCACTCGATGCTACGTATTGGGTCCCCCGTTGTTATAAGGATCGCTGGAAGATCTGTCGGCTTTGAGGGATCCCTGAGAGGGCCTCTACGGGAAGGGAAGGAATGGTTGTTGAAGGCTCTAATGGGAGGAGCCAACAAAGAGAAAACACGGGGGTAAACCTACCTCCACTGTTAGCTGCACATTTGGGAAGAACCGAAGCAGAGGTTCCACTGCAGCCTTCTCATGCATCCGGTGTGGGAGGCAATACGTGTTCGTTTAACACAGGAGGAAGCTTTCCTCCCAATGGAATGAACCCCCCATTTCAAACTCCAAGTTATCCTCAGAACCTTTACCCTCCAACAAATGTACAACCTAGTAACAACCAGTTCCCGCAAACTACTATGTCCTACGGGCAGCCCATAGCGTACCCTTCGTATACTATGTACAATGGCTACCCTTTCAACATAGGAACACCTTATCCTCCTTATCTTAATCAAACCCCCTCGGGGGTGCCTCCTCCTCACAATCCATACAACACTGTCCCCATTAGCATGCCACCTTACAATTGTCTATATCCAGAGCCTGCGGGTCCTGCGACACCTTTTGTAAGATGGATTGAGGACTATCCGTTACCCGATGGTTTAAAGATGCCTTCGCATATAGGCACCTATGATGGAAAAGGGGGTCCAGACAACTTTATACACTTATTTGAAGGAGCTATAAAGATGAAAAAGTGGGTCATGCCCGTAGCCTGTCACATGTTTAAGTACACTCTTCGAGATTCCGCACGTATTTGGTGGAATGAGCAGAAACCAGACAGCATCATTAACCTTGATGATCTGAAGGCTAAGTTTCGCTCTCACTTTAACCAGCAGAAGAAGTTCACAACGACACACCTCACAGTGCATAACATTAAGCAGAAGGAGAACGAAAGCACAAGAAGCTTCGTTACAAGATACATGGACGAAACTCTGCAAATCCTGGGTTTACATGAAGAACAGCGTATCTCCGGTTTTGTGCATGGCTTACGAAACCGCAACCTGGTGGAGTTCTTATCCACGGACCTTCCGGAAACCTATAAAGGTCTGATGGAAAAAACATACACCTGGATAGAAGCTAAGGAGGTGTCCACCAATGGGGCTCCGGTCGATGGCAGAGAACACACCCACAAGCTCCCAAAGCCTTCTTCGTGGGAAGGATCAAGGAACAGAAACAAACACCAACACAAGTTCACTCCTTATAACAAGACTCCTAATCACGGCTTGATGGAGAGCCTCACGAAGTCTCCAAAAGAAATTCTGGCCACGGAGAAGGTGGCAAAGACCTTCGAACCACCTCCTCGTATGACTAGTAAGGTCAGAAGCCGCGACACAACCAAGTATTGTTATTTCCACGAAGACTTTGGTCATGAGACCAACAGTTGCAGGGAACTAAAGAAACAGATAGAGGAAGCTGTAAAGTCGGGGCAACTAGCACACCTTGTGAAGGCAATAAAGAAAGGGAAAGAAAAGATCCCTGATGCTCAGTTAGAAAAAGACTTTCCACCTACCGAAGCTCCAATCCTCATGGTTCGTTGGGGAGGAGCAAGTCAGAAAAGGAAAGAAATGGAGGAGAAAACAAACACAATAAGGGAAATAATGTTTCCCCCTATGACTGACCAACTTGCCTCAAATGATCCGGTAGTCATTAAAGTTCTAATATCCAACCGAGAAGTAAACAAGGCCTACATGGATTGTCGAAGTTCTATGAACACTGTTTCTTGAAGCTCAGACCTTCGATTAGATCAAAAAGGGTAGACTCAAAGATACCTTTGGTGGGATTTTCAGGGGAACACTGATACGTGGGAATTGCGCCCTCACAACAGGTTTTACCTCTCAAGGGATCTTGAGAAGCTTACAACCCCCACCAGGCAGTGTACTTGATCGTTGTAGTATAGTATAGTGACAAGTACCGGGGGATTGATCGTTCAACTCAGGAATAATGTCGCTAGGATTAGAAATCCTACTAAACTAGGTCTAGAGGTGAGGGATGATTCTTTTTGTATTTTTATATTTTATGGAAAGCAAGTAAAATCTCGGGTTTTGAAGGAGTGGGCGGAATTAGTTGCTAGCCAACTAACCCAATTAACTACCAATGCAATCAAAATAAAATAAAATAAATGAAAATTAAACTAATGTGCTAATGTGGTGGAAACAATAATGAGAAAAGTTGTGTTTACTTAGATTTCATTACTCCATAGATATCTTTTACCGGTTGATTAGCTTGTTACAATTGCATGGATGACGTGTTATATTCCTTAATACTAGTCGTAGGGCCGTGTACAATATTCCCTAACTCTATAAGATCCTACTTCACTCCTATGTCGAGCCGTTAAAAGCTCCTAACATGGGATCATTAGAATTCACTTATGCATTAAATACAACCAAAAATCGTAGTACACCTCCGATCATGTTTCTTAAGAAGTTCAAGCAAGTTACCAATGGAAGTCTGCCAGTTTTCTTAAGCCCAACATTGAATACAATCATCCGTAACAATTATAAACAAACAATCAACCCATAATCAACATCTAGGTTTCACTACATCTAAGCAAACACAATAAAAGCCTAGCCTAACATGTTAAAAGAAAGATAAACATAAGATAGAATCAAACAATACATAGACATATTGAATGATTATTGGAGTACTTATCACTTAGATTTCATTACTCCATAGATATCTTTTACCGGTTGATTAGCTTGTTACAATTGCATGGATGACGGGTTATATTCCTTAATACTAGTCGTAGGGCCGTGTACAATATTCCCTAACTCTATAAGATCCTACTTCACTCCTATGTCGAGCCGTTAAAAGCTCCTAACATGGGATCATTAGAATTCACTTATGCATTAAATACAACCAAAAATCGTAGTACACCTTCGATCATGTTTCTTAAGAAGTTCAAGCAAGTTACCAATGGAAGTCTGCCAGTTTTCTTAAGCCTAACATCGAATACAATCATCCGTAACAATTATAAACAAACAATCAACCCATAATCAACATCTAGGTTTCACTACATCTAAGCAAACACAATAAAAGCCTAGCCTAACATGTTAAAAGAAAGATAAACATAAGATAGAATCAAACAACACATAGACATATTGAATGATTATTGGAGTACTTATCTTTATTCAAACATGGAAGAAAGAAGGGTTTGAAACCCCTTCAAGATGCAGGAAATTCGACCTAGGGTTTTTACACAACTTGTTCTAGTAAAGTCCACCATTACAATGAAAAATTGGAAAAATATATATAGACATAGCATCATGACGGCGTCATGTGTTAGCCTCTAACGCCGTCAACTCGCCGCCAAGTTGAAATTCGTATTGCCTAGATCCACTTCTGACGCCGTCATGTAGCAAAACACTCTGGGCCGTCACTAGTATTTGGACCCTGACGGCCTTGGTGACGCCATCAGGCCAATAACAAAGAAAATGTTCTGGGCCGTCATGCTATAAGTTCCACATCCACCTCTTTTGCCACTTTTGACGCCATCACTAGTAAACCCTTGACGTCGTCAGGTACTGTTCAAGCAAGGAATTTTGAGACTTTGCCGTTTTCTTCACTTTTATGCTCCAAAAACGTCCAAAACGCTTCCTTTTCCAGATTTCTCCTCAAAAGTACCTAAAATGACAAAAGGAACGATTTAGGGCAATAATTGATCAAATAATCTCGAATTCGGGCTTAAATGACCCCTTAAAAGCGGTACACTTTTCGCCTCATCAAATACCCTTACACTTGAGATTTGCTTGTCCTCAAGCATCTGCGCTTTTATTCTAATCAAAATACAAGTTAGGGGTCATTTAACACTAATATAAAAGTAATTACAACAAATAATCGTTCCACTAAAAACCAAAAACAAGCACGGAGGTCATACACTAGCACCTCACACATAGTGTTTAGATACTCACATCTCTCGGGTGTAATAAAGTATATATCACAATATGGAAATAGAAAACATCTCTCACTACCTGTTATAGCAAATAGATTACCATAGGCTTGGGAAAGGATCAAACCTCCACCACTTGGCGTAAGCACCTAAGATAAACTATCAAAAAGGTCTTTTAAAGGGTTATAACGTTAGGTGTAGGGATATGGAAAACACGGTTTTGTTGGATAAAGGCAATATTTATTGGTGGTGAGTTAATTATCTTGGTTAATTACATGTACAATATGGCGTTGCTAAGCCAAGACTCGACTCGACTTAGGCTAATAAATCAAGAATAACAAAAACATAAAACAAACATAGAATGAAACGGGATGGTAGTCCGTATGTTTTTCTCTTTTTCTTTTTTTTTTTCTATTTTTTTTCTTTTTCTTTCTTTTTTTTCGATTTTTTTGGTGCATGCACTTTTACCCTACCATCCAAAATAATACATCATAGGGAATGTACATTCTCCTTACACTTGAATTTTTACATAGTTTACAATAAACTACTCTAATGACTCGAATCAAGATAATCAAAACACTTGGAGTACTTTTTAAGATTAATGCACATATGGGTGTAATAAATGATGTTCTTCCCCATTACTCTAAAACAATAGTACTTTACCCATGAGTCCCAATCGTCCCAAAATAATATGTACAAGATATGACTCGACTTAGCAACCATGTAATCAAATAGATAATTAACTAAGGGTTTAAACATGTAACAATAATGCACTAAAGATGAGTGCATACAAGGAAGGCTAAGGCGATTTGGTTGCACATTTGGGTGGGTTGTAACAAATTCTTCCTTTAAGTAAAATGCTTAAAGTTAGAAGCGAAAGGATAGGCTCGGAGGCGTGTACTAGGGGTATCGTGTACTAAAAATGAGTACAACGCTAAGGTGTGGGAAAAATTAATTGACTTTACTAATCAAGTAATATGACTTAAAGGGTCAAATAATTATGATACGGGTTTAAACACAAGGGTGATCCTAATGCCTCTTATCATGTAGTAAATCCTACTACACAAATGTAGTCTCACTAGCGGTCTCGGGATGCATCACTAATGCAAGTTCTAGAATCTAAATGCTACCGGTACACTCATAAGCACTAATAATAAATGCTTTTCCTATCAAATCTAAAGGCGAACCTCACATATTTGGGTGGAAAATTTTTCTGAATGGTACGGTTTTGTGCTAGTTATACAACTCCTATCCATGAGACGCTTGTTAAGTGTTGGGATATAAAAGATCAAGGTACTTCTGTATGTGAAAGTACTGCTGCATGAAGAATAAAGTCAAAGTACTGCTGAAGATAAAAGTCAAAGTACTGCTGTTTACTGAAGAATGTTCAAAGTACTTCGAAGGAAACAAGGACTTATGTACAATATTAGTTAAAGGATTAATGTGTAATATTGAACGAATATTCTAGAAATAGTTAGGGATAATGACTTATCATTCAAGTTATATGTTGTAAACCGACTTAAGGTTATCTATATAAAGAGCCTTAAGAGGTATTAGTCGATATATGTTTTAGAGTTGTTCAAAGTCAATAAATAGTTAGGGATTGTTAGTGAATCTGTGTAACAAAGCAGGTTCAAAGTTTGGTTAATATAAAAGTTCTTCTTAAGCTTTGTGTTAGTAGATTCCACATACTTTACAAGGTTAAACAGTGTTTCAATATTAATAGTGTTAAGTTTACTTAATATTATTAAACCTATACAAGCTACAAAGTAGTTTGATCAGAGTACATCGATCCAACAAGTGGTATCAGAGCTTGTGTTGGAAACTCTGATTAACAAGACAAACCTTTAAACCGATTTCACTACAAACCCTTCAAGATGTCGACAGAAGCTGCACCTGCTCCATCAATCACTGCTGTTAGAATCCCTATGGAAAGGGATTTGGGGATATTGGTCCAAAGGTCTGTTATGTATGTTACAGTCCTCATCATTTGATTAAAGACTGTGATTATCATTCAGAATACTTAAGTAAATATCCAAAGACCAGAACTGCACAACCAAGTCATAGGGAGAACAAGCCAAGGGACAACAAACCAGTTTGGAATTATACAAATAGGGTTAACCATAGTAATTTCTCAAAAGACTATAGGTACCCTCATCAGAAAAGATCATACTCCAAACCCCCAGTACCTTCACAAAGTACTGATAGAAAGTACCCTAACCAAGATGCTTCTAGCAAACACTCAAGTGTAAGACCTAGGAAATTCAACTACTACAAACCTAGAAGGCCTTACAACACAAGAAAAGATGCTAGAACACAGAGCCCAACTCCAAAAGTTACAACTAAATGGGTTAAGAAAGAAAGTACTGTTGGGGAAGAACCAGTACTTTCAGAGGTTAAGGGTGAAAAGGGAAAATTGATCATGATAAACCAACAGTTTTGGAAACAAAAACCTTAATTCTTGATCATGTTTTCAAAGACAGTGGTGATTACATACTCAAAAATTTTGAGTATGTCACTCCACAAGGGGAACACAAGTCAGTAATGGCTTAGGTTCCTAAAAATAACTAACCTTTTTCATGTGTATGCAGGGCAACCCAGAAGAGGAGCTTAAAGATCATCTTATTGTAGATAGTGGTTGCTCTGGAAGTATGACAGGAGAAAAGGAGCTCTTGTCAGATTTTAAAGCTTATTTTGGAGGAAAGTTGCATTTGGGAATGATCCGGATGGAGGAAGAATAACTGGTAAAGGAACTATCAAGGCAGGAAACATTGATTTTGAGGATGTTAGATATGTGAAGGAGTTCAAATTCAATCTTTTGTCAGTCTCTCAGATTTGTGATAAGAAGTACCTTGTGTTATTCTTTGACACGGAATGTCTTATACTTTCTCCTGACTTTAAGTTAGAAGATAGAAACTTGGTGATGCTGAGAGCACCAAGAACTAATGATGTATACAGCATAGATTTAAAGAATGTCAATTCTACTGAAAGAGCAACATGTTTGATTGCAAAAGCAACAATGGATGAAGCACATCAATGGCACAGAAGATTGAGGCATGTAAATTTCTAGAACATCAATAAGCTGGTCAAAGGAAATTTAGTTAGAGGTTTACCTTCTAAAACATCAAGAATGATCACTCGTGTCTTGCTTGTAAGAAGGGTAAACAGCACAAGGCTTCCTGTAAGAAGATTGATGAGAAAACCATTAGAGAGCCTTTGGAATTACTTCACATGGATTTGTTTGGACCTATTTCAGTTGTTAGTCTGAACAAGAAGAAGTACTGCTTGGTTGTAACAGATGACTGTAGCAGATTTTGTTGGGTCTTTTTCTTATGCTTCAAAGATGAAACTTTTGATGCTATTCATGATCTTATAATAGCACTTGAAAATCAGTTAAGACTCAAGGTTAGAGGCATTAGATGTGATAATGGGACTGAGTTCAAGAATCAGCTAATGGATGATTTTTATACCAAGAAAGGAATTTAAAGAGAGTTCAGTATTGCTAGAACTCCTTAGCAAAATGGAGTTGCAGAAAGAAAGAATAGAACTCTAATAGAAGCAGCCAGAACAATGCTTGCAGATTCCCAATTACCTGTTCCATTCTGGGCTGAAGCTGTAAGTGCTGCTTGTTATGTGTTGAATAGAGTATCAGTGACAAAACCTCAAATGAAGACACCTTATGAGTTACTCATGGGAAAGAAGCCTAATATCAAGTTTATGAAACCTTTTAGATGTCCCCTAACCATTTTAAACACTGCTGATAATTTGGGCAAATTTGATGGGAAGTCAGATGAAGGATATTTATTGGGATATTGTACCAATAGCAAAGGATTCAGAGTGTACAACAGGGCTACAAAAAAGGTTCAAGAATGTCTTAATGTTGATTTTCTTGAAGAACAAGAAAATTCTAAAGGTAAAGGTCCTGATTGGATGTTTGATCTTGATTTAATGTCTTCATCAATGAATTATGTACCTGTAAGGGAAGAAAATCAAGCTGCTCCCACTGAAGAAGAAGCACAGTACATTGTTCATGATATTAATTTAAGATCTGAAGATGAGCCAAATGATAATGCCAATGATGAGAAGAAGAGTACTTCTGAGCCTCAAGGTACTGCTGAACCTAACAGTACTGTTGATCCTCAAAGTACTGTTCCACCACAAATACCAGTATCTGATGAAGATCAAGCCATTCAAGATGAACTTAGTAGGATGCTTTTTCAAGAAACAATGGCTAAGTCTTATGAAGATGAACAAAGGAGAGCTTATGAGGCAGAAAAGAAGAAGACTAAAGGCACTGACAGTACTTTACCCCAAAGTGCTGCTAATCCATTTGAAAGTACTTTTCAACCATTAGATACTTCAAATTGGATAAATACTGATGATGTGAATGATTCTAATATGCCTGACTTAGAAGATACTGATGATTTGAATGGTCCAAACAAGATTACCTTAGAAGACACTGATGGTGAATTGGATCAAGAAGGCATTTTCTCAGATTCTAATGAAGATCCTGATTTAACTAATTTGGAAGATAATCTTAAAGTCTCACCAACTCCTACTCTCAGAATTCACAAAACTCATCCTGTTACCAACATAATTGGACCCTCAGCTTCAGGTGTGCTCACAAGGACTAAGGCTAAGAATATGTCTCAACAACATACCTCTTTACTTAGTTTTATCTACAAGCAAAACAAGGTGAATCATAAGGATCAGAAGTTGTGTTTATTTGCTTGTTTTCTATCTCAAGAAGAGCCAAAGAATATCAAACAAGCATTAGCCAAGGAGAGTTGGGTGGAAGCTATGCAAGAAGAACTCATACAGTTTAAACTTCAAGAAGTATGGGTATTATGTGATCTACCTGATGGTAAGAGACTGACTGGAACAAAATGGGTCTTCAGGGTAAAAAGAGACGAAAGAGGGAATGTTATCAAGAATAAGGCAAGGTTAGTGGCTCAAGGATATAGACAGAAAGAATGAGTAGACTATGATGAAGTTTTTGCTCCTGTGGCAAGGATTGAAGCCATCAGGCTCTTTTTGGCTTTTGCATCCTATATGGGATTTCCTGTATATCAAATGGATGTTAAAAGTGCTTTTCTATATGGCAAAATTACAGAAGAAGTTTATGTCAAACAGCCTCCTGGTTTTGAAGATCCTTAATTGGTTCCAAACGGTCAACTAAGTTTCCCAGGTGATGGTCAACCAATTCAAACGTCTAAAACCAACTAACCAAGGAGTACAGTGTATTCCCGGGTCGTTATGTCCCAACGAGGTAAGTAATTGTATTAAAAAAACATTTAAAGTGATCGGGTGATTTAACAGAAGGATCAGGAATTTGGTTTGAATGGTTATACTATGAGATTATAAATGAAAATGACTTAAAAACACTATTGGAACAATTACTGATGATCAGATAACCTAGAAACGTAAGTAAACCTAAAAACGCGCGTTTGAGTTAAAAATAACGCGAACGCGCAAAATAAAAAGTGAAACGTGAGCAAATAAAGTCCTACGAACGTGAAAATTATATTTTTACAATCCTAATGACTTAAGAAAGTTTTTAGAAAATTAAAATTAATTTTTACACTATTTAATTAACTACTATTAATTAATTATTAATTACTTTTTAATTAACTAAATTACACTAATTATTAATTAATTATGAAAATTAACTAGAAAAATGAAAATTAAATTTAGAAAAATCTAAAATATTATAAAACTAATTTTAAAACAGAAAACCTAATTTTTCTACTTTTTAATTATTTAATATTAATTAAAACTAATTATTTAATTAATTTAAACTAAATTAAATTATAAAAAATACTAAAGGAACAAGGAAAAATCTGAAAAAATTCCTAAAATTATTTTAACTAAAAAGGACTCTAAGAAAAATTTAAAAATGAAAAGTGCTTATAAATAAGCAGAAAATAAGCCAAAATGGCTTAAATAGAAGCTATCACTTTCTTAATTTTTGTCTTTTTAAAAATTTTCTTTTACAAACCTGTTAAACTACTCAAAATAAGAGACTTTTGTGAAGGAACTTTTGGTGGAACTCAAAAATAAGCTGTGTGCTAAGCCAAAAAGCCAAAACAGTTTGACTTTCCTTGACCAACAAGGAAATAAGCTCAAATAAGCTTGTGTGGGGTCCACAATGGTGGAATCTGGTTTACTTAAGTCAAGTGGACAATTATGAGCAAGAAACAACTAAATGTACCCACTGATTAAGCAATAAGCACACTAATAAGCTCAAAATTTCTAGGCTGAGACAGATTTGGGGACACACTTTCAAACCAAAACCAGGTGGGGTCCACAATGGTTAAAAGCTCAAGCTTGGTTGAAACAGCTAGCCTACTAGCTTGTGAACACTTAGGAAGCAAAAGCAAGCCCTGGGGCCCACAATGGTGGCCACAGTTAACCACCAAATGTGGTGGTGTGGTGGTGATGGACTGCTGCACAGGGGAAAGGATTGCCCTGCAGCTTCTTTGGGTGGCTGTGGGGCCCGGTAAAAAATTCACTAAAATAAGCTGAAGATGGGAAAATAAAGATAAGCTAGGGGACTAGCTTTCCTAAAAAGCACAAGGTCTAGATCCTTACTCTAAATTCACAAAAATTCTTCCCATTTTGGCAAAATTAGAAACATACAACTTTGACTTTTTACCATTAACACTAAAGGCTGATTTTGTTGAGCTTTAATCACATCTATTAAACTGAAAACATGATTTTAAGTTACTAAGTGATAGAAATAAGCTTATGCTAACATTTATGAAGCTAAAATGAGTGATGGGGGGGGGGGGGGGGTAAACAATGTGTAACAGTGACTATTATGCCCACAATAAGGATGTTTTGACTTTTCTTATGAAAAAGACTATTATTTTACCACTCCACAGACCTAATATACCCTAACAAGATGTGTTACAACCTTAGTTATCCACAGAAACACAAGTGAGCTCAGGGAACTCACTCATCCAAACACCCCTTTTACTTAACTGTTTTGAGGTTTTTCAAAGCAAATGGATGATCTAAACTTAACTACTGATGCAAGAGGATATAAGTAACTATAATAGATGAAATTAAGCTAGTATTATGCAAAAACAAACACTGATAAGGATTATAACTAAAAATGCAATAATTAGTAGTTCACTACCAAACTAAGTGAATACAAGATCCATTGCTCATACAGAAACACAAAAGCAACCATTCTACTCTATTACACAGAATAAGCTATAAAATTTCAAATAAGCACACCATTTATATGCTACAGTACTATGCAAGAAATTGAGAAAATGGCTTACAAGGGCTATCCAGCTCAGAACAAGGTAGCCAAGCATTCAAATCACAAACCTATACATCCCATGGAGTTCTAATACCACTGCCATCCCTTACTTACAGTGCTCCTTGCATCTTCAATCTTTTTTTCCTTTTTTTTTTTTTTTTTTTTTTTTTTTTTTTAATTTTTCAATGGATTTTCTCTTTTTTCTGTATTTTGATCTTTTAATACTAAACTGATTTTTTATGCTTTATATCAACTTATAGAAGCTAAATGGGGGCTTATATGAGCATTCAAGTCCAAAGCATCCACTATAAACAATATGACATAAATTTGAAATTTTTAATTAAAAGTGCAAACTTGAGATTTTATAATAGAACAGTGAATTAAACTGAGTGGAATAAGTTTAAAAATACAGGAAAAGAGATTACAATTGCTTTTAAACAAACTATTACAACTACTTTGAAATCTAAATTAAATTCGACATTATTTTTGCTAAAAAAAACTACACACTGGTTCTTGCTCCATCTCTTTCTTTATATAGCTTGAATTAGGGTTTAGGAGATCCCTTTGTCTTTTCCCAGCAATAGAATTAGCCCTAGGATGATGGAAATTCAATCTTGGCCGTTTAACATTTTTGCCGCCAAAATTCTTTTTGGCCTTTTCTTAGAATAATTGGAGCCAGTGGTGATAGTTTTTGGAGTGGAGTGTTTGGAAGAGGTATAGGGTGTAGGGTGTTGAGTGTGGCAGAGGAGGGGGGAGGTGGAAGTGTGATGATGGTGTTTGGATGTTGTGGCAGGGTCACGGGTATGTTTGGGGGAGGAGGTGGTCAAACAAAGGTGACCGTGTTTTTTTTATTTATTAAAACGGTGGGGTTGGATGGGCTGTGGTGAGGTTTGGGCTTTTGGAGTGATGGGCTGGGGGGGTTAAAAGGTGTGGATTGGATTGGGTCGAATTTGGATTAAGGGAGAAGTAATATTAAGCATGGTCCGTTTGGTTTGTTTGAAATTTGCACAAGGACCAAATTTGTAACTTGGCTGAAAATTAAGGGTCACACATGCCATCTTTCCAAAGTATTTATAAGGTCCACTCTTGCCACATTTCATAATCCAAGGACTATAAATACAATTTTTCACTTTTGAAAATCCCGGGGACTAAACTTGCCAAAATTCAAAGTTGAGGGGTTAAAAGTGAAAATTTCCAAAAGTTATAAAAAATGGATTATTTTGCCAAGTCTAAATAGTACAAAGGTTTTGAATGATAATTTTCCATTTTTTGAAAACCCAAGGACCATTTTTGCTATTTTTGAAACTTCAGGGACCAAACATGTGATTTTCTCAAACTTTTTACCCAAGTATCGTTTTTGATAATTTTTTGACTTTAGAAAACCTTGGGTTGACTTTTCTTTCATTTTAAACTTCCAGGGACTAGTTTTGTCAATTTTTGAAACTTGAGGGACTGAAACTGCCAATTATGCAAACTTTGTTCGTTTTTCATTTGTTTTTAAACATTTTGTATCTAAAACATATAAAACACACTTTTGGGATAATTTCTGTATTTTGATGCGTTTCTGAGTGTTTTTGGATGTTTTGGCAGTTCAGATACGATAAAAATGATGAGTATTTACACACTCATCAATCTCCCACACTAAACTATTGCTAGTCCCTAGCAATCTTTTGAGAAAAACTTAATGGGTTTGAAACTCTTTACCAAAAGCCATTACTTCTGGAGTAGCCAAATGTATCAGTTCGAGTAAGAACTGTGGTCCACTTGATAACCATGTGATTTTGAGCAAACCACCAGTTGTCAACGGATTTGATTAGTCTTTACCAAAAGCCGTTTGCTTCTGGACTAGCCAGCTCTTGATGGAAAAGTCAACATCTTGGTGAGATGATTACCAATTATGGATTTTCCACGGCCTTTACCACAAGCCATAATCTTGTGGGCTAGCCAACTCATTCGCTTTATGGGATATGGCGAGTTGATTTACCATACAATTTTGGGCAAATTGCAAGCCATCAACGGGTTTGAGATATCTTTACCAAGAGCCGTTTGCTCCTGGATTAGCCAATCCTTTTTGTCGTTTAGACACGACGGACTGATTACCACAAAAATTTTGAAATAAAGTGAAAAATTTTTGAAAAATTTGGGCCAAAATGGGGGTACTTAGAAAGTATTTTGCGATAAAATTCGCTAGAATTCCCCCCCCCCCCCCCCCCCCCCCACACACTTAGAATTGAATATTGTCCTCAATATTCAATGTCCCGGCTATTATGCCGAATCTATGAACGTAAAAAGATAATATTCTACACTAACTGCATAAATTAACGTTTTGTATTTTTCACTTTATTTATCTGTACATACAATCACACTTTTTTTTTTTTTTTTTTTTTTATTTTTTTTTTTTTGAAACTGAACTTATATACATAAACAGTGGGGAGGGGGGGGGGGGGTTGGCCATTCCCCCACACTAGGGTGGTACAAAGTAGAAAGAAATCAGAGATACGGGTGAAAACCCATATTGTGCTATTGTTTTTGTTTATCGAGTCGCTAGCTTGACTCGATCCACGAATTCAATTGTCTTTGGGGAATGTTTGGAGATCCGGGACAACCATGGATGGTATGTCCTCTCCAAAGTAATGTTTCAAACGATGTCCATTCACTTTGAAATTAGGACCGTCATTTTGAGATAACTCGACGGTGCCATAAGGAGAAACTTTAACGATAGTGAATGGACCAGTCCATCGGGTTTTGAGCTTTCCCGAGAAGATCTTGAGTCTAGAGTTGAAAAGAAGGACTCGATCACCAACATTGAAAACGCGGTTTTTGATTTTTTAGTCATGAATCTTCTTTGTCTTTTCTTTGTAGATCAAAGAGTTCTCGTAAGCTTGATCACGAAGTTCATTTAATTCATTCAATTGAACTTTCCGATGATCACCCGCAGTTTTGAGGTCAAAATTTGCATGCTTGAGGGCCCAATAGGCTTTATGCTCAAGCTCGATCGGCAGATGGCATGCTTTCCCGTACATAAGCTTGTAAGGCGTACACTCGATGGGTGTTTTGTAAGCTGTACGGAAAGCCCAAAGTGCATCATCTAATTTATCCGACCAAGATGCACGATTTTCACCAACGGTTCTTTCCAATATTCTCTTAATGCCTCGATTGGAAACTTCTACTTGTCCACTTGTTTGAGGGTGGTACGCAGTAGAAAGACGGTGAGTTACACCATAGTTTTGCATGACTTTATCGAATTTGTCATTGCAAAAATGCGTACCACGATCACTAATTATAGCACGTGGAGTTCCAAATCGAGCAAAGAGAGCTTTCAAAAACTTCACAACTACTCGGGCATCATTTGTGGGTAAAGCTTTCGCTTAAACCCATTTTGACAAATAGTCAACAGCGACGAGTATGTACTTATTTCCATGAGATGAAGGAAATGGCCCCATAAAGTCGATGCCCCATACGTCAAAGATTTCACAAACTTGGATTGCATTTTGTGGCATTTCATTCTTTTGTGAAATATTCCCGTGACGTTGACAAGCGTCACAGGATTTGACCAATTCTTGGGCATCCTTATAAATCGTGGGCCAAAAGAAACCGGAGTCAAACACCTTTTTGGCGGTGTAATTTGGATTGTGGTGGCCCCCCGTGGGACCAGCATGGCAAGCCTTGAGAATTTCAGTTGCTTCTTGACCATATACACCGCCGGATGACTTGATCCGCACAGATTTTGAAAAGGTAGGGGTCGTCCCAGAAATAATGTTTCACATCCTTAAAGAATTTATTTTTCTGTTGGGATGACATCCCTTTCACAACAAAGTTACCCGCAAGGTAGTTTGCAGAATCGGTAAACCATGGGGTAACAGAATCTCCACGAAAGGCAACCGCATTGAGTGTCTCGAGAGGGAAGGTTTCATTAATTTCCTTCTTTTCAGAGACATCTTGGTGGGGGTTTTCCAAACGGGAGAGATGATCAGCAGCTAGGTTCTCAGCTCCTTTTTTATCACGAATGACGATATCAAATTCCTGCAGGAGGAGAACCCAACGAAGAAGTCTCGGCTTTGCATCTTGTTTTGCAAAAAGGTACTTCAAAGTCGAGTGATCCGTATACACTATGCTTTTGGTCAAGATTAAATATGACCGGAATTTTTCAAAGGCATACACCACAACTAATAATTCTTTTTCAGTGGTGGTGTAATGACTTTGAGCCTCGGTCATCGTTTTGCTTGCATAGTGTATAGGCTGAAAGTGTTTAGACCTGCGTTGCCCCAAGACTGCCCCTATAGCATAATCACTAGCATCACACATAAGTTCAAAGGGCAAGTCCCAATCGGGGGCAACAAGAATAGGTGCCTCAGTAAGCTTTTTCTTTAGAGTTTCAAAAGCTTCTACGCACTCAGGTGATAAGATAAAAGGAGCATCCTTTTCGAGGAGATGGGTCATAGGCCGGACGATCTTAGAAAAAGCTTGAATAAACCTACGGTAAAAACCGGCATGACCCAAAAAGCTCCTAATACCTTTGACGGTAGTGGGATGAGGTAATTTTGCAATGACATCAATTTTGGCTTTGTCAACCTCAATCCCATTCTTTGAAATTTTATAGCCGAGGACAATGCCCTCTTTGACCATAAAGTGACTCTTCTCCCAATTTAGACACAACTTTGTGTCTTCACAACGTTTGAGCATGTTGTCTAAATGGGAGAGACATGATTGAAACGAATCCCCAATGACCGAAAAATCTTCCATGAAGACCTCCATAGTTTTCCCGATCATGTCGGAAAATATGGACATCATACATATTTGAAACGTGCCCGGAGCATTACATAAACCAAATGGCATACGTTTATAAGCAAAAGTTCCATAGGGGCACGTGAAAGTGGTCTTTTCCTGATCTTGCGGATCAATGGGAATCTGAAAGTAACCCGAGAAACCATCGAGGAAGCAATAGTACTCATTCCCCGCTAATCTCTCGAGCATCTGATCCATAAAGGGCAGAGGAAAATGATCTTTGCGGGTGGCGTCATTTAACTTGCGATAGTCAATGCAGACACGCCAACCCGTAACTAAACGAGTTGGAATCAACTCATTTTCCTCGTTTGTGACAACAGTAATGCCACCCTTTTTTGGAACACAATGTATTGGGCTAACCCAAGGACTGTCCGAGATAGGGTAAATTAATCCAGCATCAAGAAGTTTTAACACTTCTTGTTTAATGACCTCATGAATTTTCGGATTCACCCTTCTTTGGTGTTGGACTGCTGGTTTGAAGTCATCCTCCATTAAAATTTTGTGAGTACAAAATTCAGGGTCAATGCCCTTGATGTCGGAGAGTCTCCAAGCAATTGCTTGTTTATGTGACTTCAAAACCTTTATGAGAGCAGCCTTTTCCTCAACACTTAAATTTTTAGCAATTATGACGGGTAATTTATCATCACCCTCCAGAAATGCATATTCAAGATGAGGCGGTAAGTCCTTAAGTTCAACCACAGGAAAGTCATCAGTTATTTCAACATTTTTGACTTCCTCTTTATGAAGTACTTTTGGAGGAAGAGGGGGAGATGGATCTTCGTTTAACAATTTTTCTAGCAAAAGAATATCCCCCTCAGGATCAAGATAGTCCTCATCAAATTTACCCGAAATTGAACTATCTTGGGCGAGAAAAGCCTCGACCTCTTCCAAAAGGAAGTCACTTCCCTCAAAAGGAGTGAGAGAAGGGGAAGAGTCGAATATGATAGGCTCAGTAGATGGAGTGGGACTGCCACTCGGAACGTAACCAAGAAGTTCTTGAGAGTACTCCTTAGACGCAACAACAATGACATCAATTCGGTTTACCGATTCGGCGTCATAATTAGAGGAGTACCTCGAAGTTTGATCGAGGTTAAACATTACAGCTTCATTACCAACACGAAGAGTTATTTCCTCTTCGTGCACATCGATTAACGCACGACTCGTCCTTAAGAATCCTCTCCCAAGAATGAGAGGAACTCGCCGGTCAGCATCGAAATCAACAACCACAAAATCTGCCGGAAAGTGGAAGTTTCCCACCTTTACAAATACATCCTCGGCAATGCCGAGGGGGCGAGATGTTGAGCGGTCTGCAAGCTTGAGAGTCATGCAGGTGGTGGTGAGTTCCGGAAGAGATAGCTTTTTCCATATTGAATAAGGCATCAAGTTGATGCTTGCACCTAGATCGGCCAAGGCGAAGCACTCAACCATTCCGGGGAAAACACATGGAATGAGAAATTTTCCCGGATCTCCTAGCTTCTCGGGAAGCTGTTTCATAAGAACTGCAGAGCAGTTTTCATTGAGTGGAGTTCGTGCCATCTCAAATAGCTTCTCTTTATTGTTCAACAGATTTTTGATTGTTGATGCAAATTTAGGCATCAAAAGGAGAGCATCCGTGAAGCTGATATCAAAATGAATATCTCAGAAAATTTGAAAAAACTTTTCCATTTGATGATTTGCTTTTTCGCGGAGCTTTTGGTCTTGTAACCGAGATGGATATGGTAGTGAAGGTTTGGATTTAGGGTTCTCTTCAGGAGTTGTTGGTGGCTCAAAGACAACTCCTAGTTTTGGTACGGTTTCTGGTACAACCTGAGGATGGACGTGTGCGGTACTTCGTGGGCTAGTAAATTGCACCTTGTCCTTTGTCACCTCAGGCTCACTTTCTACTACCTTGGGAGGAGAAGAAGAGGTAGTAGGAGCTTTGGGTCCATCATAGGAAACACCACTTCTTGTTGTGATCGCTTTAACACCGCCCCTCGGATTAGCGATCGTGTTGCTAGGTAAAGTAATACCTGAGCCTGAGGGTCGATCATTTAAAGACTTCTTAAGGTCAGCGATCTGAGTCATCATTACCCTATTCATTTCCTCCTGAGATTTCATGAATTGCCTCAACAACTCATCATGTGATAGGCCAGTTGGAACAATTGCTTAAGTATGGTAAGGAGGAGCTTGGTTAGGGTAATTCTGAGTAGTTGGAGTGATGGCTTGATTTTGATTGGGAAAATTTTGAGCCCGGTTATTTTGATGAGAACCGTGGTTTTGAAAATTTCCCTGATGTTGGTTGCCATGTCCATGAGAATTGTTTCCCTGATAGTTGTTTTGACCTTGGTTTCGATTGTAGTTTCCTTGATTTTGGAAACCTTGATTTTGGTTATGATGGAAACCTTGGTTTTAGGTTTGATTGACATTTCCTTGGTTTTGGTAACCTTGGTTTGTTCGATTCTGATTTTGGTTCTGGTTACGGTTTGGGACATTAGGGTTTTGATTGAATCCGGGAGGTCCAAGGAAATTGTTAGAACGATAGCTAAGAAGATTGCGGTCCCCATACGGTTGGTAGTTATTACCTCCCGAATTATAGGAACCTTGAGCAGCATATACGTCCTTATGAGTGTAACCACTAGTGGCTGGACACTCGGAATATGAATGTGGACCTCCACAAGTTTCACAACTTTGATTAACGGCTTTGGCTTGTTGATTTTGGACTTGTTGATTTTGGATACTTTGGTTCATCCTCAACATAGCCGTAGCGAAATCATCCATCTTTTTAGTGAGGATCACTATTTCAGAAGATGCTGGAGTGACAGACTTACATGACTCTTCCCTCTCAGCTGAGGAATCCCAAAAATTATGGTGGGCAGTCATGTTCTCAATGAGATCATAGCACTCTTCGGGGCGCCTTTTCATAAAGGTCCCACCAGCAGCAGCATTGAGAATATCACGGTGTCTCAATGTCAACCCATTATAGAAAGTATCTATTTGGGTAACGAGTAACATGTTATGGTTAGGACACCGATCAATTGAGAGCTTATAGCGTTCCCATGCCTCAAATAGAGACTCTTCGGGATGCTGACGAAAGTTACTAATGTCATTTCGTAACTTAGAAACCATGGATGGTGGAAAGTATTTGGCTAAAAATTTAGTCACCATTTCTTTGAAAGTGTGAATCGAATTCTTAGGAAGTCGATCAAACCATGCAGTGGCATGATGGGTTAGAGAATAGGGGAAAAGAGATAGACGAAGGGCATCATCGGAGACACCATTCTGCTTCATGCTTTGGGTGACGGTAAGAAACTTATCAAGATGCTTGTTTGCATCATCACCAGGTAAACCATGAAATTGGCACGAATTCTGGACTTGTTGTATCATGTGATGCTTAAGTCCAAAATCAGTGGCAGCAATGTTAAGAGGGGCAATGGGGCCGCCTCTTCCGAGCATTGTGGGTTGACACAACTCCTCCATCGTTCGGAGATCAGGGGCTGCATCATCTATGATGGGTGGTTCTTGATTACCGTCCATTCTCGGAACTGGATCCTCAACAATAGGACGTAACTCAGTTACGTTTTTCAGTTGACGATTTCGTTTCGATTGTGAACGAGTGCGCATGCACTAACACAAAATTTCAATAAAACAAGATTGAGGCAAATCAACAGTGAACTTAAACCAATAATCACAAGTGAATGACTTCTTTAAGAAAGGTACACCACTCACTAGGATACAAAGGCAAGTTTTAATCTTTGGTTTGTGAACTTATTATGTCCACACCCCCAGTTGGTAGGTGTTCTGCCTTGGTTTGTGACGGTTTGTTTTTATGTAGTTTATTATTCACAAGAAAAAGATGAATGTTTTTGGGCTTTTGTGTATGGGTTAAAAACTTTTGGACAATATTTTTGGTATCGTTTCGTTTACCAAAATCGAATCTCTTTAAGAATCACCTTAAAAGAAACGCGATATAGAAAACGTAACGATATGTTTTGTTTGTTTTTTATTTTTTTTGGTGTTGTTAACACTTTAGGAAAAGTGTTAATGACGTTTTTGTTTTATGATTTAAATTTACAACAAGGTGGTGGGTTTATACAGTGATGAATGAAAAACCACTAATCTCTAAGAAACGTTTTAAACACGCAGCTACCTCCCCGGCAGCGGCGCCAAATTTTGATTAGTTCTAAACGGTCAACTAAGTTTCCCAGGTGATGGTCAACCAAGTCAAACGTCTAAAACCAACTAACTAAGGAGTACAGTGTATTCCCGGGTCGTTATGTCCCAGGAGGTAAGCAATTGTATTCAAAAACGTTTAAAGTGATCGGGTGATTTAACAGAAGGACCAGGAATTTGGTTTGAATGGTTATACTATTGGAACAATTACTGATGATCAGATAACCTAGAAACGTAAGTAAGCCTAAAAACGCGCGTTTGAGTTAAAAATAACGCGAACGCGCAAATAAAAAGTGAAACGTGAGCAAATAAAGTCCTACGAATGTGAAAATTATTTTTTTACAATCCTAATGACTTAAGAAAGTTTTTAGAAAATTAAAATTAATTTTTACACTATTTAATTAATTACTATTAATTAATTACTAATTATTAATTACTTTTTAATTAACTAAATTACACTAATTATTAATTAATTATGAAAATTAACTAGAAAAATGAAAATTAAATTTAGAAAGATCTAAAATATTATAAAACTAATTTTAAAACAGAAAACCTAATTTTTCTACTTTTTAATTATTTAATATTAATTAAAACTAATTATTTAATTAATTTAAACTAAATTAAATTATAAAAAATACTAAATGAACAAGGAAAAATCTGAAAAAATTCCTAAAATTATTTTAACTAAAAAGGACCCTAAGAAAAATTTAAAAATAAAAAGTGCTTATAAATAAGCAGAAAATAAGCCAAAATGGCTTAAATAGAAGGTATCACTTTCTTAATTTTTGTCTTTTTTCAAATTTTCTTTTACAAACCTGTTAAACTACTCAAAATAAGAGACTTTTGTGAAGGAACTTTTGGTGGAACTCAAAAATAAGCTGTGTGCTAAGCCAAAAAGCCAAACAGTTTGACTTTCCTTAAACAACAAGGAAATAAGCTCAAATAAGCTTGTGTGGGGTCCACAATGGTGGAATCTGGTTTACTTAAGTCAAGTGGACAATTATGACCAAGAAAAAACTAAATGTACCCACTGATTAAGCAATAAGCACACTAATAAGCTCAAAATTTCTAGGCTGAGACAGATTTGGGGACACACTTTCAAACCAAAACCAGGTGGGGTCCATAATGGTTAAAAGCTCAAGCTTGGTTGAAACAGCTAGCCTACTAGCTTGTGAACACTTAGGAAGCAAAAGCAAGCCCTGGGGCCCACAATGGTGGCCACAGTTAACCACCAAATGTGGTGGTGTGGTGGTGATGGACTGCTGCACAGGGGAAAGGATTGTCCTGCAGCCTACTTTGGGTGGTTGTGGGGCCCAGTAAATAATTCACTAAAATAAGCTGAAGATGGGAAAATAAAGATAAGCTGGGGGACTAACTTTCCTAAAAAGCACAAGGTCTAGATCCTTACTCTAAATTCACAAAAATTCTTCCCATTTTGGCAAAATCAGAAACATACAACTTTGACTTTTTACCATTAACACTAAAGGCTGACTTTGTTGAGCTTTAATCACATCTATTAAACTAAAAACATGATTTTAAGTTACTAAGTGATAGAAATAAGCTTATGCTAACATTTATGAAGCTAAAATGAGTGATGGGGGGGGGGGGGGGGGGGAACAATGTGTAACAGTGACTGTTATGCCCACAATAAGGATGTTTTGACTTTTCTTATGAAAAAGACTATTATTTTACCACTCCACAGACCTAATATACCCTAACAAGATGTGTTACAACCTTAGTTATCCACAGAAACACAAGTGAGCTCAGGGAACTCACTCATCCAAACACCCATTTTACTTAACTGTTTTGAGGTTTTTCAAAGCAAATGGATGATCTAAACTTAACTACTGATGCAAGAGGATATAAGTAACTATAATAGATGAAATTAAGCTAGTATTATGCAGAAACAAACACTGATAAGGATTATAACTAAAAATGCAATAATTAGTAGTTCACTACCAAACTAAGTGAATACAAGATCCATTGCTCATACAGAAACACAAAAGCAACCATTCTACTCTATTACACAGAATAAGCTATAAAATTTCAAATAAGCACACCATTTATATGCTACAGTACTATGCAAGAAATTGAGAAAATGGCTTACAAGGGCTATCCAGCTCAGAACAAGGTAGCCAAGCATTCAAATCACAAACCTATACTCCCCATGGAGTTCTAATACCACTGCCATCCCTTACTTACAGTGATCCTTGCATCTTCAATCTTTTTTTCCTTTTTTTTTTATATTTTTCAATGGATTTTCTCTTTTTTTTGTATTTTGATCTTTTAATACTAAACTGATTTTTTATGCTTTATATCAGCTTATAGAAGCTAAATGGGGGCTTATATGAGCATTCAAGTCTAAAGCATCCACTATAAACAATATGATATAAATTTGAAAATTTTAATTAAAAGTGCAAACTTGAGATTTTATAATAGAACAGTGAATTAAACTGAATGGAATAAGTTTAAAAATACAGGAAAAGAGATTACAATTGCTTTTAAACAAACTATTACAACAACTTTGAAATCTAAATTAAATTCGACATTATTTTTGCTAAAAAAAACTACACACTGGTTCTTGCTCCATCTCTTTCTTTATATATGCTTGAATTAGGGTTTAGAAGATCCCTTTGTCTTTTCCCAGCAATAGAATTAGCCCTTGGATGATGGAAATTCAATCTTGGCCGTTTAACATTTTTGCCGCCAAAATTCTTTTTGGCCTTTTCTTAGAATAATTGGAGCCAGTGGTGATAGTTTTTGGAGTGGAGTGTTTGGAAGAGGTATAGGGTGTAGGGTGTTGAGTGTGGCAGAGGAGGGGGGAGGTGGAAGTGTGATGATGGTGTTTGGATGTTGTGGCAGGGTCACGGGTATGTTTGGGGGAGGAGGTGGTCAAACAAAGTTGACCGTGTTTTTTTATTTATTAAAACGGTGGGGTTGGATGGGCTGTGGTGAGGTTTGGGCTTTTGGAGTGATGGGCTGGGGGTGTTAAAAGGTGTGGATTGGATTGGGTGAAATTTAGATTAAGGGAGAAGTAATATTAAGCATGGTCCGTTTGGTTTGTTTGAAATTTGCACAAGGACCAAATTTGTAACTTGGCTGAAAATTAAGGGTCACACATGCCATCTTTCCAAAGTATTTATAAGGTCCACTCTTGCCACATTTCATAATCCAAGGACTATAAATACAATTTTTCACTTTTGAAAATCCCAGGGACTAAACTTGCCAAAATTCAAAGTTGAGGGGTTAAAAGTGAAAATTTCCAAAAGTTATCAAAAATGGTTTATTTTGCCATGTCTAAATAGTACAAAGGTTTTGAATGATAATTTTCCATTTTTTGAAAACCCAAGGACCATTTTTGCCATTTTTGAAACTTCAGGGACCAAACATGTAATTTTATCAAACTTTTTACCCAAGGATCGTTTTTGATAAGTTTTTGACTTTAGAAAACCTTGGGTTGACTTTTCTTTCATTTTAAACTTCCAGGGACTAGTTTTGTCAATTTTTGAAACTTGAGGGACTGAAACTGCCAATTGTGCAAACTTTGTTCGTTTTTCATTTGTTTTTAAACATTTTGCATCTAAAACATATAAAACACACTTTTGGGATAATTTTTGTATTTTGATGCGTTTCTAAGTGTTTTTGGATGTTTTGGCAGTTTAGATACGATAAAAATGATGAGTATTTACACACTCATCAATCCTGCACACCCAAACAAAGTCTACAAGGTTATCAAGGCCCTGTATGGCCTTCATCAAGCTCCAAGAGCATGGTATGAAAGACTTTCTAATTTTCTACTACAGCATGGTTACATGAGAGGAGCTATTGACAAGACTTTGTTTATCAAGAGAGATAAGAAGGATATCATGCTTGTCCAAGTGTATGTAGATGATATTATTTTTGGTGCTACTAAGCAATCTATGGTAAAGGAATTTGAAGATCTTATGCAGAAAGAGTTTCAGATGAGTTAAATGGGAGAATTAACATTCTTCTTGGGACTTCAAGTGAAACAGTCAAGCAGTGGAATATATATTTGTCAAGATAAGTATGTTGCAGATATTCTTAAGAGATTCAATTTCACAACTGTCAAGCCTACATCTACACCAGTAGATACTAACAAACCTTTGCAAAAAGATGAAGAAGGAGAAGATGTTGATGTCACACTATACAGGTCTATGATTGGCTGTCTCATGTATTTAACTGCATCAAGACCTGATATTACTTTTGCTGTATGTTTATGTGCAAGACATCAAGTTCATCCAAAGGTATCACACTTGAATGTTGTCAAGAGGATTTTCAGGTATCTTAGGCAACAACCTAAGCTAGGATTATGGTATCCTAGGGATTCACCTTTCCATCTACAAGCCTTTTTAGACAGTGATTATGCTGGAGATAACTATGACAGAAGATCCACAACTGGAGGATGCTAGTACCTTGGAAGCAGATTAGTCTCATGGCAATGTAAGAAGCAAACAATTGCAGCAACTTCTTCCACAGAAGCAGAGTATGTAACTGCTGCAAGTTGTCGTGCACAAGTACTTTGGTTGCAAAATCAGCTTTTGGATTATGGATTCAACTTCAAGAATACTCCTATCAACATTGATAATGAGAGTACAATCTGTATTGTGAAGAATCCAGTGTATCATTCCAAGACCAAGCACATTCAGATTAGACATCATTTTATAAGAGATTGCTATGAACACAGGCTTATCAATGTGGTTAAAGTTCATACTGATAATAATGTAGCTGATCTACTCACAAAGGGCTTTGATGTTTCAAGATTTACTTTTTTAGTTATGAGTATTGGCATGATTAATATGTAAGCTATTTTTTAGGGGAGGCATTAGTAGTCAGTAGTTATTCATTATTTGAGGGGAGGCTACATGTATCATTCAAAAGAAAAGTTATTTTATTCATCATTCAGAAAGAAGTTACTACAACCATTCCACAAGATCCATCATCACTAAGTTGTTACCAAGACACAGACACAGACACAGACACAGACAAGATAAGACAAACAAACAACCACCACAACCTACTACCAAGCTCCACATAACCTACTCCATAGGCCTTTTTCCCTTGCCCTCATAGCTCTGCTTTCCCTTCTGAGCAATCGTTCTCTTGTCATCAAAAGAAGCCTGCTTTTTTGGGCAAGCCGGGCCAAGAACTTGCTTGGGAGGTCTCTCCTTTCTTGGAGCCGGCCACTTCATTTTTTGTATTGCTGATTCCAGGGCTTGAGTTAAAGCATGTGGAAGCTCATTAGCCAGAGATGAACAAGGGACATACTTTTTCTTCTTGGGCTTTTTGTTGGTAGTGCTGGCTGCATCAGTTATGGAAGAGTTTGCAACACTCACTGATGAGGATGATTCATGGGGTCTCATAAACTCTACATGGGGAGGAAAGTAATCCAACCATCCTGGATCTTCAAACTCAGAATCAGAGTAGTAGCTTATCTCTGAATCTGTGGAGCCATCAGAGTCAGAGGAGATGTTCACAACAAGAATATGACTCATTGTTTTTACTAGTTTTTGTGTTCTGATAATGAAGGAAGAGATGAATGCAATTTGTTGTTGGTGATGTTGCTTTTATAGGCAAAGTAAATGTAAATGGTCATTTAATGAAGTGTATTGAAGTTCACTTACCATGGTAGCTTTGGGAATTAATTTGGGGAGATAGTCATTACTCAGGGTTGACTTTCAAAGATATTTTGGTTAAATAGTCAACTTTCAAGATATTTTGCTTGGAAAGTACTTTGGTCAACATACTGTGTGGGTTTATACCTGAAGTTACTGCTCCATATTTTATGGAACATACTGCTTGGTGATATAAAGGGTACGCTGACGTGTCAGATACTGTTCCAACGATCAAATTTGCGGGTAACAAACTTTCGAAAGATATGGGGATAATCACTTTCAAAAATAACGGTAAAATTATTAATTAACCGTGATTTTTTGTATTTTATCCTTATATACCTCATATCTTTTCTTATTTATTCACTCGTACCTATTCACCTTTCTTGTTCATCAAACTCATTCATCTAATTCACCGATTACAACTATTCTCTCTAAACCTAATCACAATGGCACATCGACCAACCAACACCAAACACAACATGATAGCTAACCTTGAGAAAACACAACATAACCTTGATTTTCATGGAATTATTGATTTTCTCACTGGAACCAACATCTGTTACTCAATCTTAGTCAACCCATAGATTATTGGACCTTGGATACATGAGTTTTGGGATACAGCAAGGTCAGAGGTTGAAGATGGAGAGGATATTATACTTGCTACAGTTGCTAGGAGAGCTATTTGTATCACAGAAGTAACAATCAGAGAAGCTCTGTTATTTGAAGATGAGGGAGGCTCTGTTTTGTTTGGTAAACAAGAAGTTTGGAATACACTTAGAGACATTGGGTATGAAGGTGCGTTGACTAAGCTTACTTTTCAGAAATCCATGGTTAGTCCTCATTGGAAGTTTCTTATTCATGTTTTACTTCATTGTTTAAGTCCAAAGAGTACTCCTTGGGATCAATTTAGTCCTTCCATAGCTTCTGCATTTGTTGGCCTTATTACCAATCAACCCTTCAATTTCTCATACATGATCCTTGAAGGTATGCTCACACATATTAAGGTTGGTACACCTTTTCTAATGTATCCTAGATTTGTTCAACTTCTCTTAGAGAATCCATTAGATGGGATACCAAAACCTCGGGATTATGTACCCACAATTAGGATGCCACCTAAAGTGTTCACTTTTATGTCTCATAAGGGAGTAAATTTTTCGGGTAGGAATACACCTCTCAATGCTTATATGTTAGAGGTAGCTCAAGCTGTTAGGGATGAAGAAGATAATAGTGGTTCTGCACATTCTGATAATGCTGATCAACCTGATTCTACTGAGCACTCTGCATCAGTACATACCCCTACACCACCTATTGTTTCACCTCAGCATGATGTTTCTAGTGAAAGGACTCCCTCAGTGTCAGCTTCCTTGGATAAATCTGTTTCTGCTAAAGGTACTTCTCCACAAAGTACTTTTCTAAAGGTACTGCTTTAGAGCATACACACGTACCTACTCCCAATGATTATACTTCCACAAGTGGGATTCAAACACCTAGAGGAGATGAGGGAATTGAAGGTGCTTTGAGTACTTCTGCTTTGACTAGAGAATTGAAGAAGATGAAGACAACTGTTAATGCTCAAGCTGCAGAAATCAAGAAGTTAAGAAAGAAGTTCAGAAGGTTGAAGAAATTTGTTTGGCCTCTTGTTCAGAATTTTAGAGTTTATGTGAAAGAAAAGAAACAATCTCAGAAATCAAAGTCTAAATCTTCAAAGAAGTCTTCTACATCTAAGAGGAGGCATAGGAAGTCATCATCTACCAAATTGGGGAGGAATCAAGATGAGAATTTGGATAGAGATGATGCTGAGATTAAATATTCAGAAGATGCTCACCTTTGGCAATATCCAGAAAGTCCAAAGACTCTTGTACCAGAAAAATACATTGAAGAGGATGTAAATATTTCACAAGAGGGAGATATTGAGCAAGAAGTTGCTCAAGAAGATGTTGAGCAAGAAATTGTTGAGCAGGATGTTGATGCACAGAATATTCAAAGTACTCAAATTCAAAGTGCTGATGTTCAAAGTACTGCTGCAGAAAACATAAGTCTGCAAGGTACTGCTGAGCAAGGTAATTCTACTATGAATATTGATGAAAGTGGAGTTATTGCAGCTGGACCTTCTACAATGAATTATGAAGATGAAGCTGGTCGTTCTACTTTTATACAGCAAGAAGAAGTTAAGGTGCATACTGCAAGTGATGATGAAACAATTGCTCAGATTATGATGAATTTGAATAGATCTACTAGAGGAATACATATTTCTGAGCATGCACAACAAGTTGTTGAAAGTACTTCTGAATCTAAAGAGTTAGATCCCAAAGAAAAGGGAAAGGGATCAAGGTTCAGAAAGATATTAAGAAGAAAAAGAAGAAATTTTCTCTTGCTCAAATCAGAGAATTAAAGATTGCAGAGGATGCAGAGATTGCAAGAAAGCAACAAGCTAAGTATGATGCTGAGTATTTGGTAGAAGTTAGTAGGCCAATTACAAAGAAGCCAATGACTATTGCTCAGGAAAGAAACTGGATGATAAGTTTCTTGAAAAGAAGAGGATACAAAAACTTACACAAAATGAGGTATCCAGAGGTGAAAGCTCTGTGGGATAAAGTACAAGAAGATATCAGGAAAGAAGTAGAAAACTTTGTACCCATGGAAGTTGATAGAAAGAAGAAGTTAGAAGATATTAGAAAGGAACAAGCTGAGCAAAGAAGATTGAAAAGAAAGAAAGTAGTTCAAGATGATCAACTATCAAAAAGATTGAAGATGATTCATGAAGATACAGTTGATGAACTTAGAAACTATTTCAGAGTTGTAGATTTTGAGAATAAGAAGACTGAAGATTCTGGAAAGAAGTCCAAGATAATCTTATTCTCTGTGGTTGAATCAAAAGAAGGAAACTATCTTATGTTCAACAGAGAAGATGAAAGCTTCACTGTATTCAACATGTTATGGGACGTTTTGCATTTTATCACAAGAGCAGATCTCTATGACTTACATATGCAACTGCAGACATACTATGCAGAGATTGAAGCATCAGGAGTGGGATTAATTTTGCTTGGAGATTTAATTACCATCTGGGAAACTGAAGAAACAAGTGATGATCCTCTGTGGAATGATCAAGAGAATTGGGAAATCACAAGATGGAGATTCTTTGAGTCATCAGGAGTTCATGCACTAGAGATGGAAGATGGTACCATGATTCATATGCTTGCTAAGAGGAGATATCCATTGATTAGAGAAATTATGCTCAGAATGCTGGATCATGGAATGGAACTTGAAGATGAATCTGAGGTAGCTTTGGATGTTATCAAGCTATTTATCAGATGGACCAAGTCTGAAGAGTAATATTGCAAAATACTGGTATGATTTGTTTTGTATAATAAGTATTTTTCAAAGTACTGCAAAGACAAACAGTACTTTATCAAAGTACTGCTTGCTGATATAAACCAGTATAAGTCCTTTAAAATAAAAAATAAAATAAAAAGTTTTGATGTTTAAAAGAGAAGTAAAAGGATTTGAAAAGAAACACATGGTGTTAGTATTTATACTGCACAACAAATGGTAATCAACTCACCATGTTTAACAGACAAGAAATAGTTTGACTCATCAAGAGGGTACGACTCTGATGTGATAATCAAATCTGTTTTTAGTTTACAATTTACTAAAAATTGTATGGTTTCAACTCACCATATCTGTATAAGTGAAGAGTTGGCTAGCCCACAAGGAAAAATGGCTTGTGGTAAAGGCTGTGGAAAATCCATTTTTGGTAATTAGTTCACCATGATTGATATCAAAGAACTAACTAGTCCAAAAGCAAACGGCTATCGGTAAAGACTACTCAAATCCGTTGATAGCTGATGATTTGCTAAAAATCATTAATTTTTAATGATTCACCTCTCACAGGAGTTAACACACCTGGAAGTGATGAGAATAGTATGAAACTTTCAAAGATTTGATGACTATTGTACCAAAATATTGATGAGTTGCTGAGAAGATTTATTGCAAGAGAAGATGCTGATAAAGAGTACTTTGACACATGACTGATAGAAGATAAAGAGATAAAGAAACAATCTTTCTGAATGATTAAAGATTTTGAAGATCAAAGATAACAAAGAAACTTGAAATCAAGCAAGTGGAGTTCAAGTTAGGGGAGGATTGTTGGGATATAAAAGATCAAGGTACTTCTGTATGTCAAAGTACTGCTGCATGAAGAATAAAGTCAAAGTACTGCTAAAGATAAAAGTCAAAGTACTGCTGTTTACTGAAGAATGTTCAAAGTACTTTGAAGGAAACAAGGACTTATGTGCAATATTAGTTAAAGGATTAATGTGTAATATTGAACGAATATTCTAGAATTAGTTAGGGATAATGACTTATCGTTCAAGTTATATGTTGTAAACCGACTTAAGGTTATCTATATAAAGAGCCTTAAGAGGTATTAGTCGATATATGTTTTAGAGTTGTTCAAAGTCGATAAATAGTTAGGGATTGTTAGTGAATCTGTGTAACAAAGTAGGTTCAAAGTTTGGTTAATATAAAAGTTCTTCTTAAGCTTTGTGTTAGTAGATTCCGCATACGTTACAAGGTTAAACAGTGTTTCAATATTAATAGTGTTAAGTTTACTTAATATTATTAAACCTTTACAAGCTACAAAGTAGTTTGATCAGAGTACATCGATCCAACATTAAGGCTAAAGTTTCACTCCTAAATGTTGTAAAAATTTTAAAATTGGCGCTAAAATTACACTAACAAGTATTTCTCTTAGTTTTATTACACACCTACTATCGAACAAACAAACTCAAGTGAAATTGTATCCTATAAGGTATCATCATTTACCCTCCCCTTACACTTAGGATGAACATTGTCCCCAATGTTCAATTAAAGGATCTAAACACGACCATTTTTATAGGTTTACCACAAACCCAACTTCTCTCCTAGAAGCAATTCAACTGTTAGGTCAAATTGAATTTCTAGTGCAATAGGTTCTCCAATAACCATTCTCATATTTTAAAAATTGGAATTCCTATACTTTCCCATCGAGGTTTTCCAAAGACGATATTGGCCGATTCGGCTAGAACATATCCTAATATAACTCAACTATCAATATTTTAAAAGCCGGTTAATGAAAATGACATGTCTTACACAACATCCTAACAAAGGCAGGTGCGGAATTTAAATCACGCGTTTGAGATTTATAGATTTCTTGGTTTAGACTTTAGATGGTGCATTACATGATGATATCTTTGTTTGTTGAGTTCTTATTTTAACATGTTTTGGCTTCAAGAATACTTCATAGAAAATCTTGAAAAAAAGAGTCTAATTAAGGATACTTACCTTAATAGATCTTACAATTGTTTTATGATTTATCATTGAGATAAGACATATTTTATTTTTCAACAAATATGATTATCTAAAAGGACAAGGTTATTACTCTTATGAAAACAAGTATCTTAGTGAAAAGTGTGATGCATGAGTTTTACTTGTTTATGCAATGACACACGTTGTACTCGGTTATTTTCAAAATCCAATAACCTATATTTTTCAAACAAGTTATAAGTGTTTTCTTTTAACATAACCAGTCATGTTACAAAGGGAATGAAATGCATAGGATATAAATTATCCTTTTGAAGTGGATGTTATCTTCTTGAAGATTGATGATGTATTATATGTGACATTTTTACTTGACATGTGATTTTGAGTCTTGACTCGTTCATGAGCAAAGTCTACATATGTTGTTTGTTTGCTCATGTTTGGTTTTTCTGAAATGACACATTTACAAATTGCGTTGCAATGTAAATTGTTTTAATATTTCGGATGAAAGATCCAAGTCGTCAATCCTGCTTTGTTGTGTATTTTAAGCATCTTTTAAACATATTACTTTAATGTTGGAACACAACCATTGGACAAGAAGACTTAATATAACATCATTAACACAAGTATGAGTTATGATCCGATGCATATTCTTTATGTCTCGAGAAGGATGTCATTATTTTCATAACAATCGAGTGTGTTTGAGTATGTATGTTCAAGATGATATGTTTTGTTATATCTTGAAGCTAAACAAATAATGACTCCAATTTCATGTCCATACTCAAAATCTTGTCAATTAGATTCGATAATTATATCAATCATAATTTGAATAATTAATCGATATAAGCTCGAAATCTTTTTTGATCCTCACAATCACTTCTTTTAACAAAGAAAATAAGCAAATATTTATGGAATGTGCTCCATAAAATTTAATACTAGTTGTATGTGAGAGGTTAATAAAAATGACATGTTAAATTAATGATTCAAGATTGTCATTTATTTTTGTGTGCGAAGCCATTCATAGTTTTTGACATTTCATAGCTATAAAAATAATTATCCTAACGATTTTTATACAATACACAACTTATTTAAAACTAGTTTATGACTACATGTTTAAATCAATTCGTGTGTGTTCAAATACATGCAAGGTTCAAGAATATATTTTCTTTTACATAAATACTAATGTATTGTTATAAAATTTTTTCTTGATTAGACAAAATATGGCCAACCAAGATAAGTGCATGCAATGTTTTAGAAATCATATTTAAGAAGTGTTACATATTTTAAGGTGACTCAATTTAACACTTGAATCTTTGGAAAGATAATTGTGTAAGACAATTGTTTTCATCATACATAATCAACTTAGTCTACATATCTAAGTGATTTACTAAAACATTATAACATAAGTAAGCAATCAAAAACACATAATCATTTAGCATATCACACATAAAGATATTCGTAATCATTTGTATGTTTGATACAACAATGTAGACATAGCTTGATTTTGTTTTAAACCAAAATAATTTCCTCCCCGTTTAAAAAATTAGTTAAGATTGATATTTTTAAAATATGAAGACTCCATTTTTCAAAGATTCATTTACTAGAAGTGTCCGACTCGAAAGTAAGAGTAAAATGCAAGTTTTACGTTAAAATGTAACACAAGGTTTTGAACACTATGTAGTACCTTGAGTTTACGACTTATTTAAGTTTGGAATAAATCCTTGCAAGTATTTTTAAATGAAAGTAGACTCAACTACCTTTAAAACGGCGGGTGGCATGACTCCTACGGACTTACAATTGATTTTTTATGAATTTTCAAAGTTGACACTATTCTGGTGGAGGTCCCTTAAATAACCGACGGTCCCTTAGTGATAAAGGACCATATAGAGATAAGGGACTGCCACCAGTAAGAAAAAACACATTTTCGTGTAAAAATTTATTTTCTTCAAGCTAGTATATAAAGTGCATTTAACCAACAAAACTAGTAAAAATTAAGCAACACGGTACTCTAGCATAAGTTTAGCAACTTAGACACTTTTCATATTTAATTACTTTTAATGAGAAATTTGATACGTGGAAAGTACTTTATTTTAAAAACCATTTGTTTTGAAAACTAGAGCGACGTAGCTCTGATACCAATTGTAGAAACATAGAGGGGGGGGGGGGGAGGGTTGAATATGTTCCTGTTTAAAATCTTAAATATGTCGTATCAAATTCCAAATCAAGTGTGACTAAATATGAATAGTGGTTATGTCACTTATAACAAGCATATATGTCACTCAATTACAAGTATACAAGTAATCATAATACATAAACATAACACGAGGTTTTAAAGTATTTGGCAAATTTTGATTGCACAGGGGACGGTCTCTAATATACACCGATGGTCCCTTAAATGTTGGAGACCGTCCCTGTATATAGGGGACCACTGCCAGTGGGCATGTCTTGTGTGATTTTTTTATGTATTTTCATTTTTTGTTGTTTTAGTTTATATCTCAAGCATAATCACAATCTAAGCAACAAGCTACACAAACACAATCTTAAATTCGAAAAGATAAAAGCGAGAAAGGTAAGTAAAGAAAATAGAAGAGAAGACATAAACCAGACATAGTGATTTATAGTGGTTCGGCACAAAGCACCTCTTCGTCCTACTCCACTCCTCGAGTACCACACTCGAGAGTTACTTCACTAGTCAACACGCTCCTTAAAGGCAGAACAAACCATACACACACTTACACCAAGTTTAGTGACACTAAGAGGAATGTCGAGTCCTAATCCTAGCTAGAACCAATCTACACAAAGGCCCACGTGGCCTCCCGAACAAGCACTCTTGTCCTCCTAGATCGACACACAATCTAGGTCTTCACACGGACAATCACCCCGTCCACTTCTTCACACGAACAAGCACTCCCGCTCACTTGAATCTTCACCCGATTCAAGCCTTCACACACAAACTTCACTAAGTCTCAATCTTTACATTAGAGCTACACTATGTCCTAGTCTTCAATTCTTTGACTCACACCAAGTCCAAGTACCAACTTATACAAAGTCCTAGTCTAGATACAACACTTCACGGACTTACATGTTGTCCATTTTTAACCTAACAAACCTAATCTCGACTCACACACAAGTCAGATCTACTAATATACATAAGAGAGAGTTTGGAGGAAGAAGGGAATCGTAACATAAGTTACATGTGTGTGGACTACATTATAACACGTCGATTCTTGACGACTTCGAGTGTTCTTCTCTTGTACATGAGGGAGGAAGGAAGGAGAGAAAGAAAGAATCACATTTAAACAAGATTCAAGCAAGTTAATGTGATCAAAGAAAGGATTGAGAAAGACCAGAAAGTTTTATGCTAAAGAGGGTTAAGTTTTTCTGTTGAAAATGGCTCAATATTTATAGAGAGCTCGAGGAGCGGGGGACGGTCCCTTAAACCTTGGACGGTCCTGGACGGTCCCTTATATTTAAGAGACATTTCTGATAGTTTTTGTCCTTTAGTGGTGAAATGTTATCTGATTTGGGTGGGAAAAATAGCTGTTTGGGATTTGAAATTCAAATTTCAAATTTATTTTTCTTATAACATTTCATTATAAATACAAAATAATTTGTCTAATTTATTTTTGTAAAAATGTTTTGTTACATTTATAAAAATGTGAGTTTTAAGGACAAAAATAATTTTTTGATCACTTAACAAGTTTGAAGTATTGTTTGTTCATACCTTAAGTGATTCAAACATGAGCCGTCGATAGATGTTGATGCGTTCCGGCATTGATGATTTGTGTAGATGAGTAACTTGTGAACTTTACGTTATGTATTACAAGTTACATGTTTGCCATCATTAAAACAAGAAGACATTGTATAGATTAAACGTCATAACGTTTGCACTAACATATTTATATAAACTCGGTCTTTGGTTCGATTCGGTTTACATTTTACAAAAAATCATATCCAAACCGAAAACCGAATACCTAATTCCGTTCGGTTCGGTTTTGACAAATTTGGTTTTATTGTATATTCGGTTCGATTTTTTTTCAGTTTTTGGTTCCTATTGGTATTACCCGATTTGTGAACACCTTTTTTTTCATCCAGTGTAGCACACTTATATAGAATACTAATGTAGACTGATTCACAAGACCGTCTCATGTGTCTTAGAGGCCTAAAGCGGAATTATAAAATGAGCCACTTTTGATTATAATTTTTGTTTTTCATTCAAAATAAAAATGCCTTGTCGAGAATTATACATATCACAAATTAGTAAATTTACACCATGATAAGTACAATGAGTATAAAATAATCTAAGAATTTTAGATATCCAAAATTTCTGATATAGGTTTTATATTTGATATCCGAAATTTTGTATATCCGGAAATTTTGTATCCAATTTTTGAATAAACTCAAATCAAATTTTCGGATATATACATACATACATATGTATGTATGTATTACAAATATCATAATGATATGCACAAAAATTATTTGTGATCACAAAAAATGGGACGCTAGGCAATACATACAAACAAATGAGTTTCTATATAAATACTAAAAGGCAATTCTTGACTTAGAGCGGAGCTAAATATCTGCATGTTGACAGAATTTTTCCTGAAAATTATCACATACACAAAACAAGTTCAATACCGTGATTAAAGAAACAATTCAAAACATCATCAAATTGTAAAAATGAGTCTGTCGGCCTTTGATTATGCTCAATGATCCAACAAACATTGTTCCAAGTTCCGGTATGAGGTTTATAGCATTGGTACAACATCTCTTGAGTGACAAGAGTGTAAAACCAAATACGTTTATCACCTACAATATGCAAAACTCTAAAAGTTTAGACATTTGTAGCTAGCTTTATAATATAAATGTTGTTTGTTAAGTTAAATAAAAGAAAAAGGAATAAATATTATACCATAACGGATATGTAAACCATGAAGAGCCCATACATGAACCACATCATGCTGCTTAGGGTTATCCACAATGGAGTTGTGAATGATATGAATTCAGAGATTTTTGTTTTCACAACTTGAACTTATAACAATCAAACCTATAAAAGAAGGATACCAATCAAATTAATTACCAATATTCATAAATGAACAAATAAATAATAGGATTAGCTCGAAAGTTATGATTCAAAGTAAACGTAACGTGATAACTAATTAAAAGTTGTTACCATGATGGTAAGTTCTTTTGTGAGAAGGCACAATGAAACTCCGGCACAGATCAAACCTACAATGTCAGCTCGTCTGCATTCGTGAGACAGAATGAAAGTAACAAATGTAGCTACAACGGTCTCCACCATCATAAGACAAATAATCTTCTTTGTCTTCTTCTGTTTATATTAAAATTCATTCATTGTATTATTTTGGTATAAATTACTAATAAAAGATAGTTGGATATTATTAAAGGTGATATTTTTGACCCATTTTGGTTGAATTGTACTTTTTTGTTACACTGTTGAGCCAATTTGAGTTAAAAATTCACTAAAAACTAAAAGGAATTGTGTTGATGCGTCATATTTGTTTGAAAGATTTCAAAAATACTTTCTAAGTGCTCAAAACCGTGTCAACCATTTATTAAAAAACTTTATTGTTATTATAGTAACATAGTTTTTCGAACAATTCTGAACAAATATGTTATGCATAATAGTTGTAAGAACTTCTAGTTTAACTCAACCACATTCGGGAAACTTTCACCTTTTATTAACAAGAAAAGAGAATTTTTAGGCATTTACCTTTTCATCTGGTGTAGCATGCAGATATATAATGGTAATGTAGACTGATTCAATGAATGAACCCACAAGTTTAACAGTGATGAGAAGGAATCTCTCATCTCCTTCACATATTAACCCATAATATATCCATAATAGGAGGCTAAACAATGTCCACGTATGGGAGTGATCGCCACTCTGTTGTAGATTTTTGATTGTATATCTTTATAAACATGGGCCTACAATTTTTAAGTAAAAAAATAAAATTCTAATGAAAACTAAGAAAACTTTTCCGTTATTAAACGCAACCAGGTGCCTTTTTTTCTTCTTTTTCTTTCTAGATTAAGTAATATATGGGTTCATGTAGGTCTCATATATGTTAGTATCACTGGATGGTTATGATCTTATTTTTCTTCCTTTTATTATACAAATGAAACAAAAGAATAAATAGACCTCACTTACAAAAGATATCATATTAAATAAATGGTCCCCACTGGATAGGTCCAATATAAGAAAAGTAAATATGGGGCTGTCTCACATCTAACCTTACATGTGAAACCATAAAAAAGTACGTCATTTTAACAAGAAAAACATCAAATCTACCTCATTTGTATTATATCCTTCACAATATTAGTGTTTTCTCTTGATTTCATCATAACATCACTTAAATTGGATTCACGTTGATAGATGCCATTCCTACATTATATTGTAAGGTGTTTTATATTTGATATCCAAAATTTCGTATATCCGGAAATTTGGTATCCAATTTTTGAATAAACTCAAATCAAATTTTCGGATATATACATACATACATATGTATTACACATATCATAATGATATGCACAAAAATTATTTGTGATCACAAAAAATGGAACGCCAGACAATACATACAAACGAATGAGTTTCTATATAAATACTAAAAGGCTATTCTTGACTTACAGTGAAGTCAAATATCTGCATGTTGATAGAATGTTTCCTGAAAATTATCACATACACAAAACAAGTTCAATATTGCGATCAAAGAAACAATTCAAAACATCATCAAATTGTAAAAATGTGTCTGTTAGCCTTTGATTACGCTCAATGATCCACAATACATTGTTCCAAGTTCCAGTATGAGGTTTGTAGCATTGGTACAACATCAGTTGAGTGACTCGAGTGTAAAACCAAATACGTTTATCACCTGCAATATGCAAAAATCTGAAAGTTTAGACATTTGTTGCTAGCTTTCTAATATAAATGTTGTTTGTTGAGTTAAATAAAAGGAGAAAGGAATATATATTATATCATAACGGATATGTAAACCATGAAGAGCCCATACAGGAACCACATCATGCTGCTTAAGGTTAGTCTCAAGTTGTGAATGATATGAATTCTGAGCTTTCTATTTTCACAACCTGAACCTATTACAATCAAACCAATAAAAGAAGGATACCGATCATATTAATTGCCAATATTCATAAATGAACAAATAAATAATAGAATTAGCTTGAAAGTTATTATTTAAAGTAAACGTAACGTGATAACTAATTAAAAGTTCTTACCACGATGGTAAGTTCTTCTGTGAGAAGGCACAATGAAACTCCAGCACTGATCAAACCTACAATGTCAGCTTGTCTCCATCCGTGAGACAGACTGAAAGTAACAAATGCAGCTACAGCGTGCCCCACCATCATAAGACAAATAATCTTCTTTGTCTTCTTCTGTTTATATTAAAATTCATTCGTTGTATTAGTTTGGTATAAAGTACTAGTAAAAGATAGTTGGATATTATAAAAGGTGAAAATTTTGACCCATTTTGGTTGAATTGTACTTTTTTGTTACACTGTCGAGCCAATTTGAGTTAAAAGTTCATTAAAAACTAAAAGGAAATGTATTGATGCGTCATATTTGTTTAAAAGATTCCAAAAATACTTTCTAAGTGCTCAAAACCGCATCAACCATTTAGTAAAAAACTTTATTTGTTATTATAGTAACATAGTTTTTTGAACAATTCTGAACAAATATGTTATGTATAATAATTGTAAAAACTTCCAGTTTAACTCAACCACATTCGAGAAATTTTAACCTTTTATTAACAAGAAAAGAGAATTTTTAGGTATTTACCTTTTTATCTGGTGTAACACGCAGATATATTATGGTAATGTAGACTGATTCAATGAATAAACCCACAAGTTTAACAGTGATGAGAAGGAATCTCTCATCTCCTTCACATATTAACCCATAATATATCTACAAGAGGAGGCTAAACAATGTCGCCATGTATGGGAGTGATCGCAACTCTGTTGTAGATTTTTGCTTCTATATCTTTATAAACATAGGCCTACAATTTTTAAGTAAAAAATTAAAATTCTAATGAAAACTAAAGAAAACTTTTCCATTACTAAACGCAACTAGGTACATTTTTTCTTTTTCTTTTTCTTTCTAGATTAAGTAATGTTGGGAATTAAATAATCAGAAGAATCAGCATAAAGGTTTAAGGAAATACATCAAGTATGTTTCTGCTGATAAAACACAAAGCACGTTTCCACTGATGGATTCTGCTGAAGAAGGTTTCTACTGAAGGTGTTTCTGCTGATGGATTCTGCTGATACTACTATGACTCATACAACAGCTGTGTAGATAAGTACAACTTATTCTACTGACTCGTATACAAGAAAATATCTTTGTTGTAGTCATCAAATTGAACACTCCAAGTGAGTTGTAATCCTAGATACATGTTGTATCTTAATGACTGACATGATAAGTCATCAACTAGCTAGAATGAAGATTAGTCATAAGCTAGTAATAAAGATGAGTCATATAGATTGTAAAAGATCTTTCCTTGGACTATAAAAGGAAGATCTTAGATATGACTTAAAAGTGTGTATGCATGTGCGTGTAATAGCAATATATGTGAGTAGAGATATACATAAAACATTAGAACAAAACACAAGATTCAAGGTCTTTATAACCCTAGTGATAGTGAAGATCACTCGTATTATTTTGAATAATATTGAATCGTTTGGTGAAATACTTTCATTGTTCTTTGTTAAATAAACACAAGCATCACAGTTCCATTTCCAATAAACATTCTAAGTGTAGTTAAGTAGATTCCGCATACTTAATCATATTCACTCAAAGTATCACATATACACATTACAAAGGTCCAACACCTCATAGTGTGTTATCAAATCAAGTGATCCTCTCAGTTGGTATCAGAGCTTGCAGGTTGATATCTTTGATTTAGAAGAAGAAATGGATACAGAATCTATTCAAACAAATGTTGCTGCAAAGTTGCCAGTTCTCAAATAGAATGAGTTTGAATTGTGGAGGTTAAGAATAGAACAGTTTTTCCAGGTGCAGGATTACACTCTCTGGGAAATCATTGAAGATGGAAACTCTTTCAAACCCACAACCACTTTATCAACAGTTGAAGGTAGGGAAATTTCAGTTGTTCAAACTATCCCTACAACTGCTGATGAAAGAATAAAGAAGAAGAATGACCTCAAGGCCAGAAGTATGCTGATGATGACCATTCCAAATGATCAACTTATAAACTTCAGCAAATTCAAAGATGCCAAGTCATTATTTGAGGCAATTGTTGCAAGGTATGGAGGGAATGAAGCCACCAAGAAAACCCAGAAAACCCTTCTCAAGCAGCAGTTTGAAAATTTCTCATCAACCATGAATGAATCTCTTGACCACATGTTTACAAGGCTACAGAAAATTGTGAGTCAACTTGCTGTTCTTGGGGTTGACATACCTCAAGAAGATTTAAACTCAAAATTTCTGAGAAGCTTACCAGAAGAGTGGGCTATGCATGTTGTTGTCTGAAAGAATAAACCAGACATAGACACTTGGATCTTATGGACTTGTATAGCAACTTTAAAATTGTGGAACAAGAAGTAAAGAAAACTGGTGTCTCTAGTTCATATACTGGGAACATGGCTTTTATGTCATCTCCTAGTATCTCAAACCCAGTTAAAGATGAAAAGGTTGATAGTGGAGCTGGTGCTGCTAGTTCATCAAGCAGTACTTTTGGTGTATTGAATGAAAAGGCTTGTTGTGCCTTTTTCACAAGTCAGAATGATGGGTCCATGCTCACTCATGAAGATCTTCTAGAAATCAATGATGATGATTTAGAAGAGATGGACCTAAAATGGCAAATTTCTCTTCTTAGCATGAGGGATAAGAAATTCTATCAGAGGACGGGGAAGAAACTCACCATCAGCAGCAATGATACTGTTGGTTTTGACAAGTCAAAGATAGAATGCTATAACTGTCATATGTTGGGGCACTTCTCAAGAGAATGTAGAAGGCCAAGGCAGCAAGATAGCAAGAATAGAGGTTTTGGAAGCAAGTCCAAGACAGGGGAATCAACCAATCCAAAGGCTATGGTAGCTATTAATGGACTAGGATTTGATTGGAGCTTTACTGCTGATGAAGAAGAAACTTCTCCTCAGACAGCTCTTATGGCTTTCACCACAGAGGTACAACCTGATAAAGTTTGTTCAAATAATTGTTCTGCTCTTAAAAGTTTAGAAACCTTAACCAAATGTTATGAGAATCAAAGGAAAGAACTAATTGATACAGCTCATAGCTTAACAAATCATAAAAGAGGTATAGCTACTCTAGAGGAACAAGTCATACATTTTCGAATAAATGAATCTACCTTTACTGATGTCAAAATTCTTCTTGAAAGAGAAATAATGTTTAAAAATAATGACATTAGTAACTTGAAAGCTGAAGTAGATAGGCTTAGTAAGGCTAAAGAGAATATTCAAATGAGTGTAGAAACACTAGATTATGCATCTAAGGGTGTGACTAACTTAATTGAATGTCAAGTAATTAATAAAGCTAAGTCTGGTGTTGGATACAAATCTGTTCCTCCACCATATAGAGGTATTCCTTCACCCTCAGGATTTGACCTAGAACACACAGGATTACCTGAATTTCAACTACCTGAATTAAAATATGGTGTTCAACCAAAATCTAATGTAGTTGATAATGAACCTTTGAAAGAAAGTGAAAGTTTAAGTAAAACTTCACTTCCTAAGGACAAGGTGTGTTCTTGTAGAAAGTCAGATGGTCCAATCATTAAGGACTTAACATCTGATAATAAAAAGTTACTACAGGTTATGTCTAAACCTGAAGTGGTTAAGAAAGCAAGAACAAGAGTTCCTAAGATAGTCAAACACAATACTGATAGGCCTAAGACCAATGAAAAACATGTTAGGCAACCAGTAAGATATTGTGAACAATATAGAACCATAAACAAGCCTAGAGGTAACCAAAGGAATTGGTATAGCCTCAAGTCTCTCCAACAAAGAGATAACAAAGTTTGTTACACATGTGGTAGTTTTGACCATCTTGCAGTTTTCTGCAACCAATGGGTATCTGGGTATGAAAGTAATAGAGTGAACTACAAAAGGCAAACACCTAAATCTCATTTTCACTCTAATTCTAAAAGATCAATACCCAAAACAGTCACAAAAGCAGTTCCTGCTGATAGAGCAAAAACTGTTCCTGCTGAAAGGAAAATGGTTTCTGCTGAAAAACCATATATGACTGTTTACCCAAAATCAACAATTAAGGGTGCAAAAACAACTTTCAAACATGCATCTAATATTGTTCAAAGGCCCATTCAAACAAAAGCAGTGGTCCAAAAACAAGTTTGGAAACCAAAGGATACAACTGCAAAGCCATCAGTTTCTGCTGATAGCCAAACAGTTCATATCACTGCTAAGGGAAACAGGGCAAATGCTGTTAAGGCCTCAGCATGTTGGATTCTTAAATCCAATGTTGCATCAACAATTCTCAAAAGATTACATTTCATTGATGCAAGAGGCGGATCCAAGTCAGAAATGGTTTGGATCCCAAAACAAAACTAATTCCTTTATTTATGTGTAGGGACATTCATCAGCAAATACTGAAGATCAAGGATTCTCAGATACTGGATGTTCAAGGCACATGACAGGCAACAAGTCTTATCTCTCAAATTTTCAATCAGTAGATGGAGGCTATGTTACCTTTGGAGGAGGAATTGGAGGAAAAATTACTGGTAAAGGTACTATTAAAACCGGTAAATTAGATTTTGAAGATGTGTACTATGTGCAAGAGCTTAAGTATAATCTTTTTAGTGTCTCACAAATGTGTGACAAAAAGAACAAAGTTCTCTTTACTGACACTGAATGTCTTGTATTTTCTTCTGATTTAAGATGCCTGATGAAAGTCAAGCACTTCTTAGAATTCCAAGAAAAGGCAACATGTACAGTGTTGATATGAAGAAGATTGTTCTAAAAGATTCTCTTACTTGTCTTATTGCTAAGGCCACATTGGATGAATCTATGAAATGGCATAGAAGGCTTGGTCATATTAACTTCAAAACCATAAATAAGATTGTCAAAGATGGTTTGGTAAGAGGTTTACCTCAAAAACGATTTGAAAATGATCAAACATGCATTGCTTGTCTTAAAGGCAAACAACATAAAGCCACTTGTAAGCCCAAAATTTTTAACTCTATCAATCAATCATTGTTTATGCTGCATATGGACTTATTTGGTCCTACAAATGTTAGAAGTTTGTTGCATAAGAGATATTGTCTAGTTATTACTGATGACTTTAGTAGATTTACATGGGTATTCATTTTAGGTACTAAGGATGAAACTTCTGGCATCCTTAAGACCTTCATTACAGAGATAGAAAACCTAGTAAGCAAAAGAGTATAAGTCATTAGATGTGATAATGGGACAGAATTTAAGAATAGAGTTATGGATGATTTCTGCAAAGAAAAAGGTATTAAAAGAGAATTTAGTGTTGCAAGAACTCCACAACAGAATGGAGTTGCTGAAAGGAAAAATAGAACACTAATAGAAGCTGCTAGAACTATGTTAGCTGACTCTAAGTTGCCTATAACTTTTTGGGCAGAAGCAGTCAACACTGCTTGCTATGTTCAAAATAGAGTTTTAGTTGTAAAACCTCACAATAAGACATCATATGAACTTTTTAGAGGAAGAACTCCTGAAATAGGATTTCTTAGACCTTTTGGATGTCATGTGACAATTTTGAATACCTTAGACCATATTGGAAAGTTTGATGGAAAAGCAGATGAAGGATTCTTAGTTGGATATTCTATCAATAGCAAAGCATTCAGAGTATACAACATGAGAACTAGAAGAGTAGAGGAAAATCTACATGTGAAGTTTTTGGAAAATAAAACCAATGTAGAAGGTCAAGGTCCCAAATGGCTATTTGATCTTGAATCTCTATCCAAATCAATGAATTATATACCTTTTGTTGCAGAAACTAATGAATTTTCAGGTTCACAAACTGCTGATGCAACAAATGGAGAAGGATTAGAGAATGAGGCAAATCAAGATTATGTGATAATGCCAATATGGACAAATACAAGTGTGGATTCAACTTCAATAAATGGTGAATCTTCTTCTGGAAATTCTAACGAAGATGTTGAAGATGAATACAAGGAAGAAGGAGCTAAGGAACAAGAGTTTCAAGTCAGAAGTAACACTGTTGTTTCTGCTGATAAGCAAATCGTTCCCGCTGATGAGCAAAATATTTCTGCTGATGGACCATCAGAAGAAACACAAGCAAATCTCTCAGAAGATGAGGTGGATTTCAACAACCTTCCACCTGATTATCAAGTTCTTTCTACTCCACACTCAAGGATTCACAAAGTCCACTCCCTGGACAATGTGATTGGAGATGTACAATCAGGAGTAAAGACAAGACAACAATTGATGTCTTCAGATCAACAAGGGCTTCTTGATGCCCTTTATGCTTCAAAACAGCATGAGTTTTCAAACTCTTGCTTATTTGTATGTTTTCTCTCACAAGATGAACCAAAGAATATTCATAAAGCCCTAGAGAATTCAAGCTGGTTGGAGGCTATGCAAGAGGAGCTTCTTCAGTTTAAGATTCAAAAGGTTTGGGTGCTAGTTGATTTACCAAGTGGTGTAAGGGTAATTGGCACTAGATGGGTTTTTAGGAATAAAAGGGATGAAAGGGGCATAGTGATAAGAAATAAAGCTAGATTAGTAGCTCAAGGGTACACACAAGAAGAAGGGATAGACTATGAAGAAGTTTTTGCTCCAGTAGAAAGGATTGAAGCCATTAGACTCTTTCTGGCTTATGCTTCATTTATGGGATTCACAGTTTATCAAATGGATGTCAAGAGTGCTTTTTTTATATGGTACTATTGAAGAGGAGGTGTATGTCTCACAACCTTCTGGTTTTGTTGATCCTGACCATCCAGACAAAGTGTACAAGGTTGTTAAAGCTCTATATGGCCTACATCAGGCACCAAGAGCTTGGTATGAAACACTGGCTTCCTACTTAATTTCAAATAGATTTCAAAGAGGCAAGATAGATCAGACACTTTTCACCAAGAAGCATAAGAAGGATCTTTTGCTAGTTCAAGTGTATGTGGATGATATCATCTTTGGATCTACAAGGAAGGAGATGTGTTTGGAGTTTGAGAAGCTTATGCACAATAAGTTTCAGATGAGTTCCATGGGGGAACTTACATTCTTTTTGGGTCTGCAGGTTAAACAATCAAGAGAAGGAATCTTTATTAGTCAAGACAAATATGTTGCAGAGATTCTTAGAAAGTTTCAATTTGCTGATTCCAAAACAGCAAGCACACCAATGGATCCTGAGAAGCCACTTCTTAAAGATGTAGAAGGAACTAATGTGGATGTACACACATACAGATCTATGATAGGTTCTTTGATGTATCTCACATCATCAAGACCTGATATCATGTTCTTTGTTTGTGCTTGTGCAAGATATCAAGTAACTCCTAAGGTTTCTCATTTAGCAACAGTCAAGAGAATTTTTAGATATCTCAAGGGTCAACCTAGGTTGGGTCTGTGGTATTCTAAGGAGTCATCTTTTGACTTGGTAGCATACTCAGATAGTGATTATGCTGGTGCTAGCTTGGACAGAAAGTCAACAACACGAGGATGTCAATTCCTTGGGTATAGACTTATCTCATGGCAGTGTAAGAAGCAGACAATGGTGGCTACTTCAACAACTGAAGCTGAATATGTAGCTGCTGCAAATTGTTGTGGTCAAGTTCTATGGCTTCAAAACCAACTTCTTGATTATGGGTACAATTTCTTACATACCATTATTCATATTGATAATAGTAGTACAATTTGCATTATTAAAAATCCAGTGCAACATTCAAAAACAAAACACATTGAAATTAGACATCATTTTATTAGAGATTGCAATGAAAAGAGGTTAATTTAAGTAATGAAAATTGCTTCAGAACAAAACTTTGCAGATCTTCTTACAAAAGCTTTTGATGTTGGAAGATTTCAGTACTTGGTAGCAGGTATTGGAATGCTTAATCTTTAAATTTTTCAAAATAATGTGTTCTTGTATATAGATTTTGTTAATGCATCTAACTGCCATCTAAAACTACTATTACCAATTAAAAGTTATTCATACAGTTAGTCCTATGCATAATTCTAATTCAAGACAAATACTTTGTACTTTGTTCTTTTGGTTTTAGACTAACAATTTCAGGTATAAATGTTTGAGCTCAAAGGCTATTTCAAGTGAAATCTGTAAGCAACAAATCTATGATCATTGCTGCTGAATGCTGATCATTGCTGCTGATATAATAGGTTCATGATAGAAAGAGTTTGGGATTTCAAAACTCCTTAAAACTTCTTTCTTGGAACCTGATTATGATGTTTCACATTGAATTGATGATTTAGTTGATCAGTTAATAACTGATACAACTCACTTTCTATCATTTTATACTCTCAAGTATAATGTGACTAATCTATAGATATCTGATAGAAAGAACAGCGAGCAACAATCAATCTAACACTTGTGTTAGAGGTAACAAATGCCACGAGCTGGAAACCCTGCAAAGAAAGCCTTTTGAATAGGTTTATATGCACACAGGCAATTATTCATAACTGAAAACATTGGTTCTCACACAACCAGAGGTTGCTTTAAACCGAAATTTTGATTAAGTGTTAGTTACCACACTTAATCCCTTCAAAATGGTTAGAAGCAGTATAATTTTTAATCATAAAATCATGTTCATACTGCTAAGTCAAATATTTCTTAAAAAGAATTTTCAAAGAGGCTCAGAAAATCATCTAATGATGGATTATGAGTCAATGCTCAGTGATTCACCAATCATAGGAGGTTACACACCTAGAAGTGATGAGGGCAGCATTTAAACTCTTAAGGAATTGATGGCTTCATGTACAAATTGTCTGAAAACATGGAAATTGCTAGATCAGATGATTGTGATATGATATGATTGTGAGAGATCTTCCAAACAGGGGAGGAAATTGCTCAGGAGAGAAATAAATCTCAGGGGAGGTTACAAAAAGCCCTTTAAAAGGAAGATTATCCAAAGAAAAAGAAGGAAAATATAAGAGCATACAAGATGATGACATGATTTCTACTGATAAAGAACAAGAACAGAGCTGATAGGAGAAAGTTCTATCTAGATCAAAAGATGAAAGGTTTCAATTTCAGTTCACTACGTTTGTTCATCACTTCCAAAGACATGCTGAAAGATGATTTCTACTTCTTGGAACAAACATCCAAGATACACAGCATCATTGCCTCTTAAAATTCTTCAAGTTGAATATTGCACTATCTTTTAGTCCAAGATTGGAGCAAAGAAAAGAAAGCAGATGAGTTACAGAGAAAGACATTCAATCACTCAAAAGAGAAGAAAGTTCAAATCAAAAGTCTGACAATGAAGTGTTTGAAAGATCTTCACAAATCCTCATTTAATTCAGAAAAACATGTTTGAATGTAATTCACATGTTTAGGGGAGGATTGTTGGGAAAATAATCAGAAGAATCAGCATAAAGGTTTAAGGAAATACATCAAGTATGTTTCTGCTGATAAAACACAAAGCACGTTTCCACTGATGGATTCTGCTGAAGAAGGTTTCTACTGAAGGTGTTTCTGCTGATGGATTCTACTGATACTACTATGACTCATACAACAGGTGTGTAGATAAGTACAACTTATTCTACTGACTCATATACAAGAAAATATCTTTGTTGTAGTCATCAAATTGAACACTCCAAGTGAGTTGTAATCCTAGATACATGTTGTATCTTAATGACTGACATGATAAGTCATCAACTAGCTAGAATGAAGATTAGTCATAAGCTAGTAATAAAGATGAGTCATATAGATTGTAAAAGATCTTTCCTTGGACTATAAAAGGAAGATCTTAGATATGACTTAAAAGTGTGTATGCATGTGCGTGTAATAGCAATATATGTGAGTAGAGATATACATAAAACATTAGAACAAAACACAAGATTCAAGGTCTTTGTAACCCTAGTGATAGTGAAGATCACTCGTATTATTTTGAATAATATTGAATCGTTTGGTGAAATACTTTCATTGTTCTTTGTTAAATAAACACAAGCATCACAGTTCCATTTCCAATAAACATTCTAAGTGTGGTTAAGTAGATTCCGCATACTTAATCATATTCACTCAAAGTATCACATATACACATTACAAAGGTCAAACACCTCATAGTGTGTTATCAAATCAAGTGATCCTCTCAAGTAATATGTGGGTTCATGTGGGTCTCATATATGTTAGTATCATTGGATGGGGAGGATCTCATTTTTCTTCCTTTTATGATACAGATGAAACAAAAGAATAAATAGACCCCACTTACAAAAGATATAATATTAAATAAATGGACCCCACTGGATGGGTCTAATATGAGGAAAGTGAATATTGGGCTGTCTCACATCTAACCTTACATGTGAAACCATAAAAAATTACGTCGTTTTAACAAGAAAAACATCAAATCTACCTCATTTGTATCATATCCTTCACAATATTAGTGTTTTCTTTTGATTTCATCATAGCATCACTTAAATTGAATTCACGTTGATACATGCCTTTCATACACTATATTGTAAGGTGTTTTATTTTTGATATCCGAAATTTTGTATATCCGGAAATTTGGTATCTAATTTTTGAATAAATTCAAATCAAATTTTCGGATATATACATACATACATATGTATTACACATATCATAATGATATGCACAAAAATTATTTGTGATCACAAAAAATGGGACGCCAGGCAATACATATAAACAAATGAGTTTCTATATAAATACTAAAAGGCAATTCTTAACATAAAGTGAAGTCAAATATCTGCATGTTGACAGAATGTTTCCTGAAAATTATCACATACACAAAACAAGTTCAATATTGTGATCAAAGAAACAATTCAAAACATCATCAAATTGTAAAAATGAGTCTGTCAGTATTTGATTATGCTCAATGATCCACAATACATTGTTCCAAGTTCCAGTATGAGGTTTGTAGCATTGGTACAACGTCAGTTGAGTGACTCAAATGTAAAACCAAATACGTTTATCACTTACAATAGCAAAAATCTGAAAGTTTAGACATTTGTTGCTAGCTTTCTAATATAAATGTTGTTTGTTGAGTTAAATAAAAGGAGAAAGGAATACATATTATATCATAACGTAGAGGAACCACATCATGCTGCTTAGGGTTAGCCTCAATTTCTGAATGATAAGAATTCAGAGCTTTATGTTTTCACAACTTGAACCTATTACAATCAAACCAATAAAAGAAGGATACCGATCATATTAATTGCCAATATTCATAAATGAACAAATAAATAATAGAATTAGCTTGAAAGTTATGACTTAAAGTAAACGTAACGTGATAACTAATTAAAAGTTCTTACCATGATGGTAAGTTCTTCTGTGAGAAGGCACAATGAAACTCCAGCACATATCAAACCTACAATGTCAGCTCGTCTCCATCCGTGAGACAGAATGAAAGTAACAAATGCAGCTACAACGTGCCCCACCATCATAAGACAAATATTATTCTTTGTCTTCTTCTGTTTATATTACAATTCATTCGTTGTATTACTTTGGTGTAAAGTACTAGTAAAAGATAGTTGGATATTATTAAAAGTGATATTTTTGACCCATTTTGGTTGAATTGTACATTTTTGTTACACTTTCGAGCCAATTTGAGTTAAAAGTTCATTAAAAACTAAAAGGAAATGTGTTGATGCGTCATATTTGTTTGAAAGATTCCAAAAATACTTTATAAGTGCTCAAAACCGCGTCAACCATTTATTAAAAAACTTTATTTGTTATTATAGTAACATAGTGTTTTGAACAATTCTGAACAAATATGTTATGTATAATAGTTGTAAAAACTTCAAGTTTAACTCAACCACATTCAAGAAATTTTCACCTTTTATTAACAAGAAAAGAGAATTTTTAGGTATTTACCTTTTCATCTGGTGTAGCACGCAGATATATAATGGTAATGTAGACTGATTCAATGAATGAACCCACAAGTTTAACAGTGATGAGAAGGAATCTCTCATCTCCTTCACATATTAACCTATAATATATCCACAAGAGGAGGCTAAACAATGTCGCCATGTATGGGAGTGATAAAAACTCTGTTGTAGATTTTCGCTTGTATATCTTTATAAATATGGGCCTACAATTTTTAAGTAAAAACAAATTCTAATGAAAACTAAGAAAACTTTTCCGTTACTAAACGCAACCAGGTGCTTTTTTTCTTCTTCTTTTTATTTCTAGATTAAGTAATATGTGGGTTCATGTGGGTCTCATATATGTTAGTATCACTGGATAGGGAGAATCTGATTTTTCTTCCTTTTATGATACAGATGAAATAAAATAATAAATAGACCTTACTTATAAAAGATATAATATTAAATAAATGGACCCCATTGGATGGATCAAATATGAGGAAAGTGAATATGATGCTGTCTTACATCTAACCTTACATGCGAAACATTAAAATTTTACGTCATTTTAACAAGAAAAACATCAAATCTACCTCATTTGTATCATGTTCTTCACAATATTAGTGTTTTCTCTTGATTTCATCAAAACATCACATAAATTGGATTCACGTTGATACATGCGTTTATCATTTTTCATATCATATATTCATTGCAAACACACCCTACTAGTGTTTTCTTTTGATTTTATCAAAATATTATTTAAATATTAACATCACTTAATGGATAAATTTGATAAGATTGTAAAGTCACAATGGTTGTAACAAACACACCCTACTAGTGTTTTCTCTTGATTTCATCAAAACATCACTTAAATAAACATTTTTAATCAGATAATTAATGTGTTTATCACTTGTCATATCATATATTTATTGCAAAATAAACTGAATTGTTAATAGTAGAAACACATATGTAGTGAAAGAAACTTAATTGTTAACATTAGACATGACAACACTTTACAACACATATGTACCTACGTTCTTGATTTGATAACAAAAGTAGCAATCCGAAACTTTACTTTTTTCAGGGAAAATTCCAAAAGTATGCCAAAAATCGAATTTAGGTCCACAACTAAGTTAAGAATTTTGCAATTTCCCCTTTTGGTCATGTGCGACCGTGCTACTGCGCGACCCCATTCATAATTGGAAACGTGGCATGACAAAAGGTACTATTCTAATCATTTAGTGACACACTTGTCACATTTAAGTGGGGTCGTACATTTGCCTTGCTCGACTGGCGGCTGTGCGACTGTGTGACCCATTCAAAATGTGACAAGTGTGTCACCAGATGATTAGAATGGTACTTTTTGTCATGCCACATGTCAACTTTTTAATAGAGTCGCGCAGTAGCACGGTCACACATGACCAAAATTGGAATTTGCAATATTCTTGACAACATTGTAGACACAAATTCAATTTTTGGTGTAATTTTGGAATTTTACTTTTTTTTTTTATCTATACTCTGTAACTACATTGATAAAGTGAAAATGTATGCTAATTTGATTACAAAACTGGCCATCTGAAAGTTTACTTTTTTTACCAAGGAATATAGAACTTCATGAGAAAGGAAAGTGGTGTTTAAACCACACTATCCATAAATTAATAATGAATATAAAAATATCATTTGAAAATGTTAAGATAGAAATAGATTATTTAATATTAAAGTTATAAAATTTGTGGTGGAGGTTGAATTTGTCAGAAAGTTAACATCTATCGATCAAATCATATCAAATCTGTGTGGAATCGATTTTTGGATTCAATCATTTATTTAATTCCAAAATCCTTAAACCAAACTGCAATTTTAAACAATCATTTTATTCCAACATTAGGAAACCCGTGAAACAAACATCACATAAGTCTATATTAGCTTGGTCTTCTATGGCTTGTTCTTCATGCAATCATCATCTACTAAGGGTGATGTTTTGGGTAGGGGAGGACTTTCGTCGAATGTAACTTTACTATTTTGGTGGTAACCTAAGAAAACACATTCGTATGACTTCGGGCCAAACTTGTTGAGGTAGTCTTTATTGTTTAAAATGAATCACTTGCTTCCAAACACTTTGAAGTATTATAATGTTGGTCTTCTACCTCTATAAATCTCATATAGTGCTTTTCCTAAAATTGGCCTGATGCGTGGGGATCGCACCAGGCTTTACCTCTCGAGGGATCTCGAGAAGCTTACAACCCCCACCAAGCAGTGTACCTGATCGATGTAGTATAGTATAATGACAAGTACCGGGGGATTGATCGTTCAGCTAGGAATAGTGTCGCTAGGATTAGAAAACCTAAAGACTAGGTCTAGAGATGAGGGATGATTCTTTTTGTATTTTTATATTTTTTAGAAAGCAGGTAAAAATCTCGGGTTTTGAAGGATATGGGCGGAATTAGTTGCTAATCAACTAACCCAATACTAAGATGCAATCAAAATAAAATACTAGAAATGAAATTAAACTAAATTAAACTAAGGTTGTGAGCAATATATGGGAGAAATGTGTTTACTTAGATTTCACTACTCCCTAGATATCTTTTACACGTTAATTACTTGTTATAGTTGCGTGGATGACGGGTTGTATTCCTTAATACCATTCATGGGGTGGCGTACTTACTTCCCCAATCCTATGAGTGCCTACTTCACTCCTATGTCGAGCCGGCTAAGAAGCTCCTAACATGGGATCATTAGAATTTACTCATGCATTAAATACAACCAATAAAACCTAGTACACATCGGTTCATGTTTCCTAAGACGTTCAAGCATGTTACACAATGGAGATCTGCCAGTTTTCTTAAGCCTAATATTGAAATCATTCATCCAATACAACCATAAACAAGTAATCAACACATAATTAACATCTAGGTTTCATTAGATCTAAGAAAACACAAGATAAATCTAGCATAGCATGTTGAAATTAAGACAAGCACAAGATATAGACAACCAACACATAGACATATTGATTGAATTAAAGAGAAGACTTATCTTAATAGCACATGAAAGGATTCAAGGGGTAAAAACCCTTGAATTTACTGTAAAATACGAGTTAGGGTTCACAAAGTTCGGCCCTAGGGTTTCTCCACACAACTTCCCCCCTAATGAATGAAAATTAGAAAACTATATATAGAGTTTAGAAGGTGACGGCGTCAAGAACAAATGTCTGGCGCCGTCATCTCGCCGCCAAATAGTTCCTCGGACTGCCTAGATCTGGGTCTGACGCCGTCATGTGTACACCTTATGCAGGCCGTCATGATTTTAACTCTTGACACCCTTCTTGTGACGCCGTCAGGTTTGTACTGGGTCGTCACCAAATTAACTCTTGACGCCGTCATGAATTTCCTCTTGACGCAGTCATACACTGTTCTCAGCTTGAAAAATTAAGTCTTTGGCGTTTTCTTCACTTTTATGCTCCAAAAACGTCTGAATTGCTTCCTTTTCCAGATTTCACTCCCAAATTACCTAAAATCACAAAAAGAACGATTTAGGGTAATATTTGATCAAATAAATTCAATTCCGGGCTTAAATAACCCCCTAAAAGTGGTTCATTTTTCGCCTCATCATGGCCTACCTAAAATTCTATTTAATTTGTATGTAGAGGTGTCTACGATATTACATCAATTTTTTGAATTATGGATTGTTCGTTAAGCAATGTTCTACTCATTTCTTGTAAGGCCAGATTTTCTCTCTCAGCTACCCCATTAGATTGAGTAGTGCGAGGAGCCGAAAAGTTGTGAGTAATGCCATTGGCATCACAAAAAACTCCGAATTGCACTTAATTATCGAATTCTCGACTGCGGTCTATCCTAATTGAAACAATGGAACAACCTTGTTTATTTGAATTTTCTTACTCAAAATTTCAAATTGTTCAAAGGCTCCATTTTTAGTTTTCAAAATTTTATCCAAGTATATCTTAATATTCACCTACTATTACCAAAGTATAAGGGCCCATTTGGTTTGTAAGTGGGTTTAGAATTGGATTTGGATTTGTGAATGGTTTAAAAGAAAAGTAAGAGAAATAAAATTAATTATTATTTAATTTATATATTTGTTTAAAAATATTGATTGTTTTAGTTATAAGAAATAGACAAAGAAAATTAAGATAAAAGATGAATTGTGTGGTCAAGAAGTATTTGTCAGATAGGAATCGTCAGACACCACTTATAGTGTGGAATCAATCTTTTTAAAATAATTCCAAATGAAGAGTATCAACCAAACAATTAATTTAATTGATCATAGTATTCATTGGGTCCAAAACCCACATAATAAAAACACATCCTAAAAGTTACCTTCGTATAGCGGATGGACCAAAAAAGTCCGTATATAAGAGTTCTAGACATCTAATGGTTGAGACCATATTTTTAGCCTTATGGCTAGCATGGGCATGTTTTCCGATTTTACATGCATCATAAAAGTGTTGGCCGAATTTTAGTTTGGGCAAGTTCCTAACAAGTTCTTTAGATGCTAGTGATTGTATTAGTCTCATATTAGTATGTCCTAGTCTTTTATGCCTCAAGGTAGAGTTTTCATCCATAGTGGCACGGCAAAGTTTATCTTGTGGCTTATTTTCGATTTTCTTAACGTATAAGTCATTTTTCCTAATCCCTTAACTTATTGTTATGTCGTCTTTAGTTATTTCACTATCATGTTCAGTAAAATATTACCGTATGGTGTATGCTTGTAAGGGCTTTTACGCCATATGGTCTTCAACACTTAGGATATTTATTCAAATTAAACCTTGTATATACACCATATACATAAAGGGTGGTATACGGCGTATGCTTGGCCTGGAACTTGTACTTCTTCAATTTTGGCTTCTTTCTTGGTGTTTTTGGGTCTTTTTTGTGATAATTGCTCGAAAGGTCCATATTTGGTACTATAACAAAATAGATAGCAATTAAGTACCAAATAACATATAAATAATATAAAAACATGCAATTATCATGGATATTTATGGCAGAAATATGTATTTATTTAATGTCATCAGACACCAATTGTTGGATCAAACATATAGTGATTATGTGATTAGTGTGTGTGTTGTGTGTGTGTTAGGAGAAAAGAGAATATTACCCTCAATAATATTTGTATTAACTAAGTTTGAAAGCAAAATGACGTACAAGTTTTTCTCTACCAAATCTATCAATAAGAAACTAAATGCCTCAACTATTTATAGTGGTAGAGGCAAGAATACAAAAGTGGCATTCTGGTCCCTAGACTTTCTCAGAAAATTAGATTTCTTATTCCTAACACGTTGCTTAAATATTTTATTATGCTCTTTACATGTTATTTAATTATTAAAATATTTCTAAATTGTTTTCCAACAACCCAAATATCTCATGTGAAAATAAAAATAAGAAAGCATGTATAGCCATAAACGAATAATAGGTAGGCGAATCTAAGTTCTCTTCCCGTCAATTGGCCTCGAAAGGCTTGAGAATTATGGTGAGTGTGAGTGAAATGAATCAGAAGAAGATAGATATTTATAGGTTGATTCTAGGGTTTTCGTGAGGCGCACGACGATCATATTAGAAGGTAAAATTCCTGCCAAGTGATTCCAGATGATTTTGTGTATTGACTTTTTGGCCAAATGCCCCACGTATGCCGTGCATCTTGTTTAGTCCCTCATGTTTAGAGTGTTGTAACACTTTGAGTTTACACCATTATTCTCTAAGAATTAACTAAAACGGACATCTCATGGGAAGTTATGACCATTTTAATGAAATAATTTGTGCTTCATTAACATCCATTAATTATTTTCTCATATCTTCAAAACAATTAACTTTTGTGTAGTTTTGTGAGTAATATTACGTTTTCTTTATTCATAGTTCAATTTCTTTTTATTTTATGAAGCGTGGATATTTGTTGAGTTAGAATATAATTTGTCGAAGTATTTCTTCATTCTTTGGTTGGTAACTTAATTCATTTTCATTTGTGTATTTTATCAGTAAACGCAAAGCATAAAACCGCTCTTGAGCTACTAAGGACCAACTGGGTAAAAGCTCTAAACGAATTGAGTCACGCCTGAGTTGGTCTCAACTTGTGAAATTTGTCAATAGTCGAGCTTGAATTAAAAGTATAAGGCTTGAAACCATCTTGAGCTTTACAAATATAAATGATTCGACCCCAGCTCTGGTAGGCTCAGGCTTAGGCTCAAGCTCAGATCGACTAGTTTCCACCCTTAGATTTTATGAAATTTTATTAATTGATAATAACTCATTTGTGTTTCTTAGAATGATGTTGTAGCGTAGCAATGGAGAATGGGTGCATCAACTGATGCAAATGAAGCCATATGAGTTTACCCAAGATGTCTTCAAAGGTATGATGAATGAGTTGATGAAGGTATTTAATCAAGAGTTTTGCACCGAAAAAGTATAATTGATTATTTTAAAAATGGGTTTTTCCTAACTTGTTCTATTGTGGCATAAGTTTAGAGCACTAAATGAACATATTGTTTTTTTTAATAATTTTATTTATATATAAAATAATGATATGTTTGGTAAATATCACAAATTTCGGAAACTATTAGGGTCCGTTTGATTTGGATTTGGATTTGAGTAAGAGAGAGAAAATATATTATTAAGGGCCCGTTTGGTTTGTAGATGGGTTTAGGATTTGAATTTGGTTTTGGTTTTAGATTTGGATTTTGATTTGGATTAAGAGAGAGAAATGTTGATATAAATAATGCCTAAAAACGTTATTAATACTTTTCGATATCTCTACGTTTGATAATCACAAAATGTAAAATCATTAAATTAGTACGTAAACAAGTTTTTAGTTGTTAATATACATTTCAACAACTCAATCACTTAAGGTATGAATAAACAAAATGCCTAATGCATTTTATGATTAAAGGAACATTTCTTAATCACTAGATTTTTTATAAAATCTTATAAACATTTTATATCTTTTAGAAAATCATTTTTGGTATTAAATAAATATACTAAATTCATTATAAATATATGTATTCAAAATTTCAACCAAAAATGGCAAAAATGTTCCAGAAAAACCTTCCTCACAAAAAGACAAAGCTGGGCAACGGATTTAGTGGGCACCCCCTTAATTATACTAGGCGGCCCCCTTAATTACTACTTAGATATTGTTTGTTTTGTTTCCCACATCACCAATTGTTTTGTTTCACATGCCAACAGAGGCATCATTATAGACCATCAAATGAAATTGTTTTAAATTGTCTTAAAATAAACACAACCAGATATCTGGTTGGTTCCATCAAAGTACGTCGTACTTTACCCATGGTACGACGGTGTTACTGCTGTTGTTGTTCTTCTTCTTCCTGATCTTGCTGCTGAGGTGGTGTTTCTGTTGTGGTGGTGGTTTGAGCATACTGAGTTGAACTGGATGGTTGGTTGGAAGTGGACCCTGGTGGTGCATAGGTGCTGAGGGAGATGCCCTGCTGAGCTGCCAAACCATCAAACAAATGTGAAAACCTTTTCCAATGGTATTCATTCCTTCTTCCAAGCTCTTCCAAAGCATCCTGCCTTCTCTCAATTTCTTCCAACCTCTGATATACTTCATGCATTGTAGGCTTTGGAGGTCTTGGTGGCACCAATCTACACACACCATGTGAAGGGTCTTTAGCAATCAACTTTCCATCAGTACCAATCAACTCCCTCAATGTGGTCTCATTCAACTTCCTGCAAGGTGTAGGAGTGGAGTAACTGGACAAAGTGTCATCAGTCAACAATCTCATTCTCCTAGCAATTCTTGTTACAAATTTTCCACAAATAATCTTGCTCCCCTCTTGAGTTCCCTTGCCTTTCCTTTTCATCCACCTAGCTATCACCCAAGCCGCATTGGCATAGCTCTCACTATTCCTATCCGCAAACATACTCAGCAACCACAACTCATGCTTCTGAATCTTTTCATACCAGTTGTTCGTTGACATACTCCATATGCAATCATTTTTTGTAATACCCTCAAAACAGGGCTCCTGATATTTTTACAAGCACTCCTAGACAACCCAGCTCATCCTCAATACTAATTCTGCTCCAATATTCTTCCTCATTAAATTCTCCTTCATCTCTCAATCCATCATGAAAATATATCTCAAAACCTTCCTCATTTAACTCCTCAGACATGTACAAACCTAAGTGCCTAGCAAACTCCACCAAACTCATGCTGTGTGCTCTACCTCCCAACCTAAACTTAAAGATTCTCTTTGTACAAATGTCCTCCTGACTCACATCGTCATCCATCTGATAAGTAGAAAAGAACTCTTGATAAAGCTCCTTGTAGATGACCTCTTGGATGTTAAATGCTCTCTTCCATGCTTTAGAAACAAACAGTTCTTCATCACCTCCAGATTCAATCAACTTAATCTCTAGCGTATCTTCAATCACTTCTCCATAACCCAACTTGTTCAAAAGTATCCAGTCCACAATACATGGGGAGTAATTTTCCTTTGTCATCAACCTAGATAAAACACAATTATACTTCCTTCTATTATCCATGTTGCAACCTCTCCATTGAAGATGATCATGATTTACCCTCTCTAACAATAACTCATCAATGCTCGCAGAGGCCCTTTTTTTGTCCTTTCAAGCAGAAGCTGAGCCATGAACATTGGGCTCATGCACATTTGTGTCTGAATCCTACACACATAACCATAAAAACAAGTTTATTAGCTGTTGGTGCAACAAAATATGGCCAAAACAGTCTCTAACTCCAAATTGCAAACTCTCTGTTTAAGTTTCAGACAAAAAGTGCGTCGTACTTGCCGGGTTTAAGTAAATAAGTACGGCGGTTCAGATCTAAAACCGGCGTACTTCTAGTCCTGGGCGCGAAATATTTTGGTTTCAATGCAACATACCCACAAGATTTTACTTAAAAACTTATCTTCCTCTATAACTCTTCTTATTTGAATCAACAAAGCCCTAAATAAGCAGTTTTTTAACTTATCATTCTTACTAATGATTATAATCTTGCAAACAACTTTTTTGTTCCATAATTCTAAATTATATATCTTTTTCCTTATTATTTCTTCTTATTCTCTCCTTAATCATATATGCATTTTCAGTTTCTCCCATTTCGCAAAATAGTGATCAAGGCCAAACCCTAACCCTAAAAATGAAATTATCTAAAAGAAATTCTAACTAATATAACAAGATGGTCTCATAGTTCAAATCATCTAAATTACTTAGTAAAATTAACAAAATTAAAAACTTAAAATATTATACGAAATGTCTAACCCTAGAATAATCGAAAAATTGAAATTTAAGAAAATATAATAAAAATGAACAAGCATACTGAAGACATGATAATGTGGATTGAATTTTTATTATCTTCAAAGGTTTTTGTGATTTTTGACTGTGTGAGGTACGACGGTCTCACAATTGTGTGTTTTAAAACTTGTGAATAATGAAAGACTTTTCAGGTATATATACAATCCCGCTCGGAAGTGCGGCGTACTTGACTACAAGTGCGACATACTTCCTGTCATTTTTCCAACAATTAACAATTTGTACTAAAACTTAAATGTAAAAACGATCAATCCACATATAATCAAACTTCATAATATTCATTCATTCATCAAAACAATCCTTAACTTTCCAGAATTACAATGTTTTGGTACGTTTTATTCAAATCATGAAAAATAACATAGAAAAAAAAAAGAAAAGAAATAAAACGTGCTTAGGAGCTCATGTTACCACTCGTATCCTCCATATAGTGTTTTTAGGTCTGGAAATAGCCTGATAACATGATGTCACTCAGTTTGTTCTCTAGTGATTTTGTTGATCCTTTCTCAACTTTAAGAGCATCAATCACAAACAGTTTTTGTCTCTTATCTTCCACACTTATTTCAGCCCAAAGAGTAATTTCTCCGAGATGATAGCTAATAATGCTCCTAGTATGCTCCATGAATGGTCTTCCTAAGACTACACCTGTTTTCACATCATTCTTCACATAGAATTCTAAGTCATCTCCCTTAGTTTTCTCAATAGAATCATCTTTAGTTTCCCCAACTAGGTTCATAAGCAATTTCTTGTTAATTTTCTTATCACCATTCTCTAAAACATACGTCACGTTTAATTTACTCACAAGCTCCTGAAATCAATTTTTTTTTCAAGATCAAGATTCAAGATCCCATCAGAGGCATATAATCCCTCTTCATAACATGGTATGATATATTTTTCTCCCATTTCTTCTTCATCAGCTATCCTATGGATGAGAAAAACCTTAACTTTTTCACTTATTTCAGAGACTAAAGCATCCAATTTCTCAAAAATTTTCTCAATCACCTCAGTATTGGGATGAAGACTTAACAAACCATTAGCAAAGTCCACAAATCCTTTTGCGAATTCCAGGAAGGGTCTCCCTAGGATTATGCTAGTCTCCCATTCATTTTCACAAGGGTTTACATAAAATTCGACCAAGAATTTGTCTGTATTCATTTGTACTATTAACTTCTTTGTGATCACTTTACTTCCATCACTTCTTACTTCAATGCTCACCCTAAGTTGCTTCAGTAATTCTTTTGACAGTAAGTTCTTGCTATAATCCAAGTCAACTACAACATCATTAGTGTAGATGTTCTCTACGTAACATGGAGTAATGAATTTCATGTAACGAGTGTCTGTCTCCATCCTGTTAAAAATGTGAACCCTTTGTTTACTTTCTCCAATTCTTTCAACATCATAAGTAATTGCCTCCTGGCCAAGTTCCTTCACTTTCCACTTTGTCCTTCTCAGATAAAGCATCTCCATTATCAAGACACATTTGTCCAATACTTGATTTTGAGTCCATTTATAATGTATGACAACACAACATCAAATAAAACATTAGTATGTTAGTACAAATAAAACTAAATGATATTTTGCACTCCAATAACATCAGTAAACATTCATAAATCAAAAGATGGATTGGTTTAATCATAACGAATAAAATATTAGCCTTCTGCGAAAATTTTGTCATAAAAGTGCGGCGTACTTGAAAACAAGTACGGCGTACTTCCTGTCTCGTCTTAGCATTATTTCGAATGTTTTCAGGAAAGACCGAAGTACTTGAGAACAAGTGTAACGTACTTCCCCTGTTTTCAGTTTCATATTTTTTATTTCTTTGAAATATACAAGAATTTCATTCAAGCAAGTAGACCATATAATTATTAAGCATAGATATTTAAAAGTAAGGAAATATCTAATTAACCAAACAAGCAAATATTTTTAGCAATTCTCATGTTCTCAGCATTGAACTTAAGCATTAAGAAGTTTTTGTGTTTGTTTGTTTGAAAACATTTTGTAATTTTCCAGAAATTACGACGGGTTTGATATAAAACCAACGTAGTTTTAATTTTTTCAGAGAATAATGTTGCAAGTACGGCGTACACTCTGTCTCAGAAAACTGTACGGCTATGATTGTAAAAAGCTTTCAAAACACTTATCCAACTTAATTTTCTCAATTTCAATACCCGACAACGGCGCCAAAAACTTTGATGTGTTAATAAAGCTTTAAATTTATAATACTAGTTTTATCCGTTTACTATGGCTAACACATGGGTAAAGTATAACCCTCGTTGTAATCTAGTAAACAGGTAAGACAAGGCCGTCCCAAGGGATTGGTGAAAAGCCAAGTTAACAAGTGTTTAAAAACAATAGTCCAAAGATTGTCACTTATCAAAAGACTAGTAATTTGGTTGATTAGATTGTGTAACAAGATGATTTAAAGGTATGTTTATTTAGGCTGAGAAACATGAAAGTAAACACATATAAGATCACCTTTCAATCATGAACAAGGTATATAAGCAAGATATGACTGGTGATCACTCAAACATATAACTATCCAACATATTAAGAATCCCTTTCGACCTATAATTCTTAATATGACAAATGCAATAAGATAGGTTCATAACAGAAGTATAAACAAGTCAATTTCCTAATCAAGCTTGTTAGACATGAGATCAGGCATTAACCAAGACTATGTTTGGGTTGATAGATGTTTTATTGGCCAATTTCTACAAGGCAAACACTAAGTTGCCATAGACAAACAACTTGAAATAATATCAAAGCAATAGACCCTTTCGACCTACTTCTATCATAGAGATACATCAAATAACTAACAATGATCCAAACATCATCTCATCAACTGAACTTATTAATAGTATCAAAAGCAAGCAATCGTATAAATGCTAAACAATCATATAACTACATTACCCAAATAAACATAAGTCGACTACTCCATTATCTCAGGTAACAAAACTCTCATCATTCAATATAGATTTCATATACTTCATAATTCAAATTGTAGTAAACAAGAATTGTACCAATGATTACAAATGATTGATCAAATGGTTTTCACAGAGAAAACTCCACACTACTCCTTTCCTAGCCTCTGTCACAGTACTTAGAATTTGAGCTCAACTTTGATATGGTGAACTTGGTGTGCACCAATACCACACTAGTAAGTTTGGAATAATTCTTGTGATCCTCTCCTTGTGTTGCTGCCTTCCTCTGACCTCGTGGGTCACCTTTTGTAGCCTCACTTGACCTAGTTTAACTCCAAAGTATGATAAATGTAGGCAAATGATCAGCCTCTTAATGAATGCAATCAGTAACTCTTTTCTTGTAACAGTAAAGTTAAGTGCGCCGTACTTCCTAGAAGGTACGCCATACTTCGTATTGAATCAAACTCTTTTACCCGCCAAGCAAGTACGCCGCATACGGTCTTGAAACTGGCGTACTTGGGTCTTTAATAATGTATTTTCATTTCAAGTCCTTCCTTTAACTATCATTGTTGTCTTTAATGGTCCTTTAAGAAATATTCTCATTTTTTTTCTCTTGATCAATTCTGCAACCAGATTAGTACCAATTCCCCACAAATAACATAATAATCTATATAATATAATGTAATATATAATCGAGGGAATAAATATGTATAAGGGATAATTGCAAATATACCCAATAAAACTCAAAAACTTGCATATTTCCCCAAAATACAAGTTTTCAATGCATGATGTATAATGCAAATTAAGCATGTGTTGGGTATATATGCAAATATGCAAGTTTTAGTGGGTATATATGCAATTGCCCCTATGTATAATTAGAGCGTTATCAGCAACCATAACTATTTACCGCTAAAAATTCTTGTCATTTCACACGCGTATTCGCCTAGTCTACTAAAATCATTAATTAGTTTAAAAATTCATTCATAAACAGTAGTATCTCATAAAGAACAATATAATCTACCAACTAAAATAAAACAACTACATTTAGAACTCAATAATATAAAAAAAAAAAAAAAAAAAAAAAAAAAAAAAAAAAACTAAGGGCCCATTTGGTTTGTACATGGGTTTAGGATTTGGATTTAGATTCGGACTTGAATTTAGATTATGAGAGAGAAAACTATTAAATGATATTAAAAATGTATCTGTTTTAAAAATAAATTAGATTAAAATATATTACTTATAAATAAAATTGAAGAAATAAGACAAAAGAAAATAAAAGAATATTTGATAATTTGACAAAAAGACAAAAAAAGAAATAATAGAATATGTGAATTCCTTATGTGTCAGACCAAAAGTTACTACCTTAAGTGAGATTGAATTTTTGAGGTTGAAACCCTTGTGTCAGTGTTTTGGTAGAATACCAAATGATGGATTTAAGTTTCTTTCAACCCAAGCTGGTCAAATCCCTCACACCAAACAACACATAAGGGTTTGTTTAACGAATACCTTCAGAGTACTCTCGTTAAACTTTCTTTTTTAAGTAGAAACTAGATTTAATACACATTAATTGAAATTAAAAATTACTTTAACTAACTTTTATTTTCATTTAATAAACATCAAGTTTCTTTGTTTAATCATATAAAACAATGCCAAAAACTAAAAAAATAACTTGACCAACCCTCATCCAAATTGGATTTTTCTAAATTTAACCCAAAAATATTAAATTACCATTATATGCCAACTCCCAACCAAAATAACAAACGTGACCCGGTTAAACTCATTTAGATAACACAACAAAGACCGTATCAAATAAAAAATAAAATAAAATAAAAGACGTATAAGAAAAAAGAAAAGGAAAAAAAGGTGTTGAATAGCATTAGCAGAAGGAGGAGGGTATTCTTATTCTTGAAGATAACGACATTCATGGCCATCATCATCAGACAAACATGTTCTTAATCAATTCTAAGAAATACCCTTTTTATAAAATCAGATTTTAATCCGACCCATCTTATCTTTTTTACATAAAAATCATTTCTTGGATATAAAAATTTGTGGAAAGAAATGAGTATGATGGAGAAAAGTGTATTGGAAGATATAATAAGGAGATTATTGGATGGTAAAGGTGGTAAACAGGTGCAGCTATCTGAGTCTGAGATCCGTCAGCTTTGTGTCAACGCTCGTCATGTCTTTTTGTCTCAGCCTAATCTTTTGAACCTCAATGCTCCCATCAGGATCTGTGGTATATTTTTTTTTCTTCTTTTTTGGTTTATTTGATATGGGTTTGATTGGATTTGTCTATATGGTTTGATTAAGATTGTTTTTTTGTAGTTTGATTTGATTTTGGGCTTTTTTCTATTTTAGATGATTAATTGGTGCAAGTCTTGCTTTTTAAATGTTGTTATGTTATGAGATTGATTATATGGTTATATTTGCTTTGTTTGCGTTATTTGGTGCTAACTTTGTTTTGTTTCTGTTATGGGATTGTTTATCTGGTTTTGGGAGTTTTTAGTGTATATGGTTATCGGATTATTTTGGGGTCGGGTGCTTAGTTTTATGGGATAAGAATGTTTTGTGTAACACAAATGGTTTTATCTTGTACATTTTAATTTCATATGGTTGGGATTTGCGAAACAGTTACGGCCAACAAGAGTAGTAATTTTTAGCTTGTGGTGACATGGTGTCAAGTAGCTCATGGAAAACATTTGTGATTAAAAGATTGCTACTGCAAAGGGAAACAATGAGTTATCGAGATTGTAAATGTATATACACTGACGTTTGAGGTTAAGGGATACTCTTTTAATTGAACTTGAATCATCTCTTGTTGGAATTAATTGAAATGTGAACAAAATACCAAATCAAGTTTGCTTTCAAGAGGCAACCGCCGCCCAAAATATTTCAAATATGAACAAAATATCTTATGATCCATATTTTTAGAGCTATCTATAATATAGTTACTATGCTGTGTAATACCGTTGCCATATATTCTAGCTAGCTGTGTTTCCATGATGATGTTACTATAGGTTTTTTATTACGTGTGAATTTGTGATTGCTGTTTGCCATTAGTGTGTCTAACATTTCCTTTTTACAGTGGATTACTTGGGTTAGAATGCAAGATTATATGTGATAATTGAAATGGTTTGTTGGTTGAAATGCGAAATTTTGCAGTTCTGGTTTTTAGGGTTGTTTACGTTAAGGGACGTGTTTATATTTGCTTGATTTGCGTTATGAGATTGATAATATGTTTGAGGAGTTTTTAGTGTCTTTTATTCCTGGATTATTTTTCAGTCAAATGAGTTTTATATGATAACTAGTTGCAAACAAAGCTGAATATGAAATGGTGGAATAAGACTATTTTGTATACCCTTTTATGGTCTGAAGTTTCAAAAAGGTTACGCCATCAAAAGTGATCATTAGTTTGCGGCATCAAGTGACTCATGGGAATATGTTTGTTACTGAAGATTGTTGCTGCAAAAGGAAACTACGAGTTTCGTGAAACTAAATGTACACCGTCATATGAGAAAATGATACTCTTTTAATAGAATCCAAATAACTTGTTTCCTCGTGATAATTCAAACAATAACAAAATATTAAATCTAGTTTGCTTTCAAGAGGCAACCGCTGTCCAAAATAATTGAAATACGAACAATATATCTCATGATCCCTATTTTTAGAGCTATCTAATTAGTAATATAATAGTTAATATGTTGCGTAATACAATTGCGATATATTCTAGCTTGCTGCGTTTTCATGACGTTGTTGCTATATGTTTGTTATAATTACGTGTGATTGCTGTTGACATGAGTGTGCCTAACAGTTCAGTTTTACCGTAGATTTCTTGAGTTTATATGGAGGTGCATATAGTAGAGACATGCTGCTTCTTAAGTTTGGTTTTTATTCTCCTGGATTTTATTTTCAAAGTAGCTAATTTTGTTCTGTTTTTGTTAATAATAGGTGATATACATGGACAATACCAAGACCTGTTGAGGCTTTTCGAATATGGTGGATATCCGCCTGCTGAAAACTACTTATTTCTTGGTGATTATGTCGATCGAGGTAGGCAAAGTTTGGAGACCATATGTTTGCTGCTTGCATACAAGATACGGTATCCTGATAAAGTGTTCCTCTTAAGGGGGAACCACGAAGATGCCAAAATTAACCGCATTTATGGGTTTTATGACGAATGTAAAAGAAGATTCAATGTTCGCCTTTGGAAGATATTCACAGATTGCTTCAATTGTTTACCGGTTGCTGCATTAGTTGATGAAAAGATTCTTTGCATGCATGGTGGTCTTTCCCCTGAACTTGAGAATTTGAGACAAATTAAGGAAATTGAGAGGCCAACTGAGATCCCAGATAACGGGCTTCTTTGTGATTTATTGTGGTCTGATCCTGATCCTACCATTGAGGGTTGGTCAGATAGTGATCGTGGCGTTTCATGTACTTTCGGTGCTGATAAAGTTGTTGAATTTCTCAAGAAGAATGATCTTGATCTGATTTGCAGAGGTCATCAGGTAAATACATTATCTTTTTCATTTGAACAGAGGCACTGGCACTCTTTGCATGACGTAGTAAACTAATTGGACAAAAAGTATGACATAACATGGTTCCGAAAAATAGACGAAAGAAGCAGCATAGCACGACGCCAAAACACACTTTTTTGATTGTTAATTCATTAATTGCATAGATGATGTTTTTAGAATGTTCGAGGTTCTAGTGGATGAATAAATTTGGTTGCCTTGTGCCCTTGTTATGCAATTACTGTTTATCAACATAATATTGTACATTATTCACGTGAAGTGACCCTTTTCAACTGCAGGTGGTAGAGGACGGTTACGAGTTCTTTGCTAAAAGAAGACTGGTGACTATATTCTCAGCTCCAAATTACGGGGGAGAGTTTGACAATGCAGGTGCTCTATTGAGTGTTGACAAATCGTTGGTTTGTTCTTTTGAGATATTGAAGCCGCTTGATCAAACAAAAAAAGCAGGAACTTCTAAGTTACCTCTTAAAAAGGTAGAATCTACTTCGGTTATTGAATTACCTTCTAATTTGTCAAATTTTGTACAATATGATCTTGTTTTCATTTCACTTTTCTGCATGTGAAATATATGTAGATAGGTTAACTTCCATGGTAAAATATATGGATTCTTACCTAATTTCTTAGATACATTGATGTTAGTTACTTAAAGCATGTAATACAAGCCCCTTTATGATTGTGCGTGGCATATAGTTTAATGAGATATCAACATTTTATACAGCAATAAGAGAATAAGCATATTCAGCTTTAAAAAATTAAGTTTTGATTGTTTGACCTTAAAACTCCGGCCGCCTTCTATTATTATGAAGTTGGACTTTGACCTTGCAAATTTAGCCTGTCCCAAAATTAAATGCAAAAACTTTGTTTTGGATTGTCACAGTTTTATGTGCTACATTCCACTTATGTGGTACATTTCCTAGTCTATTGTCTATTATTAACATTAGTGAACTAGTTGTAAGTTTTAACCCGCAAATTTGTTTCACATATATCTAGAGGAGAAATGCCGGGCCGATGAGTCAGTTTGGGTAAAGAGTCAAAATGAGTAACAGGTCCAGTGGGTAGTTTTGTGTGTCAAAACAGGTCTGGTCAAATTGATCCGTAATCTCTATTAGGAGGTTTTTATGCATCAAAACCATACCTAGGCGACAGATTACGTGTTTCTGCTTTTTGCTGGTTTTGTCACCGTATTATTTTACCTGTGTAATCTGTTAGAAATAAAACTTTTAACGTATTTTGATCTTAAAGCTTAACTTGGTTTGATCCATTTACATGTGAAGTTAGTAAAAATTTTCCACTTTAGTGTCTTCTATAGAAATTCCATTTTTAGACAATTATCTATCTATCTTGAAAGCTTTACCGTCAACATGCTTGAGCATTCGTTGTTTGTTTCGACAGCCAGCCAAAACTGGAACAGCCTGATGCAGAGTCGTGAGGGAGGAAGAGCTCAATTTCCTCTGAAGAAGCATTTTGTGCCAATTCAAAGTAGTGAAGCTGGAAGTCTAGAGATGCAGCAAAACTATCAAATGTTTAAGATCAGCAATCTGAAGGTAATATAGCAGAAACTAAGATGTTTCAGTGTAGTTGGATGCAACTTTAATACCCTCCTGAGTTGGTTTTGTTGTTGTTGGAAATATAGATTGTGAATGAGCCACCGTTCAAGGTTTTGCTGTTGTATATTATTTGTAAAATCTTTTTTTTTTGCTTTTCTTAAGAGTATGTGAAGTTTGTGTGCGTATGTTAGAGCCTTAACCCTTTGAATTAGATTATTCTGTAGAATGAAAGCTGAAAGTCACTTATTGTGCGTTGTGTTCTTGCCTGTACTGAGGAAAATGCATAAACAGTGTCAAACCCATGTTCAATAATCCTTTGGGGTTCATATACTGTGTGGAATGCCAAAATTTATGTCAAACCAATGTTCGAATCTTGGGCTTTTGAAGATGGTTTCTTCTGTGGAACCAACCCCATCTGTTTCTTTAAGCAAAGTTGAGTTAAAAGGCCGTGGAACAACCTCGTGTATTTCAGAGGTCTGAATTGCTTCACATGCATTTTTGGGATCGGTACAACCATATGAACTGTTGTTATACAGTGATATATTTTGCGCAAGAGAAACAAGTGGATACAATAATAGGATATGTCATGGGCGGTATTAATGTGTTATATCCATCCAGGAAGTTGCGCGTTCAAGTCCTTATGAGAACAAATATGTAAAGTAGTTGTTGCTTAAAATATGGATGTAGAAGAGAGGTCTAATACTCTAATGGATGATCAGTTTGAAGTAGTAATGGTCAATATTAGTATATATGCCTTAATTCAAGTTAAGCAACCTAAGATCCTTTTCTCAAATTAAAAAATTTATTTGGTATTTATCTTTTAAGGTTGAGTTCCAGAAAGTTGCATAGTTTGAGTTATAAAATGTCAAGTCAAACAATGACTTCACTTCAAGACGTAATTTTTTTTTTACATTGATTTGAGTTAAACCCAATATTTTTTGTCTAAGTATAATATACATGTAAGATGCTAAACTTATTTAAAAATCAAAATAGGTGTTAGCATATAAACAAGTTTGGGTTAATTTGAAAATAAAAGTAATCAACCTGATTTTTATTAAAAAAAAAAATAATAATAATAAAAAAATAAAAATAAAAATAAAAATAAATAAATAAAATTGATTACTCCTATCATTTTTGTGCAGCCTAAGTATGAAGTCCTCACAACTAAGTTGGGTGTTTCTTAAATTATGTGGTTTGAAGTAATGTTTAGATTAGCCATAGAGAGGTTTTTGTTGGCCTCCCCATCAAGATGAAACAAAGGTAAGTGAAAAAGAAACACCCTTTAATCAAGGCACAGAAAGATTAATTGGTCCTTTTTTTCAGTTAGGAAGGCTAGATTAATGGGGTCACTACACACGGCAAAGCGAGGCTGTTTTGATTGCAAGGTAATCGAAAGCAAGGTAATCGTAATGTGATTTACGTCAAAGAGTAGTAGCGTGGGACCTAGATGTTTATACGTAAATGTATATGTGTGCGACTAATGCTGTCATATAACGAGATACTGCAAATGATTAGAATGTTCGTTAGTATGTTTGTGTACAGTACTTCGTATGGCATGTTGCGGAAGAATGAAGTCGAGCCTAAATTTGTAAGGAAGTCACAGTTGTACTAGCTCGGAGACGCCCAAGCAAGTCCATTTTTACCAATAAGTGCTACAAATCATATTTAAATAGGACATTTGAACTCAGAGGAAGAAATAATATTATTCACTTAAATGAACAAAAAAATAAATAACAAGTTTTGGAACAATTATATAAACCCAAACGTATGGAATGAAAAATCAAAACAAACATGAATTGAAGTACAAATGATATATTTATAAAGATTTAATTTATCACGCTGCACTTCTTGCGGATCTCTCCTTTGGTTCCTGTTAAAACCTCAACAGAACCCATACGTACCATTGCAGCAGCAAAATCCATTCTCCAAGCGTTCGTGTTATTTGTGTAAGTTGCAACGATTCTGGCTGTCTCTGAACTATCCAACAAGGCTTCATCCGAAGAAAACAAAACCTTGTGCTGTTTAATATTACGGTAATACTGATTATCCAGGCGATTTGCAGACACTGGATCAAGATTTGTGGTCCCAGAAAGTCTATTCTTGGGGCATTTTGTTTTCAAGAATGCTGCGAATTTTGGATCCAATGATGGATCAGTAGGGTAGAGACGAGGTGCAACTAAGTTACACCCTGCTCTACCAATAGAATGGGCCCCAGAAAGCGCCACTAAATCTCTAGTACTCAATCCTTTAGCCATAAATTTGCTCCTCATGTTGCGTAGGTCAGAGTCAGGTGCTGGAATGTGGACATCACCTATATTTGAAATTCTTCCATCTCGTCGTCCTGATGGGATAGCATAAGAAAAGCCACCAACAGCGTTGGTACTATCTCTGGCCGCGAATGCCAAGATGTCAGCACATGACACAGTGTTTGGACATGCGGCTTCAAGCCTGGCCTTAGCTTGATCAATTATCTCGAGTCCCCTCAGGGTTCCAGCGTTCGCTGGATGATCTTGCTCTGACTCGTTTTCACTGCCTCGTACCGTCTTAAGCAGAAGTGAAGCGTCACAACCCTGAAATATCAACAAAAAAAAAAAAAAAAATCACCACAGGATAGTAGATAAATCATAAATTATATACTATTCATAAAATTTTACAAGTATCTTGTATAAAATGTTTCCTATTGGTTTGAGAAATTGCATTTAACAATATGATGTGTTACATTAATATGTGAATAAAATTTACATTTCCATGTTTGCACGATTGTTTTTGTTATTAAAAGTGTGAAATGTAATGAGTTATGGCTATATATCTTTTCACCATTATGTATGTAAACATATTTCATACGTCGATTAGTTTGGTATTGCGACAAAACGTTACACGTTCTATTGAGTTGTGAATACTTATTATTGTAGTATAAGCTGATAAAATACATACTCTAACAAAGCAGTCATGGAAGTAAAGTCGAATGATTCCAGCAGCCATTCCAGGGTTCGCCGTGACTGCCTTATTCACAGTATCTTGCACAATCCACTCGGCTTTTGGACATGTGGTTCTATAGAACCCCATTTTCAACTGTGCATGAGCTTGTGTAATTTCTAAAGCCATAATTAGAATCATGCACAAAAGAGAGACCTTCAAGAACCCGAAAATCACACTAGACATTGTGTTATTGTCTAGTTAACTATTGATCTCCCAATATATGTTAAATTTATGTTATAAGGTGATTATCAAAGTATATATAGGCTCAACAGTTGTTCATAGCAAGACAAAAATATGACCCAGTCTTTAAGTCAATTAATCAATTGATCGAATTCTATACACAAGAAACTATGAGTTTGAAGATAGTGGTTAATAGCAATTGTACAAAACTACTAGTATGTTAAGTTGATATACTATTTGTCCTTTACAATACATCATGAAACAATGAGTTGACATGTAAATAATCTATTCACTTATATTTATCTGCAATCGGCACTAGAACGAGGATATATATACTTCCTGGTTGACACATTCAAATCCTGCCATGCATGTTGATGGATGAAAGTCCCTTTAATTATTTTATTAACAAAACTGTAAATTTAGGTTATTACAAATTAGGCGACAAATAAAACATCAAAAATGTGTTTGTAAGGTTCTTTTTCTAAATTAGGAATTGAATATTTATTTCTTTTGTGAAAAGTTTGTACTAAACGAACCTAACTAAGCGTTCATACGGACGGCAATATATGTCTGGCATAATCGATCCTTCATATGGACGGCAATATTTGTCTGGCATATATATTCGATACAAGAGCTGTTAAGTTATCCAATACCTTTCTTTTTCATTAATTTTTTTTTGACTATGTCAATCATGCATGCACCATATAACACTGTGAAAGTGTGAATTGTACTTAAAAAAATATATAATACCAGTGGAGCTATTAGAAAACAACTTTTGACTAGGTTATATGGTATAATGTACATAACTTACTAGGAATATGTCGTCAAAAGCAGCAACAATTTAAAATGTCTAACAAACTGCATATTATGTACGTAGTTTCATTTTTATTTATTTATTTATTTTTTTATTTATTTTTTTTGAATCTTAGATAGGGGTGTCCAAAAACCCGAGGAACCATACCGGTACTAACTAGGAACCGAACTGTATAGTTCTTGCATATTAAACTACCAAAAAGCTTGAATTAATTAATGCACTACAAATTACCTGAAAATAAAACCCAGGCCACCCGATAACCTTGAAGAGAAATAAGACACTTTGAATATTGTCCCTTGAAAAGGCAATTTAACGCCCTCTACCTTGAATATGAAAATATCTAATGAGAACTGAAACTACTTGTCTGAGGTCTTTTGGAAGCAGTCCACTCACCCTCGAGTACGTGTAAGATTGTCTACAATATACTTCCTCTTGTGCTAGATTGGTTGTTTGTTCTTGTAAATGAAACTACTTGTTTCGGTCTTGCTAATAAAACCTTTATTACAAATATGTCTTGTATTTTATTTTTGGTGTTTTTGGACTTGGTCATTGTCGACTCAGTTCACCTACGTCCATCTTCTTCTCCATCATTAACATTTTCATCAAGTTTCAATACCATTCATTCAACTTCAACATCACACTTTTGGACAATCTTTTTGGTATTTCTTTATTACGAGTATATATTTTAGTTAATTACGTTGATCTCTATCATTATTCCAAATAAAACAAATTCTTTTTATTTTTCCTAACTTGAAAGATTTAGCGTACTAGGTAGCTGCTACCTTTGTTACGTGGCTTGCAAGAACATGATTTAAGATATCCTTCAATTCGCCATTGTCTTTTATAATAGTTAGGTACTTTAGGGTTCTGAATTTACTATACCTAATCGATCAAAATATATAGTTTTTCGTAACACGCTCAAAATCATTTCAAGACCAATTATCTTCATCATTTAATACTCATTGTCCATCCAGTCGGTATATCATCTAAGTGGGTCATAAAGTGGTCCAGGATTTAATCACCGGTTGTCAATTTTATTCATATATACGTTTAAATACTGCAACGTACAAGTGTACAACTAACGGCCACCCTTGTAGTTATTGCTATCTCATCACATAAAAGAAGGTTAATTTATTTTGGGTTAATTACCATAATAGACTGGTCGTCCTACGACTTATCACTTTTTAAATTTAAAATTTTCAAATGTTCAAAATATACCGGGTGACTGGACAACTTGTACAACTCAACCATTAGCCGGTTTAGGTCTGAAAAGTGATAAGTTGTAGGGCGATGATTCTATTTTGGTAATTTTCTCATTTATTTTTAAGGGCTTTGCTATTTGTTGCTCTAAGGGCTGCATTTAAAAGTTAAGATGATGCAAAAGTGATTGTATTTAAGTTGTTTGAGAGTAGTTATATGTAGAGGCCGGGTCAATAGTTTATTACTAAGGTACAAACATTCAATACCTAGCATTTTCATATTTTTTTAATACATAATGGGTGAAAGCAGTTCTTTATAAAGTTACAAATTGAATACATATTGCATAGCTGCAAATATGTGAGATCCAAGTTTTAACAGAACTTTGAACATTAACGTATATAACTAAAATATTATATTAACCACGAACGCTAGGGACACTTTGCGCATAAACAAGGAAAAAAATTATGATGATAACAATTTCGATTAAATTGAAGACTTTATTCTCTTTGTGGTGATCGACGTATTTTACCGTATCGTAGGTGTCGTTTTTGTGAATGAACACCAGAAAAGCCTAGTTATTCGAAGTGTCTTTTTTGTACTACAAACAATGATCATTTGGTTTGGTGGGATGGGATAAATGTTTAATCTAGGCGGGTGTGGAAGTTTTCCTCCATTTTTTTTATTAGTAGAATGTATCAGTAGTAGGAAATGTGAAGAATGAGAACTCATGGACCTCACTTGACCTGGAATATTGGATGAAGACTAGCTCGAAGATAAATTTCAATGTGAGAAGTAGATCGGCCGGATTAATGGATGAGGACTAGAAGATATTTTTCTTTCATAAAACATGCCTATTCACCTGACTACGACTATTAGAGGATAGTTGGCCAACTCAACTGATCAAACGCCTAGTCTTTCACAAGCTATCTTTGTCACTGATGACAATTGCTTGGTGAAAGGAATAAACGCGGATGCAAAAAAGTTGGGAAAGCCAATTATATTAACGGAGAAATTAACAGGTGATTTGGTTGTCCGGTCGAAAACAAATTACTGTAAGTAGGTATATAGTTGAAAAATTAAAATCGCAACTACTTTCAACAACAGAACTAATAAGATAAAAGCGATATCAATTAATGCATGTATGTGTATATATACACGCACACACCATAGAGATACTCATAGCCATACACATACACATACATAGACAATATTAGACATCATGCAATCAAATGTAACAAGCCTAGGAGGTTCATTACTTGTGCCTAGTGTACAAGAATTGGCCAAGGAAACACTTATCACTGTTCCATCGCGGTATGTTCGTTCAAATTTGGACCCTCCTACCGTATCATGTTCTTTGTCTTCATTGGGTGTACCGGTGATAGATATGAAACGGTTAATTTCCAATGATTCTACTGATGCTGAACTCGAAAAACTACACTTGGCATGCAAAGATTAGGGCTTTTTCGAGGTAACAAATTATGAATACAAGGCTGATAATATGTATCAAGACTACTTTTCTAAGAATAATCACTCTATAATATGAATCTTCTGCATCATTGTGACAGAATTATTTATGTTTATTTCTTGTCAGAAAAGTTATTTGATGATTTGATATACCTCACTGCTTGCACGATCATTTGCACTAGCCTAGTTTACTTGTGTCACCAAAAAAATGATTTATTGAGTGCATACAACAGATGATAAATATGGAGTGAGTGGTTCATTGTTGGAGAAGTTAAAGGAAGAAACTCAAGAATTCTTCAATATGCCAATGGAAGAGAAAAAGAAGTTTTGGCAAACAGCAGAAGATATTGAGGGATTTGGACAAGCTTTTGTCTTGTCCGAGGAGCAAAAGCTTGATTGGGCGGACATGTTTTACTTGGTTACCCTTCCTCATCATGTTCGGAAGCCTCATTTGTTTCCAAGCCTGCCACTTCCATTCAGGTTACTTATACCTCTTTCTCCATATACATGTTTGATGAAAACGCTTACGATATACTGTATATATTAATCAACAGGCACTAATGAGGTTAACTGTTTGAACTTGCAATGTTATTTTTAATAGAGATACTCTAGAAGCATACTCGAGAGAAGTTAAGAATGTTTCTCTTAAGACCCTGATATTCATTGCAAAAGCTTCAAAGATGGAGGTTGAGGATATGAAATTATTGTTTAATGAAGGATTACAATCCATGAGAATGAACTATTATCCACCATGTCCAGAACCTGAAAAAGTCATCGGTCTCAACCCTCACTCGGATCCTCTTGGAATCACTTTCCTTCTCAATCTCAATGAAATAGAAGGTCTTCAGATTAAAAAGGACGACAATTGGATTCCTGTTAAACCACTCCCTAATTCGTTCATTGTCAATATTGGGGATGCCTTGGAGGTCATTTCTTTCTCAAAACCAGAATCTTTTTTTATCGACAGAAATAAGATATATGAATTTGATATACAAAGATATAGTAATAAGAAATTCTCAAACTTGTACTTGCTAATTAACGTTTTGATTTAAACTTTGTAAGCTTGATATCAGATTGTGACAAACGGACTATACAAAAGCATCGAGCATAGAGCCGTTGTAAACTCGGAGAAGGAGAGGATTTCTATAGCCACATTTGTAACCCCTAACTTGGATGGAGATTTTGGACCAGCGCCAAGCCTAATCACCCGTGAGACACCACCAAGATTTAAAAGGGTAAGTGTAGTGGACTACATCAAGAACTTCTTTTCTAGGAAACTTGAGAGTAAAAGTAATCTTGAGCAATACTATATATGACTCATTGTGTCAGTTAATTGTACTGTTTCTTTGTTATGTACCTGAAATTATATATCGTGTGACATGTACGACCATGTTTCTATCTAAACCAATCTTTATGATTTTAAATAAAGATGCAATTTTCTACGGGAACACCTACCCGAACCCTCCCTATACTAGGGAGGTGGTACTTTTTGTACCTTTGTCCCCCATTTTGTCCATCTTTTTTTCAGTACAACATAGTTTTTTGACAGTTTCTGTTCCGTATTTTTGACAATTTGAAACGTTTGACATATTAAACTTTATATTTTTTGTTCTGCACTTTCAGATTTATAGATTTTTTATATTAGCAAAATTATAAAAAAAAAAAAAAAAAAAAAAAAAAAAAAAAAAATGGGGAGGGTCCGGTTAGAAAAAATAGGGAGAGTCAGTATATCCCATCCCTTTTCTATATATGTATAAATCAAACTAGACCGTCTGTCGGCTAACTGTACGAACTTATTTTTAATATAAAATCTTTTATATAATAAAAGAATTATATAATTTTGTAGTTTTTTGCAAAACACTTCTTATTGAAAAAAAAAAAAAAAAAAAACGAATAAGAAAGCTCGATTTTGATACATATGTGAAATCAAACAATATGATTTGTTAATAATTGATTTTGTTCGAACTTTAATAAATTTGTAAAAAAATTTGATCAAAGAAAAAAACACATAAAAAATAGAGATGTCAAATTTACAAAAATAAAAACTTAAAAAAAAATGAGGCATTGAATAAAACTTTAATTAAGTGTAAAATTATATGTTTTCATTTTTTTTATTAACTTTAGATAATAAACAAAGGGAGTTGATTTGCACACCAAATAAATTGATAGTGACACTACAATATTACACTCCTAATCAATCTTTTGAAACCCGGGTTTGGGATCGACCCGGCCGAGTCACCGGGTCAACCGTTTCGACCGCCGGGTCAACCCGGTTAGACCCGGTTTTATGCACATTTCTAAAAATCCATTTTCTATTGTCCAAAGTTTAATGTGCAAACTCCAAACACTACTCTGCAGTTAAAAAAAAAAAAAAAAAAAAAAAAAAAAAAAAAAAAAAAAAACTTACGGTTCAAGCACAGGGGTCCTAAACTCCTAATCATGCTAAACGCTTTGGATATAAGAAACCGAATTCAATCTAATAAGTGAAAACTAATCACAAATATGAGTGAATATACACCATAAGAAAGTTATATCAAACAAAAATAACACCTTAACAATGGAAAATAAAAAAAAAAATTGTCAAAAAAAATAAATAAAAAAAAAGAGAAAATCCAAACCCGGCCGGGTTTCAAAACCCGGGTTGACCCGGGTCACTCAAAACCCGGCGGGTCTAACCAGTTGCCCCGGTTTTAGAAACCCGGGTTATTTTGACCCGTTTTTTGACCAGGTACCGGTCCAACCGGTTGACCCGGCCGGGTCAACCCGGGTTTGAAAACATTGCTCCTAATGCATATATTATAACATAGCATGTGCATAATTGTGGTGTCCTCATTAATTTCTTTGGTGTGCAAATCACCTCCCATAAACAAATAACCCCTTACACTTTAATAGAGATTTTATAATATGAACGTTGTTTACAATTACATGAGCATTAGTTTTAGACTTTTATCCATTAAAATTACAAAATTTGTAAATGTGCGAATTTTGTAATGTACGAATTAGACATTATAATACGTCAAATATTTTTAAAATAAATATTAGTTTTAAACTTTCATCTATTAAAATATTATTTTTTTACTATATACGTTAAATAATGACTCATGTTATATTATTTAAAAGTTTAACCTATGCGTACACGGGTTTGATTATTAAATACGACTAAATTATTATTAACGGTAATATAAATATCAAATGGTAAGTACGAGTTACTGTGATATGAAAATAAATATATGCGATTGTATTTATAACAACGATTCATGTAATTATTATTTAAAGTTTATATACGGATATCCGGATAAACATTTTTATAAAACTTTATGGGGTTTATTTTAATTTCGTCAACGCTTATTATGTACTACTAAACTCGCATATTTTGTACAACATTATATAAGTAGTTAAAGTTAAAAATAACATCAACCTCAACCTTAACATCTATGTCAGCTAAACAAAGAAATCTTTATCAAATAAATTTTTTTACAAAATATTACTATAATAGATATTAATACAGAATGAAAAACTCATGCATATTTATTATTTAATAGTTATACTTATATCACAATTTTCATGGGTAAATAATTATATGTCTATATAGTAATCTAAAAATTTTAAAATAAATCTGATTTATATGTAAATCTGTGCGTGCACGGGATTTATAACTAGTCAAATGTTTACACTATTGATAGACATAGTTAAGTGACAACATTTTTTTACTTGGAACATAATACTAGACACAATGGTCACTATTCTCCTCACCTCTCTGGTGAATAACGTCGCATTCTTCCCTGTACCTTTTCAAGATACATATCTTCAATGTCGTTCAAATGCAAATCGGGAAAGTCTGCTTCACTGATGAGGCGAAAAGTGTACCGCTTTTAAGGGGTCATTTAAGCCCGGATTCATGATTATTTGATCAAATATTTCCCTAAATCGTTCCTTTTGTCATTTTAGGTACTTTTGGAGAGAAATCTAGAAAAGGAAGCATTTTAGACGTTTTTGGAGCATAAAAGTGAAGAAAACGACAAATTCTCAATTTTCCTTGCTGGAACAGTACCTGACGGCGTCAAGACTCTCCACATGACGGCGTCAAGAGTTACAAAAGAGGTGTATGTGGAAAATACACGTGACGATCCAGAGAGTTTTTAAGCATAGGAGATGACGACGTCACCCAAGGCCGTCATGGTCCAAGTATTAGTGACGGCCCATAAGAAAATCCTACATGACGGTGTCACAAATAGATCTAGGCAATACGATTTCATTATGGCGGCGAGTTGACGGCGTCACAACTTAACACATGACGCCGTCACCCTGTAAAATCTATATATAGTTTTCCAAATTTCATTCATTAGTGTGCAATTTTGAGGGAATAAACCCTAGGCCGAATTTTACAGCTTTTTCAAGGGTTCCAACCCCTTGAATCTTTCATGTTCAATTAAAGATAAGTATTCTTCCAAATCATTCAATATGTCTATGTGTTGTTTGATCATATCTTACGCTTGTCTTCTATTTAACATGCTAGGCTAGATTTCTCTTGTGTTTGCTTAGATGTAGTGAAACCTAGATGTTGATTATGGGTTGATTATTTGTTTATAATTGTTACAGATGATTGTATTCGATGTTAGGCTTAAGAAAACTGGCAGACTTCCATTGGTAACTTGCTTGAACGTCTTAAGAAACATGATCGGAGGTGTACTATGATTTTTTGTTGTATTTAATGCGTAGGAGAATTCTAATGATCCTATGTTAGGAGCTTCTAACGGCTCGACATAGGAGTGAAGCAGGATCCTATAGAGTTAGGGAATATTGTACACGGCCCTACGACTAGTATTAAGGAATATGACCCGTCATCCATGCAATTGTAACAAGCTATCAACCTGTAAAAGATATCTAGAGAGTAATGAAATCTAGGTAAACACAACTTTCCTCATTATTGTTTCACCACATTAGTATAATAGTTTTGTTTTCATTTCTTTTATTTTATTTTAATTGCATCTTTAGATTAATTGGCTTAGTTGGCTAGCAATTAATTCCGCCCACTCTTCCAAAACCCGAGATTTTTAATTGCTTTCCAAAAAATATAAAAATACAAAAAGAATCATCTCTCACCTCTAGACCTAGTTTAGTAGACTTTCTAATCCTAGAGACACTATTCCTGAGTTGAACGATCAATCCCCCGGTACTTGTCACTATACTATACTACAACGATCAGGTACACTGCCTGGTGGGGGTTGTAAGCTTCTCAAGATCCCTTGAGAGGTAAAACCTGTTGCGAGGGCGCAATTCCCACGTATCATTCACCAAATCTGTACTCCCTCTCATCTTGTCTTTTAACGGTTATTATCTGCATGTAAGTGTAGTCGAACTTTGTTGTATGATCAATGGCCATGATGGCAACAATTGTGGACATTTTGACATATCCAGTTGACTTCAATCCCAACTTGCTTTTGTAGTAAAGCTAACGATGGTAATGCTAGTGATGAATTCCAAGTAGTACTTCTCTGTTGGATTGGACAATCGTATCACTGAATAAGCTGGCTTTCATCTCTTCAATGGATGTATGCTCGTACCCTGCAGTAGGAATACCGTAAGTCAGTGAAGATGCATATTTCTGTTTTAAAGTCTCATGTCCATGTTGAAGATATTCCAAGTCGTTGTTGAAGAAGAATCAGAAAGGAATCTTTGGTTTGTCTGGTCTTCCCACCATTGGTAAAGGCTTGGTCCAATCCGTGAAGTATGGTCCATCCTTACCTGAGGAGTTATCGACATTCGACTCAGGGTTAAGCCAGTCGATATCATTAGACATTGCACGGGCAATGTTTTCTAAGTGATTTTCCAGTTCGACTGCGCTGACCGATTTTTCTTTTAGTAGGTTGAATGAGTCATTCTTGAGTCGTCTGAGTTCCTTCTTCGTCATCTTCTGAATTTGAAAGTTTTTCATGACGGTTTAAGTGAATTCCATAGTACGACCCGAGGTTCTTCATCTTCAGGGAGAGGAGTTTGTGTTTTGATCATTTCATCAAACCAAGCAAACTTGGATGTGTTGTCATTGTCTAACCATGAGACAAACTTCTTTTCTTGCCTTTGCTCTTCTCCGATGGTTTCGAGGTTGATGATGGATCATTTCTTGATTCAGGGACTTTGGATTCTGGTTGTTCCTGATAGTCGTCACTAGTGTAGACAAAGTGATATGCTTCTTTTGGTGCTGACCCAGATGCCTTAGATTGGTGTTGAGCAGCTGGTGTAGTTGAAGGCTTGACTGGTTTCTGGTGTGATGAAGATGGACCCGTTGTTGACTTTGGTTTCTTGGACTGTGAGTTTGGGTTGGGGTCTTCATCGTCTCTTGGCCTTTTGAGATTTCCAGCATATGCTTTACATGACTCTTAAGACAAATTTGCTACAATAGCATCTAGAATTGCAGTTTCTTCGGGAGTCGTGTTCACCTTCTCTGCCAGCTTTGAGTACACTTTGTCTTGAAGGTCTTCGAATGATAGTTCCGTTGGTGCTGGAACTGTGTGAAGAGTTAGTGGTGTGGAAAAAATCACTTCATTTACGACTTGTTTGACAGTTTTATTGAGTTGATCTTTCAAGGGTTTGACTAGTAGTTTCAACTCATTTGTTAGATTGTCTGTCAGATACTTATTTGTGTACTTCTTGATCAACTCATCCATGTATTCTTCGACACCTTTTGACAAGTATGTATTGACCCTTTGTTTGACGTCGTGAAACTCTTCAACTTGCATTGCTAAGCTCGTGACGATGGTTGTTAACGTGGTAATTTGGTCTTGAAGTTTGTTTTGTTTCTTCAAGCGAGCCTATCTCACGGATTTCTTGATTTTGCTTTTAGCTTCGGTGGTCAAATGATTGATGGGTTTCTTGATTTATTTACCAGTAGATATTGATTGTGTTGGTGGTGGAGACGAATGAGTTGATGATGACGTTTCTTTGTTGTCGTTTGAATCAGATTTTTGTTGAGAAGTTGGAGAAGGAACTGGAGGAAATGCAGGAGGAGTATCTTCGGGAGGCGAAGGAGGTGGTGGAGGTGAGTTTGGAGGTGTCTGAATCAAGTTGTCAGTACTCAAAGGTTGTTCAACTTCTTCTTCTTGTTGTTCAGTCGACCTCATTTATGTATCATCACGAGTTTTACTTTTCAACTCCTCTTCTTCAATCATTATTAACTTATTTTCCTCTTCCTCTTTTGCTTTCTTTTCCTGTTCAGCTTCAAGTGCACCCTTGTTGAGATCTTCATCTGTGATAAATGGATCGAAATCCATATCAGTGTGTTCCTCATTTTCATTCTTATCAGTTGCATCAACTTCCTTCATAATGATGTTACCCTCAGTATCCTTTTCCTCTTTTTTACCGGGTTGATTAACCGGATCTGAAGTGGAAATAGTCGTAGTGATCCTGACCATACCGGGTTGAATAACTGGATCTGGTTGGGTGCCGCTTGTTCCTCCTTCCTTCCCGGGTTGATTAACCGTACTTGGAGGTGGTTGAGGGTAGTCTTGGCTTAACTTTGTAACTTTAATAAGTTCATTGAGTTCTTTTTCCTTTGCAGTTCATGTGTCGACAACAATACTTTTCAGTCTACGTTTATCAATTAGTTTGGACGCATCTGCTTCTTCTTCTTCTTCATCTTCTTGCAAGGTATCCATGCTCAACTTCTTTACATATTCTGTTTCAGCATCTTCGGTTGTAACTTCTTCTCTATGAACAACTTTTTCTTCATCAGTCTTTGTGGCAGAGTCTGATTCATCGGAATGTGGTGGTGTCGGTTCATCTTTAAGAAGAGTAGCTAGTTCCTTTTTCTTTCTTTGTCTTGGTGTCGGCTTCTTCAGTTGAAAACTTGTGGTGCTACCAGTTCTGCCTGTTTTCCCATCTCTTGTACCACCTCTCATGGCACGAGTCTTTACTTGAGGAGTGTCATCAGCATGCTTGCTTATTCCGACATGTCCATATTTGAATGCTTCATTATACTTTAAGATTTCTTTTGATTCTTTGAGCTTGTCGGTGAGAAGATTATCTGGAAGTCCTTTTTCCTTGTTTACGAGTGCTCGATGCAGGGAAATAGATCTTGTCGACCATCTTGTCCATTTTGAATAGATGCTTTTCTTGATCTTCGAGACAGCGAGGAATGTCTTCATTATCGTTAAGGAGATGGTAGATGACAAGCTTGGTAAATTGGACAAAAGGAATTTTTGTGAATGGTTTGAGATAGTGGGTCTGGATCTGAAATACAATGTCATCCTAGATAAGTTGAGCATAATCAATCTCTTTCTGATTCACGATTCCCAAGAAGACTTGCAAGTGTGGAAGACAAGGATTTTCGTGTCCACTGTCTCTCCTATAGATAGATCTGGCTAAGATGTAGTAGATTGTTCTCTAAGGTTGGGGAATGAACTTTGCATCAACTTGGGAGATTGATTTAAGAGTTTCTTTGGCTATACATCGTAGCCGATCTCTAGAATAAAATTAAGAACAATTTCTTCAGTAGGTGTGTCATGAAAAACATTATCTGGACCAGGAGCTTCAGGTAGCAATAATACTTTGTGAAGATAATCGAAAGTGACAGTGACTTCTTTTCTATCTAGATTGCAGGTGAATGAGTCTTTGTTAACGCCCAGCTTGAGAGTGTGTCACATATGATGAATGTAGACTTCTGGAATGGATGTAGACTTTTCAAGCATGCTCCTGCACTTGTGTTGTTTCAGAATTTCAATAGCAATTTGACACGATTGTTCCGGACACTTTATCTTGTGAAATTCTACACGAGCGTTGTTCTTGCCACATATAATATCCTTGTGGAACAATGTCTTTTTTTGTGAGCGAGGGAAGTGGTTCTTGAGCAGCCATTCTTTTTGAATTATGAACTATTAATCAAAGACACAACATATGCAGAAAACATGAAAGTTAGCTATATGTTAAAGTTGTGACATTTCATGAGTCCATTTCTTTGTATCAATGATTTTGATATTCAAAAAGTCATAAATTTTACAACTTACTCAACATTGTGTGATATTAAGTCATGACCAATTTCAAATTTCAACAAACACACTTTTAGATTGTGACAAGTTATTGTTTGAGTTGAATTAAGTTAAGTTAACGATCAATTGTGACAATTTGTAAATTACATAAAATTTTGATATTGTTAAGTTCAATTGCGATACAAGGTTTCTGAATTGTGACACGAATTCTGACAAGTTTGGTCAATTCTGATAGTTTTGTACAATTCCGACACATTTTGATCAATTTCGACAAAACTTTGAATTCCAACAGATTCAGTCCATTTCCGATGGAAGGTTTAAATTGCGATAACCTTGTCGAATTGCGATAATTTTTTTTTTTTGAATAGCAATAAAATTTGACAATTGTGACAAGGTAATCCAATTCCGATGGATTATGCAATTTCGACAATTTCTTATACAAGAAATTCCGACAATTTTGAAGACATACATTTTTCACTATCTGTCGAAATTGATTTCCTGTTAATGTAAGACCAAATCATAGGTTACAACATGGTTCCAGAACAGAGTAACAACAAGAATCAACACAGACTATCAGTTTTGAAAGACAAACATGCAATTTCGACAATCCCTCAAATGATTTTTGTCGAAATTCAAGTTGATGAATTAACAGTTATGAAAATGATTTCTATGTGTTCCTATGAAGATTCTAAGTCTATTAGACCATATTTTCACAATTTTCAACCATGAATCAAGAGAATTGAGCCTGAACGTGTTCTACATAAACCCTAACAATCGAAATTGATTCAACTGAGTTTCTAGGTATGATTTGATGATCAAATAGTGTTACAAAACATGCAAGGACTGTATCCCATGCATTTAATTAAACCAAAACACATTTAATTGAATTTCCCCAAATTATACGCAAGAACCCTAAAATCAAGAATCGACCAATTGATGTTACTAGGAACAATTAGTCATGCATAACATGTTAAGGACACAATTAGGACCTTATCCCATTACAAACATTAAACACAAACACACCCAATCAAATTAAACCGTTTTGGCATAAACCCTAATCCTGAATCAATTAATTGTGCAAAATCTAGCCGTTGGATCATGTTAAAAATGAAAACCATTTCTTATAATAATCCTAACACCATGCTAGAACTTACAGATTTGCGATTAGATGCTTGGATTATTCGAATGATTTTGAGCCGTTGATTAAGGTGGTTGTGGTATTAAATGATTGTGCAGAATTTTATAGTGATAGTAAATGCAATCACTTTTTTTATTATTATTATTATTTTTGATTTTGTGTAAAAAATTATCTTTCAAACAATTGTCACGTTTGGACCCTTAACTATCAATATTACACCATTAGACCCTAGTTACTCACAAAACTAAAAACACTTTACGAATGATTAGGTAAGAACATTTAACTCTCCCTCTTGACTTTAGAGTATTACAAAAATTGTTTATAAGTCAATGAAAGTATTACGAGGATAAATTCACCCACATTTTTAAACAACATTTTTCTGAAAATATGCAGGTACAATTTTAAAAAAAAAAAATCTTTTAAAATTTCATTCTCCCCCTCAACACTTTGATTAATGAATAATGTGAAAAACTTTTATAATAACAAAGTGTGGATTTAATTCATTTACTTGCATTTTTTTAATATAAAAGAAGTGTAAAATATTTTTGAGTTTTTGGTAAAGTATTTGCAAAAAGTTTTTGATGTTTGACTATTTCAGTTGTGTTTGAGAAAGTTTTCCAGATCTTCTGTAGTCAAACATCTTATACTAATTTGAAGAACTAGGTCAGTAAACCTTGAAGGAGGTAGTGCTTTTGTAAACAAGTCTGCCAACTGGTATTCGGTACCCATAAAATATTGTGCCCTTCTCGACATGCTCCTTGATGAAATGATAAAGGAGAGCAATGTGCTTGGACTTGGAATGATGAACGGTGTTGGAGGAAATTGCAATGGCACTCTTGGAGTCACAATACATCGGAATCTTGTTGAATACATAGCCATAGTCCATGAGTTGTGATCTCATCGAGATGACTTGAGCACAACATGCAGACATAGCTACATATTCTGTTTCAGTTGATGATAATGATGTGCAGTCCTGCTTCTTTGATTGTCAAGACACTAACTTATCTCCTAGAAACTACAATCCACCATATGTACTTTTGCGTGTGTCTAAACATCATGCATGGTCAGCATCTGAAAAAGCTATTAGTTCAAAACTAGAATCCTTCGAATACCAGATCCCCGAGTTAATGGTTCCCTTTTCGTATCAAAGGATTCTTTTAGCCTAAGAGAGGTGCCTTTCAGTAGGTTTAGACTGATAACGTGAGCACAAATATACAACAAAAACTATATCTGGTCTACTAGCTGTGAGATTGATGAGGCGAAAAATGAACCACTTTTAGGGGGTCATTTAAGCCCAGAATTGGCTTTATTTGATCAAATATTGCCCTAAATCGTTCCTTTTGTGATTTTAGGTACTTTGGGAGTGAAATCTGGAAAAGGAAGCAATTCGGACGTTTTTGGAGCATAAAAGTGAAGAAAACGCCAAAGTCTTAATTTTCCTTGCTGGGAATAGTAGGTGACGGCGTCAAGAGCAAATTTCCATGATGATCCAGTACATATTTGACGGCGTCACGAAGTAGGGCGTCAAGAGTAAAAGTCATGACGGCTTGGAAATGCACAACACATGACGGCGTCAAAAGTAGATCCAGGCAGTCCGAGAAGAGTTTTGGCGGCAAGGTGACGGCGTCACAAGATTGGTCTTGACGCCGTCAGACCCTATTTCCTATATATAGTTTTCTAATTTTCACACATTAAAGAGAGAAGTTTTGGAGAAACCCTAAGTACGAACTTGGTGCGAATTTTACAGGTTTTTCAAGGGTTCTAAGCCCTTGATACCTTTCATGTGTAATTGAGATAAGTTTTCTTTTAATTCAATCAATATGTCTATGTGTTCGTTGTCTATATCTTGTTCTTGTCTTAATTCCATCATGCTAGGCTAGATCTATCTTGTGTTTGCTTGGATCTAATGAAACCTAGATGTTAATTATGTGTTGATTACTTGTTTATAATTGTATTGGATGAATGAATTTGATGTTAGGCTTAAGAAAACTGGCAGATCTCCAAATGGTAACATGTTTGAACGTCTTAAGAAACATGAACCGATGTGCACTAGGTCTTTATTGGTTGTATTTAATGCATGAGCCACTGTTTATAATCCCTATGGTTGTGTTGGGCATGGTATAGGAGGAGATAAGAGCTCATAGAATTGGGGAGTTAAGTGCGCCACCCCATGAATGATATTAAGGAATACGATCCGTCATCCATGCAACTATAACAAGTAATTAACGTGTAAAAGATGTCTAGAGAGTAGTGAAATCTAAGTAAACACATTTTCTCCACTTATTGCTCACAACTTTAGTTAATTTAGTTTATTTTCATTTCTAGTATTTTATTTTGATTACATCTTTAGTATTGGGTTAGTTGACTAGCAACTAATTCCGCCCCAAATCCTTCAAACCCGAGATTTTCACTTGCTTTCTAAAAAATATAAAAATACAAAAATAATCATCCTTCACCTTTAGAACTAGTATTTATGTTTTCTAATTGATGAGGCGAAAAATGATCCGTTTTTAGGGGGTCATTTAAGCCCGAATCCGAATTTATTTGATCAAATATTGCCCTATATCGTTCCTTTTGTGATTTTAGGTACTTTGGGAGTGAAATCTGGAAAAGGAAGCAATTCGGACGTTTTTGGAGCATAAAAGTGAAGAAAACGCCAAAGTCTTAATTTTCCTTGCTGGGAACAGTAGGTGACGGCGTCAAGAGTAGTTCCCTGACGGCGTCAAGAGTAAAATTCCATGACGATCCAGAAGAGATTTGACGGCGTAATGAAGGTAGGGCGTCAAGAGTAAAAGTCATGACGGCCTGAAAATGATTTGTACTTGACGGCGTCAAATGTAGATCTAGGCAGTCCGAGGATTGTTTTGGCGGCGAGGTGACGGCGTCACCTAATTGGTCTTGACGCCGTCAGACCCCTTTTCCTATATATAGTTTTCTAGTTTTTCACATTTAAAGAGAGAAGTTTTGGGAGAAACCCTAAGTACGATTTTGGTGTAACTTTACAGGTTTTTCAAGGGTTCCAACCCCTTGATACCTTGCATGATTAATCAAGATAAGTGTTCTTCTAATTCAATCAATATGTCTATGTGTTGGTTGTCTATATCTTGTTCTTGTCTTAATTCCATCATGCTAGGCTAGATCTATCTTGTGTTTGCTTAGATCTAATGAAACCTAGATATTGATTATGTGTTGATTACCTGTTTATTCTTGTCTTGGATGAATGATTTATATGTTAGGCTTAAGAAAACTGGCAGATCTCCAATTGGTAACATGCTTGAACGTCTTAAGAAACATGAACCAACGTGCACTAGGTCTCTATTGGTTGTATTTAATGCATGAGCCACTGTTTACAATCCCTATAGTTGTGCTGGGCATGGTGTAGGAGGAGATAAGAGCTCATAGAATTGGGAAGTTATGTGTGCCACCCCATGAATGGTATTAAGGAATACGATCCGTCATCCATGCAATTATAACAAGTAATTAACATGTAAAAGATATCTAGGGAGTAGTGAAATCTAAGTAAACACATTTTCTCCAATTACTGCTCACAACCTTAGTATAAATTAGTTTATTTTCATTTTTAGTATTTTATTTTGATTGCATCATTAGTATTGGGTTAGTTGATTAGCAACTAATTCCGCCCAAATCCTTCAAACCCGAGATTTTAATTTGCTTTCCGTAAAATATAAAAACACAAAAATAATCATCCCTCACCTTTAGAACTAGTATTTAGGCTTTCTAATCCTAGCGACACTATTCCTAAGCTGAACGATCAATCCCCTGGTACTTGTCACTATACTATACTACAACGATTAGGTACACTGCCTGGTGGGGGTTGTAAGCTTCTCGAGATCCCTCGAGAGGTAAAGCCTGTTGCGATTCTCACGCATCAAGTTTTTGGCGCCGCAGCCCGGGGAATAGTTATTGTCTAGGTTAGAATTTCTTTTTATTAGGTCTACTTGCTAGATTCCTTTCTAGTAAGATTTTATTTTTATTTTTAGGTCTTCTTTAGTCTATCTCATTTCTTTGTGCTTTTGTTCGTAACTCTTTGCCATCCGACATCATGGAAGGTGGTAACATCTTTGAACCCGTCATCCCACCACAACAAAACCCACCACTAGAACCCCTTAGGCCCCGAACCTTTGGAGAGTATTCCCGACCTAGCCATCAAGGCTACCGAAACACCATTGAGCTCACCGGAGCCAATGTGACCCCCTTGCGATCCGACACCATCCGGTTGGTGCAAAGCGGATGTGCATTCCATGAACTTCGTTCCGAAGATCCAAACCAACATCTTAAGGACTTTCTCAAAATCGTAGATTCCATAGACCTAGGTGTTGAAACTAGAGAGACTACCCGTTTACGCCTATTCCAATTCTCTCTACGGGATCAAGCTAGTCAATGGCTTGAGCGTTTACCCGTGGGATCCATCACCACATGGGATGATCTCACCACTCGTTTCCTTGCTCAATTTTTCCCACCGGGGAGAACTACTAAGCTTAGAAATGACATATTGATGTTCCAACAACGTCAAAATGAATCTCTTTATGAAGCATGGACTCATTTCAAGGACTTACTCCAAAAAGTCCCTCATCATGGCATAGATCTTTGGCTCCAAGTCCAAATCTTTTATGACCATATCGACATCTCCACGAGGCGAGCCATTGACCAATCGGCCGGTGGTAAGCTACGTGATCTTAGTGCGGAACAATCATGGGAACTCATAGAAGATCTTGCTCTCTATGACAACGAAAGTTGGAATGATCCCCGTGATTTGAACAAAACGGTCAAGGCAATATCTTTGCCTTCGAAAAATTCTAGCACTCCCGACCGTAGGATCATGGAACTTGAGGACCAAGTCAAGTTTCTCATGAAATCTTACGAAGCTCCTAAGCCTTCAAGTCAAGTGAACAAAATCACTTCTTCATGCGAATTATGTAGTGGTCCCCATGACACTCGTGATTGTATGGAACTCCCCGGAACAGCTTTTGCGGACTACGCATCCACGCGTACCGACGAAGCGGGAGACAAGTGGTACACTTTCAAGCCCGAGCCAAACACTTACGGTGATTCATACAACCCCTCATGGAAAAATCACCCAAACCTTAGGTGGAAACAAAATCAACCCAATTCATCCAACCCACCTAATCGTTACCAACCAAACGGTCCAACATCCAACCGTACTTTCAACAACAATCCTTCTAACAACTATGGTGGTACCAACAATCTTGAAGGATTGATGTCAAAATTCATGGCATCTCAAGAAGCTCGCTTAGCTAGGTTCGAAACCGAATTCAACCAACAACAAACGGAGATGACCAACAAGATTGACAACTTGTTGAAAGCCCTCAACAACCAAGCATTAATCACACCTAGGAAGGACACTAGGGACACCAATAGTGGAATCCAAATTAAGGACCCCTCATCATCCAAACATGTCCACTTTGTCAATGTTGTCACCATTAAGCCGATAGATAAGGAGATAGAGGAGAGTGACAAGGATGAAGTTAGAGTAGAAGTCGATAGTAAGGATGAGAGTAGGGAAGTTGAGGTTAATAAGGATGAGGAATTAGAGGAGGTAGAGCCTATAGAAAAATACTTTGATAAGTTGCCCACCGAGGAAGAACAGGAGTACCATAAGGATTTATTCGATAGTCCCGAGAGACCATATATCTTCGGCACACCCCTTATCAAAATGGGAGACCCCTCTAACATTAACATCCCATGCAATATCGGACACATCCATATATGGAAAGCTTACATCGACCCTAGATCCCCCGTTAACATCATGACTAGGACTTATTACAATTGGGTGATGAAGAAGCAACTTGATTTTAGGATGATGCCCGGTAAGAATCTGATAAGTAATTTTGCAGGAAGAGTGAAGGGACTGCATGTGATTATAGGGAATCTCACTTATGAGATCGATTTTATGATAGTTGAGGACACTCGTCCGGTGATTGATGCTTGCCTAAGCCAAATAATATTCGAAAAACCATTTGTTGAGGCCACTAGGATGAGTTATGATCCGACTTTAGGGATAGTTAGATTTAAGGAAGAGAATGATGAAGTTGCCTATCAAATGCCCTACAAGATTGAGCAATACCGCCTTCTCTCTAATTTCGAAAAAGAACACAAGCAAGCGGCTTATTATAGGAATGAGGAGGATAGACGTAGAGGAGTAGAATATGTAAAGAATAGGATGCTTGGTTTCTATAAAGAATGCCTACAACTAGGTCCGGAATACAAAACTGGTTCAGAAGACGACCTAGAGAGTGAAACCAACGATGAGGTCACGTAGTAACACATGACCTTGAGTCTAGCTACAAGACTCGTAAATAAAGAAAAGCGCTTCTTGGGAGGCAACCCATGTTTTGTGTGATTTTATTTGTTTGTTTGTTATTTGCTTCCGTATGCATGCTTTATTTTTATTGTTGGTAGATCATGTTTCTAAACTAAATAGTGGAAATACTTTACCTTGTTGTTTTAGCCTAGTCTTAACTCCACTTAAAGGTATTTTTGCAAAAGATAAGTGTAAGGGGAAACCCCAAATATGTTTTTAAGAAACAATCCGATCATGATTCTCCACAATATTAAATGAACATGTATATTCGTATTTGTTAGAGTCAAATGCTTGTATTGAGTCATAATGAAGTTTTGCAGGATTTTCCAGGAAGTAGGACCAAGTTTTTCCAGAAATTTTCCGGAAACTTAACATAAGAATTTCTGCAGGTCAATTTTGACGGCGTCAGGGGTTTACTCTTGACGGCGTCAGGAGTAAAAATTTGGAAATTTTACCGGTTTTGTTTTTCTAACGGAGTCTTGTGGTTTTTGTGAATTATTAAGTTTTATAATCTCCAGGAGATCTGCAAACTTCATTCCACAAGCATTATATCTTATCTTGTTTTCTAGGATTTAGTAACTTATATAGGATGCCGCCGATTTTACGCGAGGTTGTCTTGTCTATTTTGTCAGGTTTTACAGGTTATGTATGACAAGAAGATGATTTATATTCTGGAAGGGAAGCTTTGATTGTTCATTTTCTTGGAGGAAGATTTAACCTGGCCATCCTATTATCCATACCGAGCGAGTCAGGGGAGTATTTGATTTCATTCTCTTTACTTTTTCACTTTTACATTCTTTACTTGAACATTGGGGACAATGTTCATCTTAAGTGTAAGGGGAGGGTAAAAAGATGATACCTTACATATGCACTTTCGCTTGAGTTTGTTTTGTTTAATGGTAGATGTGTAATAAAACTATGAGAAATACTTGTTAGTGCAATTTTAGCACCAAATTTAAATTTTTTTACAACATTTAGGAGTGAAACTTTAGCCATAGCAAGCGTCTCATGGATAGGAGATTGTATGACTAGCACATAACCGTAAATTCAGAAAAATTTTCCACCCAAATATGTGAGGTTCGCCTTTAGATTTGATAGGAAAAGCATTCACTATTAGTGCTTATGAGTGTACCGGTAGCATTTAGATTCTAGAACTTGCGTTAGTGATGCATCCCGAGACCGCTAGTGAGACTACATTCGTGTAGTAGGATTTACTACATGATAAGAGGCATTAGGATTACCCTTGTGTTAAACCCGTATTATAATTACTTGACCATTTAAGTCATATTACTTGACTACTTAAGTCAACTAATTTTTCCAAACACCTTAGCATTGTACTCATTTTTAGTACACGAAACCCCTAGTACACCCCTCCGAGCCTATCTTTTCGTTTCTAACTTTAAGCATTTTACTTAAAGGAAGAATTTGTTACACTCCACTTAAATGTACAACCAAATCGCCTTAGCCTTCCGTGTATGCGCTCATCTTTAGTGCATTATTGTTATTTGTTAAACCCTAAGTTAACTATCTAATTGATTACATGGTTGCTAAGTCGAGTCATATCCTTGTACATATTGTTTTGGGACGATCGGGACTCATGGGTAAGTACTTATATATGGAGTAATGGGGAAGAACACCACTTATTACCCCCATATGTACGTTAATCTTAAAAGTGCTCCAAGTGTTTTGATTTTCTTAATTCGAGTCATTAGATTAGTTTAATGTAAAGTATGTAAAGATTCAAGTGTAAGGGGAATGTTCAACCCCTATGATGTATTATTTTGGATGGTAGGGTAAGAGTGTTTGCAAAAAAAAAAAAAAAAAAAAAAAAAAAAAAAAAAAAACATACGGACTACCATCCCTTTTTATTCTATGTTCATTTTATGTTTTTGTTATTTTTCATTTATTAGCTTAAGTCGAGTCTATTCTTGGCTTAGCAACGCCATCTTATACATGTAATTAACCAAGATTGTTAACTCGCCACCAGTAAAACTTCCTTTATCCAACAAAACCGTGTATTTCATATCCCTACACCTAACGTTACAACCCTTGAAAAGACCTCTTTGATAGTTTATCCTAGGTGCTTACGCCATGTGGTGGAGGTTTGATCCTTTCCCAAGCCTATGGTAATCTATTTTGCTATGGCAGGTAGTGAGAGATATCTTCCGTTTCCATATTGTAATTTATACTTTATTACACCCGAGAGATGTGAGTATCTAAACACTATTTGTGAGGTGCTAGTGTATGACCTCCGTGCTTGTCTTTGGTCTTTAGTGGAACGATTATCTGTTGTAATTACTTTTATATTAGTGTTAAATGACCCCTAACTTGTATTTTGAGTAGAATAAAAGCGCATTTGCTTGAGGACAAGCAAATCTCAAGTGTAAGGGTATATGATGAGGCGAAAAATGATCCGTTTTTAGGGGGTCATTTAAGCCCGAATCCGAATTTATTTGATCAAATATTGCCCTAAATCGTTCCTTTTGTGATTTTAGGTACTTTGGGAGTGAAATCTGGAAAATGAAGCAATTCGGACGTTTTTGGAGCATAAAAGTGAAGAAAACACCAAAGTCTTAATTTTCCATGCTGGGAACAGTGCATGACGGCGTCAAGAGTAGTTCCCTGACGGCGTCAAGAGTAAAATTCCATGACGATCCAGAAGAGTTTTGACGGCGTCATGAAGGTAGGGCGTCAAGAGTAAAAGTCATGACGGCCTGGAAATGAATTGTTCTTGACGGCGTCAAATGTAGATCTAGGCAGTCCGAGGATTGTTTTGGCGGCGAGGTGACGGCGTCACCTAATTGGTCTTGACGCCGTCAGATCCCTTTTCCTATATATAGTTTTCTAGTTTTTCACATTTAAAGAGATAAGTTTTGGGAGAAACCCTAAGTACGATTTTGGTGTAACTTTACATGTTTTTCAAGGGTTCCAACCCCTTGATACCTTGCATGATTAATCAAGATATGTGTTCTTCTAATTCAATCAATATGTCTATGTGTTGGTTGTCTATATCTTGTTCTTGTCTTAATTCCATCATGCTAGGCTAGATCTATCTTGTGTTTGCTTAGATCTAATGAAACCTAGATATTGATTATGTGTTGATTACTTGTTTATTCTTGTCTTGGTTGAATGATTTATATGTTAGGCTTAAGAAAACTGGCAGATCTCCAAATGGTAACATGCTTGAACGTCTTAAGAAACATGAACCGATGTGCATTAGGTCTTTATTGGTTATATTTAATGCATGAGCCACTGTTTATAATCCCTATGGTTGTGCTGGGCATGGTATATGAGGAGATAAGAGCTCATAGAATTGGGGAGTTAAGTGCGCCACCCCATGAATGATATTAAGGAATACGATCCGTCATCCATGCAACTATAACAAGTAATTAACGTGTAAAAGATGTCTAGGGAGTAGTGAAATCTAAGTAAACACATTTTCTCCACTTATTGCTCACAACTTTAGTTAATTTAGTTTATTTTCATTTCTAGTATTTTATTTTGATTACATCTTTAGTATTGGGTTAGTTGACTAGCAACTAATTCCGCCCCAAATCCTTCAAACCCGAGATTTTTACTTGCTTTCTAAAAAATATAAAAATACAAAAATAATCATCCTTCACCTTTAGAACTAGTATTTAGGTTTTCTAATCCTAGCGACACTATTCCTAGCTGAACGATCAATCCCCCGGTACTTGTCACTATACTATACTACAACGATCAGGTAAACTGCCTGGTGGGGGTTGTAAGCTTCTCAAGATCCCTTGAGAGGTAAAGCCTGGTGCAATTCCCACGCATCGGAGATACATGAGTGACCCAATAATACTTTGGTATTTGGTAGGGTCAACAGGTGTCCCATGTATGTCAGCATCTAGCTTGGTTGTATGAGCCATTGGAGTATTATAAGTATCACAGCTGGTCATTCCATGTTTCTTTAAAATTTCAAGAGCATATTTGGACTGATTTAGAAAAATTCCACGGGGTGATTGATGAACTTGTCGTTCAAGGAAGACCGTAAGTTTACCCATCATGGACGTTACAAAAATTTATTTCATTAGTCTTGCCAATGCACTAGAATACTTTTTGTGTGTTGAAGCAAAAATAATGTCATTGACATAAATTTGAACAATTAAAATGTCCTCCCCGTGTTTTTGAATAAATAAAGTTGGATCCACAGAACCTTTAGTAAAATTATTTTGCAGCAAGAAAGCAGTTAATTTGCCGTACCATGCTCGTAGGGCTTGTTTGAGTCCGTAAAGAGCCTTCTTGAGTCTGTACACATGATTAGGACTTTTTGGATCAACGAAGCCTTCTGGTTAACTAACATAAACCACTTTACGTAATTGTCCATTTAGAAATGCCGTTTTCATGTCCATCTGATAAACAACCATATTCTTGTGAGTAGCTTATGCTAGAAAAATCCGAATAGCTTCAAGCCTAGCCACTGGAGCAAAAGATTCTACAAAATCAATTCCTTCCTCCTGAGAAAATCCTTTGGATACCAAACAGGATTAGTTACGACTCACTGTGCCTTCTGCATCCAACTTGTTTTTCTAGATCCACTTTAAGCCAATGACAAAGACTCCTTATAGTCTTTCAACTAATTCCCAAACTTCTAATCTTTTAAATTGATTGAGTTATTCTTGCATTGATTCAATCTAGTTGTCACAAGTCATTGCCTGTTTGATGTTTTTGGGTTCATCTTGACAACCTATGAGGGCATTGATGCAAGTTTCACCATTTGAGTGTAGTCGTTGTCTTGTCATTACATGTGCATCTGGAAGGCTAATAATTTGTACTAAAGGATGATCTCGAGTCCATTTATGTGTCGAGGGGTGACGTTAATAAATATCATGCAAATTAGACGAATCCAAATTACGTGTTCATAATCCACCAAAATATTATGAGAACCGCGAAAAAGATAGGCTGAGGGGTGTACTAGGGTATCGTGTACTAAAGATGACTACATCACAAAGGTATGGGAAAATTACTTGACCAATGAAGTCAATGTAATTATAAAACAGGTTTAAAACACGGGTTATCCTAATGCCTCTTATCATATAGCAAATCCTAACTACACGAATGTAGTCTCAGTAGCGGCCTCGGGATGCATCACAAACGCAAGTTCTAGAATCTATATACTACCGATACACTCATAAGCATTAAAGAGAAATGCTTTTTCCTAAAGATCTAAAGGCGAACCCCACATTTTTTGGGTGGAAATTTTTGAGTGGTACAGTTTTTGTGCTAGCTATATAATTCCTATCCATTAGATGCTTATTAAGACTAATGTTTCACTCCTATATGTTGCAAAAAAATTTAAATTTAGTGCAAAATTTGCCCTAACAAGTATTTCTCTTAGTTTTATTACACATTTACTCTAAAACAAAGCCAAAATCAAGTGGAGTTAGTTCCTAAGGTATCCCATTTTACCCTCCCTACACCTAAACTGAACATTGTCCCCAATGTTCATAAAAGACAATAAAGTATGATAAAAGAGAAAGAAAGAAACTAGTACTCCCCTGATTTGCTCGGCATGGACTATGTGAAAACATGGTTAAATCTTCCACCAAAAAATGAACATGAAAAGCTTCAGTCCCGATGTATACTCCAATGTAACCTGTAATTAACTAAGAAAACAAAACACAAAATCTGGCATAAAATCGGCGGTAAAATCTACATATAAAAATTAAATGATAGAAAGCAATGTAAGATATAATACTTGCAAAATAAATGTTTACAAGTTCCTAAGAATTTAAAATTTTTGGAAAATTTCAAAAATATAAGAGTTCCAGCAGAAAAACAAAATTCTGGAAAACTGTGCAGCTACAGTACCTGACGCCGTCAGGTTGTAAAGCCTGACGCCGTCAGGACTGACCGGACAGAATTTTTATGTTTTTTTTCTAGAAAAATCCAATAATTAAAACCTGGAAATTCTGTAAAACAAACACACTAATATATATGCTAAATCAATATTTCTTATTGTTCATGTCGAATTCGTTCTTAAAAACAAATATGGTCTTCTCGACACTTATCTTTGTGTAAAATATCTTTATATGTAATTAAGACGAAGTTAAAAACAAAATAAAGCATTTTCACATAATAATAGAGACATGAACAATAAACAAAGAAAGAATGAGCATATATATGAAATTGAATGAAATAAAAACAAACAAACAAACAATTAAAAGCTTGGGTTGCCTCCCAGGAAGCGCTTTTTTTTATTAATAAGTCTTGTAGCTAGACTCAAAGTTATGTTTACCTTGTGTCACTAATGCTCACATAACCAAGCGTGAGCCACCTAATTGTTGCCTCATCTTTCTTATACTCATCACTTAACTCTAAACATCCGTGATAATATCTCTTATTGTTTTCATGATGATATTTAAGTCCGTTCCTTTTATCATTCTCGCTCAACAAATCAAGGGGAGGAAGTCTATTACATGTCTCAATTGAAAAATCCTTAAACCTAGGGTGCGAGCAAGGCATTTGATAGACGAAATCCTCGTCTCTGTCCGAGAACATAATCAACCCATCCATAAGTTTCTCATCTAACTTGGTTAGCCTCTTAAAGGGTTTTCCAAATATAACTTGGGTTAATTTGCCATCGATAAACTCTCCTAACTCCTCTATAACCATAAAATCTATGAAGTAAACAAAACTTCTGACAAAAACGTGCAATGGTTCAGCCCTAGCAACAATATTATCTCCTTGATATTACAACTCATTTACAATTTATTTATTTTTTATTTTTTATTTTATTTTTGTAATTAGCACGAGAGATAATATTTACTAGCAAAGATGAGTTAAGGTAAGCATCAAAGCTCCTATATCCGATTTTACATGGAAATTGCATATTAAAGAGACTATCTTTCTCGATTTTAGTCCTAGGGTCAACATACTTAGGAGGATCAACATTCTCCTCTTTCCTAACCTCATCAATTACTTCTCCATTACCTAAGTCCTCATCGGAATCCAAATAATAAAAAAAGGCCATTTTTATGGTCAGTGTCTTGGTCAGATTCATCAATTTCAGAATCATTACCAAAGTGATGGTCGGGTGAAAGGTTTGGCGGGTTTCGTCCTCCATAACGGAGGCCGGATTGGGTAGTTGGAAATTTCTACAAAGAAAAATACGAATAGCAGACATATGTCGCGAACAAATATACAAAGAAAGAGATGGACTAAAGAAAGCTATGAAAAAGAAAATAAAAATCTCACTTGATAGGAATCTAGTAAGTAGACCTAAACGAGATAGAAATCAAACCTACGTATAACTATTCCCCGGCAGCGGCGCCAAAAACTTGATGCGAGATATTGCAACCTCACAAGGATTTTACTTCTCGAGGGATCTCAAGAAGTTTTGCAATCCTCCAGGCAGTGTACCTGATCGTTGTAGTGTATTATAGGTAAATCTGGGGGATTGATCGTTCCCCAGGGGAATACTGTCGTTAGATTAAAGTGTATGTCGATTTAAGCCTAAAGGTGAGGGATGATTCTTTTTATATTTATATATTTTTAGAAAGCAAATTAAATATCACAATTTTGAATGTAGGGGCGGAATTAGTTGTTAAGCAACTAAACCCAAAAACTACTTTTATAAAACAAAAAATTAAAATGACAAGAAAGGTAAATTGGTGAACTGCTTATGGTGATAAAAATGTGTTTACTTAGATTTCACTACTCTCTAGTTATCCTTTATTGAATTGGTGAATTGTCACGTCATTTGTTTTAGTTGAAGCGTTGTATTCCTTAATACCAGTCGTGGGGTGTGGTACATTCCCCAACTCTATGAATATCAATTTTTTCTACAACCTTAAGTTAATTAAGCAATCATAGGATCATCAACATTAATTCATGCAGTAAATACAACGAGAAAAACCTATATTGCACGATATATGGTTACGTTTTCTAAGACATAAAGCTAGTTACATAAAGAAGTCAGCCAATTTTCTTAGCCTAACGTGAAGTAATCAACTAAACAATAGATAACGCATCAATAGTTAATAACTAGGTTTCATTAGATCTAAGCAAACACAAAGGAATTTAAGCTAGCATGTTAAAGTGAAAAGAAGATAAACACATAATCAAACAACACTTAGACATATTGAATGATTAAAGGAATATTTAACTTCAATGAAACATGGATGAAAAGAGGTTGTAAAAACCTTACAATGACTGCAAAATTCGTCTAGGGTTTTGGTCTCCAAAAGTTTCACACTTAATGAATAAACATCGAAAACTATATATAGATTTACATTTGTGACGGCGACATGTTATAGGTCCTGACGCCGTCAGCTCGTCACCTTTAGGGTTTTGTCTTGTGCAAGTCGCTTTTCTGACGGCATCACAAGATAAGTCTTGACGCCGTCACTTGTAATCTCAGCACGTGACGTCCTTCTCCAAAATATAGTTGACGCCGTCAGGAGTAAATCCTTGATTTATTTCTGAAGCAATGTGTGTAAATTCTTCTAGCTTCAAAATAGAGCGTGATTGCGTCACAGTGCATAAGTGACGCCGTCAGGTCTTCTTTTCTGACAGATTTTTCGCGACTTTGTTGTTTTCTTAATTTTTTCGTCCAAATACGTCCAAAAAGCGCCGAATTCCAGATTTCTCGTCCTAAGTACCTAAAATAAAAATAAAAAATAAAAAATAAATAAAAATAAACAATTTGAGTCAATATTTGATCATATAAACACGATTTTGGACTTAAATGACCCATTAAAAATGTATCAAATAAATTCTTATCAGAAGGTTTATCTAATTAAAATATTTTTTATATAATGAAAAATAATTTATCTAATTATTTTTGTAAAAAATATTTTGTCACATTAAAAATGTAATATGTAAAAATGTCAACTATATGACAAAAATATTTCATTGATCATAAATCAAGTTTTATGGTATCATTATTTTTACCTTAAATGATTTACATCAAATGGAAACTTCTATGATTTGCTAAGTTGTTTGATCATAATGCAACATAACAAAAATATTCGAACATGTGTTGAAGCATACTTGAGACGTCGAGAGATATTGATATACGTATGTTTTGATGATTTGTATTTACGAGTAAGTTACGCATTTTACGTTATGTATTACAACTTAAATGTTTGTCATTATTAAAACCGAATAGACCTTTATAGTTTGAACGAGTGAGAGTACCCGCGCGTTGCTGCGGGAATGTTGTGTTTAATCTAAATTTGAAATGAAACGATTATCCACAATTTATTTTTAAATTAATAACAATTCTAGCCATGAAATATGTATGTGTGAAATTTTGTAAAACCAAAATACCAATCAAATACCAAATATTATCAAAAATGTTATATCTAAACAATGATATATCAAGTCAAATCCAGTCCAACATAAAGAAGCCCATTATCATAAGATAGTTTCTTGGCCCATCATTAAACACGATCCAAATCCAGTCCAAACATTTAAGTATACGTATGATACTACTATTAATAATTGAGACATAACAGAATTGCAGATGTCACAAACACCTTTTTAGTGAAACCCTAAACACAAACACCTTTTTAGTCAGTCTCCCTCCTATCTGTTACCTACCTTCTATCAAACACAGTCAACATATCACAACCAATCTCATCTTCATCATCATCTCTACTTAACGAATCTCACAAATACCACTGAATTAATTATCAGTTGAATCAAGATACGACTATCACAGCTAGGCTTCTAGATCTTAGATAAGTTCTCGAGTAGGTGGTTATTGTTGTGATTATGTTTTGTTTTCATTTCAACGAATCAAAGAAATGAAATAACATACTTGTTATTTTTTTTTCTTTTTATTCGGATAATTTCACAGTTAGGGTTCAATGATGATGTGTGTTAAACTTAAAATAATCTTTCGAAGATTGTGAAAAAGTTGAACAGTCTGAGATCTTGGATGTTTTCTTTTCGTTTTCAATGTAAGTTATAAGATGAGGGATGGTGTGGTGTTATTGTTGACCGATTTCTTTATTGGAGGTGGAGGTGGTGGGAATTAGATTGAAGAACTGTTCAAACAACTGTTTGGTACAACTTTGATGAACGTGGGTTACTGTTTAGTCAACTGTTTCGTACAATACTTTGAAGCAAGCATAACTACAGTAACACGTTCCCACTTTTAGTATATAAAAGATAATATCGTAATATTTGCAATAAAATATTTTATGAAAAGACTACCTAATTCTATTAAAAAACTAAATAAACATAATTAGTAAAGATAATATAAACATTATACAAACTTATTTATATTTTATTTATATATATACTAAAGATGAGAACTAACGGCGTTAAAAATTAGTTTTTACGGATTGTCATTACACAATGTAAATGGACACATGTGTGGTCCATAGTTTGTTGGTACAAGATGGTATAAGACAAAGTACATGTGTTGCATGTTCTTATTGGTTACAAGTAAACGGCAACTGTTTAAACGGTCCGTTATGTTACTGTGCGAACCACTGTTCACGATACCCGTTTGGACGAACTGTAGCACCCCGTAATCCATATGTAATTCCCATGTAATTGTTGCTTTTCCAAAAGTCATCATAGTCTTCAGGGTTCTTTAGAAAACCAGAACTTTCTACCACTTTTTTCCTTAACACATCACCATCAAGATCTGCTCCACCAAACAACTTTTTTTACATCCATCTTAATCAAAATCTGCTGAAAAAAAGAAGACAAAAAGGAATCTTCAACAAAGGTGCTTGGCTATTATCAACAAAGACAAAAAACAAGAATATCAACACGTATGCAACCTACTTTTTGGTTTTCCTGGATTAACAATACATATATATGCAACCTTATCTTTTTTTTACTGTTTTTTTTGTCCTTTTACTTTGTTTTGAATGCATGTATCAAGGTTGAAAGGAGCTTTAGGTTCTACTATTTTTTTAACCTTAGGTAACAACTTACTTTATATGTATATATTTACATCATTTAATGCAGATCTACAAAATTTAATGCATTTTTTTAAGGTTTTAATTATTTCATTTTTTTATTTACTTTTTTTCCCCTCATAATTAATTTACTAACTCAGATTCCAATTCCTTTGTTAAAAAACAAACTTTACATATATCCTTTGATACATATGCACTTGATCCTTACGCTATATAGTCTACGTATTTCCCTGTTGTGTTTTTTGACCTATAATGCCTAAAAGATTAATAAGAACTGATTTAGACGGACCTGAAAAAGAACTGCTTACTCAGACTAATATACCGCCACGTCTGTCGTTGTCGAATAACCAAAACCAACATCCGAATGGACTGTCAACGGTTGATATGTTATCCTATAATTACAACAATACGAATTTCAATATAAATAATGGTAACCAACATATGTATACAATATATGGAAACGAACCTTTTCTACAACAGTCGTCATCAACAGCCAATCGGCTGACCTGCAAGAACAAATGGAAAGGTAATTTTAGTACCAACCTTTGTATCCCGTGTTTAGATAATGTGGTTACTAAAGGACTATCTATATTATGCAGGTCTATTAAACATTGGTGGTAAAAAAAAACGTAAATTAACAGCGACAAATCTAAATGTCATTACCACAGGCCAACAACAACAAGGTATTCTATTTGAAACAATTGTTCTTCATTGTACCTTTTTCCTGTTTCTCTCTAAAACATGCATCATTCTTTTGAATAACAAACCAAACGAAATACCATGTGAATTTACCTCTACAGAATCACACTCCAATGATCCAAAAGATACGATACCATATGCATCTTCACCTGAGTTTCAGAACCATACAATAGATCAACAAGATTCAGTCGATCATACTATGCACAGTAGTTCAAGTGCATCATATAGTCAAGGTAAGAAATGAATGTTAAATAAACTAATGTGTGTAGTAATATAGTGTAAACAAAAAAATCCTCTTAAAAAATGTTAACTTTGACTATTTGTATTGCAGATACATCACGTTTATATATTGACATTGGGGATTGTCAGTATGCATGTGAGTATTGTAATGCAGCCTTCTGGTACTCATAAAGGCTAAAAAGTAATTCTTACCGAAATAAACCCAGATACAATAGATGCTGCACAGGCGGACAAGTATTTCTTCAGAAAGAGCTGGACCCACCAATCTATTTCAAACAGATATTCACAGACAAGCATTTTCTGGATAGCATTCGCGCTTACAACCAGATGTTCAGTATGACATCGTTCGGAGCTCAGATAGATAACTCCATTAATAATGGAAGAGCACCATATGTATTTAAAATATCAGGTCAAATCCACCATTGGATAGGCACTATATGTCCCACCAACATAAATGAACCGAAATTTATGCAGCTTTATGTGTATGACACAGACAGAGAAGTTGACAACAGAATGAAGGCTTTTGGTGGCAGAGAACGCAGTGGATTAAAGGCCGATATAGTCGAAGCTTTGATACGTATTCTCGATGAGCACAATGAATTAGTTCAGGTTTTCAGAACAGAAAGAGAGAAAGTGAATGAGGGTATTGTAACTGAATTCAAGATTCAGCTTTACAATGTTGTTGGAAATCGAGAGTACCAGCTTCCGTCGTCAGGAACTCTTGGAGCAATAGTGTTTCAGCCTGATGTTAATAGTCAAACAGACTATGACGTCATTATCGAATACAAGCATAGAGACCCTCAACGAATTAACAAGCTTCATAGCTCATACATGTCTCTACAGTATCCTCTTCTTTTTGTGTATGGCCAGCCCGGTTTTAACACAAAAATGACACTCACAGGAATCAATGCAACAAGAAAGCGAACGAAATTATCTATGAATATGTACTATAAATACCAGCTACATGAAAGATTTGGCCAGTATGGTCTTATCTTTAGAGCTGGCCGATTGTTTCAGCAGTATGTCGTGTCAGTGTATTGCACGCTTGAACAAGATCGATTAGATTTTGCTAGAGCGAATCAAAACAAGCTCAGGAGCGATTGCCTCTCTGGCATATGCGATGCTATTGCAAAAGGAGACCATTTTGGACGCGAAATAGGGAAAAAAATCATACTTCCTTCCAGTTTCACCGGAGGTCCAAGATACATGTAAAACCATTATCTTGACGCACTTGCTATATGCATAGTCCTCGGTAATCCGCAGTACTTTATCACATTTACATGTAATGTGAATTGGCCAGAAGTTAAAAGGCATATGAAAAGATACCCTGGACTTACACCATCAGATAGACTTGATGTAATCTGTCGTGTTTTTCAAGAAAAGGTCAACGATTTGATGAAAGTACTGAAAGAAGGATACATCTTTGGTCGATGTACTGGAGGTATCATACGTTTTTAAACCTTTACTCTTCACAACCACTGTATTATAAATCGTATATTCTTCGATGTTATTCTAATTTTTTTTTTCCTTTTTTTTCCACTTTTTTCTTTACAGTTCTTTATACAATTGAATTTCAAAAACGTGGCCTCCCACATTGTCACACACTCCTTTGGATAGATGCAAGAGATAAAATCAAGGAACCAAAAGACGTTGACAAGTTTATTTCAGCAGAGTTGCCTGACAAAGTAAGTGACCCAGACGCATATAGAGTAGTAGCAGATATGTTGATGCATGGTCCGTGTGGAAATGCGAAACCGAGTGCACCGTGTGTGCAAGAAGGTACTTGCACAAAGAACTTTCCAAAAAAGTATACTGAGAAGACCTACTTTGATCAGGATGGGCATATACACTATCGAAGACGGAGGACACCAGCTTACATTCCAAAAGGTGAACTAAAATTAGACAACACCTACGTTGTTCCATACAACAGGTTGCTTTGTCTAATGTTTCACGCTTATACCAACGTTGAATATTGCGGTTGGAGCATGCTTATAAAATACTTATTTAAGTATATCTCAAAGGGAACGGACCGAATTGCTGCATGTATTGTTAAACCAATCGGTGATCCAAGACCTTCGACACCTGCTCCTCGAATACAGATGGATGAGATTCAAAATTTTATAGACGGTCGTTTTCTCTGCCCACATGAATCATGTTGGAGGATACTTGACTTTCCTATCCATCACAGAGAACCGGCCGTGCAAATACTTGCAGTCCATTTGAAAGATATGCAAGAAATAAACTTTGGAGAAAACGAGCCTTTAAACCACGTTGTGACAGATGAAGGGAGAAAATTAACAACGCTTACACAGTGATTTGAATATAATGAATTGTTCACGGACGGGCGACACCTTACATATTTAGACTTCCCCTCTGAATATGTTTGGTATGAAGACACAAAGGCATGGAGACGAAGGAAAATTAAAACGAAGCATTCCATTGGGAGATTAGTGTACGTGCATCCTGCAGCAGGGGAACTTTTCTATTTCCGGATGCTACTTGTACATCAGAAAGGTTGCCGCTCATTTATCGAAGTACGAACAGTCAATGACCACATTTATCCAACGTACCGAGCAGCATGTCAAGCGATGGGTCTTCTTGAAGATGATCGAGAGTGGGACATAGCATTGGAAGAGGCATCAACAACAGCATCAGCAGCAGAGCTACGCATGTTTTTTTCTCACATTCTAATGTATTGTGAAGTCTCTAGCCCTTTAGAACTCTAGGAAAGACACTGGCGATGTATGGCAGATGACATTCCGAAGAAAGCATCTATAACCAGCGGCGTTAGAAACCTCCATGTCAATGACCCAGAAACAAAAAACTTTGTTTTGTATGAAATAGAAATCATACTTAACAGATGTTCAAAGTCTTTAAAAGAGTTTGGGTTCTCGCTTCCTCCAACCCGCTTAATACAAGATCTCCACAACAGGCTACTCATGGAAGAAAAAAATTATGACAGAGAAAAGTTAAGAGAAGAAGCTGTAGCATCAGTAGTCAAGTTGAACAGTGAACAAAACCATGTGTACAACACCATAGTCAATGCGTGCACAAAAAACACACAAGAATTGGTGTTCGTTTACGGACACGGTGGAACAGGAAAGACTTTTCTCTGGAAAACAATTATCAACAAGCTTCGGTCAGAAGGTAAGATAGTCTTGGTTGTTGCATCTTCAGGTATAGCTTCTTTGCTTCTACCTGCTGGTCGCACAACACACTCCAGATTTAAAATACCACTGGAACTAAATGATCAATCAATGTGTGCAATAAAAAAGAAGACACTCATGGCAAAGTTGCTCATTGAAACTGATTTGATAGTATGGGATGAAGCGCCGATGAATGACCGCCGATGGTTTGAAACACTTGATAGAACCCTAAAGGATATCTTAGAGAACCTTGATAAGCCATTTGGCGGGAAAACAGTTATGTTAGGTGGTGATTTTAGACAGACGCTCCCAGTAAAAAAAAAGGCAAGCAAAGAAGAGATAATAGCGTCGTCAATATCAAAATCATATTTGTGGCGGTATTTCAAAGTTTTGAAGCTTCACCAAAACATGAGGCTGCTTCAACCTAATCTTGATGATCATGAAAAAAAAGAAGTTCATGATTTCACATCATGGTTACTTGACGTGGGTGACGGTAGAATAGGAGAAACCGACGAAGAAAATCCGCGCGAGGCTGCATCAATTAAAATTCCAAAACAGTTCCAGATACAAGATGACGACAATGGTGTCCAAAAACTCATTGACTTCATCTACGATAATCAGACATTACAACACCCAAATGCTCAGGTATTGCAGCAAAAGGCAATTGTCTGTCCGAAAAATGAAACAGCTGATGAAATTAATGCAAAGATATTATCACAGGTAGAAGGTGAACCTATAGTGTACATAAGTACAGATGAAGCAATTCCGGTAGGAAAAGACGGTGCTGCGACTGAAATGCTATATCCACCGGAATACCTAAACACTTTTAGGTTTCCTGGCCTACCACCAAATGCGCTTGAACTAAAAGTTGGGAGCCCCATCATGTTGTTAAGAAATCTTTACACAGATGGTGGACTCTGCAACGGCACAAGGATGATTGTCAAAAACCTAATGTCAAAATTGATCGAGGCAGAAATTATCACAGGAACAAGAATTGGGTAGAAGGTGTATATACCAAGAATTCCGTTGACGCACAAAGACCCTAACTACCCTTTCATTTTCAAACGGAAACAGTTTCCGGTCAAGCTTTGTTACGCTATGACCATCAACAAAAGTCAAGGGCAGTCTCTTTAGAAAATTGGCGTCTACTTGCCCCAGCCGGTTTTCGGTCATGGTCAACTATACGTCGCATTATCACGTGCAACATCTCCAAAGGGTTTAAAAATTCTAATAAAACCTTATGATAAACAACCAATAGATATGACAAAAAATATAGTCTATAAAGATTTCTTAACAGAAATTTGTTCAATGCAGGTCAATATTATCATAGTGCATACAAAAAATGACTTACCTTATATGCATGCCTTTATATTTTTTTTATGTGCATTTTAGCTACATTTCATTTTCCCAATTTTTTATTACCGATTCTTTACATACTTGCATTCTCAGTAGATTGCATTACGCATTTTTGACTCTCAAATTACTATCTTTCTATGTAAAAACCCTAACATAAAATAACATTGCTGTTTTTTCCTTTTATTAATGCTGAATGTCACAGATTAATATGAATCAGTTGCAATCAACAAGCAACAAGACCCTTGCAGAAGTAAATGCAAACATCAAAGACTTGCGACCAAGAGACAGGAACAAAATTCTCGAAGCAAAAGTGTATAGAGCATGGATAGTCAAAGAACCACCAAGCATAGAAGAAAAAGGTTTCCGGGTAATTTTATTAGACAAACAGGTAAAATAAACATAACATATACATTAATTCTAAATTTCACATAATTAAGTATGAAAAAACACTGACATCTGCACAGGGCGATGCAATACAAGCAAATATGGAAGCTTCCAAAATAAAACAGTTTTCAAAAATTCTTATACCTGGAAAAGCATACTGCATCTCAGGGTTCACATGTATTCCAACAGAGAATTGGCAGCAGACGTTGGAAAACAAGACATCTTTGTCATTCACCAGGTTCACGAAGCTTGCTGAAATACCAAATGATGGATTCCCGGATCACTATTTCAACTTCATTGCTTATAACAGACTGCCATCAAGAGTCGTTGATCCAGAAGACAAGTCCCGGAAAGAGTATCCCATCCTCACAAGTAATATTACCTACCAAACACTCTTGGCAAATTTACGCATCTGAAACAAAAAAAATGATCCTTTTTTTGTTACTTAAACAGATTACATTGGATGTTACATCAGTTCAACTGAAAAAGGCACAGTCGGAGATCCTATGAGGGACCAAATGGTTAACCGCAAAATAGAAATACAAAATCTCAAGTAAGTCAAGAATCTAAAACTATGAACATATCATATAAAATACAATTATTTTAAAAAAATTTATATCTTATAAATCTATTGTCAACAGCGGTAACTCAATCGAGTTAACACTGTGGGATGACCTTGCTGAAGGGTTCAAAAAAGATGAAATTGATAAGCTTGAAAAACCAATCATAATAGCAGTTGCTTCATACCGAGTTTCAAAATACTATAACAAGTTACAGCTCTCATCAACACCGGCAACCTACTACTACATTAACCCAAGAATTCCACAGCTTGAACGTTACTGAGCAGAGTAATTACTACATCCTTAATTTCATCACATACAATTTTATTCCAATCATACTAGCTCATTACTATTTACAAATGCAACAGGTATAGAGAAGCTTTTGACCTAAATCCACCTTTGGAAATCGTCAGACAATCGTACGACGACAAAGAAAGAGAAAAAATGAGAAACAGGTTCCCCTTAGCTTTATTATTAGCTCAGAAGCCAAAAACATATGAAGTAAGTCGTGCTAATTTTTAAATTATATTACATAATTACATCAAATTCAAGTGTAAACAGCTAATGTGTGAAAAAAAATGCAGGGTGTTCGATTTACATGTGACGGGACTATAACAAGCATTAACACATCAAGGGATTGGTACTACCCAGCATGCACAGAGTGTAACCTCAAAATTGGCACTGACAATGGTATCTATGAATGCAAAGTCCATGGCCCAATAGACTATCCAACATACAGGTAACTCTAACTTCTCACATTACAGTGTAATAACAAGTAATGTGGCTATGCCACTAATATATATATATATATATATGCAGATATCACTTCAAAGGCTACCTAACCGATGACACAGCCACAACAACCATAACATTTTTTACACCGAAAGCTAACGACATAGTTGGCCTCGACTGCAATTCATTGCTTAGATCTCTCAAAGATCCTAATCCCCGGGACATTCCAGAAAAAATACAATCAATTGTCGGGAAAAGGCATATCTTTCAATTTTACTATAATGCTTCTTCTAAGCAAGAACCACCTGAGTTCATTTTCTCTACACTATTGGATCAACCGCACAAGACAAACCAAATGAGTGACATACCATCAGGTGACAAAGTTATACTTAAATCTACAATTATAAACACCATATACAATACAGTTGTGTTCCAAAAAACTGATACAAACTTCTATTTTTGCTTTTATTTGTTTTCTTTTTATTCATACCAGGCTCAGCATTGTATGAACAAACAGGTAAAGTCACATACAGCACAATACCTGAACAACAGCTGTTAGCCCAAATTGAATACAACATCTCTGCTCCAGCTGCTGCTGCCATGCAAGAAACACCACCAACAACGTTCCAGCAAGAACACCTGCACTGTAAGCAACATTTTTGTTAATACAAGAAAAAAATTAAATCAAATAAAATCTTAAACCTAACATTAATGCATACACTAACACCTTGCATAACCAGCAGCGGCAACTCTAGCACACACAGAAATGTAACCCAAAGCAACAACAGAGATGCTAACAGAATCAATAAAGGGAAAAGCAACAGCTTCAGAAACCACAGGTTAGAAATTATATCTAATATTAACAATTTCTTTTTAACCCAATTCTTTAAAACCATTCATTCTAAATTAAATCTACTTTTTACAGCGGTTCACACACCACCATCATCACAGGACGTTATCGACAAACCAACATCAAAAACATCATACGCAGATGCAAGCAAACCAATGGTTGCAAAACGACAACTCTTTCAAGACACAAACACAGACCCGAAGAAGAGTAAAAAAAATTGAACGCCTCGTCAAATGTACCAAACTACATCAATGACCATCCTTTTCCTAATCAGCTACCTTATCCAATATTATTGCTATCTATTTTGCCTGAAACAATAACTCTATAGCTATGAATAATGTAAAATCATCTTTTGTAACATGTGAACATCACATGATGTAAAAACCAGTATATGTTATCATATTATTAAGGTAACATGCCATATATTAACTATGACAATTCAGCTTAAAAACCAATGTATGTTAATATATTATTAAGCTAACAATTATGATTACCAAAAAAAACAATTCACGACAATAAGCCATTCCACATACACAAACTGATGGATTTTATTCATAAACTGAATTTCTTACAACTACCATCACAGTGATTAAGAATAACATCTTAACCGACAATACACCATCATGACACATATAAACAAAACAAAAAATCATACTTAAAACAACACAGACAACAACACTGACATACGACACTAATCATGGACCTCCATGACCATCACATGACGACGTTTCTCTTCACGTGCTTAACGCAGTACATCCAAAAGGCAAAGAAACGCCTGAAGGACCACTCCATTCCTCGCCTGTGCTTCAACCAAACACTCCATCCCATCCCACGCTGGCACATCAAAATGGCTGAAACTCTGTCCCTCTTCAAGCATCTGTCCAAACTTTGCAATTTTTTCATGCATACCGTCACACCACTCGACAAGTTTCCTAATAAAACCCTCATTCTCAGCCTCTTCTTGGACAAAGAAAAATTTGAAACAATCCTTTATCTCATTTGACCCACAGATAGCTTTTAGTTCATCAAAATTAGGTGTGGCAGCCATCTTTCTGTTTCCACAAACTTAAAAAAAATTACCGGTGAAACAAAAGTGAAAATAACCAAACCACCCACTCTTTTTAAAGACGCAAAAGTATACCTAACCTAATTAAACAAACTAAACCAGAATAGTCACTCTTTAGGCTATCTTTCCAATGCAGCACAGTGATTCAACAAACACAGAAAAAACAAATTCTCCCCCACCACATAAAAAACTTTCCTATCCACCTTTTCAAATATTACTGTTATACAGAATCTAAGACCCTAACCACAACTTTTTACACTGTCCTAAAAAGACTTCTGTGTACCTGTTGCATTTGTAAAAAGACTTCTGTCCTAAAAAAACAAATAAACTACCCAAACTTTTTACACTGTTCACAAACCCATTGATTTAAACATTTAGGTATACTAGCATAAAACTGTAGCCTTATAATAATTTACAAACCAGTTCACTAACAAAATAACCATTCTAACTAATACACAATAAAAAAAAAACAACTCATGCAGCCGCACCAGAAATTAAACACATTGGTGCCACATTTCATAAACATCCAAATGATATCTACCATACAAAACTAAACTTTTTAGCACATCCAAAACAAAATCACTCTCAAGGTAACAAAATAACAGTAAACCCATTTCAAAAAACCATAAAATGATATCACCTTTTTATAAATTGCAAAAACACATTTCTTTTTTTTTTATACCAAAAAAAAAAAAAAAAAAAAATCCAAATTTACAAATACATTTGAAACTAACAAAATAAAAATTTTATACCTTTGTTTATACAACCACTATCTAATATGCTGAAAATCTACAATATAGATAAACTATATACTTCTGACACAATCAAAACATCATTCTAGCAAACAGATACGAAACCATACTTTTATATCTATTAACATAAGGTTCAAAAAATTCCAGTTACACTGGAATTTCATACATTCAAAAGATATACCATAACATATCTGCATAGTTGTGACACACATAGACGCAGATATACCATTTTTACTACCAGCCACACGATACAAAAGGTACTACATTTAAACACATCATACAAAACTACAACCAGATACAACATTAATTGAAAGTCCTAAGTTTCTTGATGGTTTTAGAGTTCTCACTGACACGCAAACTAGCAGTGTAACTCTTCTGAATCAACCACCCAATTTCATTTAGGTCAAAACGCTCAGCAGCCTTTAACTCCTCCACAAATTGTTGCAGCAACGGATGAAGCCCAAATTTTTTCAGCTCACGAATAAGTTCATGCCTGTGCTCCATACGGCTTTTCACCTCTTCAATTCTTTCCTTATAAACTTTCTCATCACAACTGTAAGCACGCTTCTCGCGAACAAAAATACCCTCCAGAACCTTCTCCACACGCCTATCACCGATTTGTTGCCCGATCTGTAGCAATTTTGGGTATTTAGGAGCCATTGAGTATGAACAGCAGCCAAATTAAGGTGTTAAAATTACTAACCCTAATTTTACACAATCCGTTTCCCCAAAACTGAAATAACGGATACACACTTCACCACTTTAACATATGACCCAAACAGTTACCCATATAAAAGCCACAACAATATTCAAACTTACAAAGCCCAAAACAAAAGCCCAATGCAAAAATCCAAAACACAAACTATTAAAAACAGAATTTCTTTGTAAAAAAAAAATTATATATATATATATATATATATATATATATATATATATATATATATTGACAACAACAAATAAAAATATTAAACACGTAAAAAATCACCACATCTAAACACAACCCGTTAATTACAAGATATCATAAAACACTAAACTATGTAAAATATTATCGGCAAAATATGTTAACCAAAACAAACGCATATACAAATGCAATATTTTAGAAACCCATTTACAAAAACCACATATGACACAACTTTTTTTTACTCCCTCCATAAATAATTTATATTACACAATTGAAAAACAATAAACAAATACACTAATAAGTATTCAAAACACTTTCAATAACAAGGAACAATCTTTTGCTCATAGTCCAAAATTTCCCGCAGCAACGCGCGAGCTTCCACGCTCGTTGTCTAATAAATACTAAGTCCCAATGATGTGGCTTCTTTATATCCTCTTGTTAGAAACCAAGAACCATACCTCGTTAGAAACCAACAAACCATACCTCGTTATAGGGGTGTTGATCGGTTCGGTTTTCAGTTATTCGGTTAATTCGGTTAAAAGTTTTTTTAGGTCAAACCGTGAACCAAACCAAACCTAATTCAAATTCGGTTTTCGGTTCGGTTTGGTTGAATTCTAGTACGGTTTGGTTCGGTTCAGTTTTCGGTTTAACCGAATTACACACTTTATTTTAAAAAAAAAGAAAAATATACAAATATATTTAGCCAAAAAAATTATTTCAAACATAAAAAGTATTTTTTAATATTAGGATAAAATTGTATTGTTATTCATATAAATATAAATATAAATATATAATGTTTTATTGATATTATATATATATATATAAATATATAAAAAATATATAAATTTATATGAATTCGGTTTTCAGTTTGGTTTTCGGTTTTGATTACCAAAACCATATCCAAACCGAGAACCGAATTAAAAGTTCAGTTTGGTTCGGTTTTGGCAAATTCGGTTCGGTTATTAGTTCGGTTTGGTTATTTTCGGTTCGATTCAGTTTTGATTTTCGGTTTATTCGGATATTTCGGTTTTTCTGCTCACCCTTACCTCGTTAAAGGTTCAACAATGATGTGGCTTCTTTGTATCCTGTTGTTAGAAACCAACAAACCATGCCTCGTTAAAGGTTCAACAATGACGTCTAAAGATTGATGTGGCTTCTTTGTATCATGTTGTTATACATATTTTATTGTCTAATAAATACTAAGTCACATATTTTTATAAAACGTGAATTTGTATCCCATGTATCATATCTTAACTATCTATAATAGAGAAATGATCAATTTTGAAAGTGGTATCATGAAAGTTGGTCAAACATTGAAACTTGAAAAATCTTACTAAAAGAAATTTGGAAATATAATTAATAATCTTATTAAAATACCTCATTACTTAAAAGTACAATAATTTATTCATATTGTACAACCAATTAAAAATATATCTACCAAATTAAATACAACCAATTAAAACAATTAATACAAATGACAAACCGGGTTTATCCGGGACGCTCAAACCTGACGGGTTGAACCGATTTAATTTGACCCGTTTTCGACCCAAACTAGCAAGTTGACCCGGTTTAAATCGATGAAATTTTCTACCGGAACGGTTCACGCTTCAAACCTGACGGGTTGAACCGATTTAATTTGACCCTTTTTCGACCCAACCTAGCAAGTTGACCCGGTTTAAATCGACAAATTTTTCGACCGGAATGGTTCAACCGGTTGAACCACCCGGGTCGAACCGGGTTTCAAAATATTATGTTTAATTCTCAAATCTTCAAACTTTACATCTACCTAATTAAATACAACCAATTACAACAATTAATACAAATGACTGGTGATGATGTGATGATCCTAAACATGCAAACGTGTATAGATTGCTCCATTTCAGTTTTCTTGTAGATGGTTGTGTTGCCATTTTAAGATCGATTGCTACAAAAAACACATATAAAGAAATTAATTAGTTACTGCTTCATGCAATTTATTTTTTTACAATATCACACTTGACTAGGATGACCAGATACAAAATATTCAATGTAAACTTTTGGCGAGGATATGTCCTCGCCTAATGTTTGACCACTCTTTAATTTTCCCTCAAGTTATTTAGAATGGCTAATTACTCTCACCCGTTTTTTTCCGCCAAACCTTTGGCGAGGAAAGTGTTAACCATTGTTTGACTAATAAAAATAAATTATAAACTCTTTATAAATAAAGACATGAAAAAATGAATTAAAAATTATTATATACTTTTGGCGAGTACTTGTCCTCGCCAAAAGTGTATACAAAATAATTTTAAAAATCGAATAAAAAGGATTTCTATTATTTATAAATGATTTAAATAAATTATAAATAATTTAAGTTGAATATAAATGATTTGAATTAATAAAAAATGATTTAAACTAATTATAAATGATTTTAAAGCAGTTCAATAAAGTATAAATGATTTAAAGTAAATTTAAATGATTTAAATCAATTAAAATTTATAAAAATAATTTAAATCACTTAAAATGATTTAAATTACTTTTTTGTACTAGACGGCGAAACTGAAGATGAATGCAAACATGTATCACCTTTCGATAAACAATATAGCCACTCAGATTAATGATCTTGTGGTGTTGTAGAGATTTGGTATCTTTGTGTTGGTGAAAATAGATTGTGAAACAGTAGGTAGCGGTGAGTAAACGATCCGAACTGACCGGACCGGACCGATCACATTCGGTCCGGTCCTTGGTCTTTTTGGCTAATTCGGTCGTTGGTCCGGTCCGACCAAAAAACCGAAAATCTTGCCAAAATCTTGCCTTTTTGGATCGGACCGGATCGATCATATTCGGTCTCGGTCTCGGTCCCGGTTTTTATGTTAATTCGATCTCGGTTTTTGGTGTCCAGTCCCGGACCCATGCTCACCCTTAATAGCAGCTAGATTTTTTTTTTTTGGGAAAATTTGAAAATTACCTATTTTGCAGCAATATGCTGCAAAATGAGTTAGTAGCTTTTGGCGAGTGGCGAGGACAACTTCTCGCCAAAATTCTACACTGATAAATCATTGTATATCAGTTTAGGCTTTTGGCAACGACTTGTGGGCTTTTGGCGAAGACTTGTTCTCGCCAAAAGGAGTAATTAATTAATATAGTTAATTAATTATAAATTTTAGTTGCGTAAAACCTTTGGGGAGGACATATCCTCGCCGAAAGGTGACGTGCGAGATGGCTTTTCTTTGACTAAGAAAATTGTGTGGGGCTAATTTGTCATCGACTCATCGCCCAAAGTGTGAAAACGTCCTCGCCAAAGGTATCTGCGACAAAGTATTGGTGATGATGTTTTGGTTATAGTTTGTCTTTGCCAAATACTTTTGGAGAGGACAAGCCATCTCCAATAGTTTCAAAGTGTATTCTCCAAAAGTGTCGAATGTTGTAGACTTGTAGTGATATGAAGAGAAAAATTATCTGTTTTTTTAATATAGATAAAAGCTTAGAACATTTCAAGTTGAGAAAGATGGCTTGAAAACATAGGTTAAATTATTTTTTTCTTTGCAGAAGTTCATCCACAGATTTATCCTTTTAGATTTTCGTTAACACCCTTTCAAATTATTTCTATTTTCATTCTTGTGTGTAATAATGAGTATTTTATACACCCATCATATTTAAATATTAACTTTATTTATTAATTAGAAAATAACTTCAAAACAAATACAATTTAGGTGCAGATGGTAGACATGAAAAGTTTTAGTGGCCCGGTTTGTAAATACAAATGACCCATATCTTAAAAAGTGGAAATCTTGAAAATTTTTATTAAAAGAAAGTATGAAATATAATTAATACTTTTATTAAAATACTTTATTACTTAAAAGTACAATGATTTATTCACATTGTACAACTAATTAAAAACATATTTACCAAATTAAATACAACCAATTAATTCACAAACCGGGCTGACCCGGGACGCTTCAAACTAGACGGGTTGAACCGGTTTAATTTAACCCTTTTTCGACTCAACCTAGCAAGTTGGCCCGGTTTAAATCGACCAATTTTTCGACCGGAACGGTTCCCCCGGTTTAACCACTCGGGTCGAACCGGGTTTCAAGACATTATGTTTAATTCCTAAATATTCAAACTTTTATTATTTTTCATTTATAACATATAAACTTTTTTTGATGAATAAACTATTTGTCGAATAAACTATTTGTCTCTATAAAGTCTGTATGGTTAAATTTTGAAAAGTCAAATCTTGAAAGTTAAAGGTGAGAGAAATGCATAGTATAATTAATACTCTTATTAAAACACCTCATAACTTTAAAGTACAATAATTTATTCACATTATACAACCAATTAAAAATATATACATCAAATTAAAAACAACCAATTAAAACATCCTTTACTAAAAAGTACAATAAAATTTTCACAATTTACAATTTAAATAAGCTACAACATAATCTAAATATAAAATAATTAACACACCAACTAATATTATTTTACACATTATACAAATTAATAAAACACACAAAGCTTCATACAAGCTAACAAGTTGATGGTACATATAGTTTTGAAAACTGGACCGGACCAACGGGTTCAACTGAGAACCGGTTTCCCCACCGGTTCGTCTAACTAATAAAAGCCATACGAAAACATATATTTCAAAATGAAACTATTAATACACATCGAAAACCAGGTTGACCTGTGACGCTTCAAACCCGGCGGGTTGACCCGGTTTAATTTGACCCGTTTTCGACCCAACCCGTCGGGTTCACTCGATTTAAATCGAACCATTTTTCGTCCAGAACGGGTCAAACCGGGTTTCAAAACATTATGTGTAATCTCTAAATATTCAAACTTTTATTATTTTTCGTTTATAACCCATAAACTTTTTTTTATCACTAAACGATCTGTCGCTATAAAATCCCGTTGCTATGCACGGGTACTCGTCTAGTTATATTATAAAACATGAATGACTACTGTTAATAGAATACTTAAAATTAAGTATTACATATTTCAATGCTAAAAGTACAAGTAATTTAAAATTAATGACTTCAAATTTAATTATGTACATTAAATACAATTAATTAAATAGTTAATAAATACAATTAATACACTCATTAAAACACCCTTTACATAAGAAATACAAATTATCAAGCATATTGTACAACCAACTTAAACACAATTCCTGCATTAAATGTTACTAATACAAATAATAAAGCATATTATACAAATTTTTAACCCCGAATGGGCAATGGGCCAAATGGGCTCGAGCCCGAACGGACACGAGCCAACGGGCTTGACCCCGAACGGACACGAGCTAAACGAAATTTTTAATATCCGTAAATTTATTGTTAAAAAAAATATAATAAACTAAAATATGTTCACATATTGTACAAACCAAGCAAACTACTAAACAAAAATATAAAATAAATAATAAATAAAATAATACAAACTAAGCAAAATTTCATCAAACTTTTGCCATAAAAAAACTAATCAGTAAAGCTATTGCTAAAAAATGTACAAATAAAATAAATTATTAACCGAAAAAATTAAATTACAAAATGCCCGCAGTTGCATCGCGCGGGGACCCTGCTATCATTAATAAGAGTAGATTGTATAAGCCAACTTGGTGTGCTAAATTAAATGCATTTTGGCACAAAAATTACGGCTTTTTGTTATTTTGAGTTTCCTAGATACAAACGTGGCATAATGGCCTTAAGGTTACGTAGTAGTGTATACACCCTGTGCGGATCCAAAAAACTAACATAGGTGTGCACTATTTATCCAAGATTTTTTATTTCGGCTAAAATATTTTTGGTTCGGATTAGTTTTACGAGTCGGGGTTTTTTCGGGTCGAAGCTTAATAGTCACATTTTTATATGGTTTTTCTTGTTAATAATCAATTACACTTTTTGGTTTTTTATATGAGTTTTCGATTTTAAAAGAAATTTTGTCTTCATTAATTGTGCTTAATCCTTTGCCCATTGGCAGAGATTAGCAAAACCCTTTTTATATTGTTAACGTTTTTTTTTCTCTCTCTCGCATTTATTGACTTGACTTAAACACACTACCAAAAGATCTAAATTATGAATATGTTAATTTGTGTGAATAAGTTATGACCGTAACAACATAAAATCGTTTATTACATATTCGGTTTTCGGTTTAGGTTTGGAAAAACATAAACCAATCTTAAGCTCTAAATAAAAGTTACAATTAAATTCTAAATCATAAGTGAAACTTGTTTACGAAAACTACGGTGATGCCAAGTAGTCAAAACCAATTAAATATTTAACATTTTGGGCCAAAGTAAAAGCAATTGGGCTAATCACTAATTTTATTTAACAATTAGACGGGAAAAAGTCAATCCATACACTACCTACCTCCAACTCATTATTATGATTACCGTCAAAAGTCAACTACATGGAGCTTCTTCTTCTTTTCTTTGGTTTTGAACAATGATGAGCTAAGTTGAGGTATGCACTCATAATTTTCTAAAGTTTTAAAGGGTATGCACTCAGAAATCTTTAATGTATTTTATAGCTACTTCCAAAAAAGTCAAATTTTCTTACACTGCTCAAAATTTACGCAGGGTATGCACTCCACAAGGCAGATCCGCCCCTGTAAACACCACATTTTTTTTGATGTATAGTGAATGTCCTTTCGGGGCATACTAACAAGACCGGGTCTAGGGCAAACCCTCCCTAGCCCTAGCCCTCTTTTGCAGCTTTTGTCCCCTCATTTTTTTTTTTTTTTTTTTTTTAATTATTATTATAGGTGTTTAGTCCTTTTTTTTTGGGTGTTTAGATATCAGATTACACACAAGTGTTGTTGAGAAAAGTCATGTAAGTCTTTCTTTTTTTTGTTTTTCACAACCAGTTTTTGCACAAGTCCAGGTCCAGTTTTTTGCACACAAGTAGATTGCAAAGGCTCAGATTTATATCATCATTGCCGATTTAGAAAACCATTTGCACAAGTGATAAAAAAATGTTAGGCTCGGATATGATGGTTGCAAAGTGATAAAAATATCACTTTGCCATGCCATTCGGTTTTAAAAACCATTCGTCATCGCCTTTTTTTTTCCAAGTGCACACAAGCAGTTTTTGCACACAACCATGTCCAGGTCCTAGTCATTTTTCTTTCCCAAGTGCTATATCAGATTGCACAAAGTCATGCACAAAGGCTCAGATCTATATCAGATTGCACAAAGTCATGCACACAAGCAGATTGCACACAATCATGCACAAAGGCTCAGATTTATATCATCATTGCCATATCAGATTGCACACAAGTGAAACAGATTGCACCCAAGTGCACAGATTTGCCCCCAAGTGCACAGATTGCACACAAGTTGTCCAAGTCATTTTTCTTTCCCAAGTGCACACAAGTGAAACAGATTGCACCCAAACCAGGTGAAACACAAGTTTCACATTCCACGCATGTTACACAATGCAAGTACTAAGATTCTGCAAGTACTAAGATTCACTGCAAGTTCTCACAAGAAAGCAAGTCTCACCACAAGGCTCACAAGAAAGCAAGTCTCACCACAAGAACAAACTGCAGAAACTCACAAGAAAGCAAGTCTCACCATAAGGCTCCATTATAAACAAGCATCACAAAGAAGCAAATTGCACAAGTGAAAGCACAAACAATTATTTGCTCTCAATCAATATCACAAGTGAACACAAGTGAAGTCTATATATAGGGAGGGTTTGCAGATTGCATGGTGGGGTTATAAAGACGGAGGCTATTTGGTTAGATTAACAGGGGCTGCAGATTGCACACAAGTGAACACAACAAAGATCTTAGGCTGCCGAAATGTCAAATTCACCATTTTACACAGAAGAGGTAACATTAGGCTCAGATATATATTAGTGCAACATAAGCAAGTTTATCATATTTGGCTGCAACTTCAAAGGTTGCAAAAAATTATTTTTTACTTTTTTGCCGTCCATTCGGTAATGCCACGCCAAAATCAAAACATTTTTTTTAAATCATCATCGCCTTATATCAGTTTTTTATTAAACAAACTGCTTAAATCAAACTGCTTATCAAATTTCATAAGCAAACAGCTTAAACCAAGTTTGAAATAACAAACTGCTTATCAAGCACATAAGCAGTTTTATAAGCAGTTTCATCACAAACTGCTTATCAAGCATATTAGAACCACAAAAGGACCACTGCCACTAGCCTAGACCCGGTGCAACTAAAAAAGACCCCCGGTCTTTATAACATCACATACCTGTGGACTGTGGGGGTAGGCCAGAGCAGGTTTTCATACCACTCAAAGGTAACAGATCAAGGAGTTAACCTACCCACAGCCACAGGTTTTCATACCACTCAAAAGAACCACAAAAGGACCACCAACCATCACCACAGAACCACCTACATCATAACATATCCATATCAATTAGGGTTTCATAAAAATTGGAGATTTTTTAAATTAATTAGTAAATCTTTCAATTAACATAGGTTAATTGAAAGATTTCAAGTTAATTAAAAAAAACCCCCAAAATTACCAAACCCTAAATTTTTATATCTAATTAGGGTTTCGTAAAAAAATGAGGGTTTTTTAAATTAATCAGTAAATCTTTCAATTAACAAACGTTAATTGAAAGATTACTCGTTAATTTTTAAAACCCCTAATTTTTTTACGAAACCAAAAAATTTACATAGATCTGTTAAATTTAACCACAAGACTTTCAATTAACAAACGTTAATTGAAATATAACAATCAATTTTTGAAAAACCCCCAATTTTTTTCAAAACCCTAATTTATAAAAATTAGGCGTTTCATAAAATTTACATAGATCTGTTAAATTTAACCACAAAACTTTCAATTAACAAACGTTAATTGAAATATAACAATCAATTTTTGAAAAACCCCCAATTTTTTTATGAAACCCTAATTTATAAAAATTAGGCGTTTCATAAAATTTACATAGATCTGTTAAATTTAACCACAAAACTTTCAATTAACAAACGTTAATTGAAATATAACAATCAATTTTTGAAAAACCCCCAATTTTTTTTTATGAAACCCTAATTTTTGAAACCCAGAATCAGATAACACGTAGCACTTACCATCAAATCCATCACATATCACATACCACATCACCTTCAAAACCCCCAATTTTTTATGAAACCCTAATTTTTCAAACCCAGAATCACGTATCTCACACACACACGCTATCTTTCTATCTCATAACGTTTCTCAAACCAGAATCAATCTGTTGATTGTGGTTTTTAGATCTAAAATGTTTTTAGAACTAAAAATAGAGAGAGAAACAGAGAGAATGGGGGGGGGGGGGATAGAGAGAGAAACAGATAGCATGTGTGTGTTTTGGGTGGGTGGGTGTGTGTGTGATAATAGCGTGTGTGTGTGTGTGTGTTACAGCTGTAACCTTTTTATTTTTTTTAAATGTTGTAAAAGTAAAAAGTTTGTAAATGTAAAAATGTTTTAAATAAAAAGTTTGTAAATGTAAAAAGTTTGTAAAAATAAAGTTTGTAAATGTAAAAATAATTTGTAAATAAAAGTTTTAAATGTAAAAATGTAAAAGTTGTAAAAAATTATGTAAATATGTAAAAATGTTAAAAATATGTGTATATATATATGTTAGAAAATATATTATGTATTTTCAGGTTTTCGATTCTCACGAGCAAATGACTGAGTGGGTGCAAAATATAGCCCGGGGGCTCGGTTTTGTAGTTGTTAAAAATCGAACCAGATCACTGTTCGGTCAGGTGAACGAGATCAATTACAGGTGTACAAAGGGTGGGAAGTATACACCTCAAGGTATAGGAAAGCGGAAAACCAAAACAGTTAAAACCGAATGTCCATTCAGATTAGTAGCGAGTTATCATCGAACAACGAATTATTGGGTTTTAAGGGTGAAAAATGATACGCATAATCATGATATGCTAGAGTCGTTGCATGGTGTTCCATTTGCAATGCGACTACAGAATGATGAGTTGGGGTTGGTCGACGAATTGACACAATGTAACCTACGACCAATGAATATACTTTCAACAATAAAGAGTCGTAATCCAAATAACGTGTCTAGCCTCAGAACCATATATAACGCACAAGATAAGCTCCGGAGAGCCAGAGTGGGTGATAGAACTCCAATTCAAGTTCTTTACTCGCATTTGACGGATTCAGGGTATACATGGTACCTGAGGGTAAATGAGCATACCAACGAGCTTGAAGAGCTTTTTTTGTGCACCCCACTTCGTATGCTTTATGGTGTACATTCCCAGAAATCATGCTGATGGACTCCACATACAATACCACGAAGTTCAAATTGCCGTTGTGTGAAATTGTTGGAGTAACTTCAACAAATAAAACATTTTCAATGGCGTATAGCTTTGTAAGCTGTGAACAAAATAAGAATTATACATGGGTATTGGAAAAAGTGAAGGAAGTTATAGACGAAAGATATTACCCACGTGTTATTGTCACTGACAGAGAATTAGCGTTGGTTAGGGCAGTAGAACGAGAATTTCCTAACGCTCACCACTTACTCTGTCGATGGCATATAAATCAAAATATGCTTCAGTATTGCAAAAACAAATGTCGTGGAGACAATGAGTATGAGTCCATTAAGGGCGCCTGGGATTGGATGGTTAAAGCTCCGACACGGGAAATGTTCGAGGAACGTTATAACCGCCTACAACAACGATTGGTTGACCATGCGGGTACTTAGTTATTTTCTCATTATTTTTTAATTAATAAGCACCCGAATGGCCTCTTATTAATTCATTGTTTTTTCAGATATAAAAGGGTATCTGGATAACTGGTTGCAGAGTTACGGAAACAAGTTTCTCTCGTATATTATCGACCATTATCGCTCATACGGCCAAACAACAACGTGCAGAGTTGAGGCTCACCACGCGTTGTTGAAAACATAGTTGGACGGCACACAGTCCAAATTAGATAGGTTATTGATGATGGTCGATAAGATTCTCATTTCGCAAGAAAATGGGATAAAAGAGAGTTTTAACAGAAGCATCAACGAGCTACAACTTAAATGTGATATACCACTATTTCAAGAATTGCGGTATAAAGTTTCCCATCGTGCTTGTGATCTGATGTTCAAAGAACTCGGACGGCGGATCACCCCAGACCAATGTTGCCGTAAGTTGAATGCAATATACGGACTACCATGCTTTCATATGATGTATATCTACAGATGTCATGGTAAGTATATTAAATTTATAACTATCAATTCCTATTTTCTTATTAATAACAGTAACTTATATAAGTCACTTTTATTAAATTCAGAACTCCCCATTCCACTCGAATCAATTCCTATTTTCTGGAGAACACTGTCTGTTCCGTGGCCTGTTAACAATAGGCCACCGCCTGAAGATGATGATGCTTCGTTTCAAAATGACATTCGACAATTCACGGATATGGTTAGCAAAGCATCACCGTTTGTCAGAAAAAATATGATAACGAAGTTGAAAGAGATGACCCACCCTGAATCTGTTGGCACACAAGAACCTGCTGTCAAGAAAAATACTCGTGGACGTCCGAGTGCAAAGGACCAAAAGGGCAAGGCTTCACAAGTCCCGGACTTGAATGATTTCCCGGACTTGAATGAAGTACCAATTGTAGATCACCGAAGAAGCACCGCTACAAGATCTACGAAAGTCCCGAACTTCAACAAAGAACCTGCCCGACATAGTTCTTTCACGGGTCCTAGTGATCAACAAAAATTAAGACAGGTTGTACGATGGAGATGCAGTATGCGAAATGCTTATGGGTATGCTTCCAGTCCTTTGGCATCCATACATAACCAGTATATATAATGTGGTGGGTGACGGAAATTGTGGGTTTCGGTGCGCCCATGGTGTTTGGGAACAACAACATTATTGGCGCCAAGTTAGGCAAATGTTATTGCAACAGATGGACCTAAATTGGCAGGTTTACATGGGTTTTTGGGGGGAAGATGGTTTTAACGATCTTCGCCGTACAATAGACTGGTTCGGAGATGGAAATGCACCGCCTAATCGCTACATGGAAATGCCCAGCACGGGGTTGGTTATTGCAGAACTGATTAGACGACCCGTTGCATTTATATCTTTGCGGGGTTGGAATACGTCTTTTCCGCTTCTCAGTGGTCCAGACTTCTCACAAAGAACTGACCCCCTTGTGATAGCCCGTGTGGGGGACGAAGTAGGTCTTTTCATTGTTTTGACGCTAGACGAACATTCTCCACTTCCGTATCTCCACCCACAATGGAGGAGGAACAGATCCGAAGCTGCATCCGAGTGGGAATCATTATATATGCATCGACTACCAAATTAGTAAATAATATATACATACAAAACATTGTAAATGATTATTGTTGTAAATGATTCATGTTGTAAATAATTATAAACACAGTGAATGATTCATGTTGTAAATAATTATAAACATAGTGATTGATTACTGATTTATGTTGTAAATGATTGATTACTGTTTATATTTAAATTAATAATAACATTGTAAATGATACGTGTTTTATGTTGTAAATGATTGATTACTGATTTATGCAAATTCTTTTGTCAGGTGGGCCAAGGAAATCCTTTCTGGTGTCGATGTAATAGAGGATATATTATAGAACGGAAATCCACGAAAGAAGGTAGTCGGGGCCGACTGTATTATGCATGTCCTCTTTCAGTGGTAAATAATTATACGTTTGCTTAGGGGTTTTATGTAATTAATTTGTGTGATAAAAATACATTTCTTATTATTTTCTTAACATGTAACAGCCAGGTACAACTGACTATGGGTGTCGATACTTCAGTTGGAAAGATGAATTTGAAAGACGGTACTTTAGTCGAGCCTCATCTTCAACGCAGTGCTCAAACTGCGTTGCTAAAGATAATGAGTTCGTTGCTAAAGATAATGAGATCAAGCTGTTGAAGACAAGAATAAAGAGGCTGGAGATGGAGTTAGAATTGGCAAGGAATCCTGAGGATCACTCTTGTCAGTCGGGTGCAAGGCTACATGATCTTTTAAATGATATGAATAATCTTCATATGTCGTAAATGTTGTTCGTAGATGTTGTTGTTTTTAAATAATGTGTTAACGTTGTTTGTTCGTGATGTTGTTGTTTTTTTAAATAATGTGTTAACGTTGTTGTTTAATTGAATGATAACATTTGTTGTTATAGTCGTTTAATGTGGTAACGTTTACCGTGAAACAATACAAATAAACACAAAAAAAAACATTACACAAACAAAATACAAACACAAAATATTACACAAACAAAATACAAACAAAAAAAACATTACACAAACTATACAAAAAAAAAAAAAAAAAAAAAAAAAAAAAAAAAAAGCACAAAACGACAAAATAGGGAAAAAACAAAAAAAAAACCAAAAAGGACCAAGGACCACTGCCACTAGCCTAGACCCGGTGCAACTAAAAAAAGACCCCCGGTCTTTATAAGAAATACAAATTATCAAACATATTGTACAACCAACTTAAACACAATTCATGCATTGAATGTTACTAATACAAATAATAAAGCATATTATACAAATTTTTAACCCCGAATGGGCAATGGGCCAAATGGGCTCGAGCCCGAACGGACACGAGCCAACGGGCTTGACCCCGAACGGACACGAGCTAAACGAAATTTTTAATATCCGTAAATTTATTGTTAAAAAAATATAATAAACTAAAATATGTTCACATATTGTACAAACCAAGCAAACTACTAAACAAAAACATAAAATAAATAATAAATAAAATAATACAAACTAAGCAAAATTTCATCAAACTTTTGCCATAAAAAACTAATCAGTAAAGCTATTGCTAAAAAACGTACAAATAAAATAAATTATTAACCAAAAAAATTAAATTACAGTGTGCAAATTACAGAATGCCCGCAGCTGCATTGCGCGGGGACCCTGCTATCATTAATAAGAGTAGATTGTATAATCCAACTTGGTGTGCTAAATTAAATGCATTTTGGCACAAAAATTACGGCTTTTTGTTATTTTGAGTTTCCTAGATACAAACGTGGCATAACGGCCTTAAGGTTACGTAACTGTGCGGATCCAAAAAACTAACATAGGTGTGCACTATTTATCCAAGATTTTTTATTTCGGCTAAAATATTTTTGGTTCGGATTAGTTTTACGAGTCGGGGTTTTTTCGGGTCGAAGCTTAATAGTCACATTTTTATATGGTTTTTCTTGTTAATAATCAATTACACTTTTTGGTTTTTTATATGAGTTTTCGATTTTAAAAGAAATTTTGTCTTCATTAATTGTGCTTAATCCTTTGCCCATTGGCAGAGATTAGCAAAACCCTTTTTATATTGTTAACGTTTTTTTTTTTTCTCTCGCATTTATTGACTTGACTTAAACACACTACCAAAAGATCTAAATTATGAATATGTTAATTTGTGTGAATAAGTTATGACCGTAACAACATAAAATCGTTTATTACATATTCGGTTTTCGGTTTAGGTTTGGGAAAACATAAACCAATCTTAAGCTCTAAATAAAAGTTACAATTAAATTCTAAATCATAAGTGAAACTTGTTTACGAAAACTACGGTGAGGCCAAGTAGTCAAAACCAATTGAGTATTTAACATTTTGGGCCAAAGTAAAAGCAATTGGGCTAATCACTAATTTTACTTAACAATTAGACGGGAAAAAGTCAATCCATACACTACCTACCTCCAACTCATTATTATGATTACCGTCAAAAGTCAACTACATGGAGCTTCTTCTTCTTTTCTTTGGTTTTGAACAATGATGAGCTAAGTTGAGGTATGCACTCATAATTTTCTAAAGTTTTAAAGGGTATGCACTTAGAAATCTTTAATGTATTTTATAGCTACTTTCAAAAAAGTCAAATTTTCTTACACTGCTCAAAATTTACACAGGGTATGCACTCCACAAGGTAGATCCGCCCCTGTATGCACCACATTTTTTTTGATGTATAGTGAATGTCCTTTCATATATGATAGCTAATTCTATTGACCGTCACAGAAGTTTTATAACTAAAACATATTAAACATGGCAGGAAGCAGCCATAGGTCATTGTGGGAGGAAGCGACCAGCAACAAACACGAGGTTGCTCTTGCAGTTCTTCTTGGTACGCTCGTAATATTAGCTATTTCATGGTACAAAAGGTCATATTCGAGCACGGGAAAAGGCACACCTCCATTGCCTCCGGGTCCAAAAGGTCTACCAATTGTGGGATACCTTCCATTTCTTAGTCGTAACCTGCACCATGAATTTGCCAAAATGGCTAACCAGTATGGTCCCATTTTCAAGCTCTACCTTGGAAGCAAGCTTCATATCGTGGTAAGCTCCGCAGACCTAGCCAAGGTTGTAACCGGTGAGCAAGACGAGAGCTTTGCTAACCGTGATCCAGATATTGCTTCACTAACCGTAAGTTATGGTGCAAATGATATAGCATTTCAAACCAACAACTCCAATCGGCGTAACTTACGTAAAGTTTTAGTGCATGGAGTCCTTACCAACAAGAAACTTGAAGCTTCAAATGCCTATCTTCGAAGTGAAGTCAGAAAGACCATAAAAAATGTCCATGATATGATTGGTACAGCAGTTGACATTAACGACATATCTTTCTCTACGGTCTTGAATATCTTTACACACATAGTGTGGGGGAAAGGCTTTGTCGAAGGCACGAAATACCCTGATCTGGCAGCTGATATACGTAAAGCGGTATTAGGTATTGCTGAGATCGCGGAAGTGCTAAACATCTCTGATTTCTTCCCGATGCTTGCGAGGTTTGATCTCCAAGGTGTCAAGCATAGAATGAAGATGCAAATGAAGAAATTCGACCACATTTTCGAGACTACTATCGAGGAGAGAATCAACTCCAAGTCCAAAATTTCCGAGGAGACAGTAATTAAGCAAGAAGGAAGGGAAGATTTTTTACAGTTCTTATTAGAGCTTCTAGATCAAAACACCGCGACATCAATTAACATGACTCAATTAAAGGGGATTATCATGGTTAGTGTTATCCTAAAATCTTTAGTCTAGTTAGTTATATATCTATCACTATATATGATCAGTTACGATTTACGAAAATCTGATTTATATACTTGTAACAGGATATTTTTCTTGGTGGAACAGATGCAACTTCAGCCATGACAGAATGGGCTATGGCAGAGATTTTACGAAATCCAGAGGTGATGAAAAAAGTACAAGATGAATTAGTAGAAGTTGTAGGGTTAAACAAAATTGTCGAAGAATTCCATCTCCCGAAATTGAAGTACCTTGATGCAGTGTTTAAGGAAACATTCCGTTTACATCCCCCAGTACCTTTCCTACTCCCGCGAAACCCAGATAAGTCCTGTGTGGTCGGTGGATACACAGTCCCAAAGGGTGCTACAGTCCTTTTGAATGTATGGGGGATACAAAGGGATCCTCAAAACTGGGAAAATCCATCTGAATTCAACCCTGAGAGGTTCTTGAACAACAAGGGATCAGAGAAATGGGACTATATTGGGACAAATTCTACGTATTTGCCATTTGGGTCTGGTAGAAGAAGGTGCCCAGGATACATGTTAGGAGAGAAAATAATGATGCATATTTTGGCTTCGTTAATGCACTCATTTGATTGGAGCTTGCCAAAGGGCGAAGTGCTTGACCTTTCTGATAAATTTGGCATTGCATTGAAGAAGAAAATGCCACTGGTAATTATCCCGTCTCCAAGATTGAGGGATTTAAGCCTTTACTCGTGATGTGGTTATGGTTTAACGTAGCGACGACTACACGTATATTACAGTTTGGTGTGTATTTTCTTTGTTGGCTCAATTTGGTACGTGGTCCTACATCGTGGTTCCTTTGGAATATAGTGTCAAGCTTTTGGGTTTAGTATTGGTTTTGTGGCTCATTTTCTCGGAGGCTAGAGTGCTTCAACTATATGTACGTTGGTGTTTTCCTTGTTCATGCTTTGTGGAGTCTAAGTTCCATAATAATCTGTAGATCTTTGGTGTCTTTTGTTTGTGGGGTATGTCTTCGGGTTTCTCGTATTGGTCCTGCGCCTAGCTTGTTTCTGCTAGCTAGTTATTTACTTGTATTTGGTTAACAATATATCGTTAAATAATGGTGTATAAATCATGCTACATTTGATGATAATAAAACAATTTCATGTTTATATAAAAAGTCAAGATCTGACGCTAATATCACGGTACCAATTGATCATGAAAACGATTTTTTTGATTTTTTTCCTTCTCAGCGATCCTTACTCTAGTTGTGTTCTTTTATTATTTTTTTATTTTTTCAGATTTTTCTAAGCACTTTTTTCTTTTTTGATTATGAGTGCTAATGTGATATTAACGATATTATGAGTGCTACCGTGATATTAAGCTTTTTTACATGTAAAAATGAACCGTGATATTAAAAACCCATGATAGTTACTGTGATATTATAAAACCAACGTGATATTAAGCTTTTTTACATGTAAAAATGAACCGTGATATTACGATATTAAGAAAAACTTAAAGTGATATTAAAAAAAATTAACTTTGATATTAAGAAAGCATGATAGTTACGGCGATATTAACAATTTTTATTTAGAAAAAGTTTTTACGATATTAAAAAAGTTATTGTGATATTAAATTTTTTATTAAAAAAAAAGTTTTCAGAATCTGATTTCGAAGTCAAAATCAGATTCTGATATCACAATACCTTTAACGATGAAAACAATTTTTTTTTTGAAATTTTTTTCAGCGATTCTTAATTATTTGTTGTCCTCTTTATTTTTTTAATTTTTTTCAGATTTTTTTGAATTTTTTTCAGAAAAAAAGCTAATACGATAGTAACGATCTTAAAAAAAGACAGGATACTTACGATATTGCCACTCCGCCTTTTTCAGATGATTGACTAGATGGAGGGCTGAGATTCGTCCGTACCATCCGCACTAAAAGACAAAAATGTACCTGATCCTCACCATATATATATATATATATATATATATATATATATATATATATATATATATATATATATATATATATATATATATATATATATATATATAACGACGTACTTTGTTTACATAATATGAGAGCTAATATTAATATCCATCTATTGTAGGGGTGATCATTGGTCGAGGGTCGGACCGGACTGGACTGGACCGATGACCGAACTAGCCAAAAAGCCAAGACCGAGGACCGGACCGAATGTGGTCCGGTCTGGTCCGGTCCAACAACGCCAAATAATCGGTTTGTGGTCCGGACCGGACTGAGGACCGAATTAGCCAAAAAGCCAAGACCGAGGACCGAACCAAATGTGGTTTGTCCGGTCGGTCTCGGTCAGTCCTTCAGTCGGTCTGGTCCGTTCAGGTCATTTGCTCATCCCTAATCTATTATGCACTAGCTAACATGAAGTATCTTTGTTTACATTAATGTATTTTGAATAGGACTTATCAACTATGTAAAAAAGTTCAAAGTGCATATAATCACTACTACACAAACTGATTTTACCCACAAAACTTTACCCACAGAAAACAATCTGTGGGAAATTTTCTACAGATTACCGACAATTTACACACCAAATTGTAAATCAAGTTTCCGTGGGAAATCAGTCGTAGATTTCCCACGGATTTCCCACAATCTACACACCAATTTGTTGACCAAATTTTCGTGGGAAATCGGTGTCAAATTTCCCACGGATCAGCTACGATATTCACACTAATTGTGTTGACCGGACTTTCGTGGGAAATTTGTCGCAAACTTCACATACACTAGCGACGGTCACAAGTTCGTGGCAAATCTGTAGCTATATTACCCACGGATTTCGCACGGTCTTATTTAATAAAAATATGATTTAATTAGTTTGGGTGAAATCTGTGGATAATTACCCACTCATTAGCCACAAGAAATATAGTTTTTATGTTTCTTTATAATTACAAGTTCCAATATTACAATTTATGTCTTAATATTGTTTATTAGTTTCGATTAGAGGTGAAAATGAGTTGAGCCGCTCGTAAAAAGCTCAGATCAGATCGGTAAAAAGCTCGAACGAGCCGAGCCTAAACGAGATTGAGCTCGTGCCTGAGCTCAAAGATCGATTGGGCTCACGAGCCTAAACGACACTAGAATATTTTAAGTGTTAAACATATATAAAAAATTACACGTTTGTATTATAAGTGAGCTTATTAACGAGCTCAATAACAAGCTTATAACAAGCTCAATATAGATATATAACGAGCCGATCTTGAGCCAAGCTTTAAGGTTTCATTCTAAATCGTATAAACGAATCGAGCTTGAGTCGAGCCTAAGCCTGTATAACATACCACTAGCCGAGCTCGAGCTTAAAAGATATGGCTCGAACCGATCCGAGCTCGAGCTCAAGTTTTATAAACTTAAACGAGTCGAGCTTAACCTCTGGCAGGCTTGTACTCGGCTCGGATCATTTTCACCCTAGTTTCAATTATATGTGTCTTCGTATTTATTTAGCTATTTGTACGTGCGTCACAAGTGTATATGTATGTATGTCTAACATGTTTATGTAGACATGTGCGTTATGAACCATTGTTTATCTATTAACGAATGTAGATACGTATTCTAAGTTGATTTTAGCATTCATTGTACTTTTATATGTTTATATTTAAGAATGTGAACATTTGTAAATGTGTAAGTATGTCAAAACATAATAGATGATTATGTTTGTGGGAAATCCGTTGGTACTTTCCCACAAATTTCCCACCGATTTGATAAATTGGTGGAAAATTTGTGGGTAGTTACTCACGGATTTCCCACAAAAATATCGTTTTTTGTGTTTCTATATACTTACACATTCTTACATTACTATCTATATGTTTTTATGTGTTTGGAGTTTAATATTGTAAGTGTTTGCTTATTAATGTAGCTATTTGTTAGTAACACAAGCACATCTGTTTATATGTGGAACTTATTTGTAGAAACATGTGACATATGAACCATTGTATATATATACGTGTTTTAAGTCGATTTTAACCTTCACTGTAGATTTGTACTTTTATATGTCAATACATAAGTATTGAGGATGTATAGTGATTAAGTGCCTTTTGTTAGTGACTTAGGGTTCACTTACGTACAATGTATTTGTAGACATGTGCTATATGAACCATCTTATACATATTAACTTCTACATGTATGTGTTATAAGTAATTATATAGTCCCAAGTACTTCTATAGCTCAATATTTGAGAAAGCATATGTTTCTAAATGTGTAAGTATTCCGAAAATATAAATTTTGATTTTTTTCGCGGGAATTCTGTTGGTAACTTCCCACATATTACCCACGGATAGATAAATATGTGAGAAACCCGTGGGAAAATCGTGAGTAATTTCACACCGATTATCCACGAAAAATATAATTTTTTTATAACTTATATATTTATGTAAGTATTTTATTTTTATATTTTATTTATTTATTTATTTTAATAAATGTTCTTTTAAAATCTCTTTTATTGTCTTTTTGACATAAATGTTTTCAAATTTCGGCCCAAATAGTAAGATTTTTTGTGAGAGAAACTAGGCCCAAACAATACCCTAACCTAAATGATACTCTATATATATTACTCTCTTTTACTCTTAACCCTAATTTTACTCACATTATTTGCAGCCACACTTTCACAACCGAATATTTCAAAACATAGATACACTCTTTCACCTCTCCCAACAATGCATCTCATAGGAAATAACCATTATGCTTATGTTTCACTATGGCTAATTGACATAAATAGGAAACGTGGCACTCTCATTCTCAAACATCCCATAATTGGTGATAGGTACACTAAACCATTTATGTTTTCCAATTTAAAACCACCGTAACTCTTGGTCTTTATCTCTAACATATATAAACTTCTTATGTTGTTGTTAGATCTTTAGATCCATAATTTATTTTGTTTAATCTTGTTTCTGTAAATGTAATGATGTTATGTGTTTCGTAGATCTAAAAAGCTTTAAATATGTTTTTGTTGTTTTGTAGAACTAAAAAGCTTCAAATATGTGTTTGTTATCTTTTACTTTTGGTTATAAAAAATCTGATTTTTGTTTACTTTTTGTTATACATAGGTTGGAAAACTACTCACAAGGCAAAGATCAGGTGACTAGAGATTATGGACCTTGAGAGTTCGGCAAAAAATATTGGATGGTTTCCTGCTCAAATTATGCCCAAATAATGTACTCAAGAAAGTATTGAATAGTTAGAATTGATCGGTTTGAGTATATTTGTATATGTAAATCTAAAGTAATGGAAAAATACGCTCATTTGTTCAAGTGGTGTTTTGAATAAATGCATATTTGTCGATTATATTGGGGAAATTTAATTTTTACCCAGAAAACTATTAATTACAAGAATTACCAAAAAAAAAAGCTAAAATTATATATAAAAAAATGTTCCAAATTTTTGCCACGGTAAACCTGTCACCGAAAATCTGTGGGAATTTTGTCTGTGAAGTTGTGGGAAATTAGTTGCAAAGTATCCGTCACAAATCTGTGGGTAATAAACACACACATTACACACGACGATATCAGTGGGAAAATAGTCAACGCCCGTGGGAAATTCTGTGGGAAAATATTTACCCACAAGGGTTTTACACACGGAATTATTTTGTGTGAAATCTGTGGAAAAGGGCCTTTTCCCACGAGGTTTCCCACAGATTTTACAGTGGGTAAAAGCTGTTTGTGTAGTAGTGAATTAAAGGGAGTTCAAGAGGCCCTTCAAAGTACATAGAAAATGCCTTCCAATTAATGAATGTTTGAACATTTGGTGAAAAAAGTGTTACGTTGAATTGTGAAAATAAAACAATAGATGGAGAAGATTTGGTGAATCCATAACCCAAAGATCCTCTCATGTTCATTTGAACACGAAAAATAATGTTGTACATCTTTTAGTTGTACATTACAATTATTGTAAAATATTTATTTTATTTTAATTCAAATGTACAATCACAAATAACAGAACATTATCTTTCATGTTTAAATAAACATAAGAGGATCCTATCCTATTTTGAGAGTTCTAAAAAACACCAAAAAGTGGATCTTAGAAGAACCAACACGCATGCGGTTGTTATGTTTCCCGCTTGGATTGTATCCCCAAGCCCATGTACATCCAAGTATGTATCGGCTTCCAACTCCCAAGACAAATAATTTTTTTCACTGATGTCTAATATCTATGTCTGCTAGCTTTGGCTCCATAATAAATAATATGTTCATATTACATGGTTATATATATATATATATATATATATATATATATATATATATATATATATATATATATATATATATATATATACACGCGCGCGCACACACACACACACACACACACACACACACACACATATATATATATATATATATATATATATATATATATATATATATATATATATATATATATATATATATATATATATATATATATATATATATATATATATATGAGATCCAATAAAATCAAAGTTAAAATTCTTAAAATATGATACATTCAAGAACCAATAAGATTAGACCAAGTGGCAATAAATTTAAGACACAAACTAATGAAAAAGAAAATTAATAAGAATTAATTTGTAAAGGCTTAAGGGCATTTTAGTAATGTTAATATATATCATAACCTTAAAACTCTCATATTTTAATGAGTCTAATGAGGCTGCTATAATTAAGCATATTAACCATAGCTAATCTAAACTCAACAGGACCGGTCAAGTTTAGAAAACAAATAAACTAATTCCATTCGGTTCAGATTCAAGCCTCTAAATATTATCATATCTTATTATAACTCAAGTTAATTTAAATGAACTTTTGGATCTTTGTTCTTCAACGGGGAGTCAAAGTAATGGTCCTGGTAGTGTTACTCAAAGCCTATATTTAGCACTATAAACATGGGATACACTAATCGGACCCTCCTTTGGGAGGCAAGTACCGTACCCTCCCTTGGGAGGGGTACTATTTGTACTTTTTTTTGTCCTTTTGTCCTTTGTTGTCCATGTTTTGTCCCATCACAAGCAACACAAGCAAAATACAAGTCCAGGTTGTGTCAAGTCCAGGTTTTCCCAAGCAACACAAGTATAACAAAAGCAGGTTTGTCCAAGTCCAGGTTTTCCCAAGCAACACAAGTAACATAAGGAACAAAAGTCCCAATTCCAGGTTTTGACACAATCAACACAAGCAAAAAGTCCAAGTGCAAGTTTTTGTCAAAGAAAAACAAGTAACACAAGCAAAAAAACACAAACATAAAAAAAGTCCAAGTGCAGGTTTTCGTCATCGCCGAAAAAGGCTCGGATTTGAAAACATAATTTTTAAAAAAATAGGTTTAGTAAGGCTTGGATTTGAAGGTTGCAAACGTAATTGTTTGCCATCCATTCGGGGTTGAAAAACCCATTCGTCATCGCCTTTTGCACACAAGGTCCAGGTTTTGACCAAAGCAACACAAGAAACACAAGCAACCAGATTCTCACAAGCTCAGATTCAACAAATTCCCAACAAAAGCCAACACAAGTACCATAAGATTCTCACAAGCTCAGCAACACAAGAAACACAAGCAACCAAAGCTCAGATTCAACAAATTCCCAACAAAAGCCAACACAAGTACCATAATATTCTCACAAGCTCAGATTCCACAACCACAGAATCACAAGCTCACATTCAACAAAAGCCAACAAAAGCCTGTTAAATCATCATAAGCTCAACAGTATCAAGCACATGTTACACAAGTGAAACAAGTTTCACAAGAGGGTTAGTATATCAGAATAGGGAGGGTTAATATATATCACCCACCACAAGGGATACACCTCACAAGCAGCACAAGTAACACAAGCAAAGAAATTCGCAAGTGCAGGTTTTTTTCACCCAAGCATCAAGGGAGCTGTTAACCGAACCCATACCACGGGTTTACAAGTCCATGTTTTGTCACAAGCAGCACAAGTAACACAAGCAAAGAAAGTCCAAGACAACAAATGTCGAACTCACCATTTAACATAGAATAGGTAAAGGCTCAGATTCATATATATATATATATATATATATATATATATATATATATATATATATATATATATATATATATATATATATATATATATATATATATATATTGCTCATCATGTTTGGCTGCAACATCAAAGGTTGCAAATTAATAGTTTATTTGCCTGTCCATTCGGAAATGCCATGCCAAAATCTAGGTTTTTTTTTATAAAATCGTAATTGCCTTTTCTATTATTTTTAAAAAACAGTTTCATCACAAGTCTGTAGGGAATGGGGTAGCCCAGAGCAGGTATTTATACCACTCTATGGTGGCAGATCAAGGTGTTAACCTACCCACATAATCACCACAGAACCACCATAGGGGGTAGGATATATTGACCCTCCCTACTTAGTATCACATATCACATATCACAAAAACCTGCACCAATGAACCACCAAAGCAGTCACATATCACATATAATCCACCACAGAACCACCAACAATATCAAACAAGTGATTTTGTTGGTGGTGAAATCACCAACATCACCATATAATCACAGAATACACCAATTTTTCAAAAACCCCCAACTTTTTTCCAAACCCTAATTTTTCAAACCCATAATATACCACAGAATCATAATATAATCACAGAAATACACCACAGAACCACCAAACCAAACCCTAATTTAAAAAAATTAGGCGTTTAATTAATTAAACATAGATCTGTTAAAATTAACAACAAATATGCCAATTAACAAACGTTAATTGAAATAAATCTTGCACTTTTTCAAAAACCCCTAGCTTTTTCTCAAACCCTAATTTTTCCAAACCCATAATACACAACAGAATCACAATATAATCACAGAAATACACCACAGAACCACCAAACCAAACCCTAATTTTAAAAAATTAGGCGTTTAATTGATTAAACATAGCTCTGTTAAAATTAACCACAAATATGTCAATTAACAAACGTTAATTGAAATAAATCTTGTACTTTTTCAAAAACCCCCAACTTTTTCTCAAACCACCCTAATTTTAATAAATTAGGCATTTAATTAATTAAACATAGATCTGTTAACATTAACCACAAATATTTCAATTAACAAACGTTAATTGAAATAAATCATTCAATTTCTCAAAAACCCCCAAATTTTTTTCAAAACCCTAATTTTTAAATATTAGGCGTTTCATTAAATTAATATAGATTCGTGTTAATTAACCACAAATATTTCAATTAACAAACGTTAATTAAAATAAATCACTCACTTTTTCAAAAAACCCCAAATAAACATCAACAAAACCACCCAGAAAAAGTATATCAACGTACCTCAGTCACACATAACGCTCTTATCACACACACTCACATCATAAACATCACCAAAACCACCAATTTTAGATCTAAAAAATGAGACAGAGTTAATAGAGAGAGAGAGAGAGAGAGAGAGAGAGAGAGAAAGAGAGAGAGAGAAAAGAGAAGATATGAGAGGAGTGTATGTGAGATAAGAGCGTTATGTGAGTGAGTATGTGTTAAGAGTTGTGTGTGGGGACGCGTAAAACGTGTTTTATCTTTTTTTTTAAATGTAATTTGTATTTTGGTAATTTGTAAAATGTTATTTATAAAATGTATTTTGTAAAATGTTATTTATAAAATTTATTTTGTAAAATGTATTTTCTAAAATGTAAAAAGTTATTTGTAAAATGTATAATGTAAAAAGTTAAAAAGTTTTTTTTGTATATTGTAAAAAGTTAAAAAGTTTTTTTTATATATTTTAAAAAGTTAAAAAATGTAATTTTGTAAAAGTTATTTGTAAAAAGTTAAAAATGTAATTTTGTAAAAGTTATTTGTAATTGTAAATTTTATTACTAAAAACGTAATTTTTGTCATCTTTGTAAAATGTATTTGTAAAATTTGTTTGTATTGGTAAAAATGTTCTTTCAGGCGTTCGGTTCTCACGAGCAATTAACTGAGTGGGTGTAAAGTATAGCCCGTGAGCTCGGTTTTGTCATTGTTAAAAGAAGAACCAAAGCAGAAAAGGGTTATCTGTACGAAATAAATTATAGGTGTTCAAAGGGTGGAAAATATACACCTGAAGGTAGTGGAAAACGGCAAACCAGTACCTTCACTACAAGAATCTGATGGAATACCCACAAAAATTACCCACACTCATCCTTTGAAGGGCATTTACCCACCTAATACCCACTCGTTACCCACGATCAGTGACTTTCAAAGTCGGTTTTATTTTCCCTCAAAATTCCCACGGATTTACCCACATAAATAGCCACATAAATATATTTGGTGTGTATTATGTGGGTAAATAATTGGCGCTAAAACATTCCCCATGGATTACCCACATCGTGAATTACTGTGGCTGTATTTGTGGGCAATTTTGTGGGTAAATGTTATTTACCCACGAAATGCAAATATACTTTTTATTGGTGGGTAAGTTAATGTGGGTGTTTTGTGGGTGAATATATACCCATGACTTTACCCATCTTATTTGCCTATGAACAAGTTGTAGCAGGGGTGTTAATTGGGTCGGGTTCGGGTTCAATCGGTCTAGGTCAAATCGGGTTGAGTGTAGAAAAACATACCCCGAACTCGACCCTATTTAGAGGTCATGTTCGGGTTAACTTGGGTCAGGTCCGCTCATGTTTGGGTCTAGATCATTTAAGAATTATACATTTTTAAAGTGTTTAAACATGAAGGTTAAAATGATAAAACAATAAAAAGACACGAATTTGCAGCATCTCATTTGTGGCAAACTAGCCAAATGATAAAAAAAATGTTCAACTTAAGTGCTATTGCAAATGACATAAACATATTCATTTTGTTAATTCATGCATTATACCTGTATGAAATATGGTATACTACTAATATAGAACAAGTGACCATAGATACAATATTGTGTAGAAGTGAAGTGGCAATTTTACCTCAAGTCGATCAAATTAGAAAGGTTAGCTAGCGGGTCAAATGTATTGATAGTTGCCTTAAGATAAGTTCAGTGATCTGGCTAGAAGGTGATAAGATAAGTTCCTTTAAGTTGTGATTAGCAGAATATTTTATACCATGAGAAACAAGTATTCCTTTGTTGGTCGTAAGCCTTATCTAATCACTTTCTTCTTCTTCTTTTTTTTCAAACAGGACCCATCAAGGAACTTAGGATATGTACTCAGTAGCTAGAATGTGCGGTTTTGCAGCAGCGACAATACCTTGCAAAGCTTTGTTATGTGCACTGCCGACCGAAGATTAAGCAGTCTTTTTAATGTGACAATGATACAACCTTCATTACATGTCTACTTAATTCACCCGATTTTTTGTTGAAGAGACAATTAAAGGGAACAACGATGTTAATTTTATGAAAAACATTTTTAAATAGGGAGTAATGTTCTTGTTTTAAAGCTTAAAAGCATTTCACAATATCTGCTTTACTGCTTGTGTATGTTATTTCTTTTTTAAAAATTGGCAGACTGGGTGGTTCAGATATTCAGTTTCATTTCAGAACGAGTCAAATGCTTCATATACTCAGAATCGTTCAAGAACGAGTCAAAACCCGTCATTTTTCTGTACGGACCGAGACTGTTAGGTTGGCCAGAGACACTGTTGCTCAGATAAAAAGGAATCAAGCAAATTTAGTTAATTTGCATACATTACACATACAGTTACATAGATGCAAACATACAGTAGGCAAATTTGTAGACTTGACTTGCAAACAGCAAAATATATGATTCAATAAAAGAATAAGTGAGTAATCATTAGGCAAATTATACCAAATCATCAAAGTGGTAGTCGAACTCATGTAATGTTAAGCTGTATTAAAGTGTAATTAACTTGGATGAAGCTATGTTCTACCTAGATGCAAGATCTTAGCTGCTAACAACTACTAATGAGGATAAACCTTAGGATTAAATTGTGTTTTGACTTTTTGCTTGACAACCTACCAGTTTTATCACTTACTCTACTTATATAAACTTAATGCAAACTACTGGAACCAAATAAACTACAAGAAAGCAAATTGAACACAGGTTTAAATCCTAATCCAAACACCCCTTTATGGACCTGGTTTCACTAACTTCTTGCTGATTAAGCTTCTAAATCTATTCCTAATGATCAATACAGATTGACTAACTACTATATTTGCTAAATGAACAAGAATTTCTCACAAAAAACACCAAGAACTTACAAATGCAATTTCAACTACTATATGGCAGTAGGTTATTGAAATGTTTAACTAAGGCTTACAAAACCACAACTTAAGCACAACTAAACTACTGGCAACTAAACTTAAGCAGATTTAAGCTACTTGAACCAGAATATAAGCTGATAATAAAGTGGATGCAGAAATAAAACTTACTTGCATACTCGAACCCGACCCTATCGGGTTAGTTGGGTTCGTGTCGGGTCTAGTCTGGTTGAGGTCTGCCCCATTAAAAAATCACATAATTTAAGTGTTTTGAATTGGAAGTTGTATCATTAAACAACTAAATGAAAAAGAAAACTAATGTTACAGCCACATTTGTTGCATTTGTTTGATGCTTAAACTTAGAACTTGAAGTAAGGTTTTTGGCAAATTTGTAGAACTGCAGTAGATAAACAACGAGTAGAAATATCAAACTAGAAGAGACGTAATGTAACCATGCAAAGAAAGCTACTTCTAATCTAGATAATGCAACAAATTCCATACTAAGTAATGTAGAATTAAAAAAAAAAGTAACGTATAATTAGAAGTATTAGAAAAAATATACATATACAAATAGTTACCAAAATAGAGAAACATTGTTGCATTTGTTTGTTACAGTGGAGTGGGTTTGTACAATTGCAAACTCAGTAGGCAATGTAAGAAGAAGACTACAAGAGTTACTGTATAAATTATGCAATTTAAATACAAGTAGGCAAATATGCTTTTAATCTACGCTTACATTTTCCTAAATTGAACAGTCTTTTAATTGAACAAAGGAAAAATTCACCTGAAAAAAAAAAAAAAAAAAAAAAAAAGAAAAAGAAAAAGAAAAAAAAGAAAAAAGAACTCTAACTCGGGTCACTTGGGTTGACCCAAACCCGAATAAGAAAATATTTCAAACCCGATACCCGACCCTATTTAGTATTCGGGTTAGTCGGGTTGACCCGACTAACCCGAATAAGATTTTGAACCCGACTAATGAATGACAGACAATTGTAGTACACTTCTGGTATCTCTAAATTCGTTGAATTGGTCTTTCACCACAACTTTAAAGTTATAACCAATAGTGTAGTCACAGCTTACTTAAACTAAACTACACAAACCAAATATAACCAATCTCGCAAGAACTAAAGATGACAACTAACTTGTACATTTGAAACTATCACACAAACCAAAAGTTATACTGCAACAGAAAGTGCAGTCAACTAAATTTAAGCTCAAGGGTCTAGACATTGTTGATTTCATAGCGCTTTCAGGTAATCTTTGTAGTCAGACAATGAACATACAGATCATTTTCAAGAACGACTTTGCTAATTAAGAATGAGTGTGTGTGTTACAGGAAGCCACACCATTGGAAATACTAGGTGCACCAGCTTCAGGCAAAGGTTGTACAACAACACAGGCAATGGGCAACAACCTGACTTTGCACTAGACCAAACATATGCAGCCCAGTTACGTGCCAACTGCCCAAGAACTGGTGGTGATGAAAACCTGTTTGTCATGGACCCTGGTTCACCAACCAAGTTTGATAACGGATACTACAATAACTTGATAGCTTTAAAGGGCATACGCCCCTGCTGCAGCAACCAAATGTCCCTTGCTGCAGCAGTAAGTCAGAACCAAACACCCGCACAGAGAGTAAGCAATTAAGGATGCTAAAGTACTAGTATAACATAAATTATCAAACAATTAAGGATGCTAAAGTACCAGTAGGCGTGTAACAAAAAGGCTAAAGTAGTACCAAACCATTAAACCAAAAGACATAATATCCAAATCAAATTAAATAACGATCCAAAATAACACCATTCTCTGATATTTTATCAGCAAAAACAAAGTCTAAAATAAAAGAAAACATTAACAAAAAGAAGTTGAAAAGGACATCGAACTTAAGATGTGATGTACCACCGGTTCGTTACCTTAATGACGATCCAAAGGAAATGTACTCTAGGATTTTAAGCATTTGAGCCTCCGGAATGCTTCCACAATATTGACTTTGTGGTCCATACTCGATCAACCATGTCTTCCCAATAGTTTGATTCAATCCATCCTGGGTTATAAGGCTTAAGAACTGAAAAATCAGAACCATCAAACTCAACTCCAGCTAGTTGTGCCATCTTAATTGACTCATCTCTTGCCTTTGACATGAGACCTGGATAAAGCTTCCTCATACTATCCTCCCACATCTCACGGACCAACACATCAGCCACAACTTCCCATTGGAAAAAAGCCTATGCATACAACAACAATGAAGTTGTATATATCATTTTTAACCAAGTTTGATTTATTTACTAAGAACCAAATGTGGGTACACCCCTTAAAAAGCGCCCATAATTCATCGCGCACAAACCTGTTAACCTCATTCCAAGTGGTCCAAGAACCATTAAACATGTTCTTGAAGATATAAATTATCATACGAATAGTTGTTGCGGAAAACCTACAAATGGGAAATATTGAAACATAATGAACCTAAATAACTTAAGAAGCATATAAATGTATGATGTATAGATATGCATACCTTCCACCATCCAAACTGATCATTGTCCTCTTTGATGGATCATGTGGGACTTGGTTGATGATGTTTGAACGTCTTCTACCGGGAGAAGATTCTGCATTTGACTCAACGGAACGTCTACCTACACTTCCACCTCCACCTCCACGTCCAATGGTTATGCGCGCCTTAATAGCTGTAACAAATGAAAATGTCAAACTAACTGAAATAGATACTTTATCTGATATTTGTAAACAAAAAGATAAAGTATATGTAACACCCCAACCCGGCAAGGGCTAAGATATCACATTCATGGTGTCAAACAGAACATACACAAGCATAAGACTTCAATAATACAATCAGATACAAAGGTTACAAAGGAATTCTAAGGCCAAGAATTACAAAATAAAACTAAGGTACAAAATATCTAATACAAAACGTCTTCAAATCAACTCTAGTCCCTGATAGATAGCAAAGGTAAAGTCTCCTCTAAACTCCTACTTGCACTCTTCACCCATAACCCAGCTTCCTCCTAAAACCTGCCGCGGGAAAAGAAATGCGGCTGAGCTTAAAAAGCTCAGTGAACAGATATAACAACAACGTAATATGAAACAGAAAAGAGATAACATAATATATGTTGCATTTGGGTAATATCAAAAGGTAAGAGAAATAAATGGTAAAGTAAGGTAAGGTTAGGTCAAATAAGGTTTGGTCAGGTAAGGTTTGGTCAGTCATCTACCAGCGAGCCCAGAACAGAAATATCATGTCATATTGTTCAAACATATCCTGCAGCATAATAGTAACCATGGAGTAGCTAGCTCCTAGAAATGTGAAGGACGCATATTGCACATACGCCACATTCACCAGACCAGATAATAATATAATATATGACAGATAACAGAAACAGATCTAGGATGCATCCATATGCCCCCGCAGAAATCATAGTAGCCATAATAACATAATGCGCATATCATATAACAGAAAGGGGACATGGCAGAACATCACTCTACTGCCCTAGAGTCATGCCATAGGTGCATCTATGACACGGCCATGTTACCTTCATGGCTAGGGAAATGGCTTGGGTATCTAACTAGGTAGGTCAAAACAGAATGTCAAGAGTCTAAGGTCATCATAACAGAATCAGAGTCAAAGGTCCATAATCATAATCAGAATCAGAGGGTCATCAATACAGGGTGCATAGCAAAAGTCCAAGTCAAAGGTTCACAAACGTCAAAGGTTCATAATGAGAGTTCAAATCAGAGGTTCATATCATGAGGTTCATATCAAAGGTTCAGAATATCAGAAGTCATATCAAAGGTTTAGAATATCAAAGGTCATAATATCAGAAGTCATATCAATGGTTCAGAATATCCAAGGTTCATTCCCAAAGGTTCGTTACAAAAGATTCATTATCAAGTTTCATAAGTTCATAATAAAACATGCAAAAGTTAAGAGAAAACAAATTTAAAAACTTTATAAATCATTTATCCATTTCTATCACAAAGATATCCCTTTTTAAATTATTCTTCATAAAAGCCAATTAATCCTTCATTTAAGACTGGCTTCGTATCAAAATCATAGAGTGTCATTTCAAAACAGTTTCCTTCCATAACATCAAGTTATATTTTCAAAAGGTTTTCATATTAAATTATCATAACGGATGAACCAAAGATATCAGATGTACAAAGGTCAGAAGTCATAGTAGTGGCAAAAGAAACGGATCACGAGTCATGAGAAACCATACTGAAAGGTTAGAATATCTGTACCTTAGACCGCAAGTGCAAACACAATAGAAAACATAAAGATCAGAAGCAAACTCCTTCTTCAGCGAATCTACACGAATTCATGATTGTCTTATTATTAATAATTATTTTAAATAGATTGCTCATTTAGTCGACTTTCCCTTTTTTTAGAAACTCTCTATATTTAGCATGTTTCCTGATTTAGTAAGTTTCAAATTTTAGAAAGTTTCCTTATTTAGAAAGTTACCAGATTTAACGAGTTTCCACAACTAGAAAGTTTCCCTAAATAGCAGGTTTCCATAATTAATAATATTCATCATTCAAGGTTATAATTATCATATGGAATAGATTAAGGATTTAAAATATTAATTTTGCAAGATTAGGGTTTCGTATGTTAACTTTCCATAATTTACAAGTATAACCCCTTAATTAAAATAATTACAATTTATACCTTTTAATTATAGAAATTACAAATAAATCCTTTAATTACCAAACTTACACCTTTAGCCCCTCAATTACATTATTTACGAATTAACCTTCAGGTTTTAGAATTTACAAATTAGACCTTCCATTTTAATAAATTACAACTCGGATGATATAATTACATAAATTATCATTTAAACCTTTTAGTTGCAAAATTTACACATGACACCCTCATATTATATTTTTCCCATCTCACCCCTGGTCTAAGCAACTTATAAAAATATCCCACATGTTTATAAAATTACAAAACATACCCTTATACTTTTTATCACACAATCAGTTTATATGAAACTCCACCAAACCCCAACCCTAAAATTTAAAATCATTACAAACATTAAAGACAACCTTAAAACACATTAATTATATCAGATATAGTACCAAAACCCTAACCCTAGCCTTTTTCGATTTCTTTTTTTTTTATTTTCTTTTTCTTAATTAAACCCGATTACAAAATAAATCGAAACTATGTTTCCAGTTTTCAAAACTTATAAGAATCATTTTTCTGATGTTATATGATCCCTATAGGACCAGAATAAAATATATAAAAAGCCCCCAAAAATTTCATCATCGATTTCATGTTTTATTTAGGTTTTTGATAACATAAATTTGTATGATTAACAAAACATGCTTAGATCGATTCTATCATTTTATACAGATCTTATGTGGTAAAAAGAGTGATATAAAAATACCCTTGGTGGTTTGGAGCGAATAGAATAAGCAGAATGAATTTTCTTCTTCTCGGCTACAATATACGATCACCAAAAACCCAAACTCACACCCGATCACTCCAAAACCTTAGCAACCATTTTTCCCACATTTTGTAGCTTAGAACACGTCCAAGAAAAATACCAGGGAGCCTCAAAAAATTCTATGCCATCGCTAGGGATTTTTGTGGTGGTTTTAGGGTTTACCAAAATTATTTGAAAGGATAAAATTGAATGAAAAGATATGATTTCGGTTTATATTGATTCTAGGCCAAGAATTAGGGTGGGATATCTGTTTTATTTATTTTAATTGATATTTTCCATAAATAAAACTTGTATAATTATTTATAATTCGTTATGTACAAATTAAATAACTTTTGGACCCTTTATGCGCATGTTAGGCTTGACATATATTTTTAGGCAAAGTAATATTGTTAAAATGTCCACACAAAAATATTATAGATCATATGTTGCTAATTTCAAAGTGTATGGGATTTATTTGGCATTTATTTAAGTGTTTTATGAAATTTTAAATGCTTAGGGGCATTTTGGTCATTTTGCATGTTTTAGAAATTTAGGGTATTACAACTCTTCCCCTCTAAAAAGAAAATTTTCGTCCTCGAAAATTGAAGTTGCAAAAGTTAGACGGAGACGTAGCAAATCGCAAAAGAACATCACAATTAATAACCTCACGCTCGGGGAGGTCCTTCCAACAGAATCTTCACGAACAGAATGTTTTCTCATGACTCGATCCATACAAAATATAGCTTCAATTTTCTCAAAGAGACAAATCGGGTTGAATCTGGTAAAAAGGGTAAATGCAACATATAACAGATGTTAGGTGAATCTTCTAAGAACAACATAGGGAAACATAGACTGAAATCAGATTGAATGACGATATCAAACAGTAGGAAATGCTACAAAGAAACTGAAGATTCTAAACAGATGCACAAAAGTCGTCAAAATGCACGTCGCGGACTTAACTCATCCCGAAATCTAACGAATGAATGTAAAGCAGACGCATAGGTGAATGAACCTAATGTCTCACTAATCGCGGATAATATACAACAGAGGTAAGATTTTAAGCTTCTTAGGCACTCTTCAAGATATCCTATGCCCACAATAAGTGCACGTTATATGATGTAGGTATTATTACGTTGATCAGGCGTAATAATACCAGCATCACATAAATATGCCCTCATGATGGTCATCCTTTATCTCGGGTCGTGAACAAACAACCTATAAGAACTAAAGTCAAATCTTCTTCATTATCCTACGGTACCTCAAACATCATCATCAAAAATAACATAGGGAAAACAGATCCTATCATAAGGTAACGGAGATCTAAATAGGTCAAACAGAAATGAATTACGTCAGCAAATGCATTATCCCAAATCTTCCACAGAGTCTAACTCAAAGACATAAATGTTTGATTCAGAAGTCGTCCATTCAAACACATGATCTCAAATCTTTTCAAGTCTGAGTAGTCTGTCATTATCTGATCATTAATCTGCGAGTGAAACAAAATCATGAACATGAGTCTGGTTCCTCAAGTCTTCTGCAGTTCTTCTTGAAATTGTTGTGGAGTCATGTGAACTTCTGGCATGATCATTAAATCCTCTCATGTTAGCAAGTCTGCTTCCGCTCTCAATTCATCTTAGTACAACCAAGATGAATTGGGAAGTGAAATTGCGTGTCTTCGTCAGGTCTTCTAGGTCAGCTCCAGGTTCGCCCTCTTGACTAGATTCTTCTTCTCTGTTCACCACTACTTCTGCCTTGCAAGAAGATATCTTTCAATCATCAAGGTAACACTGCTGCTGTCAACTCTAGGTCAGGTGTAGAATAGCCCTGTTTTAATCGCCTTGATGCATAAGCAAAATCTTCCTGTGTTATATGAGGTCATAACCAACTCTTCTTGAAACGTCCCAAATTTGTACCGCCCAAAAGTATGGAAATAAATCTCTATATCAGCTTTTCAGAAACTCCATTCTCCTTCATACTAAGTTGTTTCTTCCTTATTACAAAATCCTTCAGCAATAACGCAAGTCGTAACCATCTTCCACCATCCTTCTGCAAAGTTCAAGAGATTCCAGCTCCTATAACTGTTATCGGTCTTGGTTGCTTGGTGATGGTTTCAAATCTCGCAGAATCCATAGAAAGGTTCTCAACACTTATCCAACTTCCAGAGTATGCAGAGGGTTCTCAGATTCCTAACAAAACACGAAAATGGTTCTCATGTTCTTCCTTCTTCTCTGAATGTCATTCAATGACAATGTCTAAGTACTCACGAAATCATTAACCGTCATAGTGGTCGTTACGAAAGGCAAAATCCAGGAATACTATTAGCATCATAAAACTCCGTATCCTAAAGCTAAACAGATACATAGTCGATTTGAAGCAGGGAAAACAATGGTCTTCAAACAGAAATATGGTTCAACCTCCAGAAGTCAATGCGTAATCTCCTTCTACCATCCTTCTTCATTGCGAATAAAACTGACACACGCCCGGAAGATATACTCAAATAAGCAAACTCACATCCTAGTCTTCGGTTGTTGCTCCTTCCGTTCTCTCAATTCAGCTAGTGAGATCTCAGACAACTTCTCAAAACATCATCGCGTTGTGACTAGACAATCTCTCAGCATCATCTCAATCCAACTTAACATCTTGATGGAAATCTTGGGATTCATTCAGGGACCATGTCAATAAAACTCAGATTGCAAAATAACTATCAAGGTGAGATTCATTCTTCGGCGTACATAATAGGTGCAAACAAAACTCCATATCTGCGAAAGTAACGTACGAGTCTCCAGAGCATTGACGATAACAAAAGTTTAACAATCAAAAACATGGTGAGGAGTTAAGAATGATTCAAAATATCTATGTGGGACATAGTATGACAATAGTTAGCATCAGAATGCTCAGTCAACTAATCCATACCAGAACAAAATCGAATTTAACTTTTCAAAGAGAGATAGATCAACATAGCGAATCCTATCGTTCAAAGAAAGGGAAATCTTCTCACTCTCATGGTTAAACACCAACAGACTTCTTATCTGAATAGAAATGGGTAAGGCAAAAATCAAATAGCGTCAGAAGGCTCAACTATGCTTAACAATAGTAAGAGACGATTCACATAATGTATAAGACACATCTTCATCAAAGATATTCTCAGAATGCTCGAAGAGGCATCAGAAATGGTTAACAGATGAATCAGAGGTCAAAGTCAGAATCTGAAGATAAGGATCAAATAATGTCAGATATCATAATGCAATTCTCCATGCATTCAAAACTCACTTGGTCACAAATCTGAGGTTGTGCAAATCATAAGTTCCAAATCTCCAAAAGAGTGATCCTAACAGGCATAACTAACAGAAAGGAACGAATCAGAGTGATGCGGAAGCAATGATACTTAAACAATTGCCTTATAGTCTACCCAATCCTTACCGGTCAAAACTTAAGTTCATACTTGGAAATCCTAAAGCAAGTTCTCAAAGGTGTTCTCTTATGTTCATACAGTGGAAGCCTAATGGTCCAAAACTCACAGGTCAAGGTTATATGTATCATAAGTCGTACCCCGGGCTCTGATACCATAATTGTAACACCCCAACCCGGCAAGGGCTAAGATATCACATTCATGGTGTCAAACAGAACATACACAAGCATAAGACTTCAATAATACAATCAGATACAAAGGTTACAAAGGAATTCTAAGGCCAAGAATTACAAAACAAAACTAAGGTACAAAATATCTAATACAAAACGTCTTCAAATCAACTCTAGTCCCTGATAGCTAGCAAAGGTAAAGTCTCCTCTAAACTCCTACTTGCACTCTTCACCTATAACCCAGCTTCCTTCTAAAACCTGCCGCGGGAAAAGAAATGCGGCTGAGCTTAAAAAGCTCAGTGAACAGATATAACAACAACGTAATATGAAACAGAAAAGAGATAACATAATATATGTTGCATTTGGGTAATATCAAAAGGTATAAACAAAGGTAAGAGAAATAAATGGTAAAGTAAGGTAAGGTTAGGTCAAATAAGGTTTGGTCAGGTAAGGTTTGGTCAGTCATCTACCAGCGAGCCCAGAACAGAAATATCATGTCATATACTTCAAACATATCCTGCAGCATAATAGTAACCATGGAGTAGCTAGCTCCTAGAAATGTGAAGGACGCATATTGCACATACGCCACATTCACCAGACCAGATAATAATATAATATATGACAGATAACAGAAACAGATCTAGGATGCATCCATATGCCCCCGCAGAAATCATAGTAGCCATAATAACATAATGCGCATATCATATAACAGAAAGGGGACGTGGCAGAACATCACTCTACTGCCCTAGAGTCATGCCATAGGTGCATCTATGACACGGCCATGTTACCTTCATGGCTAGGGAAATGGCTCGGGTATCTAACTAGGTAGGTCAAAACAGAATGTCAAGAGTCTAAGGTCATCATAACAGAATCAGAGTCAAAGGTCCATAATCATAATCAGAATCAGAGGGTCATCAATATAGGGTGCATAGCAAAAGTCCAAGTCAAAGGTTCACAAACGTCAAAGGTTCATAATGAGAGTTCAAATCAGAGGTTCATATCATGAGGTTCATATCAAAGGTTCAGAATATCAGAAGTCATATCAAAGGTTCAGAATATCAGAAGTCATATCAATGGTTCAGAATATCCAAGGTTCATTCCCAAAGGTTCGTTACAAAAGATTCATTATCAAGTTTCATAAGTTCATAATAAAACATGCAAAAGTTAAGAGAAAACAGATTTAAAAACTTTATAAATCATTTATCCATTTCTATCACAAAGATATCCCTTTTTAAATTATTCTTCATAAAAGCCAATTAATCCTTCATTTAAGACTGGCTTCGTATCAAAATCATAGAGTGTCATTTCAAAACAGTTTCCTTCCATAACATCAAGTTATATTTTCAAAAGGTTTTCATATTAAAATAACATAACGGATGAACCAAAGATATCAGATGTACAAAGGTCAGAAGTCATAGTAGTGGCAAAAGAAACGGATCACGAGTCATGAGAAACCTTACTGAAAGGTTAGAATATCTGTACCTTAGACCGCAAGTGCAAACACAATAGAAAACATAAAGATCGCAAGCAAACTCCTTCTTCAGCGAATCTACACGAATTCATGATTGTCTTATTATTAATAATTATTTTAAATAGATTGCTCATTTAGTCGACTTTCCCTTTTTTTAGAAACTCTCTATATTTAGCATGTTTCCTGATTTATTAAGTTTCAAATTTTAGAAAGTTTCCTTATTTAGAAAGTTACCAGATTTAACGAGTTTCCACAACTAGAAAGTTTCCCTAAATAGCAGGTTTCCATAATTAATAATATTCATCATTCAAGGTTATAATTATCATATGGAATAGATTAAGGATTTAAAATGTTAATTTTGCAAGATTAGGGTTTCGTATGTTAACTTTCCATAATTTACAAGTATAACCCCTTAATTAAAATAATTACAATTTATACCTTTTAATTATAGAAATTACAAATAAATCCTTTAATTACCAAACTTACACCTTTAGCCCCTCAATTACATTATTTACAAATTAACCTTCAGGTTTCAAAATTTACAAATTTGACCTTCCATTTTAATAAATTACAACTCGGATGATATAATTACATAAATTATCATTTAAACCTTTTAGTTGCAAAATTTACACATGACACCCTCATATTATATTTTTCCCATCTCACCCCTGGTCTAAGCAACTTATAAAAATATCCCACATGTTTATAAAATTACAAAACATACCCTTATACTTTTTATCACACAATCAGTTTATATGAAACTCCACCAAACCCCAACCCTAAAATTTAAAATCATTACAAACATTAAAGACAACCTTAAAACACATTAATTATATCAGATATAGTACCAAAACCCTAACCCTAGCCTTTTTCGATTTCTTTTTATTTCATTTTCTTTTTCTTAATTAAACCTGATTACAAAATAAATTGAAACTAAGTTTCCAGTTTTCAAAACTTATAAGAATCATTTTTCTGATGTTATATGATCCCTATAGGACCAGAATAAAATATATAAAAAGCCCCCAAAAATTTCATCATCGATTTCATGTTTTATTTAGGTTTTTGATAACATAAATTCGTATGATTAACAAAACATGCTTGGATCGATTCTATCATTTTATACAGATCTTATGAGGTAAAAAGAGTGATATAAAAATACCCTTGGTGGTTTGGAGTGAATAGAATAAGCAGAATGAATTTTCTTCTTCTCGGCTACAATATACGATCACCAAAAACCCAAACTCACACCCGATCACTCCACAACCTTAGAAACCATTTTTCCCACATTTTGTAGCTTAGAACACGTCCAAGAAAAATACCAGGGAGCCTCAGAAAATTCTATGCCATCGCTAGGGATTTTTGTGGTGGTTTTAGGGTTTACCAAAATTATTTGAAAGGATAAAATGGAATGAAAAGATATGATTTCGGTTTATATTGATTCTAGGCCGAGAATTAGGGTGGGACATCTGTTTTATTTATTTTAATTGATATTTTCCATAAATAAAACTTGTATAATTATTTATAATTAGTTATGTACAAATTAAATAACTTTTGGACCCTTTATGCGCATGTTAGGCTTGACATATATTTTTAGGCAAAGTAATATTGTTAAAATGTCCACACAAAAATATTATAGATCATATGTTGCTAATTTCAAAGTGTATGGGATTTATTTGGCATTTATTTAAGTGTTTTATGAAATTTTAAATGCTTAGGGGCATTTTGGTCATTTTGCATGTTTAAAAAATTTAGGCTGTTACAGTATATATCCTCCATTTAGTTGTAATTGGATGACCATAAAAATGCTCGAATTACTACAAAAGAATTCCCCTAAATTGCATTCTCCAAAATTACACTAAATCGCTGTTGATATTTCAAAATGCTATTATAATTAGATTTAGTCTTCTAGTTTGGGTAAGTTGTACATGTTTTATGTAATTAAAAATTATCCCAAAAATTTAAAGCTAACAAACATCAATGTAATTTCACATATAGACATGCAATAAAAAGAAGCAGTGGATAATAAATGGAAACCTAAAACCAATTTGTACCTCAGTTAGGGTTGCAACTTGCAAGATTGAGGCTTCCTCTCAATTTCACTTTGGTGAGCAAATAAAAATGACAGTTGAGGTTTTATCAAACCCACTTGGTAACTGTTGCCTCCAATTTTTAGTTTGGCGGGTTTTTTTGTTTGCTTGAATCAATGAAACAACCTCCTGCATCTCTGTTTCGTGGGTGGTTGTGTTACTTTGTTTTCCTTTTAACTTTTAACTTATGTTATCCCCTTATATATAAAAAAATACATTTTATTATTTACTAAAGTAAAGGGATATACTTCAATATAAATTTAAAAATTAAAGTAAAGTAAGTACTCCATAATATTGACAAACATAACAGATTTAATACTTGACCCACTGGTGGTCTTCCATCATATGCGCAATGTGCAGCCGCCCCTTCCACAATCTCCACTCCCATCAATCAGCTCCTTCAACCCCTCTCTGTCCATACGTCACCATCCTTTAATGTCTCTTTATTCTACATCTAAACTCTAGAAAAGGTAAACCTCCAATACTCTAAAATGCAATTTGATATGAATATATGGTTTTTTTTTTTGTTTTTTTGTTTTTTTTTTTGGGGTCTTTTGCTATGTTGTTTGCTGTTAATGATAATTCTTCTGAATTCATTTGTTATATAGTCTAAGACACATGAGAAACTCAATTGATATATGTGATTAGTATTTTAGAGCTTTTTGGTCTCTTAGTATGCTTGAATTGTCAAAAGTTATAAGTGAAGCATTTGAAATGTCCCTAGTATAGCCATTTTCTTCTCAAGCTGGACATATTTTCCTCATCATTTAATAAGTTTTTTCATTCGAATAACTGTTTTACAAAACAAAATTTTCACTGACTATAATAATTAAAAAACTGAGAATGAAATGCATGATTGTACATATAAGTATGTTGGAGGCCAAACCTCTAACACCATGATGGCAAAACAGATTATGGGAAAGACTTCATATGCCTACTCCACATGTTATTACTACTGTCATATAGATATTGGCATATATAGACACAATCTATCAGTAATTGTTATCTTGCACATTTGCTCTTATCAGATAAAAGTTTGCAATTTGATTAGATATGTGCAAGTTTGACACAGTTGGTTAAATAGTAATGTTAATTTTGTGTCCTTTTTTTCATACAGCTATTTTGGTTTGACATCAAACTACGGATAGAGTTTTAAAATGAGAACGGATCGGGAGTGGATGTATAATAGTAGATTTTTAGAAGGACGCAAGCAATTAAATCCTGCATTTATAGGCCGGGTTGAATCATTTGTGGATTATGCTTGCCAACAACCAACAACAGATAAGGATAATGATAAAATAAGGTGTCCATGTAGTCTTTGTAAGAATCGCGCATATAAATTGCCAGACCAGGTTAAAGAGGATATCTTATCAAAGGGGTTTGTTAAGAACTATGATCAGTGGACCTCTCATGGGGAACCTAAAGTGGGCTCTAGTTCTATGCAATCAAATTGCAACACCTCATCTAATGGAGATAATGACAGGCCAAATCCGTATCGTGACATGATCTTAGAAGCAGCAGGTCATGATTTCAATCCAAACTCACATGAAAATGTATCTGAGCCACCAGACCCGAAAACTAAGAGATTATATGAGTTGCTTCATCAAGCAGATGAACCATTATGGCCTGGCTGCACAAAAGTCTCACAGTTGTCTCTAGTTGCAAGGAAGTTAAACATCAAGTCAGAGTCTCGTATGGCAGAGAAGATCTATGATGATGTTATGCAAGTTCTCAAAGACGCGTTACCGCCTCATAATAAGTTGGTTGGTAGTTTTTACGAGACAAAGAAGTTTGCTTCAGATTTAGGTCTTCCATGTGAGAAAATTGATTGTTGCATTAATGGGTGTATGTTGTATTGGGGTGAAGAAGATGAGGAAAGTTTAAAATAATAATAACAATAACGGATAGTTGTATGAAGCTCGAGCTCGGTCAAGTTAAATCGATTTAGCTTAAGTTAACCTTGAGCTCGAAAACTAATAATTAGCTTTGAGTTGAAAGTCAAGCTCTAGTTGAGCTCAAGTGGAGCTTGAGTCAACTTTCTCACAGCTAAATTCAGTTATCTCACAAATAGCTTCTTTCATTTACAACTTATCGATTATTATAATGTCTATGCTTACACGAAACATGAAGTTAAGCTATTTAAGGCATACCGTTTTGGTTTTGGTTATGTTGTACAAAATGTAAAATAAATTGGTAAACGCATTAAAACCTAACGAGATAACCCATTTGTGAAAGAAGAAAGATCTATACATAGTTGTTGTTTGTATCTTAGCAAATACCCTAATAACATGATTGACCCGAACCCGACAAATGCGTTTAATATAGGTCTGCTAGCGAGTTAATTTCTTTCCTTTGAACATACCCGAACCTGACTCTATTTAGAAATCGGGTTAATCGGGTTCGAGTCAATTTGGGTCGGGTCAAATCGGGCGGGTCAATCCAAATTAAAGTAAAATTATTAAAAAAGTCCTTACTTCAACATGTTTACAATGTAAAAGTGTTGGTCACTTTTAAAAAAAAAGTGTTAGTCGATTCAGGTTGATCGGGTTCTGATCAATTCGGGTCAGGTCAACACGGGTTGTGGCTAAAAAATATAGCCGAACCCGACCCTATTTACAACTCGAGTTAAACGTGTTGACCCGAATTAACCCGAATAAAATTATAGACACGAGTAAACTGACCCGACTAGGCTTAATTAGGTTCGGGCCAGTTTATACGTTTTTGACACTCCTAAATAGTAATGGCATTTTGGATCTATGCTATTAGCTTCGACTTAACGTATGACTTTGAATGACCTGTTTTGCATCTTATGAGTAATGACATTACCATATTGTCGACTTACAAACCTATTCTTTTAGCTATTTGTTTTTATGGGTCCGCAATATTGGAAAAGAGTTCAACAAAACAAATGGTTATAAGCAATGTTTTGAAAACCGGGTTCGAAATCGACCCGGTCGAGTCACCGGGCACCGGGTCAACCGGTTCGACCGGTTGGACCGCCGGGTGCAACCCGGTTTTCAATGTATTTTTTTTTTAATTTTTTTAACCGGGTCAACCCGGGTTTTTATTAAAATAGTTTGGAAAAATGAAACCCGGCCGGGTTTCGAGAACCGGGTTGACCCGAGTCACTCAAAACCCGGCGGGTCAAACCGGTTAACCCGGTTTTAGAAACCCGGGTTGTTTTGACCCTTTTTTTGGCCGGAACCGGTCGAACCGGTTAACCCGGCCGGGTCGACCCGGGTTTCAAAACCTTGGTTATAAGTGTCAAAACAAGCGAACAGGTTTTAGATCAGTGTCACACGCTTGAATAGAGCAAAGCTCTTTCTTACATTAGATAATACAGTATATACTAGTATTTACTTATTATCAAACTATGTTTTATAATAATGATAATACATAGTACTCCGTATTTACTTATCATCATCAAAGTATATTTTATAATAAAATACTAATGAATATAAAGAATAAGGTTTAGTTATTCATCAAAGTTTTAAGTTTTAACATTCCACATTACAAGAACATATGGTTACTGACTTTTTGGAAGATGTTGGCGCCATTCTATGAAATTATTTGGCGTCCCTAGATATGTGGGGATCGTGGAGCAGGAATGGCTCCTTCCACAAAAGGTATATGTTGTGGTTTATGAGATACAATACACTTTCAGGAAGCACTAGGTGAAGGTATATTCATACACCATTCACTATTTTAGTTCATGATTTGTGCTAATTAGTCTAAACTAACCTTTTAATTTAGTGTTAGGGTGCTTGATTCATTGAGTTTTATTGCATGATTAAAGTTAATTAGGTTTATTTTTAGTTTACACTTTCATGTAAAAAACTTAGGGTTCTTTGAATTAGCTTTGATAACTGTACTTGGATGGGTCAATGAACTACATATTTGATTGTGTTCACCATCTATTTCAATTGTGAACCTACTGCTTGAACCTACTATTATATATCCTAATATAAATTGGAATTGGGAAAATTATAGAAAAAAAGATCAGGTTGTAAACATATTCAAGAAATTTATGAATGCTATATTTTGTCTTATGTTACTCTTTGTTTAAGAAAGCTACTTGAAGGGGGTGTTTGTCTCGGCTTATTTAATGGGCTTATGGCTTATTTGGTTTTTGTCTTATGTTTCATAAGCACATTTTTATGGCTTATTTTGAAACTTTCCAATTTATATAAACTTATCATGACATGATAAGCTTATAAGCCGAAAAGTTTCAAAATAATCCACAAAAAGTGTGCTTATAAAACACAAGCCAAAAATTAAATACTACCCAGTTACCCACGAAAATATAGCTTTAAAACGGGTTGTCCATTCAAATTAGTGGCGAAATATCATCTGACGGGTGATTTTTGGATTTTGAGGGTGAAAGATGATAGCCATAATCATGATTTGGCAGAGTCGTTGCATGGTTTTCCATATGCAATGCGATTAAAGGATGATGAGTTCGGTTTGGTCGAAGCATTGGCAGGTTATAACGTACGACCACGTAATATACTTTCAGGGTCGTAATCCGGATAACGTGTCTAGCGTTAGAACTATATATAACGCACAAGGTAAGATCCGGAAAATCAAAGAAGGTGGTCGAACTCCAATTCAAGTCCTTTACTCACATTTAAGGGATGCAGGGTATATATATTACGATAGGGTAAATGAGCAAAATCAGCTTGAGGAACTATTTTTTGTTCACCCCACATCATATGCTCTATGGTGTACATTCCCTCAAATCATGCTTATGGACTTCACGTACAATACCACAATGTTTAAATTGCCTGTTATTGGAAATTGTCGGAGTAACTTCGACAAATAAAACATTCTCAATGGGGTACAGCCTTTTAAACAGTGAAAAAGTATTTAATTTTCAATGGGTATTGCAACGTGTGAAGTTAGTGATAGATCAAAGATACTACCCGCGTGTTATCGTCACCGACAGAGATTTAGCGTTGGTTGGGGCATGCAAAGCGGAATTTCCTGACGCTCACAGATTACTCTGTCGATGGCATATACATCAAAATATTCTTCATAATTGCAGAAATAGATGTGTTTCATTAGAGGACTATGAATCCATCAAATGGAGATGGGATCATATGATTAAAGCTCCGACACGCAGAGATTTCGCGCATCATTATGAACGCCTACAACAGCGATTGGTCAATCATGCAGGTACTTAATTATTAATTCACTGATTTTTATTTTTTAGTAAATAAAAACCCGAATGACCTTTTGTTAGTTCATTATTTTTTTTAGGTATTTCTCAGTATCTAAATAACTTGTTGCGAGATTACGGTAACATGTTTGTCTCGTGTATCATCGATCAATATAACTGCTATGGCCAGACAACAACATGAAGAGTTGTGAGTCACCACGCGTTGTTGAAATTATATTTGGATGGCACACAGTCCAACTTAGACAGGTTGTTGAGCGCGGTTGATAAAATTCTCATTGCGCAAGAAACTGCGATAAAAGAGAGTTTTAATAGAAGCGTGAACGAGAAATTCAATAAATGTGACATACCAATATTTTCAGAATTTTGGTATAAAATAAATTATTAATCGAAAAAATTAAATTACAGTTTGCCCGCAGCTGCATCGCGCGGGGACCCTATTAGTGTGTGTGTGTGTGTGTGTGTGTGTGTGTGTGTGTGTGTGTGTGTGTGTATATATATATATATATATATATATATATATATATATATATATATATATATATATATATATATATATATATATATATATTGATGCGTGGAATTGCACCCTCGCAAAAGGTTTTACCTCTCAAGGGATCTTGAGAAGCTTGCAATCCCCACCAGGCAGTGTACCTGTTCGTTGTAGTATAGTATAGTGACAAGTGCCGGAGGATTGATCGTTCAACTCAGGAATAGTGCTCGCTAGGATTAAAAAGTCTACTAAACTAGGTCTAAAGGTGAGGGATGATTCTTTTTGTATTTTTATAAAAGCAAGTAAAATCTCGGGTTTTGAAGGAGTGGGTGGAATTAGTTGCTAGTCAACTAACCCAATTAACTAAATATGCAATCAAAATAAAATAAAATAAACTAAAAACTAATTTGTGGTGTAAACAATAATAAGAGAAAATGTGTTTACTTAGATTTCATTACTCCCTAGATATCTTTTACCGGTTGATTAGCTTGTTACAATTGCATGGATGACGGGTTATATTCCTTAATACTAGTCGTAGGGCCGTGTACGAAATTCCCTAACTCTATAAGCTCCTACTTCACTCCTATGTCGAGCCGACTAAAAGCTCCCAACATGGGATCATTAGAATTCGCTCATGCATTAAATACAACCATAAATCGTAGTACACCTCCGATCATGTTTCTTAAGACGTTCAAGCAAGTTACCAATTGGAAGTCTGCCAGTTTTTTTAAGCCTAACATCGAATACAATCATCCACAACAACTATAAACAAACCATCAACCAATAATCAACATCTAGGTTTCATTACATCTAAGCAAACACAATAAAAACCTAGCATAGCATGTTAAAAAGAATAAAAGCATAAGATAGAATCACACAACACATAGACATATCGTATGATTATTGGAAAACTTATATTCAATTGAACATGGATGGAACAAGGGTTGAAACCCTTATTATTACAGAAAATTCGTCTAAGGTTTTCACAAAGAAGCTCTCCAAAAGTTCCACACCTAATGAATGAAAATTAGAAAACTATATATAGATTTTACACCTTGACGGGGTCACGTGTTAGCTTGTGACGCCGTCAACTCGCCGCTAAGATAAAATTTGTATTGCCTAGATCTACTTCTGACGCCGTCATGTGTAAATTTACTCTGGGCCGTCACATGTGTTTTGACCCTGACGGCCTTGGTGACACTGGCAGGCCAAAATGCCTTGAAATTGTTCTGGGCCGTCATGTGTATTTTCCACATCCACCTCTTTTGCCACTCTTGACGTCGTCACTTGCATTGCATTGACGCCGTCAGGTACTGTTCCCAACAAAGATTTTGAGACTTTGTTGTTTTCTTCACTTTTTTGCTCCAAAAACGTCCAAAATGCTTTCTTTTGTAAATTTCCTCTCAAAAGTACCTAAAATGACAAAAGGAACGATTTAGGGCAATAATTGATCAAATAATTACGAATTTGGGCTTTAATAACCCCCAAAAGCGGTACACTTTTCACCATATCAAATACCCTTACACTTGAGATTTGCTTGTCCTCAAGCAAATGCGCTTTTATTCTAATCAAAATACAAGTTAGGGGTTATTTAACACTAAGATAAAAGTAATTACAACAAATAATCGTTCCACTTAAAACCAAAAACAAGCACGGAGGTTATACATTAGCACCTCACAAATAGTGTTTAGATACTCACATCTCTCGGGTGTAATAAAGTATATATCACAATAAGGAAATGGAAAACATCTCTCACTACTTGTCATAGCAAATAGATTACCATAGGCTTGGGAAAGGATCAAACCTCCACCACTTGGCGTAAGCACCTAAGATAAACTATCAAAGAGGTCTTTTAAAGGGTTATAATGTGAGGTGTAGGGATATGGTAAACATGGTTTTGTTGTATAAAGGCAATATTTACTGGTGGCGAGTTAATCATCTTGGTTAATTACATGTACAATGTGGCGTTGCTAAACCAAGACTCGACTCGACTTAAGCTAATAAATCAAGAATAACAAAAACATAAAACAAACATAGAATAAAACGGGATGGTAGTTCGTATGTTTTTTCTCTTTTTCTTTTTCTATTTTTTTTTTCTTTTTTCTTGAAATTCCATTTTTTTTGCATACACTTTTACCCTACCATCCAAAATAATACATCATACGGAATTTGCATTCCCCTTACACTTGAACTTTTACATACTTTACAAATATCAATTCTAATGACTCGAATCAAGATAATCAAAACACTTGGAGTACTTTTTAAGATTAACGCACATATGAGGGTAATATATGATGTTCTTCCCCATTACTCCATAACACAAGTACTTTACCCATGAGTCCCAATCGTCCCAAAACAATATGTACAAGATATGACTCGACTTAGCAACCATGTAACCAATTAGATAATTAACTAATGGTTTAAACATATAACAATAATGCACTAAAGATGCGTGCGTACATGGAAGGCTAAGGCGATTTGGTTGCACATTTGGGGTGGATTGTTAACAAATTCTTCCTTTAAGTAAAATACTTAAAGTTAGAAACGAAAAGATAGGCTCGGAGGGGTGTACTAGGAGTATCGTGTACTAAAAATGAGTACAATGCAAAGGTGTGGGAGAATTAATTGACTTTACTAGTCAAGGTAATTGACTTTAATGGTCAAGTAATTATGATACAGGTTTAACACAAGGGTGATCCTAATGCCTCTTATCATGTAGTAAATCCTAACTACACGAATGTAGTCTCACTAGCGGTCTCGGGATGCATTACTAACGTAAGTTCTAGAATCTAAATACTACCGGTACACTCATAAGCACTAATAATGAATGTTTTTCCTAACAAATCTAAAGGCGAACCTCACATATTTGGGTGGAAAATTTTTCTGAGTGGTACGGTTTTTGTGCTAGTCATACAACTCATATCCATGAGACGCTTATTAAGGCTAAAGCTTCACTCCTAAATGTTGTAAAAAAATTTAAATTTTGCGCTAAAATTGCCCTAACAAGTGTTTCTCTTAGTTTTATTACACATCTACTATCGAACAAACAAACTCAAGCATAATGGTATTCTCAAAAGTATCATCATTTACCCTCCCCTTACACTTAAGCTGAACATTGTCCCCAATGTTCAATAAAAAAATGTAAAAGAAAATAAGGTAAAAGAATGAAAACAAATACTCCCCTGATTCGTTCGGTGTGGATAGTGTGTCAACAAGGTTAGATCCTTTTCCAATAAAATGAACTTTGAAAGCTTCCCCCCAGAAATATAAATCATCATCTTGTCCAATGTAACCTGTTAAACCTGAGAGAACAATCAAGGCAAACCTCGCGTAAAATCGGCGGCAATCTATATATACTAAAAAAATCCTAGAAAACAAATTAAGATATAATGCTTGTGGAATGAATGTTTGCATATTTCCTGGAGTTTATAAAACTAAAGAATCAACAAAAACTTTAAGACTCCGGCATAAACAAAACTCGCAAAATTTTCTGAATTTTTGTACCTGACGCCATCAGGTTATAACTCCTGACACCGTCAGAATGTTCCTGAAAAAATCTCATGTTAAGTTTCTGGAAAATTTCTGGAAAAACTTATGTCTTACTTCTTGGAAAATCCTGCAAAACATCATTATTACTCGATACAAGCATTTGACTCTAACAATTACTAATATACATGTTCATTTAATATTGTTGTGGTTCATGTCCAATTTCGTTCTAATAAACAAATTTGGGTTTCCCCTTACACTTAGCTTTTGCAAAATACCTTTATATGTAATTAAGACGAAGTTAAAAATAAAATAAAGCATTTTCACAATTTACTTTGAATCATGATCCACAAACAGTAAAAATAAAACACGCATACGGAAACAAATAAAATCAAACAAACAAAACAAATAAAATAAAACATGGGTTGCCTCCCAAGAAGCGCTTTTCTTTATTTACGAGTCTTGTAGCTAGACTCAAAGTCATGGGCTACGTTTTCCTTTCCCACTTTTCAATCGATTCTCTTAACCTTTGAACTACTTCATTGTCAACTTTATACTTAGGTCCAAGGGCTAAACAATTCTTATAGTAAAGGCTCCTCTTTTCCCAAACAAAATTCATTCCTTTACTCTTATCTTCTTCGTTAATGTCCTCGATTGCACTAATGTTATCCATATCAAGTTGAGGCACATAACGAAACTCCTTCATTTTATTAGGCATCCTATAAGTGATTCAATCGGTCCCATTGGAGAATTGGATCGTTCCCTCTATTTGATCGTGTTTTAACTTGGACTCCTCAACAAATGGCTTACCTAGTACCACATGGGATAAGCGACAATCTATAATATTGGCCAAGTCTTCCACAACCATAAAGTCCACGAGGTAAGTAAAGTTCCCAACAAAGACACGTAGACCCTTAACTCTCCCGATAAAGTTACAAACTCCACCGGGGTATTTGGGATCTTTTCTAGGTCCGAGTCTTGTCGTTACTAACTCATTATAGACACTTGAAGACATAATGTTGAGTGGGGATTCAAAATCTATGTAGGCTTGATCAATGCATTTATACCCAATCATGCATGGTATTTTCACATTCTTAGGGTCACCTTTTTTAATCTTAGGGTCAATTTTAACAAAAGGAGGCCGAGGATTATCAATGAGATTGTTATAATAAGCGGTTTCCTCCTTAGTGGGATATAGATTGAAATAATCACCCTGTTTTGGATCTATCTCCCCTTCCTTAAGTTCCTCCACATTCTCAACAACAACCTTAAAATCATTAGGTCCTAGGTCCTCATTCGAATACAAGGCGGTCGCTAGGTCACTAAATGCATGATCGAGCTCAACATTAATCAACCTATTAAGTTCCCTAATCTCACTCTCAATCTGTTCTCGCAACAAAGCAACTTCACTAGGTGAAAGGGGTGGATTCACGTTTTCCATAGTGGCCAACGGAATAATTTATGAGAATTTTACGAACAAACACACAAAGAAAAGATAGACTAAAGAAACCTATAAAAATAAAATAAAACCTTACTAGAAAGGAATCTAGCAAGTAGACCCAATAAAAAGAAATTCTAACCTAGACAATAACTATTCCCCGGGCTGCGGCGCCAAAAACTTGATGCGTGGAATTGCACCCTCGCAAAAGGTTTTACCTCTCAAGGGATCTTGAGAAGCTTGCAATCTCCACCAGGCAGTGTACCTGTTCGTTGTAGTATAGTATAATGACAAGTACCGGGGGATTGATCGTTCAACTCAGGAATAGTGTTCGCTAGGATTAAAAAGTCTACTAAACTAGGTCTAAAGGTGGGGGATGATTCTTTTTGTATTTTTATATTTTTATGAAAGCAAGTAAAATCTCGGGTTTTGAAGGAGTGGGCGGAATTAGTTGCTAGTCAACTAACCCAATTAACTAAAGATGCAATCAAAATAAAATAAAATAAATTAAAACTAATTTGTCGTGTAAACAATAATAAGAGAAACTGTGTTTACTTAGATTTCATTACTCTCTAGATATCTTTTACCGATTGATTAGCTTGTTACAATTGCATGGATGACGAGTTATATTCCTTAATACTAGTCGTAGGGCCGTGTACGAAATTCCCTAACTCTATAAGCTCCTACTTCACTCCTATGTCGAGCCGACTAAAAGCTCCTAACAAGGGATCACTAGAATTCGCTCATGCATTAAATACAACTATAAATCGTAGTAAACCTCCTTTCATGTTTCTTAAGACGTTCAAGCAAGTTACCAATTGGAAGTCTGCCAGTTTTCTTAAGCCTAACATCGAATACAATCATCCACAACAACTATAAACAAACCATCAACCAATAATCAACATCTAGGTTTCATTACATCTAAGCAAACACAATAAAAACCTAGCCTAGCATGTTAAAAAGAAGAAAATCATAAGATAGAATCACACAACACATAGACATATCGTATGATTTTTGGAAAACTTATCTTCAATTGAACATGGATGGAACAAGGGTTGAAACCCTTATTATTACAGAATGTGAAAAACTAGAATGGGGGGTTGAATAGTTTTACGTCAATTTGTATTTTAAAAACTTTATTTTATAAAAGCTTTGATTATTATTTATGTGAATTTCAACACTTGCACAACACAAACAATTTAATCTAACTAACTAAACAATTATAACGTAAATATGAAAGTAAAGAAAAGATAGAGATAGAGAGATCAAACCACAACACACGGTATTTATAGTGGTTCGGCTACGAAGCACCTCTTCGCCCTACTCCACTCCTCGAGTCACCTACTCAAGAGTTTTTCTTCACTATGTCAACAAACTCCCTTTTGGCGGAGAAACCTTACACAACTTTCGCTTACACCAATTAACGACACTAAGCTAGATGTCGAGTCCTAATAGTAGCTAGAACCAATCTTACGACTTCTTCACGACTAGACACACCTTCTTCACAACTAGAGCACACCACTACTTCTTCACAACTACACACTACTTCTACTTCACACCACAACTTCTTCAATACTAGATTTACAAACCCACCTAGATCTACCAATTACAATCACTACACAACTTTACAATAAATACAAGCTACAACACTAATCTTCAATACTTCTTGATTTGAAATGAAAGGTGTATTCTTCTCTTGCACTTTGAATAATGAAGGATTGGATCACTTGAAACAAGAACTAATATGTTTATGATCAAAGGATTTAGGAAGATGATTTGAGAGAATTAGAACAGAAAGTTTTAGTGCAAAATTGAGGAAAAATTTCATATTTGAACCAGTATTTATAGGCAAAAGATTCTGACAGAGGAGCGTATGCCGGCCCCCTTAAATCATGGCCGGCCCCTTAAAATTACGGGGGCCGCCCACTGTAACGGCCTGAATTTTTGTCTTTTTTGGGGAAAGTTTATTTGGTGTAGATTTAACTGATTTTGGTTAAAAATTTGAATTCAAATATTTATTTTGAATTAAACAGTTTCCTCTAATTACCAAAAGTGTTTTTCTAAATATATAAAATGTTTATACCATTTTATATAATTTCTAATTAGTAAATAAACATTCCTTTGATCATAAAATGTATTAGACAATTGTTTATTCATACCTTAAGTGAATTAGTTGGATGTAATGATATTTTGTCACTAAATACTTGTTTACGTAATGATTTTACGTTTAATGATTTTATATTTTGTGATCAACATTGGGATATCGATAAATATTAATAACGTTTTTACGCATTATTTATATCAACAATCTCCCTCTTTTTGATGATTACAAAATCTAAACTCATTAAATCAAAAATTATTATATATGCAAGTATTTAGTGAGTTTATATCACTTCTCCCCCTTTTTTGTGAACATCAAAAAGGTTTATCCCGACGTCGGATGAGCTCCCCCTTAATGTGTACTCTCCCACGTTTTAAGGTTACAAGACAAGTCGAGATATGGAATGCTTGCAAAAATATTTAGATAACACAATATATATGCAACAAATATATACATATAAATAAAACAATCACTAAAAGCATGAAAGGAAATACTTCAATTAATAGTTGAAAATAACAAACAACATATATCCAAGATGCATGAACAATACAAACCAATAAACTAAAGCCCTAAGGGCTTACAAGCAACCAAACACCCAACACTTGGGAAATGTTTACAGAAGCCTGGCGCGCTGCCCGCGTGGGTGATGCACCGGCCTTGGTAAAATTTCCCAAGTTTGGGTTCTTAGCATATAAATACATACCTTGCCTCTTGTATTTCTCACCCCTTACCATTATCTCTCTAGATTCTTTCTCTCTAAACACTCTCAAATCTATATCTCTAATCTTGTGTTCTTGATTTTCATACTAACATCTTTGAAAGAACACATATCTTTGCAACGGAAGAATCACAAGAACCTAATCCACTCTTGTGATTATGTCGAGCGTCTTCTTATCTATACCCTTTCTATTACAATCGAGTCTCTAGGTTAGGTTAGGGCTTGGTTGATTAAACAAACACTTAATCATTCATTCAATTGTTTGTAAAGGAAGTCTTGTGTCTTGGTGACCAAGCCTAGATCATTGGGGATCTAGTTGGGGTTTGATACTTCCGGTGGGAAGTCTTGATAGTGGTTTTGGTGACCCTTAGGTGAAGTCGAATCGCAAGATTCTTTTGGGTGGTTTCCGAGGGCGGAATACCGCGGGAGTAACTCCTTCTTTGTGAGCATCAATATTGGTGAATATTGGTGGAGTGAATTGTAATGGTTTGTAGTCCACCGAAATGATTATACTAGTGAATAGTATCGGAGTCGCGGATTCGCAACTGGACGTACGGATGGTATAAACCTCCCATCCTGAACCAGTATATATCGTTGTGTTCTTACTAGCTTTATATACTTTGTTTGTGCTAGTGGTTGTTGGATTATTGTACAACCACTTGATGTTCTCTTTGGCTTAAAGTTTTTAAACGTCTAAAAATCCTAAGAAACCATATTCACCCCCCTCTACGGTTCTACAGGACAAATGATGACAATAATATGTACTTATTTGATGTTATCACCAACAAAAACATTAGAAGATCGTAATATATAAATAAACGTTTTTATGGTTTATTTGTATCAACATTTTGGATTAACTAGGTTGACCCATTTTATCCTCTTGATTAGTATACACAACCATTTCCTTAATTTTGTTAATTAGTTACTTAAATACCTAGAATGCGATCATGTGGATCTAAAACACAACCGTGAAATTTACTTTGCTTTCTAGGATAGAAGTAGATAACCTCAAGTTAGTAGACCACAACATGGCTCTTGGGATTACCTCGGATTTACCAATCATTGCACTGCACGCGATCGGGTACATTGCCCGTTAGTATATGTGTAGATCAGTATGTAGATGAGACTTTATAAATTTAAGACCTGATCACACGTAACATGAATTCACCCCCCCCCCCCTCTATGTTTTCCACAGAAACAACAAGCTGATAGGAACAGAACTGAAAGGGAATTAGAAGTTGGTGATTGAGTGCTGTAAAAACTCCAACCTCATAGACAAGTTTCCATCAGACAAGGAAAGAAAAACAAATTTGGTCCCTTTGAAGTCATAGCTAAGGTGGGACAAGTAGCTTACAAGTTGAAGCTGCCTGCACATTCTCAAATACATGATGTGTTTCATGTGTCTCAATTGAAGAAATGCAAGGGCAACCGCCAACATGCTGATACAGTTACATTACCACAGATGAATTAGGAAGGGATGATTGAAATTGAACCCGGAGCCCTCTTAGATAAGAAGATTGTTAAAAAGGAAAATGTTGTGACAGTCTATGGGTTAGTGCAGTGGACTAATGGAGAGCCACAGGATGCAACTTGGGAGTAACTTGGGGATTTGAGCAAAAGGTTTCCCAACTTTGATTTAGATTCTTGAGGACAAAAATCATTTTAAGGGAAATGGAATGTTAGAAGTTGATTACAGGCACATGAGGTGCATGCTTGAGATTTATCTCACACGTAGTTACATGTGACTTTTCTCCTCAATCAACCTATAACTAACTTTGGGGCCAAAATTGAGTTTAAATAGTTGTTAGCTCCTTCACTTTCATTTTAGCTTTTGATAAATAATTTCTCTCTCAAATCCTCTCTGTAATCTCTCTATTATCATTTTGTAACAAACTTGTAACAAATTTATAACAAGCTATCCTCCATTGATAATATACTGAAGCTTTCGCCTTTCTATTCTTATCTACCTGATCATTCAAGCTCACTGTAATCCATTATCAATCTAAATTGATCCTAGTGATGCTTATTAGTTTGAACCCAAACAAACGCCCCAAAAGGGGTTAGACCAAAAAAGGTTAGGTTATTTGGACTCCTTTATTTACAAGTGATACCCCCTCCTTATGATTTTTCCAGTTTTTTATTATTTTATTTGTATTTTTATAATTTTCTTTATATAGAAAAAACTATAAAAATTGAAAGTACGAAAATAAAATTTAAAGTTTAATAAGTAAAAAATATTAAATTGACAGAAAATATGAAACAGAAACTGATTAAAAATTATGTTGTACTATAAACAAGAGTAAGTACCACAGCAACAACAACAACAACATATCCAACCCTGTCGGGGCGAGGTATGGGGGAGGTGAGATGTAGACAGATCCTACCCTTACCCCAAGATAAACCTGAAGGTAAGGAGACTGCTTCCATGAAGGCCTCCGACTGGTGTGTGCAGTGGAATCCCAAATGAAGGACGAAATAAATAAATAAATAAATAAATAATAATAAATAAATAAATGAAAAAATAAAAATAAATAAATAATAAAAATATAAAATAATAATAATAATAATAATAATAAATAAAAATAATAAAATTAATAAAAAATATAAAAATAAAAATAAAAATAAAAAATAAAAAATAAAATAATAATAATAATAAAATAATAAAAAAAAATATAAATAAAAAATAAAAAAATAAAAATGAAAAATAAAAATAAAATAATAATAATAATAATAATAATAAAATAAAAATAAAAAATAAAAAATAAAATAAAATAAAATAATAATAATAATAATAATAATAATAATAATAATAATAATAATAATAATAATAATAATAATAATAATAATAATAATAATAATAATAATAATTGCTATTAAGGTGCTCATTTCTTCTGGTATCGCCCCATCTACTCTTGACACCTTTCTTGAGTTAGAGGTCAAACACCCGTATGCCCCACCTCCGACTTCATCTTCTTCTCCACTTGGTGGTGATGCCTCTTTTGCCCATAAAGACTTGGTATTGAACATGATTCGTAGTTTCCCCAAGGGGACATCATGTGGTCGTGACGGGCTTAGAGAACAACATTTAATGGATATTTTGGTAGGGGCTGCTTCCGCTATTGTTGATGATCTGCTTGGTTCTATTACCGGTGTTGTCAACCTATTTCTCAGTGGAAAGTGTCCTACTTTATTGGGGGAATATATCGCCAGTGCCCCTTGACTCCCTTAGTCAAGCCTGGTGGTGGTATTCGCCATACGGCTGTTGGTACTGTATGGAGAAGGCTTATTTCTAAGGTGGCTTCGTCTTCTATTGGTAACTCTATGAATACTTATTTACAGGACTTCCAGTTTGGTGTTGGTGTTCCTGGTGGCTGTGAGGCTGTTCTCCATTCTGTGAATAGGCTCATTGAGTCTAAGGGTACTGAGGTTGGGTTTTCTATGCTTTTGGTGGATTTCAAGAACGCTTTTGATACGTGGGAATCGCACCAGGCTTTACCTCTCGAGGGATCTCAAGAAACTTACAACCCCCACCAGGCAGTGTACCTGATCGTTGAAGTATAGTATAGTGACAAGTACCGGGGGATTGATCGTTCAACTCAGGAATAGTGTCGCTAGGATTAGAAAGCCTAAAAACTAGATCTAGAGGTGAGGGATGATTCTTTTTGTATTTTTTATATTTTATGAAAGCAATTAAAATCTCGGGTTTTTAGAAGAGTGGGCGGAATTAGTTGCTAATCAACTAACCCAGTAACTAAGATGCAATCAAATTAAAATAACAGAAATGAAAATAAAGCTAATTAAACTAGTGGTGTGAACAATAATGGGGAGAATTGTGTTTACTTAGGTTTCATTACTCCCTAGATATCTTTTACAGGTTGATAGTTTGTTACAATTGCATGGATGACGGGTTATATTCAATAATACCATTCGTGGTGTGGCGTACGTACTTCCCCAACTCTATAAGCTCCTACTTCACTCCTATGTCGAGCCTGCTAGAAGCTCCTAACATGGGATCATTAGAATTCGCTCATGCATTAAATACAACCATAATAACCTAGTACGCATTGGTTCATGTTTCTTAAGACGTTTAAGAATGTTACCTATGGAAGTCTGCCAGTTTTCTTAAGCCTAACATCGAAATCATTCATCCGTAACAACTATAAACAAACAATCAACCCATAATTAACAGCTAGGTTTCACTACATCTAAGCAAACACACAAGAGATCTAGCCTAGCATGTTAAATTTAAGACAAGCGTAAAATATATTCAAACAACACATAGACATATTGATTGAATTGAATTGCAAAACTATATATAGATTTTACAGGGTGACGGCATCAAGAAGGAATTTCTGACGCCGTCAACTCGCCGCCCATAATAAGATCGGATTGCCTAGATCCAAGTTTGACGCCGTCATGTGTAATTTAGTTTTAGGCCGTCACCATATCTTGAACCATGACGGCCAAGCTTGACGCCGTCACGATTTCTCTGGATCGTCACCACTTGCACCTCTTGTTTACTCTTGATGCCGTCACATGAGGACACTTGACGCCGTCAGGTACTGTTCCTAGCAAGGAAAATTAAGACTTTGCCGTTTTCTTTACTTTTATGCTCCAAAAACGTCCAAAATGCTTCCTTTTCCAGAATTCACTCCAAATGTAACACCCCGACCCGACATGGGTAATGATGTCACAATAATATGGTGTTACATCAGAACAAACATAACAGATCAAAAGCGGAAGTCTTAAAAAAATACTTACTTCAAATAACTATGGTCAAGAATCTTCAATTCAACTCTACTCTCAATCCCAGAAACCATTCCAAAGCTAGCTTGAATACCTTCCGCGGTGAAAGAAAATGCGGCTGAGCTTAAAAATCCCAGTGAACGGAATATAACAATAATAAACCAAAAATAAATGCTGAAGTATAAGTGATATCTTTTGGGAAAAACATATTTAGGTATAACGGATAATACGGAAATAAATTGTAAAGGTTAGGTAAGGAATTCATACAGTCACCTGTACAAACAGAGTCAGAACCATAATAATACCATGAGCTCATAAACAGATAACTTATCATAATCATAATCATACATCTTCATAAACATATAGAGCGGAGACCTCTCAGATAATCAGACAATAAAGAGGGGTGTCCTCATATGGGTGGAGTAGCTAGCTCCCAGAAATGTGAAGGACGTGTATTGCACACACAGCCACATTCACCAGACAAATCATATCAGAAACATAAACAGACTTAGGATGCATCCATACGCCCCTACCCATTCACATGCAGACCAATCAAAGGGACGTGGCAGAACATCACTCTACTGCCCTAGAGTCATGTCAGAGGTGCATCCCTGACACGGACATGGAACCCCCATGCCTAGTGAAGCTCAGATAACAAAAGGTTCATACAAAGGTTCAAATCATACTTGTCATATCAGAAAGTTCAGAAAACAAAAATTCATGTCAAAGGTTCAAAAACAGAAAGTTTATAGCGAAGGTTCAAATAGAAGGTTTTCAAATCAGAAGGTTCATATCACAAAGGAAACCTTAAAAATAAGGTCAGAATATCCGTACCTTAGCAAAGCAATGAGATCAAAGACAAGATTCACAGCCGGGGAGAGTTTACTTCTTCTTCAACATATAAACCAGAATTATAATCATTTTATTATTAATAACTTTATCTTAAATCAGATTATTCTTCTTAGTCTGCTTTCCATTTTTAATAACTTTCCCTTGTATAGCAGCTTTCCTCTTTCAGTAACTTTCCAAATATAGTAACTTTCCCGAATTAGTGAGTCTTTATTTTAAGTAAGTTAATAAATTAGGATCACAATTGATAATAAATAGACTTAAAGGGTTAATATGATTAATATAATAGTTTAAGGTTAAATATGACAACTTACAATAGTTTAGGGTGAAAAGTGTCTAAATAGCAAAGGTTACGGTTAATTTTGTAAATTGTATCATTATATGTCATATATTTCTTAATCTTGCCAAGTTTCATGAAATTTGATAACATATGCATGCAAAACTTTACCCTCGTCTATTTAGACCAACTCGACATCGACACGACCCTACTCGATACATACCCTTTTAATTCTATTTAAATCCGATTCGAACCAAAATGAAACCGAACCACATGCATGAAATCTCCTTTTATTAGCTCGTACAAATTTAGTTATACATATTTTAGATCGAAGCATACAAATCCATGGGTCGAATTATATTAGACTTTCATATCGTTATTTCATTCAATCACATTAAAATATACGCATGATCATTCTATTTTTTTATTCACGTTAATGACCAGACCTAACAAATTAAATACATGCGTCAGAATAGGATTTTCATGACCAAACAAAGGCGTATATCTCAACATATATTCGAAAGCTCCAAAACTGATATAAGTTGACATATATATATATTTCATAGTTTGTGTGACACGAGATTACTACTTATCATATTCATGCATGTTGTCTCTCTTTTATTCCGAATCAAATCAAACCAAGTTAATATGTATAAAATCCCTTCTCCTTAAGTTCGAATATGATTAGTGTGACACATGTATTGATGTCGCATGTTTTTAATGATTCCAAACCAGCCCCTAAACATGAATCGATTCAAAGTATACATATATGGATCGATTAGATTGTTACTCACAAATGTTATTTCATAAAGTTATGATTTCATGTGAGTTGGTTTAATTATATACACGAACGAAATATTTAGTCGCTTCATAAGTTTATTCATGTGATGAAAAGTTATACAATTATTGTGAGATCAAAACAGAAAAAGAATCAAGGAGGGATACGACTACCATTGTGTGAGTCGAATGAAGGAGGGAGCCAAAAATCGAGACCAGAAGCACAACCCATACAAGCTGCCAACCCTTGTCGAATTCAACACAACCACGATCCCTTTGAACCTGGTACACCACGATTCGAAGTCACCACCTTCGAATGGAAACGAGTAGAGATACCACCAAACTAAATTCAAGTCGACACCACCAACATCCATCTATTCGAACTAGATAACCTCGATCATCATACCACCCTTCTACTAGCCCTTGGTACCGTCTTTTTGAATCGAATGGGAGAGGAAAATTTCCTGCCACCACTTTTGTTGTTTAGGGTTTTATATAACTTTGCGTAATGTTTTTGTGTGGGAGAAAAGAAAACACCGATCCTCCTTATATCGAAGTGTGGGTCGAAGGATGGGCCAGGAAAGCAAGGAATTCATGGGCTATTATTGGTTATTGGATCATTAGTGTTAATAGTTACTTGTGAATTATAAAGAAACGGCCCAAACAAAGTTCGTCTTGCGTAAAATAATTTATCAAATTTTATTTTAGATTCTTTAATATTTTTCAAGTTCAAAATATATTAAGAATTTCAATTATGATATTTCATTAAGTTATTTAAATCATGTGAGTGAATTATAAAGTTATTAGGGCTTATTTAATATTTTATAAATATTAATTAATAATTTTAGTTCTAGGGGTATTTTGGTTATTTTACACATTTTTAGAAATTTAGGTATTACAACTTCTTCCCCTCTAAAAAGAAATTTTCGTCTGCGAAAATTGAATAAGCAGAGTAGACGAAAACGAATTGAATTTCAGAATTTATGAGGATGAAACGAACACAGAATCATTCGATCAAAATAATCTCAATTTTAAAAAAAATATCCAACAGATTTCAAACGGACAGATCTTTCTTATCAAAATTTCATAATCTCATATCTTATTGAAAGCAGATCATACTTCAGTTCAACGGATGTGTACTAGCAGCAGATTACTAATATCAGATTGAGTGCTGAAATTTAGACGATAAGAAACTATATAATGAGTTCTAAAATTCTTAATGGATGATCAACGATCAACAAACATACGACGAGAACTCGGATGTTTCCAGATATCTAACGATGAAGACAGAACACACACATAAGTAGAATGAATCCTAAAGTCTCACTTGTCGCGGATAATTCAACTAGCAGAGATCTAATGCTTCTCAAACACTTCCCAAAATATCATATGCTCACAATGAGAGTACGTTATATGATGGAAATATTATCACGTTGGCCAAGTGTCATAATATTTGCATCACATAAATATACATTCATGATGACCATACTTTATCTCAAGTAGTGAATAATCAACCTAATAGCAACCTAACAATTCCTCTTCTTCGAGTATTTAGCAGAATCAATCATCATCAATGAAGTCGAATGGAAAACGAAACGTATCAAAAAAATAACATAAATCTAATAGATCTATCATAATAGAGCACCAATACTTCCAGAATTTTGACAAAATTCTTATAATTATAAACTTAACGATCATACACTGAACTGTCATAATATAAAACTTCCAAAGGAGAACTTAATAGTCTAAAGATTCAATCACACCATTGTCAATCTTCCTCATTATCATGTGATGTCCTAATCATTATTAACAGAAAGAACTTAGGGAAATCAACACCTACTCGGATTATTGTCAAAATTATAACCTTCCAAAGGAAACCTTAATAAACATAGTTTCATTATTATAATGGAGTGGACAATTTCCTATATTAGTGACTAATAACCTCCAGATCTCTCATAGGAATAGAAAAGGTTTATGGAAAATCAAATAGTGTCAAAGGAGACTTAATATACCCAACATAGGCAGAAGAATTCTCAGAATATGTCAAACACTTAGGATTGTAATAATCTTCTGAATGATCAAACTCATTATCAGAGACGAGAATAAAAATTAGAAAGTAAAACTTAAATGGTGTGAGGCTTAATCATATAATTCTCAAGACATTCTAAACTTACTTGGTTACTGAACTTTAGGTTGTGCATAACTTCCTAATCTTGGAAAGAATGATCTTATCGGCTTAACTAATGGTAAAAGAACGAATCAGAGTGATGCCGAAACGATGCTACTTAAACCAATGTCCTAGTCCACCCAATTCTCACCGGTCTTAACTTAAGTTCAAATAAGGAAATCCTAAAACAAATCCTCAAAAATTGTTTCATAATTCCTATGGTGCAAAACTTTAGGGCCTAATACTCACAGGTCATAGCCTAAGCTCTACAGGTTATGAATCCGCCGATCAAACCTGGCTCTGATACCATAAATTGTAACACCCCGACCCGACAAGGGTAATGATGTCACAATAATATGGTGTTACATCAGAACAAACATAACAGATCAAAAGCGGAAGTCTTAAAAAAAATACTTACTTCAAATAACTATGGTCAAGAATCTTCAATTCAACTCTACTCTCAATCCCAGAAACCATTCCAAAGCTAGCTTGAATACCTTCCGCGGTGAAAGAAAATGCGGCTGAGCTTAAAAATCCCAGTGAACGGAATATAACAATAATAAACCAAAAATAAATGCTGAAGTATAAGTGATATCTTTTGGGAAAAACATATTTAGGTATAACGGATAATACGGAAATAAATTGTAAAGGTTAGGTAAGGAATTCATACAGTCACCTGTACAAACAGAGTCAGAACCATAATAATACCATGAGCTCATAAACAGATAACTTATCATAATCATAATCATACATCTTCATAAACATATAGAGGGGAGACCTCTCAGATAATCAGACAATAAAGAGGGGTGTCCTCATATGGGTGGAGTAGCTAGCTCCCAGAAATGTGAAGGACGTGTAGTGCACACACAACCACATTCACCAGACAAATCATATCAGAAAAATAAACAGACCTAGGATGCATCCATACGCCCCTACCCATTCACATGCAGACCAATCAAAGGGACGTGGCAGAACATCACTCTACTGCCCTAGAGTCATGTCAGAGGTGCATCCCTGACACGGACATGGAACCCCCATGCCTAGTGAAGCTCAGATAACAAAAGGTTCATACAAAGGTTCAAATCATACTTGTCATATTAGAAAGTTCAGAAAACAAAAATTCATGTCAAAGGTTCAAAAACAGAAAGTTCATAGCGAAGGTTCAAATAGAAGGTTTTCAAATCAGAAGGTTCATATCACAAAGGAAACCTTAAAAATAAGGTCAGAATATCCGTACCTTAGCAAAGCAATGAGATCAAAGACAAGATTCACATACGGGGAGAGTTTACTTCTTCAATATATTAACCTGAATTATAATCATTTTATTATTAATAACTTTATCTTAAATCAGATTATTCTTCTTAGTCTGCTTTCCATTTTTAATAACTTTCCCTTGTATAGCAGCTTTCCTCTTTCAGTAACTTTTCAAATTTAGTAGGTTTCCAAATATAGTAACTTTCCCGAATTAGTGAGTCTCTATTTTAAGTAAGTTAATAAATTAGGATTACAATTGATAATAAATAGACTTAAAGGGTTAATATGATTAATATAATAGTTTAAGGTTAAATATGACAACTTACAATAGTTTAGGGTGAAAAGTGTCTAAATAGCAAAGTTTAGGGTTAATTTTGTAAATTGTATCATTATATGTCATATATTTCTTAATCTTGCCAAGTTTCATGAAATTTGATAACATATGCATGCAAAACTTTACCCTCGTCTATTTAGACCAACTCGACATCGACACGACCCTACTTGATACATACCCTTTTAATTCTATTTAAATCTGATTCGAACCAAAATAAAACCGAACCGCATGCATGAAATCTCCTTTTATTAGCTCGTACAAATTTAGTTATACATATTTTAGATCGAAGCATACAAATCCATGGGTCGAATTATATTAGACTTTCATATCGTTATTTCATTCAATCACATTAAAATATACGCATGATCATTCTATTTTTTTTATTCACATTAATGACCAGACCTAACAAATTAAATACATGCGTCAGAATAGGATTTTCATGACCAAACAAAGGCGTATATCTCAACATATATTCGAAAGCTCCAAAACTGATATAAGTTGACATATATATATTTCATAGTTTGTGTGACACGAGATTACTACTTATCATATTCATGCATGCTGTCTCTCTTTTATTCTGAATCAAATCAAACCAAGTTAATATGTATAAAATCCCTTCTCCTTAAGTTCGAATATGATTAGTGTGACACATGTATTGATGTCGCATGTTTTTAATGATTCCAAACCAGCCCCTAAACATGAATCGATTCAAAGTATACATATATGGATCGATTAGATTGTTACTCACAAATGTTATTTCATAAAGTTATGATTTCATGTGAGTTGGTTTAATTATATACACGAACGAAATCTTTAGTCGCTTCATAAGTTTATTCATGTGATGACAAGTTATACAATTATTGTGAGATCAAAACAGAAAAAGAATCAAGGAGGGATACGACTACCATTGTGTGAGTCAAATGAAGGAGGGAGACAAAAATCGAGACCAGAAGCACAACCCATACAAGCTACCAACCCTTGTCGAATTCAACACAACCACGATCCCTTTGAACCTGGTACACCACGATTCGAAGTCACCACCTTCGAATGGAAACGAGTAGAGATACCACCAAACTAAATTCAAGTCGACACCACCAACATCCATCTATTCGAACTAGATAACCTCGATCATCATACCACCCTTCTACTAGCCCTTGGTACCGTCTTTTTGAATCGAATGGGAGAGGAAAATTTCCTGCCACCACTTTTGTTGTTTAGGGTTTTATATAACTTTGCGTAATGTTTTTGTGTGGGAGAAAAGAAAACACCGATCCTCCTTATATCGAAGTGTGGGTCGAAGGATGGGCCAGGAAAGCAAGGAATTCATGGGCTATTATTGGTTATTGGATCATTAGTGTTAATAGTTACTTGTGAATTATAAAGAAACGGCCCAAACAAAGTTCGTCTTGCGTAAAATAATTTATCAAATTTTATTTTAGATTCTTTAATATTTTTCAAGTTCAAAATATATTAAGAATTTCAATTATGATATTTCATTAAGTTATTTAAATCATGTGAGTGAATTATAAAGTTATTAGGGCTTATTTAATATTTTATAAATATTAATTAATAATTTTAGTTCTAGGGGTATTTTGGTTATTTTACACATTTTTAGAAATTTAGGTATTACACCAAAAGTACCTAAAATGACAAAAGGAACGATTTAGGGTAATATTTGATCAAATAAATTCAGATCCGGGCTTAAATGACCCCATAAAAACGGCTCATTTTTTGCCTCATCAAATACCCTTACACTTGAGATTTGTTTGTCCTCAAGCAAATGCAATTTTATTCTAATCAAAATACAAGTTAGGGGTCATTTAACACTAATATAAAAGTAATTACAACAAATAACGTTTCACTAAAGACCAAAGACAAGCACGGAGGTCATACACTAGCATCTCTCAAATAGTGTTTAGATACTCACATCTCTCGGGTGTAATAAAGTATATATCACAAAATGGAAATGGGAAACATCTCTCACTACCTTTCATAGCAAAATAGATTACCATAGGCTTGGGAAATGATCAAACCTCCACCACATGACGTAAGCACCTATGATAAACTATCAAAGAGGTCTTTTAAAGGGTTATAACGTTAGGTATAGGGATATGGAATACACGGTTTTGTTGGATATAGGCAATCTTTACTGGTGGCGAGTTAATAATCTTATTTAATTACATGTACAATATGGCGTTGATAAGCCAAGACTAGACTCGACTTAAGCTAATAAATGAAAAATAACAAAAAAATAAATAAACATAGAATGAAACGGGATGGTAGTCCGTATGTTTTTCTCTTTTCTCCTTTTCTATATTTTTTTTTCTTTTTCTTAATTTTTTCGATTTTTTTTTCTTCATACACTCTTACCCTACCATCCAAAATAATACATCATAGGGAATGAACATTCTCCTTACACTTGAATTTTTACATACTTTACAATAAACTAATCTAATGACTCGAATCAAGATAATCAAAGCACTTGGAGTACTTTTAAGATTAACGCACATATGGGGGTAATAATATGATGTTCTTCCCCATTACTCCATAACATAAGTACTTTACCCATAAGTCCCAATCGTCCCAAAACAATATGTACAAGGATATGACTCGACTTAGCAACCATGTAATCAATTAGATAATTAACTAAGGGTTTAAACATGTAACAATAATGCACTAAAGATGAGTGCATACACGGAAGGCTAAGGCGATTTGGGTGTACATTTAAGTGGGTTGTAACAAATTCTTCCTTTAAGTAAGATGCTTAAAGTTATAAACGAAAAGATAGGCTCAGAGGGGTGTACTAGGGGTTTCGTGTACTAAAAATGAGTACAACGCTAAGGTGTGGGAAAAATTAGCTGACTTTACTAGCCAAATTATATGACTTAAATGGTCAAGTAATTATGATACGGGTTTAAACACAAGGGTGATCCTAATGCCTCTTATCATGTAGTAAATTCTACTACACGAATGTAGTCTCACTAGCGGTCTCAGGATGCATCACTAACACAAGTTCTAGAATCTAAATGCTACCGGTACACTCATAAGCACTAATAGTAAATGCTTTTCCTATCAAATCTAAAGGCGAACCTCACATATTTGGGTGGAAAATGTTTCTGAATAGTACGGTTTTGTGCTAGTCATATGACTCCTATCCATGAGACGCTTGCTAAGGCTAAAGTTTCACTCCTAAATGTTGTAAAAAAATTTAAATTTGGCGCTAAAATTACACTAACAAGTATTTCTCATAGCTTTATTACACACCTACCATCAAACAAACAAACTCAAGTGAAAGTGTATCCTATAAGGTATCATCATTTACTCTCCCCTTACACTTAGGATGAACATTGTCCCCAATGATCAATTAAAGAATGTAAAAGTAAAACAGGTAAAAGAATAAAAATAAATACTACCCTGATTCGTTCGGTGTGGATAGTGAGGTAACAAGGTTAGATCTTCCTCCAAGAAAATGAACAATCAAAGCTTCCATTCCAGAAATATAAATCATCTTCTTGTCATATATAATCTGTTAATCCTGAGAAAACAACAAGGCAACCTCGCGTAAAATCGGCGGAAATCTATATATACTAACAAATCCTAGAAAACAAATTAAGATATAATGCTTGTGGAATGAATGTTTGCAGATTTCCTGGAGTTTATAAAACTAAAGAATTAACAAAAACTTTAAGACTCCGTTAGAAAAACAAAACTCGCAAAATTCCCAGAATTTTACACATGACGCCGTCAGTAATTAATTCCTGACACCGTCAGAAGTGACCTGCAAAAATCTTTATGTTAAGTTTCCGGAAAATTTCTGGAAAAACTTATGTCCTACTTCCTGGAAAATCCTGTAAAACATCATTATGACTCGATACAAGCATTTGACTCTAACAAATACTAATATACATGTCCATTTAATATTGTGGAGAATCATGATCAATTTCGTTTCTTAAAAACATATTTGGGGTTTTCCTTTACACTTATCTTTTGTGAAATACCTTTGTATGAAGTTAAGACGAAGTTAAACGACAAAATAAAGCATTTTCACAATTCTAGTTTTGAAACATGATCTACCAACAATAAAAATGAAGCATGCATACGGAAGCAAATAACAATCAAACAAAATAAAATCACACAAAACATGGGTTGCCTCCCAAGAAGCGCTTTTCTTTATTTTACGAGTCTTGTAGCTAGACTCAAGGTCATGGGAAATTACGTGATATGGGTGAGTTCCTCATTGAGGACATCTTTGGGATCAAACTTGGGTTTCAACTTCCTATCGGTTTTCTTGGTACGGTATGACCTTTCAAACTTTTCTCCATCCGGATCATATAAAATCATCTTCATATGCCATGATCCGTCACCTTCCTTAGGTGGCTTATCCCACCTCCATTTACACTTATCCCCCTGTCTTTTTCACTTGTTCATCTCTATGTTAATAGGCATTACGCCTAAGAACTCAATCATTTTCTTAAAGACTAGGGGGTCCTCAAAAGGGTCTAGCTCCTCATCTCTAGCTATGAGTTGTTCAACCGAATGTGTTTTATCGATGAATCATTTTCTAGATAGAATGGGCGTTGAGGTCCTATAAAGTTTCTTTCTATCCAAGGTCCATATCTAGATGGTCTCCTATTCATCTCTACCCAATGTGGTGTCGGTTCGTCCTCACAATCGTAGCTATGCTTCCTAACATCATATACCGACCAAGTATCGCCCTCACCTACCGCTATCTTAGACTCCTTACAATCTATCATGGTGCTAGCGGTTGCTAAAAATCCTCTTCCTACTAACAATGGGCATGTAGTATCACTAACCATATCTAGGACGTGAAAATCCGCTAAAATAGTTAACTTCCCTACGTGAACAACTACATCCTTGATCATCCCAACCGGGTGGGCAATACTCCCATCCTCTAGACCAATTAGTACCTCCGTCTCCTCTAACTTTCCTAGCTTAAGAGTGGTGAAAAGGGATAAGGGAATCAAGTTGAGGCTTGATCCTAAATCGGCTAGTGTGTCAAAAGCTTCGGATTTTCCTATCTTACAAGGCAAAACAAATATACCCGGATCATCAAGCTTCTTAGGCAACTTGTTTGAACAAAGTCGGTCCCATTTTTACCCAATTTAAACTTCTCATATTTTTCTAGGAGGGCACTATAGTAGGGGGCACGGGCTAAGACATCAATGACGGGGCGTTCAAAGTGGAGCTCCTTGAATTCATCGTCAAGGTCTTGTGTAGGAAGTGTTTCAACTATGCTTTTGACCGGCTTGATATTGGGTGTTTCATTCGATTGGTCCTTTTGAAGAATTTGGTTTTGCTTGAAACACGTGCTCATTGATTTAACCGAGTAGTATTGCGGACAAGAAGTGGGTGACGAAACCGATGATATGGAATTAACGTTTAGTTTCGGGTTCTTGACCGTGTCGCTTGGGAGTGCTCCCATTTCTCGGTCATTGAGAACTTTCAACAATGTGTCAATTTTGGTGGTCATCTCGCTTTGCTTTTGTTTGAACTGGCTTCAAACAAAAGCAAAGCGAGATGACCACCATAAACTTGGACATCAATCCTTCAAGATTATTGGTACTACCATAGTTGTTGGAAGGATTGTTGTTGAAAGTACGGTTGGAGGGTGGACCGTTTGGTTGGTAACGATTAGGCGGATTGGAAGAATTGTTTTGGTTTTGTTTCCACTTAAGGTTCGGGTGATTTTTCCAAGAAGGGTTGTAGGAATCATCGTAAGGGTTTGGCTCGGGTTTGAAAGTGTACCACTTGTCTCTCACTTCGTCGGTACGCGAGGAAGCGTAGTCCACAAAAGCTGTTCCGGGGAGTTCCACGCAATCACGAGTGTCATGGGGACCACTACATAATTCGCATGAAGAAGTGATTTTGTTCACTTGGCTTGAAGGCTTAGGAGCTTTGATGAGGCAAAAAATGATCCGTTTTTAGGGGGTCATTAAAGCCCGGAATTGAATTTATTTGATTAAATATTGCCCTAAATCGTTCCTTTTGTGATTTTAGGTACTTTGGGAGTGAAATCTGGAAAAGGAAGCAATTCGGACGTTTTGGAGCATAAAAGTGAAGAAAACGGCAAAGACTTAATTTTTCATGCTGGGAACAGTGTATGACGGCATCAAGAAGAAAATCTTGACGGCGTCAAGAGTAAAAGTGGTGACGGCCCAAAAGAAACGATAAGGCGTCACCCAAGGCCGTCACGTGTTAACTTGTCAAAACTTGCGCGCGGAGTAGCTGACATTGTTTTGGTCATAACTTTTGCATACGAACTTGGATTTAGGTGATTCAAAAGCCCACACGAAGAGGACGAAGAGATCTACAATTTGGTGAAAAAATGGTCGTGACGGCATTAAGAGAAACGGGCTGACACCGTCAAGATGGGCCGGGCAGAAATAAGCCTATAAGTATAACATCATAACTTCACTTTTTGTAAGCCCTAAACCCTAAGGTCGATTCCTGGGTTTAGGTAGGTGTTTTTCCAGCAACTTAGAGGGTTTCAATCACTCCATAAACATCATGTATTGGTTTGTTGATTCTATCTTAATTATGTTTTCCATTATCATTGTTGATTTCTCTTCTTTGATGATGTTTTGCTAATTCACCTTGTGTCTACTTATGATTGTGTGAAACTTGTGTATAATTAATTAGATCTCATTGATTTCTTGTTGATGTTTGTGTCTATCTCCATCAATGAGGGCTTGTTGATGTGTGTGTCTATCTCCATCAATTAAGGCGTGACAACTTCAATAGATCTAGTTGGTTTAGTTTATAATTCTTGTTTCCTATTGATTCTTGTTTTGATTAAATGAATTCAATGTTAGGCTTAAGAAAATTGGCAGGTCTCCGTTGTGTAACATGCTTGAACGTCTTAGGAAACATGAACCGATGTGTACTAGGTTTTATTGGTTGTATTTAATGCATGAGTAAATTCTAATGATCCCATGTTAGGAGCTTCTTGCAGGCTCGACATAGGAGTGAAGTAGGAGCTTATAGGATTGGGGAAGTAAGTACGCCACCCCATGAATGGTATTAAGGAAAACAACCCGTCAATTAAAACAAGGTGTGAAAATTCAATAGGTAGAATTGGATAGCTAGCAAGGAGTAACATATCATGGGTAGACATGCTTCACTTATCTTGTAGAACCTTAGCTTATTTTCTTGTTTATTGGATTAATTAGTAGCTTTTGGGTTTGTTGATTAGCAACTAATTCCGCCCACTCTCCCAATACCCGAGATTTTTACTTGCTTTTCATAAAATATAAAAACATAAAAAGAATCATCCTTCACCTTTAGACCTAGTTAGATTAATTTCAATCCTAACGACACTATTCCTAGCTGAACGATCAATCCCCCGGTACTTGTCACTATACTATACTACAACGATCAGGTACACTGCCTGGTGGAGGTTGTAAGCTTCTCGAGATCCCTCGAGAGGTAAAGCTTGGTGTAATCCCTACGCATCAAGTTTTTGGCGCCGCTGCCGGGGAATAGTTATTGTTTAGGTTGAATTTGATTTTTATTAGGTCTACTCATTAGATTCCTATCAAGTGAGATTTTTTCTTTTTACTTTGTAGCTTTGTCGTAGTCTATCTTTTCTTTGTGATTTTGTATGTAGTTTGCTTCAAATGGACACTTCACTTAGACTTCTAAGATTGCAAGATATGGTTAAGTGGCTAGAACACCAAGAAGTGCAAAATACCTCATTTAGAGACACCTATGAATCATATGAGCCTTCACCTAAGATAGATTCTTATGAACAACCTCCATGTTTAGGATCTCATTTTAGTGAGGCTAATAGAAAAAGTGACCTGGTTTGCCAAGGAATTATGGATAGAGCCGTATCAATAAACCATAAGTTAGATGAAGCACTAGGTTTGCTATTATCACTACCTAAGAAAACAATTGAGGAGGATTTAGCCGAGCATGATCACATTGATCAAAAAGACCTAGGTTTTATGATCAATGATGATGAATCTCAAGAAACAGATGATGAATCTCTTGGGCAATTTGTATATAGCAGTCAGAATATTGAGGATGATCCTTATGATTCGGACATAGAAGTTGAGATGCCTAGAGAAGCACGTGAGATACTTAGGAGAATGCTTAGGATAGATTCTACCAAAACACATGATGAGGATATAGGTAATCTTGACACATGGAATGATGAGGTCAATAACATAAGCCAACAAAATACTCAACCATCATTTGAGGCACACACACCGCCCGTGACTTACCCGGAAGAAGTAGAAGAAACTTTAGGAATTCCGATGGAGGTAGAACCCTTGGACCAGGCACCACTTGAGGATATAGGTTTGAATACTTGTAGTGATAACCTTACTCCTAGTTCTAGGGAATTTCCTATTGTTGATGAACCGGAACCTCAATCTTTACACACCTTTCCATCCTTAGATATATTTCTAGGAGACAAAAGAGGAACCGACCCACCCATCAACCAATATTATCCGGGTAGTTTTAGGATGAAGCAAGCCATTCACTCACCCCCTTCACTTCACGTGGCATATTCACACCCTAAGGGTGTGTATCGCTACTTTCACCCACACTTAATCCTAAGTGTAGGGAAAACCTCCCCTATTTCCGTTAAATAAGGGTAGAGTCAGGCTCGTGACTCGAACAAAAACAAGCGCTTCTTGGGAGGCAACCCATGTTTTGTGTGTTTTTGTTTGTTTGTTTGATTTTATTTGTTTCCGTATGCATGTTTTATTTTTATTGTTTGTGGCTCATGTTTCAAAGTAAATTTTGAAAATGCTTTATTTTGTTTTTAACTTCGTCTTAATTGCATATAAAGGTATTTTGCAAAAGATAAGTGTAAGGGAGATCCAAATTTGTTTATAAGAACGAAATTGAGCATGAACCACAACAATATTAAATGGACATGTGTATTAGTACTTGTTAGAGTCAAATGCTTGTATCGTGTCATAATGATGTTTTGCAGGATTTTCCAGGAAGTACGACATAAGTTTTTCCAGAAATTTGCCGGAAACTTAACATGAGATTTTTTGCAGGAACATTCTGACGGCGTCAGGAGTTATAACCTGACGGAGTCAGGAGTTATAACCTGACGGCGTCAGGTACAAAAAATTCTGAAAAATTTTCCGAGTTTTGTTTATACCGGACTCTTAAAGTTTTTGTTGATCCTTTAGTTTTATAATCTCCAGGAAATCTGCAAACTTCATTCCACAAGCATTATATCTTATTTTGTTTTCTAGGATTTAGTAACTTATGTAGATTGCCGCCGATTTTATGCGAGGTTGCCTTGTCTATTTTCTCAGGATTTACAGGTTATGTATGACAAGAAGATGATTTATTTTTCTGGAAGGGAAGCTTTGATTGTTCATTTTCTTGGAAGAAGATCTAACCTGACCACCTTATTATCCATACCGAGCGAATCAGGGGAGTATTTGATTTCATTCTTTTTACTTATTTCGCTTTTACATTCTTTACTTGAACATTGGGGACAATGTTCATCTTAAGTGTAAGGGGAGGGTAAAATGATAATACCTTACAAATACACTTTCGCTTGAGTTTGTTTGTTTGATAGTAGATGTGTAATAAAACTATGAGAAATACTTATTAGTGTAATTTTAGCGCCAAATTTAAAATTTTTTACAACATTTAGGAGTGAAACTTTAACCATAGCAAGCGTCTCATGGATAGGAGATTGTATGACTAGCACATAACCGTACTATTCAGAAAAATTTTCCACCAAAATATGTGAGGTTCGCCTTTAGATTTGATAGGAAAAGCATTTACTATTAGTGCTTATAAGTGTACCGGTAGCATTTAGATTCTAGAACTTGCGTTAGTGATGCATCCCGAGACCGCTAGTGAGACTACATTCGTGTAGTAGGATTTACTATATGATAAGAGGCATTAGGATCACCCTTGTGTTAAACCCGTATTATAATTACTTGACCATTTAAGTCATATTACTTGGCTAGTTAAGTTAACTAAATTTTCCCACACCCTTAGCGTTGTACTCATTTTTAGTACACGAAACCCCTAGTACACCCCTCCGAGCCTATCTTTTCGTTTCTAACTTTAAGCATTTTACTTAAAGGAAGAATTTGTTACACCCCACTTAAATGTACACCCAAATCGCCTTAGCCTTCCGTGTATGCACTCATCTTTAGTGCATTATTGTTATTTGTTAATCCCTAAGTTAACTATATAATTGATTACATGGTTGCTAAGTCGAGTCATATCCTTGTACATATTGTTTTGGGACGATTGGGACTCATGGGTAAAGTACTTATTTTATGGAGTAATGGGGAAGAACATCATATTACTACCCCCATACGTGCGTTAATCTTAAAAGTACTCCAAGTGTTTTGATTTTCTTAATTCGAGTCATTAGATTAGTTTAATGTAAAGTATGTAAAAATTCAAGTGTAAGGGGAATTTACATTCCCTATGATGTATTATTTTGGATGGTAGGGTAAGAGTGTATGAAAAAAAAAAAAAAAAAAAAAAAAATCGAAAAATCAAGAAAAAAAATAGAAAAGAAAAAGAGAAAAAAACATACGGACTACCATCCCTTTTTATTCTATGTTCATTTTATGTTTTTGTTATTTTTCATTTATTAGCTTAAGTCGAGTCTAGTCTTGGCTTAGCAACGCCATATTGTAAATGTAATTAACCAAGATTGTTAACTCGCCACCAGTAAAGACTGCCTATATCCAACAAAACCGTGTATTTCATATCCCTACACCTAACGTTACAACCCTTTAAAAGAGCTATTTGATAGTTTATCCTAGGTGCTTACGCCATGTGGTGGAGGTTTGATCCTTTCCCAAGCCTATAGTAATCTATTTTGCTATGACAGGTAGTGAGAGATATCTTCCGTTTCCATATTGTAATTTATACTTTATTACACCCGAGAGATGTGAGTATCTAAACACTATTTGTGAGGTGCTAGCGTATGACCTCCGTACTTGTCTTTGGTCTTTAGTGGAACGATTATTTGTTGTAATTACTTTTATATTAGTGTTAAATGACCCTTAACTTGTATTTTGATTAGAATAAAAGCGCATTTGCTTGAGAACAGGCAAATCTCAAATGTAAGGGTATATGATGAGGCGAAAAATGATCCGTTTTTAGGGGGTCATTAAAGCCCGGAATTGAATTTATTTGATTAAATATTGCCCTAAATCGTTCCTTTTGTGATTTTAGGTACTTTGGGAGTGAAATCTGGAAAAGGAAGCAATTCAGACGTTTTTGGAGCATAAAAGTGAAGAAAACGCCAAAGACTTAATTTTTCATGCTGGGAACAGTGTATGACGGCGTTAAGAAGAAAATCTTGACGGCGTCAAGAGTAAAAGTGGTGACGGCCCAGAAGAAACGTGAAGGCGTCACCCAAGGCCGTCACGTGTTAACTTGTCAAAACTTGCGCGCGGAGTAGCTGCCATTGTTTTGGTCATAACTTTTGCATACGAACTCGGATTTAGGTGATTCAAAAGCCCACGCGAAGAGGACGAAGAGATCTACAATTTGGTGAGAAAATGGTCGGGACAGCGTCAAGAGAAATGGGCTGACGCCGTCAATATGGGCCGGGCAGAAATAAGCCTATAAATATAACATCATAACTTCACTTTTTGTAAGCCCTAAACCCTAAGGTCGATTTCTGGGTTTAGGTAGGTGTTTTTCTAGCAACTTAGAGGGTTTCAATCACTCCGTAAACATCATGTATTGGTTTGTTGATTCTATCTTAATTATGTTTTCCATTATCATTGTGGATTGCTCTTCTTTGATGATGTTTTGCTAATTCACCTTGTGTCTACTTATGATTGTGTGAAACTTGTGTATAATTAATTAGATCTCATTGATTTCTTGTTGATGTTTGTGTCTATCTCCATCAATGAGGGCTTGTTGATGTGTGTGTCTATCTCCATCAATTAAGGCGTGACAACTTCAATAGATCTAGTTGGTTTAGTTTATAATTCTTGTTTCCTATTGATTCTTGTTTTGATTGAATGAATTCAATGTTAGGCTTAAGAAAACTGGCAGATCTCCGTTGTGTAACATGCTTGAACGTCTTAGGAAACATGAACCGATGTGTACTAGGTTTTATTGGTTGTATTTAATGCATGAGTAAATTCTAATGATCACATGTTAGGAGCTTCTTGCAGGCTCGACATAGGAGTGAAGTAGGAGCTTATAGGATTGGGGAAGTAAGTACGCCACCCCATGAATGGTATTAAGGAATACAACCCGTCAATTAAAACAAGGTGTGAAATTTCAATAAGTAGAATTGGATAGCTAGCAAGGAGTAACATATCATGGGTAGACATGCTTCACTTATCTTGTAGAACCTTAGCTTATTTTCTTGTTTATTGGATTAATTAGTAGCTTTTGGGTTAGTTGATTAGCAACTAATTCCGCCCACTCTCCCAATACCCGAGATTTTTACTTGCTTTTCATAAAATATAAAAACATAAAAAGAATCATCCTTCACCTTTAGACCTAGTTAGATTAATTTCAATCCTAACGACACTATTCCTAGCTGAACGATCAATCCCCCGGTACTTGTCACTATACTATACTACAAAGATCAGGTACACTACCTGGTGGGGGTTGTAAGCTTCTCGAGATCCCTCGAGAGGTAAAGCTTGGTGCAATCCCTACGCATCAAGTTTTTGGCGCCGCTGCCGGGGAATAGTTATTGTTTAGGTTGAATTTGATTTTTATTAGGTCTACTCATTAGATTCCTATCAAGTGAGATTTTTTCTTTTCTTTGTGATCACGTAGAGAGAATTGGAATAGGCGTAATCGAGTTGACTCTCTAGTTGTAACATCAAGGTCTATAGAATCTACGATTTTAAGGAAGTCCTTGAGATGTTGATTAGGATATTCGGAACGAAGTCCATGGAATGCACATCCGCTTTGCACCAACCGGATGGTGTCGGATCGCAAGGGGGACACATTGGCTCCTTGGGTGAGCTCAATAGTGTTTCGATAGCCTTGGTGGCTAGGACGGGAATACTCTCCTAGGGTTCGGGGCCTAAGAGGTTGGTTTGCTAGTGATGGGTTTTGTGGGTGGTTTTGTTGTGGTGGGTTGATGGGTTCAAAGATGTTACCACCTTCCATGATGTCGGATGGTAAAGGTTACGAACAAAGACACGAAGAAATAAGATAGACTAAAGAAAACCTAAAAATAAAAATAAAATCTTACTAGAAAGGAATCTAGCAAGTAGACCTAATAAAAAGAAATCCTAACCTAGACAATAGCTATTCCCCGGGCTGCGGCGCCAAAAACTTGATATGTGGGAATCGCACCAGGCTTTACCTCTCGAGGGATCTCGAGAAGCTTACAACCCCCACCAGGCAGTGTACCTGATCGTTGTAGTATAGTATGGTGACAAGTACCGGGGGATTGATCGTTCAACTCAGGAATAGTGTCGCTAGGATTAGAAAGCCTAAAAACTAGATCTAGAGGTGAGGGATGTTTCTTTTTGTATTTTTTATATTTTATGAAAGCAATTAAAATCTCGGGTTTTTAGAAGAGTGGGCGGAATTAGTTGCTAATCAACTAACCCAATAACTAAGATGCAATCAAATTAAAATAACAGAAATGAAAATAAAGCTAATTAAACTAGTGGTGTGAACAATAATGGGGAGAGTTGTGTTTACTTAGGTTTCATTACTCCCTAGATATCTTTTACAGGTTGATAGTTTGTTACAATTGCATGGATGACGGGTTATATTCCTTAATACCATTCGTGGGGTGGCGTACGTACTTCCCCAACTCTATAAGCTCCTACTTCACTCCTATGTCGAGCCTGCTAGAAGCTCCTAACATGGGATCATTAGAATTCGCTCATGCATTAAATACAACCATAATAACCTAGTACACATTGGTTCATGTTTCTTAAGGCGTTCAAGCATGTTACCTATGGAAGTCTGCCAGTTTTCTTAAGTCTAACATCGAAATCATTCATCCGTAACAACTATAAACAAACAATCAACCCATAATTAACATCTAAGTTTCACTACATCTAACTATCTAAGCAAACACACAAGAGATCTAGCCTAGCATGTTAAATTCAAGACAAGCGTAAGATATATTCAAACAACACATAGACATATTGATTGAATTGAAAGATTACTTATCTCAAATTGACATGAAAGGTTTCAAAGGGTAAAAACCCATGAAAGAGCAGTAAAATTCGTGCTAGGGTTTTTCCAAAGTTATACCCTACTTGTTCCTCTCTAATGAATGAAAATTGCAAAACTATATATAGATTTTACAGGGTGACGGCGCCAAGAAGGAGTTTCTGACATCGTCCCTCGCCGCCCATAATAAGATCGGATTGCCTAGATCCAAGTTTGATGCCGTCATGTGTAATTTAGTTTTAGGCCGTCACCATATCTTGAACCATGACGGCCAAGCTTGACGCCGTCACGATTTCTCTGGATCGTCACCAGTTGCACCTCTTGTTTACACTTGACGCCGTCACATGAGGACACTTGACGCCGTCAGGTACTGTTCCCAGCAAGGAAAATTAAGACTTTGCTGTTTTCTTCACTTTTATGCTCCAAAAACGTCCAAAATGCTTCCTTTTCCAGAATTCATTCCAAAAGTACCTAGAATGACAAAAGGAACGATTTAGGGCAATATTTGATCAAATAAATTAAAATCTGGGCTTAAATGACCCCCTAAAAACGGCTCATTTTTCGCCTCATCAGCTTTCAATCTTGTCGATAGAAGCGTATTACTTTAGGAAGCCAGGGTGCATTGCCCATCCATTGCTCCTTGGGTTGAGTTTTGTTATGCCCGACCTGCTAAGCTTTATTATGATGACTCTATCCTTTGGTCTTGTCAAGGGGTTCAACAAGGGGATCCGTTAGGTCCTTTGTTGTTTGCCCTAGCTTTGCACCCTTTGGTTCAGTCTATTAATCAGTCTTGTGAGCTTACCCTTCATGCTTGGTATCTTGATGACGGTACTATTGTTGAAGATATCCTTATGGTTGCTAAGGCACTTGACATCATTAGGACGGATGGTCCGGCTCGTGGTTTGTTTTTGAATGTTGATAAAACTGAACTCTTCTGGCCTGTGGAGGATCCTAGAAGTAGGGTGGAGGGTGTTTTTCCTTCAAATATCTCTCGCCCTCACAGTGGTGTCAAACTTCTTGGGGGTTCAGTCAGTTTGGATGATAGTTTTTGCCGGGATTTGGCTTTGAAAAGGGTTTCTAAAACCATCACCTTAATGGAGGCAATCCATAAACTTCATGATCCCCAATGTGAGCTCCTTTTTCTTCGCAGTTGTGTAGGGGTTGCAAAATTATCTTATGCTTTGAGGACATGCTCCCCTTTGTATTTACAGGAGGCCCAGGTTTAGTTTGATCAGTCATTACTTACTTCCTTGGAGAAGATTGTTACCGCCTCAGGGCCGGGGTTTGGTGATTGGCAGTGGCGGCTTCTCTTCCAATCAAGTTGGGTGGTTTTGGCATCCTTTCTGCGGGTGACATTATTCAGTATGCTTTTCTCACCTCTCGTTTGCAAACGATTGATCTACAGAACAAGATTCTGAATAAAACTGGTAATGTCTCCTATGGTCCTACTTTTCAGTATGCTCTTGATACTTTTAACATTACGTGTAACATAGACGCTCTCTCTGTCACCGATGGCGCTTCTGCCCCCTAAATGATGAAAACCTTGGCAAAGTGTTATTTTGGTGTCATTGAGAAAGACCTTGTTTCTAAGTACTCGCTAAGTCTAATACAGGTGGCTATTCTTAGTTGTATACGCGCCCCACATGCACAAGATTTTCTTTTCACCATCCCTATTGATGGCTTGGGACAGAGGATGAACAACCGCCAATTCCGATCTGTGTTGTGTTATAGTCTCACTATACCTATGTTCTCTGAAGGTAGCCTTTGTCCGAGTTGTAATGTGCATCGTATGGACATATGGGGAGATCATGCGGTCCACTGCTCTAGTGAAGTGGGTGTGAAGTTCAGGCATAATCTGGTGCGTGATATACTTGTTGATATATGCTCTAAGGCTGGGATCATGGTGCGTAAGGAGGCTCCCATGGGTTTTTTTTTTGGATGATGGGAAAGAACTGCGACCTGCAGACTTGCTATTATTTAATTGGCTTCAAGGTAAAGATGCATGCTTGGATGTGACTGGTATTTCTCCATTTGCTGGCAGTGGGGCGACTTCATGGGCTCTTGGGGTAGCCTTGCACAATGCAATGGAGAAGAAAAAGAGTAAGTATGCGTTCAAATGCGATGACAACGGATACAAGTTCATACCATTTGCTTTTTCTACATTCGGGGAATTTGATACGGAGGCTTTGGACACACTTTCACGTATTAAATCTATTGCCATTAGCCACTCAAATAATGCTAAGAGTGGTGTTTTTATTTTTTATAGATTACGCTTTTGTATTCAGAAAGGAGTGGAGCACAACTTGTGTCTAGACTCCATCTAACTTTGTGTAAAACTATTATGTTTCTATAATAATAATAATAATAATAATAATAATAATTATAATATTAGTAATAATAATAATAATAATAATAAATAAGAGGGTGTTTCTTTTTTACCCTTAGCTAAGGGATACTATTTAATATTATTACTTTTTAGATGAGACTTACAAAAATCTCTTAAATGATCTATATCCACAAGGCTTAATTTATCATCTCCTTTTCATTAAGATGCTTATATGAAAGTGAGGGTGTGTTTCTTTTTTCCCTTAGCTAAGGGATAGGGACCACATGGGTCCACACAAGCATTTAATAATATTTCTTTTTTGTGTGGAGCCCACAACTTTCCACTAATCCCTCTATATCCATAAGCCATAAAATATATCTCTCTCCCTATATAGATGCATTAACAGACATGGGCCCACGTAGGACCTACATGATCCCTTAGCTAAGGAAAAAAAGAAACACCCCCTGAGACCCATATGAATCCTTAGCTAAAGAAAAAAAGAAACGACCCTTTAAGTCTCGTACTAAAAAACTATAAAAAAATACACACGAGAGTGAGAAGGGAGGGGTTTTCATAATATCACCCTAAAAAAATGTAAAGGAAAATGGTTGTAATAAAAGGACCATTAGTGTAAATAATAAAAACAGTAAAGTACGAGAACATAATTGATAAGACACTTGTCATATAATCTATATAGGTTCTAACACATATATAGATACCAAACTTGTCCAGAACCTTCAACAAAGTACGTTTTCTCTTTTATCATTTCTAAAAAAACATCAAACAGGTAACGCAATCTATAAAATTAAAAATTCAGGAATATTTGATTTCCTTACATACATCTTTATCGATTGATCTCTTATTTGATATAATTTCAGTGTACGTTTAACTGTTGTTCGAGTTTTATTTGATGGATTGCTTGCATGTTTTGATGTTTATTTGCTGATTATTATTATTATACAAGAAAATTTATTACAGATTGGATATTTTGTTCTGGAAACTGTTATTTGACTGTTTTGGTTTTATTTAAAGGATTTACTTTGAAGTTTGTGGTTATAATGCAGTTTAGAATTGGTTTGGAGTAGTTTTTGTTTTAGGGGTTTATAATTTCACCAACGGTGGTAGATTTTATGTAGTTTATATGTCGAATTAAAAATATATGTTTAGAAATCTTTTATTTTCTTATTGCAAACAGTTTTAGAGATTAATTGGCACTTGGAGCATCATATATAATCTTATATCATAGTAACGGCGGGTTATTCTTTTGTTACGGGCTTGTGATGTTATCGTTTTTTTTCTTTCTTACAAATAAAGTGAAGTGAATTCTAGAGGGTGTTTGGGATTGCTTGTTTTTCTTGCTTTTAAACAATTTACTTATAAGCTGCTTAAAAATTAGCAGTTCAGGAATTAATGTTAGGGTTTTCTTATAAAATGCACTAAACTCGAAGAATAGAAAATTTCAGAGAAATTCATATACAAATTAAAAGATCTTAGTTTTAATTGTGAAGATAAAAGAGTAAAGTTTTAATGTCACTCAAATAAGCACCTTGAAATGCAGAATAAAAATTAGCATGACCAAACACCCTCTTAATTCAAAAGAATGCCTAGTTGGCCTTTCTGACTACATAAAAACAAAATTGATACATTCTTATTTCTAGTAAGGGTATGTGCTATTTAGTATTTATTGTGGTTCTTTGCGATGTTTGTTTTCTAAGGTGCGTCGACTTATTTAGATTTAATGTAATAGGTGAACTTACCGTTATTCTTTTGTTTTTGTGATACATTTGGTCTATTCTACCTAGTCATGAAGTTTTAGTTGTCTTATGTTTGAAGCCTGAGATATGAAAATATATTTTGGGTGTGAAGTTCAGGGAACCTTATTATTCTTTATGAATATTTTTTCTTAACTCTTAAGTTCATTGTTAATGATACAGCGTTAGTTCGAAGTAGGCACTCTATCATTATAAAATCTAGTTCATCTAATAGAATAGCAATTTTTCTCCTCGACTTTATGAAGTTGTTGTATACATAGTTCTTTAACGTGATCTTTAATAAAGCTCTTACTTATCAGATCACCACTTCTATTTTTTCAGAAAACATGGGCCGCTTAAGCCGTACTATCTATGTTGGTAATCTTCCTGGTGATATTCGCGAAAGAGAAGTTGAAGATCTGTTTTACAAGGTTTGCTCCGACATCTCTTTGTAAATTCAATTAGCAATTATTAATACTAATTAGCTAATCTGCTTCTGTTTTACTTGCAGTATGGACCCATTGTTGAAATTGACCTGAAAATTCCACCTAGGCCTCCTGGTTTTGCGTTTGTAGAGGTGAATATTGCATGTCATGTTCATATATCTTTTTTTGTCATTGCCTGGATTTCGTAAAAGTTTATTCGGACACGTCTCATCAATGGTTTCATCCACAACTTTGTTTGGTTCTTTTCAGTTTGAAGATGCCCGTGATGCTGATGACGCCATTTACGGAAGGGATGGCTATAAGTTTGATGGTCATCGCTTAAGGGTTCGTCATCAGAACCAGTCTTCTGTTGTCAGTTACTTGTGATATTTGTTAATTGTTGCTTCTTAGTTTGGTTTGTGTCTACCTGCAGGTTGAACTTGCACATGGTGGGAGAGTTTCATCTTCTGTAGACCGCCACAGCAGTTACAGCAGTGGAGGCAGTCGTGGTGGATTATCTAGGCGCTCTGACTATCGTGGTTAGTTCATCCTTCTGCTTTATCTGCTTATACCCTTTAGGCTTTACCTCCTTTATGTTTTGATGATAAAATCACTTCATTTGAACAGTTTATGTCACTGGATTACCTTCATCTGCTTCTTGGCAAGATCTGAAGGTCAGTTTATGTTGCACATTATTTTGGTAACAAGGACAGTTCATTTGTATAAATATTCTCTTTGCTAGACACACCATTTAACCCTACCACCATACTTTGAACAAATGAGTTAATTATGTTTTTGGCTTTTTCTAACTGGATTATGGAATGGGCTTTGTTAGGATCACATGCGTCGAGCTGGTGATGTTTGCTTTTCTCAAGTTTTCCGTGATCGCGATGGTAAGCTTACTTACTAGTTCTTCTTTTATTGAATATATGAAGTTACCTAGTATTGATAGGCTAAATATAATCATATTGCTTGATTGATGTGTAGTTTATGCTTATATTGGTCAACCTACCATAATACGTTGCTGGTCAACTGACCATAGATATACCTATGCATGGTGGTTGTCTTACCTAGTAAAAGGTAGGACTAGAGGTGACAATATTAACCCATTTTACTTATGAATGATTCGATTTGGGTTATGTTTAGTTCTGTTTGGGTATAATGATAAAGTTTGGTTGAAGTAATTAAATCAGGTGAACGGGTCAAAAATGTTGAAATCTACCCAATGTGTATTGTTGATGCATAATACATCCTAAGTTGTTTAATTAGATAAGTAGATTGTTTTGAAATAATACGAATTAGTAATCATGTCTGGCACTAATCTTTTGTTTTTTAAATTCGCGGTTGAAAGTATTGTGAGCTGGTCCCCGGCCTGATCAGACCAGACCAAAAGTTGCTTATCTTAATCAGTTACCCAACTGCCTAACCCGTTTTGCCAGATTTAAAACCAATTATCATGTAAATATTTCATGTGCTTCTCTATGAACGTCAACCTTAAGGATAATTATGTTCTTGCGTAACTCATACGAAGCAGGATATCGTCTGATAAAGGACACTCGTTCGTAGGTTGTTTTTAGACGATGACCAGAGGTAGTTGTTGTCTTAGGTCTAGAAGGCGTTCATTTAATAAGTTCATGTGTACCTTGTTCATTTGATATATCTCTTTGTATTATTAAGTTGCATAGGGTTTTCTTCTGTCTACTAGCAAATACCAATAAGGCTTATTTCTATTATATGCAGGTATGAGGGGGATTGTGGACTACACAAACTACGATGATATGAAATATGCGGTCAGTTTTTGCAATTGTCTTACATTACATAAATAAATATGTGCTTTTTTGCTACTGGTTTAGGGTGGTTGTTGAATGATCCGATTTTATTCATATGGAAATTATAAGTCTTCTCTTTTTTCTTTTGTTTTAGATAAGGAAACTTGATGACTCGCTTTTCCGTAACCAGTTTTCCAAAGCGTACATACGGGTAAGTCATGGGATGTCTGGTGTTGTATTCTTGGGGCGTGTATGGATGTGTGTTTTAAGAGTGATTATCTCATTTTGAATAATCAAAGTCAGATAACAAGTCAAAGAAAATGAAATGTAGATGATAGTGTTTGGATGTGCTTTTGCTTTTTGAAATTGTGATAATCAAGCTTTTGATGTTTTAAAGCTATAATTATCTCAGAAATTAACACAAATATTAAGAAAATAATAATAATAATAATAATAATAATAATAATAATAATAATAATAATAATAATAATAATAATAATAAAAATACTAAAATAGACATTTTTTAGACCAAGGGATACACGCCTTGTGTAATACTAGGAATTTGTTTTTTTAAATTAGCAAGAAACTGATAATTAGGAAGTGATTATCTGACATCTGATGGTCAAATTATTTGAAGCAGAATCTGTTTATACAAAAATTAAAAGCTGGTTTTTATGGTGTCAAGTCGCTATAGTTGCAAAAAGCAAATCCAAACATCCCTGTATTATGCAATTGCTATCATTACTTATTTGCTGATTTGTGGACAACAGGTGGAGGAGTATGATAGAAGGCACAGTTATTCCAGGAGCCGAAGTCCATCTTATTCGAGAAGTAGAAGTCCCAGCCGCAGCTATAGCCATGATAGTAGGAGCAGAAGGTTTGTGCTTCTTTTTTTTTTTTTTTTTTTTTTTTTTTTTTTTTTTTTTTTTTTATAAATTTGGTAGCTTAGTAGGCATGAAGTGATTTATGATCTGTATAATAACAAATACATTTATGCAGTTACTCTCCCAGGGACAAATATTCTCGTAGGTCTCGATCCAGATCTATTTCTTCACGGCCCCGTTCTGAGTCATCTCTTACGCCTGCTTCAAGGTATTTAATCTAAGAAAACTTTGCCTTGCAGTCATTATAGCTTGTGGTTGTGACAGTCAGGGGCGGATGTATGTAGAAGCCAGGGGTAGCGGTCGCTACCCCTGAACTTTTACCCGGTAGTGTAATTTTAGCGATTTTTGGCGATTTTTTGCCATTTTTTGGCGATTTCGCGACCCCTGAAGCAAATTTTCGCTACCCCTAAACAAATTTTCGTATTTCGCTACCCCTAAACTTGGCTCCTAGTTCCGCCCCTGGTGACAGTGTGAATAAAATTTATATATATATATATATATATATATATATATATATATATATATATATATATATATATATATATATATATATAGTGTAACTTTCAAACGAGAACCATTTGAACTGCGAGAACTGAGAGAACCACCAAAAACATACATGTACGCCTTCAATAATTGTATTTTTGCACATATGTTTTAAAAACAACACATATGTTTAAAAAAAAACATAGTTGTTCTAAAGAATTTGATAAGAAATTGGAAATACAAAATTTTTCTTTGAAGGTGTGCATGTATGTTCTTATAAGACGTGCAACGACAATATTGCGGTCGTGTGTAAGTTTTTTGTGAAAAAAGAGGATGAGTTCATAATGATATTGAAGAACATAGGTGGGATGCTTACGATTATTGATGATTTGCATGTATTTTTATTTTATTTTAAAAGACGTGCATGTATGTTTTTGGTGGTTCTCTCAGTTCTCGCAGATAAAATGGTTCTCGTAAGAAAGTCCCCCTATATATATATATATATATATATATATATATATATATATATATATATATATATATATATATATATATATATATATATATAAATAGGGAATTAGTTGCTATATTGCTACCTCTTTATTTTTTGAAGTTGCGCCTCTAGTTAGAAGTGGCAATTGAAAAAGGACTTATTTATGCATTGGTTGATATGGGTTCTGTTTTTTTGCTGAAATGGGTCAAAAAGGAATTTAACTTGAAAGGGGATGGGTTAAATGGGCCAAACTGATTAAATGTCATCCATACTCTATTTTTGAACATACCCCTTAAATCGCTTAATTTAAAGAATTAGATTATTATTGTAAATGATATTGAATTTTGATCATAATTTATAGTCAGTGATAAAAGTGCTTGTGGGTCTATTCAACCTGACCCGGTCCTTTCGAATTACTTAAAATGACCCAATTCAACACTAACCCGTTTGGACCACCACACAACTGCCTGAGCATCATGCCACTTCTACCTTCCAATATTTGTTAGTCCCAAATTTTTAGCACATTTTTGTAAACAGATTTCATTGGATGTGGGGAGATCTGATTGTCATTTTTACCATCTCTTTCTGTATTTTAGTCATCACTATTTGCTAGATCACTGGAATTTTACAAGCATTTTACATAACATGTTGTTGTTGGCACTAGGTCAAGACCTCCTCACTCTTTTTTATCTTAAGCCTTTGTTGAAAACTCCCCTTCCATAATTATACAGTATTTCATTTTCCTTGTGCCAAGTTATGCTTGAGCCACTTCTTTAGCAACTCAACATATTCTTTCAACCATCAATTTTGTCCTTCCACTGTATTGTTATTGAAACGTTTATATTATTCTGACAGTGGATGAAATTTACTTGGAAATTGCCATAGGCAAGGCATACATGTGCATTCTATACATGCATAATTGATTCACATACTGGGTGGGTGGTGTGACTTTCTTTCGAGTATGGTTATCTCATTTTCTGATGGTTGATATACAGAAGCCTATATAATATTAACTTTTTGCCAAATTTACTTCTACAACTTGTATGGAGCTTGTCCATACTTGATTTTCATGCTTATTACTTTTTTTCCTCTGATAGTTAAATTTGGATTTTCTATCATACCCTCTAGTTTGCTGTTAATGACCAACATGTGCTTGTGGGGAAAAGATGTTGCTCTGGAATAGTATTATCTGGTTGTGTGAGGTTTGCTCATGTGCTCTATATGTGGAGTAGAATTACATTCATGCTGAGTAGTAGGAGTAAGGTACGGGGTGAAGTTATCCTCTAGACTAGAATCTATTAAGACTAAACTTGGGGTCCCTAGTAAATAATTTTTTCGTCGTTTGTAAACTCTCTTCTGCTCTTGATTTTCAAATAAATTTATTATCTTTTTCACATTGATAGAGGTGGATGGGGGGTTTGAGTGCAATTGCCTTGTAAACAAGGTTTTCCTTGTTTGTAAATTCTCTTCTGCTCTTGATTTGTCCAATAAAGATATTATTCTCTGCGATAGAAGGCGGATGGGTGTTTAGTTGTGATTGAAATATAAAAGGGTGGTCTTGGTTTTGGATGCCATGATTGTGAAGGGTTACCTTGTTTCTTTTTTAGATGTGGATTCCACGGCATAGGGGCTTGATGGGAAATTGGGCGCAAAGTTGGCTGCCTGGGGATTGCATGTTAGGGACTTGACTGGATATAGAGGTAAAGGTATCGATGAGTTTGGCAAGTACCATGTGCCATGGTAAATAATTTTCATCTAATAAGCTTGATAAAACGGTATAATTATTACTAAATTATTATTGCAAGCTAAGCAGTAAGCGGGCGGTTAAAGGAAATTTTAAACAACTTTCGCAGACCGTGATTTATATGTTAATGTTTAAGAATGTTTGCTGTTTTATTGTCGGGATGCAAGTGAGAAGGCTGTTGTTCATGACCAGTTTCCCCTCAACGTGGATCGCCAATTCCATTTGGCGCATCAAAGGTTTGGCGGGGAATCTATCAAGAGCGTATGTATTAATATTGATCACAGTGAAATTTCTTGGATCAGAACATGCATGGAGATATTATTGTTAATGTTTTGGATTTATACCGTTATGGGTTTGAAGCTAATATATTGGTTTCTTTCTTTTCCTTTTATTCTTCATGGAAATGTTTGCAGGTCTCCATCAAGGTCACCTACACCATCTGTAAGTCTTGACACACAAATTACTTTTATTTACTTAAGCTGTTACTGAATCTAATTCTAATACAACCCCCCTTCTCTTGCTGAAATATTTTTCTGGCAGCCTCGTCGCCGAGGAAGGAGCCATAGTCGGAGCATTTCTCGTTCTCGTTCACCATTGGTATATTTTTGTTCATGAAAAATATTAAAACAGAGGCTTTGTAGTGTATAATGTTCTCACTTCTCACTATATCATGCCTACTCTATAACAGGTCAACTCTGAGTAAATCAAAGCTGCTGGGCTGGAGTTGTGTAGCAGGCCGCACATGGAACTGCCATCTTCTTCTATGTGTTGCGGGGACGTGTTAAATTTGTTTGTGAAACTGGATAATGTGGATTAGATAATATTTGTACCTTGTGTTACTCTTTCCTAAATACTTTCCTACTGTTGAAAATGATGTGTGTCTTGGCGTTGCATGTGATCCTCTTTTAGATTGCATAGGTTACTTTGATAAAGCCATAAGTTACCTTTTTACCCGGTACTTTTGCCTGGAAGGTACTATGCCAATTATAATTATGTCTTAGCTAAAACTTTAATGTACACATGAAAAACATGGGAAAATAATATTGAAATGCTGAGTGCAAATGATTCGCATTCGCCAATAGTTAAAGAAACTAAAAACTCAAATCATACCAACAATCTTGGTATATTTGAACACGGTTCGTCTACTCTTTGGTAAAGGTATGGATATAAATGTTTACATGTTAACTTCCCCGCATGCTACTTGGGCAGGATTGAAATTGTTTTTGAAATTGTTGCCATTTGGTCTTTGTGTTATAAATGATATGCAGGTTTCCCGGCACTAGCAATAATAAGAAGTGGCATCAATAAGCAAAGTACAAATACAAGTCACATATGGCATTCATCTCATATTGCAATGCACATTAAAATTGCAAAAATATGGACTTTTTAGTCTTAAACATAATAGTGAGGGATTTTTTTGTGACAAAAGAGAGTGCCTTGCAAAATGGCAACAGATGGTTGACAGATTTACAACCATATGTCCATAACATTGCGGATGCCATAAACTTTATAAAAGTAACATATAATTATATATTGGATGGCTTAGCCAAAGTGTTTCAGGAACTATTGACCAAGTGAAACCATAGATACATGTTAGAGTTAGTAATAAGAGCCCAACCTATTAGTTAACCTAACTTACCCTTCAAGTTAAGCAAGATTTATTTATACTCATGCAGTTTTTGCTTTTGATTATCAATTCAATAAAACCCATTAGTTAAATATAATTGTTCTTTACATGGTATCAGAGCAATGATCTTGTATCCATTAGGGTTTCGTTTTTAGTTTTGAAGAACAGTAACCCTGTGAGTACTGATCTATTTTAGGGCTTTCAGAATAAGTGTCAATTACATCTCACCTCCCTTATAATCAACTTACAAGACATCGAAGTGCAAAACCTTTGATTTCTGTCACCAGAAGCATCTCCACTGGTCGCCATTGCCAGAATGTCACGCGCGGCCCTTTTTCTAGTAAGTTGAAGTCTCGAATGTTCCATACCTATTTACTTTGTGATTCCCACCAGTTCCCCAAGGGATCTAGTCTTGGTTGTCAGGTTTCAATTTTTTATTATGTTTATGTTTTGATGTTTGTAAGTGTTTCTTTTTGTTATTTGTTCTTAGAGGTTTTGTTTGGGGTTTTCTGGTTGTGATTCGTTTTGGTAAGTAAGGTTTTGTTTGAACATTGAATCTGGAATTATGGTTAATGACATGAAGAATGATGGGGCATCTGGTGGTAGTTCTACTGATGGACTTCCGGTAGTGACTCGAATCACATATAGCAAACTTGATGGCTCCAACTTCTTTGGATGGAGCAAAACAGTTCGTATGTATCTACGCAGTATTGGAAAAGCTTCTCATCTTAAAGATAAAACCTCCTGTGGATGAGACTAAGGATCGATGGTTGCAGAATGATGCTCGATTGTTCTTGATGATTAGGAACTCTATCGAACCATCTATGATTCCTTTACTTGATCATTGTGAGTATGTTAAGGAATTGATAGATTATTTGGAGTTTTTGTATTCGTTACAGAAGAATATCTCTCGAATATATATTGTGTGCAAGGCTTTTCATCGTGGAGAACAACAAGATCACTCACTTACTGCTTATGTTATGGAATTCAAGAAAATGTATGAGGAATTGAATTCTCTTCTCCCTATAAGTGCTGACGTCAAAGTGATGCAAAAGCAAAAAGAACAAATAGTTGTGTGGAAAACTAGAAGGGGGGGTTGAATAGTTTACCGGTTTTAAACTTGATTTTCTTCTAATACTTTTACGTGTAATTACCAATTAAGACGTATCAAACAATAAATTATATGCAAGTATAAAAGTTAGAAACGATCAAACCATAACACGATTGTTTATCGTGGTTCGGCTACAAGGACTCTTTTTCCTTGCCCTACTCCACGCCCCGAGTATCCAACTCGAGAGTTTTCTTACACTAGTCAACAAGCTCCTTTATCCGGCGGAGAAAACCTTACACGTCGCTTACACACTATTTCCGACACTAAGCTAGATGTCGAGTTCTTTCACAAGGGTACAACCACTCCCGATAGTTCTTTTACAAGGGTACAACAACTCCCGATACTCTAAGTATTTTGAGGACTAAAATACTAACCGATCACTACAAATGGATACAATATAATGAAGTATAAACTTTACTAGTTTACACTAATGCTATGCTAGACAAGTCTTGCAACGTTGTGTTGAAGCTTGTAAGATCGTGATCTTCTTGCTACAAAGAGAGATTCACAAATATGAAAGTTTACTGAGTTAGAAATGAAGTATATGTAGTGAAATATGATAGAGAGTGATAACCAAAACTCAAGAAGTGAGTTGCTATTTATAGGCCTTCAAACAGACCAACCCACGGATACGGCAGAACCCTTCCTTTGGTTTCGTCCGTTGTATCCGAGGGTTCCGCCAGCATGTCTGACAGAATCCTGCATAAAATATTTCACAATCTAACACAATATTCTCAAGATCTCCCAAAGTCAAATTTGATATCTTGAGTGTGAATCTATGCATAATAAAACATGTTTCTTACACACATGTTTCCTTGAAGGGACATGTGTGATGCAAGGAATGACGTAACCAACATATTATTTCTAATTTTAGATATTCCTAAAAAAGAAAGTATACTTGTGAAAATAGTTTATGTATAGAATCAAAACATGTTTGTTTGAAATGTTTAGCAAGTGAATGTTTTACTAAAAAGAGTTTGCTTGCTTATATCCTAATATGACAAACTAATTAGTAAACTTGCTAAATATACATATTAGACATTTTCAATACATGTACTTAAACTAATGTATACTTACTTAGAAATTACTTTGTGAAAAAAATGTAAATGTAGTTTGAGTGAAGTTAAGTAAAAAACTTTTAACTATATTTATGATTTGCCAAAAATAAACTTTATCTTTTGTAGTTAACAAAACTAAGAAAGATCGTAAAATATAAATAACGTTTTTAGGCAATATTTGTATTAACAATCTCCCCCTTTTTGTTGACGACAAAACATAGATTTTATTTTTACGCAAATGGATAATTATAGATTTTGAGCCTTTTGAAAATTTACATTTCATATGATTATTTCAACTTTTCAGTTTGTCATTTTAGATGATGTATTAAAAGTTGATTTGGTAAAATATACCCTATCTCCCCCTTTTTGTCTAAACAAAAAGAAGAGTAGCGAAGCGGAAATGTGTCAAGCCAAATGCTCCCCCTTGGACAATACTCCCCCTAAATGGAGTGCCAAGAGAGGATACATGAATTTTGGTCCTACAAGAAAAAGTTAGTTTGTTGTAGAGATAAGGATGAGAGCATAATACCAAGTATAAGCATTCATCACACAACAACTATTTAGTAACAAACAACCAAAAGAGAATGACCAACACAATATATATAAGTAGAACCATTTCATTTCAAGTAAAATTTAAATTTTGACTATAAATAGTCAAACCTAAAGACTTGAAAAAAGTCTACTATTTAAAGAACAAACAAACAAGGTGAAATGAAAACTACACCTACAAATAAAAAGGGTCCTAAGTGAGATTCTCCATTATTTGATCCTAAGAACGCTCTATGCTTGAGGCAAGTGAGAGATGGCGTTAAGACGCTCCAAGATGTGGTTAAGGATAAACCTCATTTTATCTTGGAGTTGATGTACCAAGATGTTGCACCCCTCACTTAGGTGAGCGGTTCTTTCGCACATGGTGCAACCATGGCGAGGAGGTGGTGGTTGTGGAACTTGGTTTGGAGTTGGTGGATCATTGGTGGTGGTTGAAACATTTGTTGTTGCGGGAGCAAAGGTAGATGGTTGAGAGGTGTGTCGGTTTCCTACAATAGATGAGTACATTGCGGTTTGGAAATCCATGGCTTGGGTGAGATGAGAATCAATCATGTGCTTGAAAGCATAGAGGCTTTCCAAGCGAGTGTTGAGTTCTTCATGAGAGTTTGGAGATTTGGTCTATAAGGAAGCTTCAATTTCCTCATAAGTAGGAAATATGGATTCAAACCGGTTGGAAAAGTCATGAGGTGGTTGTTGTTGTTGATCATGATGATGAAAGCTTGGTTCTCCATAAAGAGGACCGTGGATGTCATTGTAAATTGGATGAAACAAAAATGGTTGTTGATGAGGATGATCTTGATCTTGTGGAAAGATGGAAGGTCTAGCATACTTGTAAGCCAAACGCTCTATTACTGATGTTTGATGAGGTTTTTCCTCCAATGGGTTACTTGGTTGAGACCTAGGTTGTTGTTGAGTTTCCATTTGTTCCATAGTATCAAAAAGTGGCAATGGTGGTGGATTTGATGATCTTGGAGGAAGGTCATCCAAAGTTTCCATAAATGGATGTGGTGATGTTGGTGGTGTTTTGAAGAGATCCATAGGTGTCATTTTTGGTGATTGAGGTGATGGAGTTTTTGAGGGTTGACTTGGTGCCGAAGGTGGTGTTGGATCACGTGGAGTTATGGTTGGTGGAGGAGTGGTGATTTTGTTGACAATGCAAGGGTTTGGAGATGGTGTTGGAGTAGCAAGGTTTAGGAAGTTGTTATCATTGATGGGTGGTGAAATATTGAGGGATGAATCACTTGATGATGATGAGCTAACTTGGATAGTTTTGTTGAAACAACAAGGTTTGACGCTTATTCTAGTATTCGGATGAGGTGGTGGATTTTGTCATTGCAAGACTTTGGTAGGATTAGAAGTATGAGATTAAGAGAAGTGAATGGGGTGGTGTGAATTGGATGTGTGCATTGTTGATCAATTTATAAGAAGAGCAAGATATGGAAATTGGTGTTTGGATTTGATGTTGATCCATACAATGTTGGAGGTTTCTAATCATATGGAAGAGTTCCAAGAAGTTGTCAAATCATTGGAAGTCAATCCAATGGAGTTGGATGGAGTGAAAGACTAAGTGGGGAAGTAAATGCTATGTGATCATGGTGGATATATGTTGTCAGGTTGTTCCACGGATTTGGAGGAACCAAAGGAATGGTTCCTTCCTTGTATTGTAAAGGTTCCTTGGGTTAGTTAAGGCAAATTTGAAATTTTAGCGGGAATGATGATGCTTTGGGTTAATGTGTGATTAGATAGCTCTAGAATTACTGATAAATACTAACTAGCATGTAGGAAGCAAGTTTGGATCCTAAGGTTTGCTAGAAAAATTCAGAAAATTCAAGAAGCAAAATATGCTGTAGTTTGGCAGAACCCAGCGACAACACGGACGGAACCCAATTTTCCGCCGTATCCGTCAGCATAAAACTTGGAGGAACCAAGTGGGATAACGGACGGAACCAAAAAGTGGGTTCCGCCGTATCCGTGGAGCCTCAGAATCGAGACAGAGTGCATTTTACGAGCACGTGAGTTTTCCGAATTCCAAAATTTTTCTTAAAACTTAAGCAATCAATTTTTTGTAGATGAAAGAAACAAAAATTGCGGGTAGAAACATGCTTACCTATATAGTTTGAGAGAGCGATTCTAGCACTCAAAATTTTGGCCGAAAAGTGAAAATAGCATAATACCAAATTCTTATTCCCTGCAAATTTGGTTAGTTCACACATAATCCATCAACATAATATCATCCTAAGACATCATAAAATCATAACATAACATTGTTTTGATGACCAAATTGTTTAAATGCACTCTTGTGCCAAACACCCTCTTATCTCGCTCATTTCTTGTTCACCTTCTTGTAGATCTTCCCAAGGTATCTCCCAAAGAATTTCCACATGCCTTTGGTCTGTTTGTACTCCTCCAACTCATTCAATGGCTGGAAGTTGTGAGAGGTACTCAAGAGGAGGGAGCCTAGAGTTTGGTAGATTGTCGTCTTCACTCATGGAGGATGATGATGATAAGGTTGGAGGGTGAGGACGTTTACCTTTGGCTTTGTAGACTCGCTCATCACTCAATGGCACAAAGGTGTGAGGAATGAGAGGATAATCTAGGCGACGATCTCTAGGAGTTGGAGGAATGGGTTCACAAAGCCTAAAGAAACGGGTGAGAAGCATCCCGTATGGAAGAGCGGTGGTACCTTGAACCGAGATGTTTGCCATCCTTTTGGAAATGTAGTAGGCTAAGTTGAAGGTTTTTCGGGTGGAAACACTATAGAGCATGTAGGAGAGACAAGCGTTGATATGGTCCCTATTTCCTAAAGTGCTAATGACATTAGCCCTAATGATCTCCTCCCATTTCAAGAATTGTGGTCTTAACTCATTGAGCTCCATTCCAAACGGGTCTTTGGATACTTCCTCTCCTCCTCGGGTTCTCCTAGTGTGAGAAGTCCTAACAAAAAGATGGTCACAAATTTCTTCTTTGCTCACTAAAGGGGTGTCATAAGGATGAATGCGGTCATGGATTGAGTCAAGAGTTGAAAATGGCCATTTGTCTGTTTAAAGACATGTGCCCCGATTAGGAACACGAAGGACTTGAGCAAATTGAGCTAAAGTGATTTCAAAGTCATTTTGGTTGATAGAGAAGTTTAGTGACATGAGACTTTCATCATCCGTGCTAAGGGTCACGGAAGCATAGAATTCTAGGATGAAACGAGGACAAATTGGCTCATCTATGTCTAAGAGACAATCAAAGTCAATAAAAGAGAGTTGCTCCCTAATGTTTGTTCCGGTAAGGAAAGTAGGATCAATGGTTCTACCCTCATGAACATAACGCCTCTCAAGGTTCTTAAAGATTTCTACTTGGGCCGAGGTTAGCCCTTTGGTCTTGTGGTGTTTGGGTAGGTATTTGGTGGTATCTTTGTGGTCATAGAAGGTTACGGGAGGCATGATGAACCTAAAAAACATAATTATCAAAATTTTAGCTTATGTAAGTAGTGGTTTATGTATCAAAAATTCTAGTGTGTGCCTATATGAAAACAACTCCTGATACTCTAAGTATTTGGAGGACTAAAATACTAACCGATCACTACAAATGGATACAATATAATGAAGTATAAACTTTACTAATTTACACTAATGCTATACTAGACAAGTCTTGCAACGTTGTATTGAAGCTTGTAAGATCGTGATCTTCTTGCTACAAAGAGAGATTCACAAATATGAAAGTTTACTGAGTTAGAAATGAAGTATATGTAGTGAAATATGATAGAGAGTGATAACCAAAACTCAAGAAGTGAGTTGCTATTTATAGGCCTTCAAACAGACCAACCCACGGATACGGCGGAACCCTTCCTTTGGTTCCGTCCGTTGTATCCGAGGGTTCCGCCAGTATGTCTGACAAAATCCTGCACAAAATATTTCACAATCTAACACAATATTCTCAATATCTCCTATAGTCAACTTTGATATCTTGAGTGTGAATCTATGCATAATAAAACATGTTTTTTACACACATGTTTCCTTGAAGGGACATGTGTGATGCAAGGAATGATGCAACTAACATATTATTTCTAATTTTAGATATTCCTAAAAAAGAAAGTATACTTGTGAAAATAGTTTATGTATAGAATCAAAACATGTTTGTTTAAAATATTTAGCAAGTGAATGTTTTAGTAAAAAGAGTTTGCTTGCTTATATCATAATATGACAAACTAATTAGTAAACTTGCTAAATATACATATTAGACATTTTCAATACATGTACTTAAACTAATGTATACTTACTTAGAAATTACTTTGTGAAAAAATGTAAATATAGTTTGAGTGAAGTTAAGTAAAAGACTTTTAAACTATATTTATGATTTGCCAAAAATAAACTTTATCTTTTGTAGTTAACAAAACTAAGAAAGATCGTAAAATATAAATAACGTTTTTAGGCGATATTTGTATTAACAAGTTGTAATGAGCTTTCTGGCCAGTTTACGACCAGAATTTGATTCTCTAGATGTCAATTCTCGAATGAGATAGAGATTCCATCTCTTCAAGACAAATTTTCTCGAGTTATTTGTAATGAGACTCTCCAGTTTCCTTATACATTGGCTTCTAGTAGTGCTCTTGTTAGTCGTGGTGGATTTCGTGGTGATTCCTAAGGTTTTAATTCTGATTTGCGTGTTATTATTATCCTGAATTAGGGCATACCACACGTAATTGCAAGAAACTTTTAACTAAGAAAAAGGGTTTCTCTGCGCGTACTTCTGCCACTTCTGATAAAACCGTCACCATTTCTGATGAGGAATATGCTCGTCTTAAATGTTCTGTAGTGAATTCTTCTACTGCTGCTACCGCTATTGCTGGGATAGAATCTGTGAAGGTTATTGGTTTTAAGTAATTTGTTACCAAGAAGATTGTATCTATTGACCAAGAAGAATATTGGTCTTAAGTAATTTGTTATCTTTTGTTGACGATTTAGTTTTTTGGAGTTCCTTTTTGGTTAGTTGAGACCTGCCACAGGTTGCTTCGTCTTTTTAAGTTTTTTGGTTAGTTGAGACCTGAAAGTTTGCTTCATCTTTTGGGATATTTTTTGGTTAGCTGAGACCTGTCTTGACAGGTTGCTTCGTCTTTTGGAAAATCTGGTTAGTTGAGACCTCCTGGTTGCTTCGGTTTTTCTGGATTTGTGTGTTAGTTGAGACCTTTCGGTTGCTTCGTATTTTAGTTCGATCCCAAGTGAGATCGGTTAGCTTTGCGTTTGATGAAGTTTTGGATTACTGCTTCGTGAAAGACTTTTGCTTATCGTTTTTGGGTTTTATATTAATTTGTAACAAGCTGGGCATGATCAATGTCAATGGGGGATGTTAGAGTTAGTAATAAGGGCTCAACCAATTTAGTTAACCTAGCTTAGCCTTCAAGCTAAGCAAGACTTATTTATACTCCTGTCAAGGGCGGAGCTTTTAAGGGACCGGGAAGGTCCCGGCCCCCTAGGCCTAAGCCCGTTAGTGTATTTTTTCGCGATTTCATGTGTTAAAATTTTTTCTTTTTCCACCTCGGCCCTCCCATCTAATATTCTTCCGGGAAAAAAAATTGTTTCGGCCCTCATAAGAAATTTTTTCTAGCTCCGCTATTGACTCCTGTAGTTTCTGTCTTTGATTACCAATTCAATAAAACCTATTAGTTAAATATCATTGTTCTTTACAATACATACTGACTTATCTTGACGGTATCATATATCCATATATATATTAGTCTGAAAAACTAAACAATAATTAAGTCCTCCGTTGCTAACCGCTGTGATTCCTTTTTCTCAAGAAAAACAGCAACAGGATGAGCTAAAAATCCACAATCAGACTACGTTAAACATATGATACTTGGTGCACTGTATGTAAACTGAAAAACAAACTTCCTAGGTCCTTTTAAGAAGTGCCTTAATGATCCATTTGTTTGCATTTATAAAGAAGCGCCTAAAATAAAGATTGTCCACATTTACTAGTGTAGAGATTAATCCGTTGCACCCAGTTTTTACTCGTTTCATTTAACGCGTGTGTGCGGCAAAGTTTATCTCAACACAAATAAGTGCGCACAAATTTTATTTACGCACTTTTCACAAGATTTTCTTTATTTTTTTCCCTCTTCTTTTTTATGCATTTCTCAGTTACATAAAATGATTGATAACATAATAACCACCAACAAAGTCGACTTTAAATATCACGTCTATGTGCTTTTTTTTAAAAAGAGAGTCTCTTCTTCAACTTGTACACATGATCTGGAAATTGAAGACCACAACGGCACAAATTATATATGGTTACATCGATATCATTTGAGTCTCCAATTAATGGCTATTTTAACCATATGCTTAAAACTCAGAATTATTTATTGTCTATAAATGTACAGTACAAAAAGATATTGGGGAAGTACGTGGTCCCTAAAGAGAACTTAATAATTATGAAACCCTAGGCTAAGTTGCCTTGACCACAACTTTGACATAATATTAAGTATGATAAACTCATTGTATTTAGTGATGAGAGATTAATACGGAGTAGTATAAAGCACCAATAGAAAACACTAGCTATTATCAGTAAAGCCACAAACCAAATGGTCCTGCTTCTTGGGTCAATATAAGAAAGACCCACATGGAAATCTTTTATATAATTTCTAAAGTGCAACAATATCTATGTATGACTCTCCCATTGGGTACTTATCCAAGAAGCCTATATAGAACCTTTCAAATTTCAATGGTTATTTACAAGAGTAATTAAAGAACTGTTGATGACACAAAGTCATGTAATGGTCATATAGTACTTCTAAAACCAACTGAAACTGTTTAAAATAATTTGGGATAGACTCCATTATAGTTAAAACTGCTTAATTTATGTATTTGTATGCTTAGTAAATTGATGGAAGTAGCCCTCCTCTTGACCAGTTTCTGTAAATTAAAGCAGAATATATTTGTTGATCGATCTAGCTAGCAGCCGAACTCAAACACAGAAGGGTTGGTGCATGCATGTATGATTGGTTTGACATCTTTGAAGAACATGGAAGTACATGCCGAAACCAATAAAAACATAATTACTAGAAATTATGTGGTAATATATGTGTATCTATGCCTACAGTTATATGTATGTGCACATACACCAAAAGATAGTTTAGCAAGCACAATAGAATGTTTTCGTCCAATGAATTCAAGCATTAATTCCGTCTCAATTTTTTTTACCCTATTCTCTTCATTGCATTATTTGGTACATGAAGTTACAAAAAAGATGAATAAGTAGTCACGACTCCTCACTAGCTAGCTAGGAGTTACAACAAGATACATATGTGTGACTCATGATGTACATGAAGTTTAGATGATCATTAATTACTTCAAAATTTATGATTGTTGCAGAGCATATTATATATTAATCTAGAACTGTATGATGCAAAAATAGAGAGGCCGGGAGCTCAGATATTAGAATGAAAAAAATTCCAAGCAGAAATAGACACACACATTATAATCAAAGTAAAAGGTAGAAGAATTAAAGAAGGCCATGGATATGAATATTTCCATCACTGTTACACCAACAACACAAAGCCTTTTCCAGATATATATATTAATATTAAGGAAACTATAACCATATACATGAAATATATATCATAATCGAACAGCAGTATTACTGAAACAACAAAAGATCAGATATCACTATATATCATAATACAAGAAAAAGGACAAAAGATCTGAAGTTTTTATCTCCATCATCACATACGATTATATAAACTTGTGCATATCTTCCTTTCCATGGTTTCTGCAGACACATTTGCCCCAATTAGTCCACAAGTTCCATACAAAGCATATCCTCGCATGAGCATGGAAAACCTTAAGAACTATTCCGGAAACTAATGCAGCCTCTAAGGAGGTCTAAACATATGTAAAGCCTCAGGTCTACTCTTATTTACTCATTTGTTAATTTTTTTTTCTCATCTATACTGCCCCTGATTATAAGTGCTGCAGAAAAGAGGTGAAATATATGTATATATATATATCAATTGACTGATTGCTTCTTTGAGTTAGACATTATAGCAATTATGTTTATCCTTATCAAAGATAATGAAACTCTAATATAGGTGAAAAGGAAATTAGATTTACATATGTTCATGAAGGCTTTGTGCAAGAATTTTATTCTTCCATCATAAGTCATCTGAAAGTTTCATCAACATCTTCATTAATTTGGCTGGCAGGCGCTTTGGATGCCACTGACGAGGAAGCAGTTACTCTTTCCCTCTCAAACTCCCTAAACTTATTCAAGTATCTCACAACCGCGTTGGAGTGGTCATCAAACCCTAAAGATGCAAGTGCCCAACAGATATCATCTCCGTTTAAGGTCTTGCGATTCTCCTTGTGACACTTTTCAGACGCTTCCCCTGTCACGAAACTTATGAACTCTGAAGCACACTCTTGCATCGTCTCCCTGGCTTCTTTAGATATCTTGGCTGTAGGTGGTAGGATCTGTTTCATGATTCGGCCCACATTTGCTATGGGTAGCATTCTATCATGCTCATCTACCATATCTTTCTCCAGATCTAGAAGGTTAATTCTAACAACACATACACATTTCACTTATTTATGTTTATGTACATCGATCTACACACATGTCCTCTATATGTACTTGTTTGGGTATCTTCACACACACACACACACACACACATGTTTTTATGTACATATATATATTTTATATGTGTGTCTAGGCATCTACTAGTGTAGGTCACATCTTCTTATGTGCTTTAATGACAATGATTTTTTAGTTAACGCGCACAATTTTTGAAGAAAAGTGAACCAAGAAACTACAATAAGACTGCATTATTCAAGTGAATGTTCAAAGATATAATAGGGAGTAAATTAAGAACTTGATGGTATAATAAGGAACTATAATCATTTAGATACGTTTAGATTTTACACGTCAAACCAGTTGTACGTAGTGATTTTTTTGTTTTTATTTTGGAAAAAGGCATTTTTATTAAGCTAGCAAGAAGCTAGGAAAAGAAGGAAATTACAAGATAATTTGGATTTGAGATCCAGTCAATCCAATTTGGGATCAATTTTTACTCCTTTGAAGCAACCAAGAGTACGACAAGTTTTATTTCATCACTCAAAGTGTCCTTGGGAGGTGGTTTTGGTACAAAACAACTTGATTCCTATATCTCCATATTATCCATGTTGTAGCTTGAATAACCACGTCAAAACAGTTTGTCGCCAAGGAATTGAGGTTCTCATTGTCGGCCCTCGAGATTGGGAATCAAAGAACTTTTGGGTAATCGGTCAAACACCACCAAGAAGTAACCATAGACCTTAAGTTCTTAGTAAAACAATGCACAAAGAGATGTGAAGTTTCTAATCCACCATCACAGATTCGACATCAAATGTTGTCAAGATCAATGCCACGGTCATTCAAGTTGCACCTATACTTGAAGCTAGGGAGACAGTGTAGCTAGATTAAATCGCCAAGAGGGCACATTTATCTTTAATGGGAGTCATTTAATTATTCTACCTGGTGTATTTTATGCTGGACTTCTCATAGAGGAGACTAAAACTGCTTGTTGCATGTTGTTGAGGTTACAAATCCATGAACTAGTGATAAAATTAAAGAAGCTGTAAAGAAAGAAAGAAGATGAAACTACTGATATGACTCATCCGCAATTTCATTACGACTCTCATATTGAGCGCTCTGTAATCTGTTCGACTACTATATTCTATTCCTGTCTCATTTAATTTTAGAAGAACAAAAACTAAGTATTAGTTTTTAGGGTTAATTGCTTGAAAATGTATTATACTTGCCACCTTTTGTTATTGTGTGTAATGAACTATATTTTTTTCTTATTGTGTGTACTAAACTTTCAAATTTCGATTATTATTGTCTATATTTTGTGATCATTTTATCCTTACTTTTTTCAAATTTCGAAGGGTAAAACAGTCATTTTACATGGCGGAATAGTCACAAAATACACACAATAATAGAAATTTGAAAGTTGAGTAAAAAAAAAAAAAAGTACACACAACAAAAAGTGGCAAGCATGATACATTTTGAAGTAATTAACCCTTGAAAATGTATTATACTTGGTTTTTAATCCTCTTCTTCTAAATAATTAATCAAGGGAATATGAGCGATAATACTCAAAGTATTTAGATGTGTGTTATATACATGAAATAGCAAACACATAAGATTAAAAACTTGTGTTACTACATATTTAAGGTACTCCATTCCATAACCACATTTTTTTTTCACATCACTGCATTTCAGTACATTTAACTATTTTTGTTTATTTTCTACTACTGATTTCATTATAGTTAGATATGTGTAAGGATAGTGGATTGAGCATTTAACAAGAGAAACAAAACGCTCATCAGCGCATGGATCTACTTGTGAGACAACCTGCATTGATTAAATAATGACGGGGAGTAGAGTGATCGTCACTTGAAAGAATGGGTATGTTGGCGCTGAGCGGTGTGAAGCTTTTAATGCTTGTTTAGGAAGGTGTGACAAAGGAGCGGTGAGCTGTTTCAGTTTAGTTTGTGTTTTTATGTTATCTTGCTATGGATGCATCAGTAGATGCATATATAGTAGTTATTTGGAAACAAATAAAGGTGGAAAATAACCATGTTGTTGTCTTCTACGTAAAGTAACACCCGACCATTTTACACATATAACCATGTTCTATTTAAATATTTATATATCATTTTACGTCATTTTACTCATTTATAATTACAGTTAAATATATTACCAAACGTTTTTATTTATAAAAAATAAAAAAATAATAATAACCAAAAAAAAAAAACACCATTGACCAAAATTTTAGCAAACAACACCCATTGAGAGGAGTTGACCAAATTTTATACCAATAAATAATACTCTTAAGTAATTGCCAACCTTAGCTTGCATCAAAGTCAATAAGAGATACTTCATTATTACTTACGCCGTGCACGTAGGTTGATCACTCTAGATACGACCAAATTGATCAATCATGTGTGTATATTACTGGGGCTTTTTTTTTTTTTTTTTTGGATATACATTTTATCCATTTTGTGTTTGAGTGTCATCTCCTAACAATAACCTGCAGATCAGTTGTACATATATATAGCTTGCATTCTGAAAAATAATATAAGAAAATAAAATGTACATTATGTTATTTCCCATATATGGTTTAAGTGTATGAGTTTGGTCTTTCTACTATGATAATCATAAAGTAGACCTACCTACCTTTCATTTGTAACCCACTGATCTCTTCTAAAAAGTTTCTAATACTTGTTGTTCACAAAGTGTGTGGATATGAAATGTCCACCTATGTATGCATACTTTTAGTAATGGATATATGAAAACTAAAACAGGCTTACTTAGGGTTTTGTCCTTCAATTTGGGAACAAAGAATTGCCTTTTTATATTTTATATTAGGTTAAGGAGATATGATCTTAGATTAGATTACTGTATTAAATATACGTCGTATTAGATTAATAATATGCAACAATGTGTCAGCAGGTCACTTGCTAATCACCTTTTAGTTGCACATAAACGGCATGTGATTGGTGAAACTATTGCTGCAATACCAATGAAACATAAATGAATGTTACCTATTAAAGACTATCTACTTACTGTTAAGAAAATAGAAACCCTACGGAAACAAAGTAATATGCTTTTCTAAGAATAAATTAAATACTTCTAAGGGGTTGGCAATGCATCACTCACTTCATCCCCTTCACTCATAAGTCACAAACAACCAATCCCCTTATGCTACATCACCCTCCCACTTTTTCCTTCACCCACTCATTTTTTGTTGGCATCACATCACTCACCCTTCACTCATTTTTTTTTCCTTTTTTTTTTTTTTTTTTTTTAAATTCTATTAAAATTTATTAAAAACTAAAATTCATTAAAATTAAAATAAACATTACATAATATTATTAAAAAACATAAAATACCATTACATAATACTAAAAAACTAAACTTCATCGTCCACCTCGAGGTATGGTAATTGTTGAGCGTGAATATGCTCCATAAGATCAAATCTGACACGAAAATGTGTATCCTCATCTCGTATCTCGGCTAAAGCTGCTTCGTCAAACACCGGTTCAATCGGAGGATCCCGAATATGAACTGGCGAGATTGCGTTACCGGCGTTATGTATAATCATGTTATGCAATATGACACACGTATAAACTATTTTTCTAATTCTTTCTATCGTGTGTGGCCGTAAGGGTCGATTCAGTATACTCCATTTACCCTTGAGAACACCAAATGCCCGTTCAACATCCTTTCGAGCCGACTCTTGTAATTTCTTGAACTTTTTTTCCTTCGGGTCGGTTGAATATTTGAACGCTTTAACAAACGTAGACCATGCCGGATATATGCCATCACAAAGATAGTAGCCACGCTTGTACGTATGGCCGTTCACAACAAATGGGCACTTAGGTGCCGTACCATTACGCTCGGTGAGGAATAGCAGAGATTGCATCACAACGTTTATATCGTTGTTTGAACCCGGCGGTCCAAAGAACGCGTGCCATATCCACAAATCTTGAGACGCCACTGCATCCATCATAATCGTAGGGTATTGATGGTCACCCCTTTTATATTGACCCCTCAATTCCATTGGACAATTCCTCCAAACAAATTGTGTGCAATCTAGGCTACCGATCATACCCGGAATGTGATGTCGGGCTTCGTGCGCTTCGTACAAACATGCAACATCATAACTTGTTGGCCTACGTAGAAAATCTCGAGCATATAACTCAATAATAGCATCACAAAAAAATTGAAGGCATTCACGTGAAGTTTTTTGCGCCATTTCCAAATATTCGTCAAACTCATCCGGTGGTGCACCGGTTGCGAGTTGTTTAATGGCAGACGAACATTTTTGTATGGCTGTGAAACTTTTTTTCATTCTAGCATCATAACCTTCCTGAAAATACTCGAATCTAGCCTCAATAGCACGCGTTATTTTTAAAAATAAACTTTTAGGCATACGATACCTATCTTCAAAAAATTCATCGTCGAATTTTGGATCTTCACAAAAATAATCACGATGCAATCTTTGTGCAGCAAAGATCCGATTGCGTTTCACTGATTTTCGTGTCGACCCAGCCGTATCTTCTTCATCTTCGTCAATCGCGTCAGCAAAAATTTCGAGACTAGTATCGTTAGACCACTCGAACGGCTCATCTAGAAAAAAAGTCGAACCAATTTTCTTATGCGCCATATACTTGCGGTTGAATCGGATATTTTTTTTGATCGGATGTTTTTTTTTTTTTTTTTTGAATCGGCTTTTTTTTTTAGTATGGATCGGTGGTTTTTTTTTTTTTTTTTTTTTTTTTTTTTTTTTTTTATGTTGTGTCTTTGTTTTGCAAAAGTATATATACACAAAAAATAAAAAATATCCGTTGGTCCCTTTAATGCACCCCAACGTTCCAATTTACAACTTTGCAACGGCCAGTTTCAATCGGTAAGGTTTACCGTGTTTCATCTCCACCGTGCGGTAAGGAGGCACCGGCGGCGGTGTTCCCGTGCGGTGGGGCTATCGTGTCGTGCCTCCCCGCATGTGTTGCCAAGGCCCTAAACATGAGTAAATTGCAATCGTCCATGTGGTTTGACGAAATGGCAAGTTCCGTCTGTAACATTTCCAAATTGTAGGCACCGTCCCTATGAGGAATTTGGGGTTGCATTTTTCGTTTTTCAGTTGCAGTTTTTACAAAGGCATTTTAGTCATTTATTTTTGACCGGGATGAAAACTTCAACGCAAAGTTTTTCGCAGGGAATGTGGCTACACTTTCGAAAGGTTATGGATGAAACTTTCAATTTGGCCGAACCTCATGAACGTTTTTTGCAGTTTACTCCCTAAAAATCCTTCAAAATTTCAAACAAACCTTTAAGAGTTATCTAATGGCAATTTAGAGATCTTGACTTTTTTTTAATGGCATTATATTACAAAGAACCTAGGAAAAGAATACAAATTAGGATTGAATGTTACAAGAATTGTTATGCCACTTAATCCAACTAATTAAACGAGCGTTCTCCATATCTATTTTCTATCCATGTATACGTGTAGAGCACTAGAGCTCGATATTATAGAGAACTTAACTTGACTTCACATTAATGGTGTTGATAATGTGTTTATTGCTATACTTGTCATGTGTTCGATCAACGAAGCAAAGGAGGAATCAGTTAAGCTTGATGTCAAAGTTTTGGTACATACCCAATGCAAACACATAGATTTGTGACTTCAGTGTGAATTTTGAGATTTCTCGAAATTATTTTAAGCAGAATAATCATACCCATTAGTGATTGTACCTCAACTGCTTTTTCTTTAGCTAAGATATAGATATTGAGAATCTTGGATGCTCCAGAATGTCTCACAAAGCACCTATAATCTACATAGAATCTTTGTTAGTATTTTAAGTAAATGAAATCTTGGTTCCTCTTGTCCATATCTCATTGAAAACCTCATAATCAAGAACATTTTTTATGGAGATTTGGGGTTTTATTTTTTATTTTTTTTTTCTTTTTTGGGTAAAAGGTCAACGACCCGGTAAATATATTACTCCAAAAAACATTTAAGTACAACGGATATGAGGGAATCTCATATCTCAGCCCGTTACATAGGCGAAAAACTTACATAACAAGATACTTCCTATTTTCTAGGCAAGAAAACAAAACCACTACCACATAATATTGAAAGACTCGGTCAATAATATAAACTACTTCCTACGACCTTGGAGATTAAAGACATAAATGGCATTAAGAGCATTCAATTCCCCTGGAAGATCATTAATTTGCTTCGAGTAATCATCATAGTCATCAAACTCATCTTCATGCTCATGACCTCTACCAAAAAGATTTGCTGATTCGTCGAACGTGTTAAGAACCTCATCCTCCTCACTATCAGAGACCACCACCTCACCCACCTTGGAAAATGGATTAGCCCTCTTAGTGACAGAGGCAGACGGAATAGGATGACCTTCATCATCCACAAGAGTAGCTTTCTCATCGATAAGTAGCTTTTCAAGCTTACTAATTTTCTCAACTATAGGAGTAGAACCAACTTCCTTAGTTCCCATTGAATCACTCACAAGCGGTTCTTGTAATGTAGTACCAGTCTTAACCAACTCATCCTCATTAACTTCCATTGTACGGCCAGCATCCACATCCATGTTGGTGTCATGAGTAGGAATACCAAACGCATCCGTATCATCCATATTAAGAGCATCAAATTGGTTAGATGTAGAAATGTTAGTACCACTAGAACTAGCCACATCAGAAGTCTTTTTTTTTTCCTTATTATTATATAAGAGCTCATTTGTCTAGTCATTTTTGTTAGATTAATTTTCGTACATATCTGATATATATGTGATGCCCAAGTCAATTTCAAATGAGACAAATAGTTTTCTAGTAGTTATAATAGTAAGAGATGTAAAATATATCTAACTGGTTTATTGCGCTTTATTTTGATGTGGTTATCATCGACCACCTTTAGTGGCTATGGTTAATATACAGAAAATATACTAAGCATGTTTTTATATCTTAAGCATTAAATTAAAGCTATATTTATCAAAATCCCTCTCCAATATTTGCTAAGTTAGCTTCATGCCTTCATTATAACCATTGAGTTTGATCATAATCCATTTCCCCATATTAATTCTTTTTAAGATCAGTAATAGCTTACCGACCTATCTTACACAACCTTTTACCAAGATCATGTTACTTTAGTTGAAACATGCATTCCATGCTAATGTTTCCTGATTTGATCAAATTTTCTGTAATGATGCTAGAGGTGACAAAATGGATCGTCGAATGAGTTGGGTAACGGGTCAAACAGTCTCTAGTTAAACAGTACTCATTTGTACTTGGTCTAGTTAGAAACAGTTTTTCTTCAAAAAAATAAAGTGTGTCTAGTCACAAAAGCTATATGATCAAACAATAATCTTGTTTAAAACACACATCTAGGAGGTTTTGTACTTTAAGAGTACACTTTCACAACTTATAAGCGGTCACCTATTAGAAATAAAACATAATTCGCCAACGATCATTAGCCGGAATTGAAGCCTCTATTAAATAGCCAGGTGTCTACTTGCACTAGTACAAACGACGCCTTTCCCGGCGACATTTTTACGCCCCTACTGTCGAGCCTTTTTCTTGTCGTTTTCTGCCTTATGCCGTCGACATGTTGTCGACGGGAAACAGCTCGTCGCCTGTTTTCCTTATCCTTGTAGTGTTGTGTAATTTAATTCTATGTGTCATTGTATCATCACTTTAATCAAGAGATTCTAAGGTTTAATTTAGTTGAGATCCATAGAAGGTTTGTTCACATAGCAACATATATCTTCTTGAGGAAGCCTTGGTAATGGTTCTGAGCTATGTGTGGTACCTTAATGAGTTGTTTCCTACTAGCTCGGGTATCTTTTAGGTTATAGGAGCTTTCTTACATATGATCGTCCTAGAATCAATTGCAGCGCGCGGGTTTGTTCATAGCTTGTGTCTCTAGGTACCTAACTTGGCCGTGCTTTTGCGACATCAGGTTCCTTCACTACTTTGCTTACTAGTATTTTTTTTTTAGACACACCGAATCATATCACGATTCTGGAAAAAGAACAAAGGAGATGCTTTGAGTGTGAGTACCTTGATAACGTACATAGCATGGTACCTTGTCTAAAGTTATATTTGTATTCTCCACTCATTTTAAGGTACCTTGCCTCCTCAAGATATGATTCCATATATTTTCTTTTATATAGCAGAGAATTTCATATTCCTCTTAAAAACTTTTAAAATACCAGATTTACTCGATGGAATTTCATGATATCAATGCAAAACGCAAAATATGTAATGCACTCTCATATTTACCCATTTCAGAATAAATTATGATATATATGAACATATAGTATACTCCATCCGTCCCAAAATATAAGTCCATGTTTTACTTTTCAAAGTTTTTTTTTTTTTTTTTTTTTTTTTTTTTTTTTTTTTTTTTTGACCGTAATTATTTTTTTTCGTGCTATATAATACTCGATGAAAAATATACCAATGTAAATAAATTTGAAACACAAATCCATTAATACATTTTGCATCAAGTATTATATAACACGAAAAAAAATAATTACGGTCAAAATCTAAAGAAAAAGACTTTGAAAAATCAAGAGTGGACTTATATTTTGGGACGGAGAAGTACCATTTTTCTTTACATTTTATCATTCTATAAATATAAATCAAATGTTCTTGGATTAGCCTTCAGACGCCTGTTTCCTCAACGCAAATGTTCTTGTTGGGCTGGAAAAGAGAGGGTTTTTGGAGAAATAAGTCGTGAGTTTAATCCCAACTTCTCCTAATTCACAGAAAACAACTAAATACTACTTAGGGTTGTTCGTTGGGGAAGGGTCCGTTGATGCGTGGGGATTGCACCAGGCTTTACCTCTCGAGGGATCTCGAGAAGCTTACAACCCCCACCAGGCAGTGTACCAGATCGTTGTAGTATAGTATAGTGACAAGTACCAGGGGATTGATCGTTCAGCTAGGAATATTGTCGCTAGGATTAGAAAACCTAAATACTAGTTCTAGAGATGAAGGATGATTATTTTTGTATTTTTATATTTTTTAGAAAGCAAGTAAAAATCTCGGGTTTTGAAGGATATGGGCGGAATTAGTTGCTAGTCAACTAACCCAATACTAAGATGCAATCAAAATAAAATACTAGAAATGAAAATAAACTAAATTAAACTAAGGTTGTGAGCAATAAGTGGAGAAATGTGTTTACTTAGATTTCACTACTCCCTAGATATCTTTTACATGTTAATTACTTGTTATAGCTGCGTGGATGACGGATTGTATTCTTTAATACCATTCATGGGGTGGCGTACTTAACTCCCCAATCCTATGAGTGCCTACTTCACTCCTATGTCGAGCCGGCTAAGGAGCTCCTAACATGGGATCATTAGAATTTACTCATGCATTAAATACAACCAATAAAACCTAGTACACATCGGTTCATGTTTCCTAAGACGTTCAAGCATGTTACCAATTGGAGATCTGCCAGTTTTCTTAAGCCTAACATTGAAATCATTCATCCAGTACAACCATAAATAAGTAATCAACACATAATCAACATCTAGGTTTCATTAGATCTAAGCAAACACAAGATAAATCTAGCCTAGCATGGTGGAATCAAGACAAACACAAAATATAGACAACCAACACATAGACATATTAATTGAATTAGAAGAACACTTATCTCAATAGCACATGTAATCATTCAAGGGCTGAAAACCCTTGAAAAAGCTGTAAAATTCGTATATGGTTCGGCCTTAGGGTTTCTCCAAACTTGTTCCTCCCAATGAATGAAAATTAGAAAACTATATATAGAAAATAGAGGCTGACGGCGTCAAGAACAATCTTGTGACGCCGTCATCTCGCCGCCAAAAGAATCCTCGGACTGCCTTGATCTACATCTGACGCTGTCACGTTATACACTTTTCCAGGCCGTCACGTATTTAACTCTTGACGCTCTTCCTTGTGACGCCTTCATTTCTGTACTGGGCCGTCATGAAATTTACTCTTGACGCCGTCAACTTGTTACTCTTGACGCCGTCACACACTGTTCCCAGCTTGGAAAATTAAGTCTTTGGCGTTTTCTTCACTTTTATGCTCCAAAAACGTCCGAATTGCTTCCTTTACCAGATTTCACTCCCAAAGTACCTAAAATCACAAAAGGAACGATTTAGGGCAATATTTGATCAAATAAATTCAATTCCGGGCTTAAATGACCCCCTAAAAGTGGTTCATTTTTCGCCTCATCATATACCCTTACACTTGAGATTTGCTTGTCCTCAAGCAAATGCGCTTTTATTCTAATCAAAATACAAGTTAGGGGTCATTTAACACTAATATAAAAGTAATTACAACAAATAATCGTTCCACTAAAGACCAAAGACAAGCACGGAGGTCATACACTAGCACCTCACAAATAGTGTTTAGATACTCACATCTCTCGGGTGTAATAAAATATAAATTACAATCTGAAAACGGAAGATATCTCTCACTACCTGTCATAGCAAAATAGATTACCATAGGCTTGGGAAAGGATCAAACCTCCACCACATGGCGTAAGCACCTAGGATAAACTATCAAAGAGGTCTTTCAAAGGGTTGTAACATTAGGTGTAGGGATATGAAATACACGGTTTTGTTGGATATAGGCAGTCTTTACTGGTGGCGAGTTAACAATCTTGGTCAATTACATGTACAATATGGCGTTGCTAAGCCAAGACTAGACTCGACTTAAGCTAATAAATGAAAAATAACAAAAACATAAAATGAACATAGAATGAAACGGGATGGTAGTCCGTATGTTTTTTTTTTTTTTTTTTTTTTTTTTTTTTTTTTTTTTTTTTTGCATACACTCTTATCCTACCATCCAAAATAATACATCATAGGGAATGTAAATTCCCCTTACACTTGAATTTTTACATACTTTACAATAAACTAATCTAATGACTCGAATTAAGAAAATCAAAACACTTTGAGTACTTTTAAGATTAACGCACATATGGGGGTAATAATATGATGTTCTTCCCCATTACTCCATAAAACAAGTACTTTACCCATGAGTCCCAATCGTCCTAAAACAATATGTACAAGGATATGACTCGACTTAGCAACCATGTAATCAATTAGATAGTTAACTTAGGGTTTAACAAATAACAATAATGCACTAAAGATGAGTGCATACACGGAAGGCTAAGGCGATTTGGGTGTACATTTAAGTGGGGTGTAACAAATTCTTCCTTTAAGTAAAATGCTTAAAGTTAGACACGAAAAGATAGGCTCGGAGGGGTGTACTAGGGGTTTCGTGTACTAAAAATGAGTACAACGCTAAGGGTGTGGGAAAATTGGTTGACTTAACTAGCCAAATAATATGACTTTAATGGTCAAGTAATTATGATACGGGTTTAACACAAGGGTGATCCTAATGCCTATTATCATGTAGTAAATCCTACCACATGAATGTAGTCTCACTAGCGGTCTCGGGATGCATCACTAACGCAAGTTCTAGAATCTAAATGCTACCGGTACACTCATAAGCACTAATAGTAAATGCTTTTCCTATCAAATCTAAAGGCGAACCTCACATATTTGGGTGGAAAATTTTTCTGAAAGTACGGTTATGTGCTAGTCATAAAATCTCCAATCCATGAGACGCTTGCTATGGCTAAAGTTTCACTCCTAAATGTTGTAAAAAATTTTAAATTTGGTGCTAAAATTGCGCTAACAAGTATTTCTCATAGTTTTATTACACATTTATTATTAAACAAACAAACTCAAGCGAAAGTGTATTTGTAAGGTATCATCATTTTACCCTCCCCTTACACTTAAGATGAACATTGTCCTCAATGTTCAAGTAAAGAATGTAAAAGTGAAATAAGTAAAACAAATGAAATCAAATACTCCCCTGATTCGCTCGGTATGGATAATAAGGTGGCCAGGTTAGATCTTCCTCCAAGAAAATGAACAATCAAAGCTTCCCTTCCAGAATATAAATCATCTTCTTGTCATACATAACCTGTAAATCCTGAGAAAACAAACAAAGCAACCTCGCATAAAATTGGCGGCAATCTACATAAGTTACTAAATCCTAGAAAACAAAATAAGATATAATGCTTGTGGAATGAAGTTTGCAGATTTCCTGGAGATTATAAAACTTAATAATTCAACAAAAACTTTAAGACTCCGTTAGAAAAACAAAACTGGTAAAATTTCCAGATTTTTACACGTGACGCCGTCAAGAGCAAACTCATGATGCCGTCAGAAGTGACCTGAAGAAATTCTTATGTTAAGTTTCCGGAAAATTTCTGGAAAAACTTGGTCCTACTTCCTGGAAAATCCTGCAAAACTTCATTATGACTCGATACAAGCATTTGACTCTAACGAATACGAATATACATGTTCATTTAATATTGTGGAGAATCATGATCGGTTTGTTTCTTAAAAACATATTTGGGATTTCCCCTTACACTTATCTTTTGCAAAAATACCTTTAGGTGGAGTTAAGACTAGACCAAAACAACAAAGTAAAGTATTTCCACTTTTTAATTTAGAAACATGACCTACCAACAATAAAACAAAGCATGCATACGAAAGCAAATAACAAACAAACAAAATAAAATCACACAAAGCATGGGTTGCCTCCCAAGAAGCGCTTTTCTTTATTTACGAGTCTTGTAGCTAGACTCAAGGTCATGGGTTACTACGTGACCTCATCGTTGGTTCCACTCTCTAGGTCGTCTTCTAAGCCAGTTTTGTATTCCGGACCTAGTTGCAAGCATTCTTTGTAGAAACCAAGCATCCTATTCTTCACACACTCAACTCCTCTACGTCTATCCTCATCATTCCTATAATAAGCCGCTTGCTTGTGTTCCTTTTCTATATTAGAGAGAAGGCGGTATTGCTCAATTTTGTAGGGCATTTGGTTGGCAATCTCATCATTCTCTTCCTTGAATCTAACTATCCCTAAAGTCGGATCATAACTCATCCTAGTGGCCTCAACAAATGGTTTTCCGAATATTATTTGGCTTAGGCAATCATCAATCACCGGACGAGTGTCTTCCACTATCATAAAATCGATCTCATAAGTGAAATTACCTATAATCACATGCAATCCCTTCACTCTCCCTACAAAATTACTTATCAAATTCCTATTGGGCATCATCCTAAAATCAAGTTGTTTCTTCATCACCCAATTGTAATAAGTCCTAGTCATGATGTTAACAGGAGATCTAGGATCGATGTAAGTTTTCCATATATGCATGTGCCCGATATTGCATGGTATGTTAATGTTAGAGGGGTCTCCCATTTTGATAAGGGGTGTGCCAAGGATATATGGTCTCTCGGGACTATCGAATAAATCCTTATGGTATTCTCGTTCTTCCTTGGTGGGCAACTGATCAAAGTACTTCTCTATAGTTTCTACTCCCTCGAACCCCTTTTCCTTATTAACCTCAACTTCCCTACTTTCATCCCTAGTTTCGGTTTCTACTCCAACTTCATCCTTGTCACTTCCTTCTATCTCCTTATCTATTGGCTTAATGGTGACAACATTGACAAAGTGGACATGTTTAGATGATGAGGGGTCCTTAATTTGGATTCTGTTATTAGTGTCCCTAGTGTCCTTCCTAGGTGTAGTTAACGCTTGGTTGTTGAGGGCTTTCAACAAGTTGTCTATCTTGTTGGTCATCTCCGTTTGTTGTTGGTTGAATTCGGTTTCAAACCTAGTTATGCGAGCTTCTTGAGATGTGATGAGGCGAAAAATGATCCATTTTTAGGGGGTCATTTAAGCCCAAATTCGAATTTATTTGATCAAATATTGCCCTAAATCGTTCCTTTTGTGATTTTAGGTACTTTGGGAGTGAAATCTGGAAAAGGAAGCAATTCGGACGTTTTTGGAGCATAAAAGTGAAGAAAACGCCAAAGTCTTAATTTTCCTTGCTGGGAACAGTAGGTGACGGCGTCAAGAGTAATTTCCTGACGGCGTCAAGAGCAAAATTCCATGACGGTCCAGAAGAGATTTGACGGCGTCATGAAGGTAGGGCGTCAAGAGTAAAAGTCATGACGGCCTGGAAATGATTAAATCTTGACGGCGTCAAATGTAGATCAAGGCAGTCCGAGAATAGTTTTGGCGGTGAGATGACGGCGTCACAAGATTTGTCTTGACGCCGTCAGACCCCTTTTCCTATATATAGTTTTCTAATTTTTACACATAAAGAAGAGAAGTTTTTGGGGAGAAACCCTAAGTACGATTTTGATGTAACTTTACAGGTTTTTCAAGGGTTCCAACCCCTTGATACCTTGCATGTGTAATCAAGATAAGTGTTCCTTTAATTCAATCAATATGTCTATGTGTTGGTTGTCTATATCTTGTTCTTGTCTTAATTCCATCATGCTAGGCTAGATCTATCTTGTGTTTGCTTATATCTAATGAAACCTAGATGTTGATTATGTGTTGATTACTTGTTTATTCTTGTCTTGGATGAATGATTTATATGTTAGGCTTAAGAAAACTGGCAGATCTCCAATTGGTAACATGCTTGAACGTCTTAAGAAACATGAACCGACGCGCACTAGGTCTTTATTGGTTGTATTTAATGCATGAGCCACTGTTTACAATCCCTATAGTTGTGCTGGGCATGGTGTAGGAGGAGATAAGAGCTCATAGAATTGGGGAGTTAAGTGTGTCACCCCATGAATGGTATTAAGGAATACGATCCGTCATCCATGCATTTATAACAAGTAATTAACGTGTAAAAGATGTCTAGGGAGTAGTGAAATCTAAGTAAACACATTTTCTCCACTTACTGCTCACAACTTTAGTATAATTTAGTTTATTTTCATTTTTAGTATTTTATTTTGATTACATCTTAATATTGGGTTAGTTGATTAGCAACTAATTCCGCCCAAATCCTTCAAACCCGAGATTTTTAATTGCTTTCTAAAAAATATAAAAACACAAAAATAATCATCCCTCACCTTTAGAACTAGTATTTAGGCTTTCTAATCCTAGAGACACTATTCCTTAGCTGAACGATCAATCCCCCGGTAATTGTCACTATACTATACTACAACGATCAGGTACACTGCCTGGTGGGGGTTGTAAGCTTCTCGAGATCCCTCGGGAGGTAAAGCCTGTTGCGATTCCCACGCATCAAGTTTTTGGCGCCGTTGCCGGGGAATAGTTATTGTCTAGGTTAGAATTTCTTTTTATTAGGTCTACTTGCTAGATTCCTTTCTAGCAAGATTTTATTTTTATTTTTAGGTTTTCTTTAGTCTATCTTATTTCTTTGTGCCTGTGTTTGTAACCACCCGACATCATGGACAACGGGAACATCTTTGAACCCGTTATCCCACCACAACAAAACCCACCATTAGAACCCCTTAGGCCCCGAACCTTAGGAGAGTATTCCCGACCTAGCCATCAAGGCTACCGAAACACCATTGAGCTCACCGGAGCCAATGTAACCCCCTTGCGATCCGACACCATCCGGTTGGTGCAAAGCGGATGTGCATTCCATGGACTTCGTTCCGAAGATCCAAACCAACATCTTAAGGACTTCCTCAAAATCGTAGATTCCATAGACCTAGGTGTTGAAACTAGAGAGACCACCCGTTTACGCCTATTCCAATTCTCTCTACGGGATCAAGCTAGTCAATGGCTTGAGCGTTTACCCGCGGGATCCATCACCACATGGGATGATCTCACCACTCATTTCCTTGCTCAATTTTTCCCACCGGGGAGAACTACTAAGCTTAGAAATGACATCTTGATGTTCCAACAACGTCAAAATGAATCTCTTTATGAAGCATGGACTCGTTTCAAGGACTTACTCCAAAAAGTCCCTCATCATGGCATATATCTTTGGCTCCAAGTCCAAATTTTTTATGACTATATCGACATCTCCACGAGGCGAGCCATTGACCAATCGGCCGGTGGTAAGCTGCGTGATCTTAGTGCGGAACAATCATGGGAACTCATAGAAGATCTTGCTATCTATGACAACGAAAGTTGGAATGATCCCCGTGACTTGAACAAAACGGTCAAGGCAATATCTTTGCCTTCGAACAATTCTAGCACTCCCGACCGTAGGATCATGGAACTTGAGGACCAAGTCAAGTTTCTCATGAAATCTTACGAAGCTCCTAAGCCTTCAAGCCAAGTGAACAAAATCACTTCTTCATGCGAATTATGTAGTGGTCCCCACGACACTCGTGATTGTGTGGAACTCCCCGGAACAGCTTTTGCGGACTACGCATCCACGCGTACCGACGAAGCGGGAGATAAGTGGTACACTTTCAAGCCCGAGCCAAATACTTACGGTGATTCATACAACCCCTCATGGAAAAATCACCCAAACCTTAGGTGGAAACAAAATCAACCCAATTCTTCCAACCCGCCTAATCGTTACCAACCAACCGGTCCACCCTCCAACCGTACTTTCAACAATAATCCTTCTAACAACTTTGGTGGTACCAACAATCTTGAAGGGTTGATGTCTAAGTTCATGGCATCTCAAGAAGCTCGCATATCTAAGTTTGAAGCCGATTTCAAACCAAAGCAAAGCGAGATGACCACTCGAATTGACGCATTGTTGAAAGTTCTCAATGACCGAGAAATGGGAGCACTCCCAAGCGACACAATCAAGAATCCGAAACTAAACGTTAATTCCATATCTTCAGTTTCGTCACCCACTTCGTGTCCACAATACTACTCGGTTAAATCCACGAGTACGTGTTTCAAACAAAATCAAGTTCCCCAAAAGGACCAATCAAATAAAACACCCAATATAGAGACGGTCAAAAGCATAGTTGAAACACCTCTTACGCAAGACCTTGACGATGAATTCAAAGACCTTCACCTTGAACACCCCGTCATTGATGTCTTAGCGCGTGCTCCTTACTATAGTGCCCTCCTAGAAAAATATGAGAAGTGTAAGCTAGGTAAAAATGGGACCGCCTTCGTTCAAAACAAGTTGCCTAAAAAGCTTGATGATCCGGGTATATTTGTTTTGCCTTGTAAGATAGGAAGATCCGAAGCTTTCGACACACTAGCCGATTTAGGGTCAAGCCTCAACTTGATTCCCTTATCCTTATTCACCGCTCTTAAGCTAGGAAAGTTAGAGGAAACGGAGGTATTGATAGGGCTAGCGGATGGGAGTATTGCCCAGCCGGTTGGAATGATTAAGGATGTAGTTGTTCACGTAGGAAAGTTAACTATATTAGCGGATTTTCACGTCCTAGACATGGTTAGTGACACTACATGCCCATTATTGGTAGGAAAAGGATTTTTAGCAACCGCTAGCGCCATGATAGATTGTAAGGAGTCTAAGATAGCGGTAGGTGAAGGCGATACTTGGTCGGTGTACGATGTTAAGAAGCATAGTTATGATTGTAGTGATGAACCGATACCGCATTGGGTAGAGATGAATAGGAGACCATCTAGATATGGACCTTGGATAGAAAGGAACTTTATAGGACCTCAATGCCCATTCTATCTAGAAAAAGATTTCATCGAAAAGACACATTTGGTAGAACAACTCATAGCTAGAGATGAAGAGCTAGACCCCTTTGAGGACCCCTTAGTCTTTAGGAAGATGATTGAGTTCTTAAGCGTAATGCCCATCAACATAGAAAGGAATAAATGGAAAAGAGAGGGAGACAAGTGTAAATGGAGGTGGGACAAGCCACCTAAAGAAGGTGACGGATCATGGCATATGAGAATGACTTTGTATGATCCGGATGGATAAAAGTTTGAAAGGTCATACCATACTAAGGAAACCGATAGGAAGTTGAAACCTAAGTTTGATCCCAAAGATGTCCTCAATGAGGAACTCACCCGCATCACGTAGTAACCCATGACCTTGAGTCTAGCTACAAGACTCGTTGATTCGCCTCAAACAGTCAACTAAGTTTACCAGGTAATGGTCCACCAATTCAAACGTCTAAAACAAATGCTTCCGTGGAATACAGTGTTTCCCCGGGTCGTAATGTCCCAACGAGGTGTGCGATGGTTTATTAAAAACGAATATGTGATTGAGTGAATGTGAACAGGTAAGGGTATAAAGTGTGTGTGTGATTACACTAGGGTTTTATAACTTAAAATAACTTAGATAAACTATTTTAACGATTATGTGAAACCTAGATATCTAAAAACGTTTAAAACCTAGAAACGCGTACGTTTAATTTAATTCTACGTAAACGTACGAAACAAAAATGATTTTAACTAAAGTAGTAATTTGCAAACCTTAGGGGCTTAAATGAAAATTAAATAAACTTAAAATATTTATTTTATAATTATTAATTATTTAATTAATTATTATTATTTAATAACTTTTATTAATTATCTAATAATTAACTAATAAATAAGAAAATGTTAAATAAGTCTTAGAAATGTAAAATTAAAATTTGTAAAAGTCTAAAATATTATAAAACTTATTTTAAAAATAAAATTATATTATTAAGACTATTTATCTAATTATTAATAATTAATAACTATTTAATTATTATTTAACTAATTATAATGATTTAAATTATTATAAATACTAAAAAGACTTAGATAATTATGAAAAATTTTATATATCTAATTAACCATCACAGGAATCCTAAAAAATTATAAAAACTTTATTTTATGTATTTTTAAATTAGTTTACTAATTATTATTCTAATTATTAAATAATTGCCAATTAAACTATTTAAATTATAAAAACTATTAAATGAACAGTATAAATCACAAGAAAATTTCTAAAATTATTTTATGACTTATAGAAGCAAGGAAAAATATAAAATATAGGTGTTATTTTATAAAAATTAATTATGCTATTTATAACTTAATTATTGATTAATTATTAATAAAACTATTTTAAATTATAATTAATACTAAAAGACAAAATAAAAATCTGAGAAATTTATTAAAAATACTTTAACCTAAAAGGAAATTATTAAAAATATAAAAACACAACTTACTTAATAAAAATCTAAAAATTAAAATTAAAATTAAATTATATTAAATAGAAACTATCACTTACTATTATATTGTTTTTTCTTGAATTTTCTTTTACAAAACTAATTTATATATAAAAACAACTAACTTTAATAAAAACAATATTTTTATAACTTAATAATAAGCTAGTTATAAGCTACTAAGCTTATCAGTTGACTTATGTTGACTGAATAAGCAAATAAGTTCAAATGAGCTTATGTGGGACACACCTTGGTAAAACTTGATTCCTCTAAGCTACTTGAACAATATTAAGTAATTTTCAACCAAATAAGTAGCTTGAATAAGCACAAAACCACAATAAGCAATTAGGTAAAAACCTGAAATCCAAACAGTCCAAATAGGCACCTTTGGACCTCTGTGGGGTCCAAAGAAGTGAAAGAGAGTCCAATTTGGGACCTGACCTGCCAAGGGTAGCTGGCAAGGTACAAAATAAGCCAATAAGCTCTGCTTATTGCTTATTAATAAGCTCTGAGGGAGCCTTGGTAATTGAGCACAAAACCTGAGTTCAAACAGAAAACTTGGTAAACCAGGCTAATAACAGGCTTTGGTTAGGTGGTCAACTGTGGTCAAAAGTCCAAGATAAGGTCTAATTTACAAAGTTGGCTTATTGGTGTTTCCAATAAGCCAAGAATTGCAAGATGGGACCTACTATGTATCAAGATATAGACCTGTGAACTTGGGTCTTAACACTGATTGACTCAGTGTAAGGTCTGAGGTCAGGGTGAGACTTGAGACCAAATAAGCCAAAATAGAAAAGCCAATCCACAAAATAAGCCAAGGACTGCTCAATACTACTAATAAGCTATTTAAAAGCCAAATGGTTGGTTGTGGGGTCCACTGGTTAAGCCACAAAGGACCAATGAAAGTGGCTTGAATCCCTGGTGCAGGGGAGATACCCTTCCCTGCAACCTACTTTGGAGGTCTGTGGGACCCACACTAAAAATCTAAAAATTATAAAAACTATGGGAAACTGAAATTGAGGTGGTAGACTATGATCCTAAGAATTTTCAGATCCTAAAAACTAATACACAATTCTACAAAAATCCCTCAAGATTTGAGAAAATCTGAGAATGGAATTTTGACTTTTGATAAAACTTAACTAGTTTGACTATTATGGATTTCTAATGCTTCCTATAAGCTGAATAAGTTATAATAAGCTATATGGAACCTATTTTGAGCTTAAGCTACAACTAATAAAGTAAAATGAGGATTTGTGAATAACAAATCCCTCACAGTTAACTGTGAGGGTTGATTAACTATCTTTTTGACTTTTTACTGAAAATGCATAAGATTTTATGACTAAGATATACTCTAGTAACCTAATGTGAGTTATTGAAACCACTAACAACAACTAAAATAACTAGGATCATAGGCAAACTTGCTGAACCAAACACACCTTAATGTGACAGATTTGAAGATTTTCCAAAGTAAATAGCTAAACTGACACACAATCTTAACTAATAATCTTATATTAAGCTAAATTAAACATAAACAAACAGGAATGAACAATCCTAACAACAATTATCACAAAATCCAAGATTATATAATAAATCAATCCACAAACTTACTTGGCATCCAAGCTTAGTACACAACTGAGGACTAGTATCCAAATCACAACCTAGTGTTCCCCATAGGACTCTAAACCATGATCCATAACCATTGTTGCTACCTTGCTTCCACAGCTTCTTCTTCCTTTCTTTTTTATATTTTTCAACTATTTTATTTGATTTTTTTAGTATTTTCTTCTTTTATAAGCTAAACAGATAATTAGGAATTTTGATAGCTTAACAAGCTTTGTCAGGCTTGTTTGAGCTATTTCAATCCACAATAACAACCAACAACAATATTAAGCTAATAGTGAGATTTTGAGTAAAACTTGTACAATGATAAAATCAACTGAGAAACTTAAATTGATTACTTGAAAAGGTTTAACATACACTGAATTAACTTAATTAGATACTAGAAAGATTAAAATTACAATAGAAATGGAAATTTAACTACTGCGACACTACACTAAGCTAAGCTAATCTAATAATCTCTCCTCCCTGCTTCTTTTCATCTTTATATTGATTTCCAGGGTTATTGGTACCCACTTTGACATTTCCCACCATATCTGAGCCTTTGATATTGTCTGTTTGATCATAGCCGTTTAAAACGTTTTTTCGCGCCAAAAAGTCATGGGTGTCAGTGTTATGCGTGGAGAGGGATTTAGGGCTTTTAATGGGTTTTGGGAAGTAGCAGAGGTGGAGGGGACATTGTGTGAAAGGGTAGAAGCAATACTGTGGGTGAGAAGGGTGGTTTTGAAGTTGCAGTGTGTGGGAGAGGGAAGGGTGAACAGTAAGGGTGGTTTGGCGGGGTGTTGACCATTTGACCCTGGGAATTATTAAGGGTGGGGTTTGGATTGGGCTGGATTCACATGGGCTTGGATAAAAGGGTAGGGAGTGGGCTGTTGGTGTTGGGTTATATTTGGTTTTGGGGTATTTAATAATTAGGGTCCGGTTGGTTTTAGGAATTACACAAGGACCAAAGTTGTAATTTATTCAAAGTTGAGGGTCTGAATTGGAATTTTCCCAAAGTTCATATAAGGACCTAATTTGCCATAAATGAATAGTACAAGGGTATGTTTGATAATTTTCACTTTTAAAATACCCGGGGACTATTTTTGCCAAACTGTGAAACTTGAGGGACCAATTATGTAAATTCACCAAACTTCACACCAAGGACCATTCCTGCAAAATATTATTAGTACAAGGACCAAAATTGATTTTTCTCAAAGTTTTTACATCCCAGGGACCATTTATGTCAATTTCCAAAGTATAGGGACTAAACTTGTAATTTTGTGAAACTTTGCACCAAAGGACTAAATATGTAACTTTATGATTAAAAAGGACCTTTGGTGACTTTTTCATGTTTTTAGAATAACCAGGGACTAGTTTTGCCAATTTATGAAACTTGAGGGACTGAAACTGCCAATTATGCAAAATTTGTACGTTTTTCATATGTTTTTGATTATTTTGCATTTGAAACATATAAAACACACTTCTAAGATATTTTCAGTATTTTGATGCATATTTAAGTGTTTTTGGATGTTTTGGCAGTTCAGATTGGTATAAAATTATGAGTATTTAGACACTCATCAATCCCCCACACTAAACTATTGCTAGTCCATAGCAATCTTTTAAGAAAAAATTTATGGATTTGAAAAACTCTTTACCAAAAGCCATCACTTCTGGAGTAGCCAGGTGTAAGAACTGTGGCACACCTGATAACCGTGTGATTTTGAGCAAATCACCAGCTGTCAACGGATTTGATTTGTCTTTACCAAAAGCCGTTTGCTTCTGGACTAGCCAACTCTTGATGGAATAGTCAACATCTTGGTGAGCTGATTACCAATTATGGCTTTTCCACTGCCTTTACCACAAGCCATAATCGTGCGGGCTAGCCAACTCATTATCTTTTGAGGATGATGGGGAGTTGAGGAACCATACAATTATTGGCAAATTGCAAGCCATCAACGGGTTTGAGTTATCTATACCAAGAACCGTTTGCTCCTGGATTAGCCAATCCTTATGTGGGTTAGACATGGTGGACTGATAACCATTTATTGCGTTTCTAAGTGAGAAAAAATTTTAAAATTTTGGCTAAAATGGGGGTTCTTGATGGAACATGTGTTTAAATTCGTTAGAATAACGAATCTCCCCCCACACTTAGAACTGAATATTGTCCTCAATATTCAAAGCATCGGGTGTTAAACCAACACTTAGAACGTAAGAAGAAAATACTCTATAGCCTTTATTTAAGTTTATGTTAATATTTCCCCCACACTTAGGGTGAAAACCCTAAGTAAATGCTACTGTTTTTGATTACCGAGCCGCTAGCTTGACTCGACCCCGAATTCATTTGTCCATGGGGAAGCATGATGTGGAAAAAACAATCTACATCAGACTTTCATTCAAGATATTTGGATAAACATTTGAAGCACGTGAAAGTTCCACACCGATGAGATATACAGAGAGACCCTAGCTCATAATTTATAAATGAGAATGCCGGGGTCAAAGATAATGTCTTCACTCCCGAAAGAGTGAAGAACAGGATAGGGAACATGATATATGAAGAAAAGAAAGAAGGTCATGATGAAAATCATAACTAACTCCTCATCTTCAATAGGAGAATTCATTGTTTCATGAATCTCCTCTTTTAAGCTCGTTTGATCAAGACATATAATGGGTATGTCTAGATCAAAATAGAAAGTATCATACTCCGGTGGAGATATGATATGAGTGAGTTCAAAGGAGAACTCCTCGTAAAGAGAATCATTCACAAGATGTAAATCCGTGAACTCATGTTCCGTTGTGGACTCATCACAATCCTTAATCTGAGTACCAAATAACGGGTTATCAGAAATCAAAGTGAATTCAGATTCGAATTCAAATAGAGGATTGGTGATAGTAGTTTTGAATGCTTCAGGAACAATGTGATTAACATTCTCTACTGGACTGTTGGGATAAGCACTGAGTGAAGGATCATTATGTAAGAGACTTTCTATCTCTTCCAGATCGGCTTCGAAGTCAAAGAGATCATCATTACTTCCAGATAGAAGTGGAATGATGTGAGTGAGTTCCTCTGTGAAATCCTCAAGAAGAGGATCAACATCAGAATGAGGCAGTGATGCCTCAACATACTCAATGTCTCCATAAGATATACAATCATCACTGGAATTAGAGACATTCTCAATTTGATCATTTGGATTATCATGGGGAGTAGGGATATCACACACATGATCAAGAATTCCCTGTGACTCACTTGGGATTGGGACAAGGTTCTCAACACTAGACTTTATGAATTCGTCAGATTCCTTTGCAGGAATTGTGTCAAGATGCTCGTCCCCCATGCTCAGAGAGTGAGTGGGAACCTCGGGTGTGATAACATCATACTTAGGGAGTTGAGAAGGACTAGCATACATGGATTTTATAATTTCCATTTGTTCTACTGCTAGTAATTCTCCCATACTCTTTTCTCCCTGTATTTCCATGGAAGGAGTCTCAACTGATGAACTTGATGAGGTATCATCACTTTCATCATCTTCATCAAGAAAAGCAGCATTTTGAAATTTGGCACGTGTTATAGATGCTTGTTTTAAGACTAGTAATTCTTCCATGCTTCTTTCGTCTCTAGCAGCATGTTCTTCAGCAAGTAATTCCGCGATAGATTTATCACGAGAATATTGAGTGAGTGGAGACTGTGGGGGTGTGAATGTGTCAAAACCGGATGTATCAGAACTAGAACAATGTTCAGGTTTATAATACGGTTGACATTGGAAATCATCATGAGGACCCCCACAATATACACAAGAGAAACTTGGTGCATTGTGAAACGAAATATTAGCCAACTCCTCCTTAAGGTCTTTAAGTTTCTCAAGAACCTCAAGACAAAGGTCTTGCTGGTTTTGAGGAGTTGCTTGGTTCATTTGGTACTGTGGAGGTGGGTCTTGAAACGAATAGTCGTAATTGTTACAAGGAATTGGATTCCTTGTTTGACAATCAGAGCTAAAGTGAGGACCTCCACAGTACTCCCAACAGTTGAACTGATGTGATTGTGAGTCGTATGTGTTTGAGTCATAATTGTTATCAGGAACCTGCTCATAGACAAGCGTCTTTCCTGATTGACAATCAGAACTGTAGTGTGAACCACCACAGTACTCACAACAGTTAAACTGTTGAGTCTCATGGTATGGAAGCTGATGGAATGAATCAGTCATGTCAGGGTAGGAATAGGGATTCTGGTTATAGACAGACCCGTTTCCTGACTCTACCATGCCACAACTGGGGCAATTACCACCATTATAAGGACTACCATACCATTGACAGACAAGAGGGTGAGAATAAGACATAGAAAGAATCAAAGGGTTTAGGGGATGAGAAATGAAGAATCAAATAGGTAGGAGTGTAAAGGTGAATATTTTTGGTATTTCTGAAAATTTTTGTAGTACTAATAAGAAGGAAAATATTTTTGTTTTTGTTTTTTTTTTTTATGTTCGTTGAAAACTGCTTTTAAAAAGTTTTCGGGAACTGTTTTGGTTTTATATGATAATAGTATGAACAAGGATGGATAAATATACAATGAGCGTGTATTCAGGTTCACTAATACGCAAAATCGTTTAAAATATGCGCACAACCTCCCCGGCAGCGGCGCCAAATTTTGATTCGCCTCAAACAGTCAACTAAGTTTACCAGGTAATGGTCCACCAAGTCAAACGTCTAAAACAAATGCTTCCGTGGAATACAGTGTTTCCCCGGGTCGTAATGTCCCAACGAGGTGTGCGATGGTTTATTAAAAACGAATATGTGATTGAGTGAATGTGAACAGGTAAGGGTATAAAGTGTGTGTGTGATTACACTAGGGTTTTATAACTTAAAATAACTTAGATAAACTATTTTAACGATTATGTGAAACCTAGATATCTAAAAACGTTTAAAACCTAGAAACGCGTACGTTTAATTTAATTCTACGTAAACGTACGAAACAAAAATGATTTTAACTAAAGTAGTAATTTGCAAACCTTAGGGGCTTAAATGAAAATTAAATAAACTTATAATATTTATTTTATAATTATTAATTATTTAATTAATTATTAATATTTAATAACTTTTATTAATTATCTAATAATTAACTAATAAATAAGAAAATGTAAAATAAGTCTTAGAAATGTAAAATTAAAATTTGTAAAAGTCTAAAATATTATAAAACTTATTTTAAAAATAAAATTATATTATTAAGACTATTTATCTAATTATTATTAATTAATAACTATTTAATTATTATTTAACTAATTATAATGATTTAAATTATTATAAATACTAAAAAGACTTAGATAATTATGAAAAATTTTATATATCTAATTAACCATCACAGGAATCCTAAAAAATTATAAAAACTTTATTTTATATATTTTTAAATTAGTTTACTAATTATTATTCTAATTATTAAATAATTGCCAATTAAACTATTTAAATTATAAAAACTATTAAATGAACAGTATAAATCACAAGAAAATTTCTAAAATTATTTTATGACTTATAGAAGCTAGGAGAAATATAAAATATAGGTGTTATTTTATAAAAATTAATTATGCTACTTATAACTTAATTATTGATTAATTATTAATAAAACTATTTTAAATTATAATTAATACTAAAAGACAAAATAAAAATCTGAGAAATTTATTAAAAATACTTTAACCTAAAAGGAAATTATTAAAAATATAAAAACACAACTTACTTAATAAAAATCTAAAAATTAAAATTAAAATTAAATTATATTAAATAGAAACTATCACTTACTATTATATTGTTTTTTCTTGAATTTTCTTTTACAAAACTAATTTATATATAAAAACAACTAACTTTAATAAAAACAATATTTTTATAACTTAATAATAAGCTAGTTATAAGCTACTAAGCTTATCAGTTGACTTATGTTGACTGAATAAGCAAATAAGTTCAAATGAGCTTATGTGGGACACACCTTGGTAAAACTTGATTCCTCTAAGCTACTTGAACAATATTAAGTAATTTTCAACCAAATAAGTAGCTTGAATAAGCACAAAACCACAATAAGCAATTAGGTAAAAACCTGAAATCCAAACAGTCCAAATAGGCACCTTTGGACCTCTGTGGGGTCCAAAGAAGTGAAAGAGAGTCCAATTTGGGACCTGACCTGCCAAGGGTAGCTGGCAAGGTACAAAATAAGCCAATAAGCTCTGCTTATTGCTTATTAATAAGCTCTGAGGGAGCCTTGGTAATTGAGCACAAAACCTGAGTTCAAACAGAAAACTTGGTAAACCAGGCTAATAACAGGCTTTGGTTAGGTGGTCAACTGTGGTCAAAAGTCCAAGATAAGGTCTAATTTACAAAGTTGGCTTATTGGTGTTTCCAATAAGCCAAGAATTGCAAGATGGGACCTACTATGTATCAAGATATAGACCTGTGAACTTGGGTCTTAACACTGATTGACTCAGTGTAAGGTCTGAGGTCAGGGTGAGACTTGAGACCAAATAAGCCAAAATAGAAAAGCCAATCCACAAAATAAGCCAAGGACTGCTCAATACTACTAATAAGCTATTTAAAAGCCAAATGGTTGGTTGTGGGGTCCACTGGTTAAGCCACAAAGGACCAATGAAAGTGGCTTGAATCCCTGGTGCAGGGGAGATACCCTTCCCTGCAACCTACTTTGGAGGTCTGTGGGACCCACACTAAAAATCTAAAAATTATAAAAACTATGGGAAACTGAAATTGAGGTGGTAGACTATGATCCTAAGAATTTTCAGATCCTAAAAACTAATACACAATTCTACAAAAATCCCTCAAGATTTGAGAAAATCTGAGAATGGAATTTTGACTTTTGATAAAACTTAACTAGTTTGACTATTATGGATTTCTAATGCTTCCTATAAGCTGAATAAGTTATAATAAGCTATATGGAACCTATTTTGAGCTTAAGCTACAACTAATAAAGTAAAATGAGGATTTGTGAATAACAAATCCCTCACAGTTAACTGTGAGGGTTGATTAACTATCTTTTTGACTTTTTACTGAAAATGCATAAGATTTTATGACTAAGATATACTCTAGTAACCTAATGTGAGTTATTGAAACCACTAACAACAACTAAAATAACTAGGATCATAGGCAAACTTGCTGAACCAAACACACCTTAATGTGACAGATTTGAAGATTTTCCAAAGTAAATAGCTAAACTGACACACAATCTTAACTAATAATCTTATATTAAGCTAAATTAAACATAAACAAACAGGAATGAACAATCCTAACAACAATTATCACAAAATCCAAGATTATATAATAAATCAATCCACAAACTTACTTGGCATCTAAGCTTAGTACACAACTGAGGACTAGTATCCAAATCACAACCTAGTGTTCCCCATAGGACTCTAAACCATGATCCATAACCATTGTTGCTACCTTGCTTCCACAGCTTCTTCTTCCTTTCTTTTTTATATTTTTCAACTATTTTATTTGATTTTTTTAGTATTTTCTTCTTTTATAAGCTAAACAGATAATTAGGAATTTTGATAGCTTAACAAGCTTTGTCAGGCTTGTTTGAGCTATTTCAATCCACAATAACAACCAACAACAATATTAAGCTAATAGTGAGATTTTGAGTAAAACTTGTACAATGATAAAATCAACTGAGAAACTTAAATTGATTACTTGAAAAGGTTTAACATACACTGAATTAACTTAATTAGATACTAGAAAGATTAAAATTACAATAGAAATGGAAATTTAACTACTACGACACTACACTAAGCTAAGCTAATCTAATAATCTCTCCTCCCTGCTTCTTTTCATCTTTATATTGATTTCCAGGGTTATTGGGACCCACTTTGACATTTCCCACCATATCTGAGCCTTTGATATTGTCTGTTTGATCATAGCCGTTTAAAACGTTTTTTCGCGCCAAAAAGTCATGGGTGTCAGTGTTATGCGTGGAGAGGGATTTAGGGCATTTAATGGGTTTTGGGAAGTAGCAGAGGTGGAGGGGACATGGTGTGAAAGGGTAGAAGCAATACTGTGGGTGAGAAGGGTGGTTTTGAAGTTGCAGTGTGTGGGAGAGGGAAGGGTGAACAGTAAGGGTGGTTTGGCGGGGTGTTGACCATTTGACCCTGGGAATTATTAAGGGTGGGGTTTGGATTGGGCTGGATTCACATGGGCTTGGACAAAAGGGTAGGGAGTGGGCTGTTGGTGTTGGGTTATATTTGGTTTTGGGGTATTTAATAATTAGGGTCCGGTTGGTTTTAGGAATTACACAAGGACCAAAGTTGTAATTTATTCAAAGTTGAGGGTCTGAATTGGTATTTTCCCAAAGTTCATATAAGGACCTAATTTGCCATAAATGAATAGTACAAGGGTATGTTTGATAATTTTCACTTTTAAAATACCCGGGGACTATTTTTGCCAAACTATGAAACTTGAGGGACCAATTATGTAAATTCACCAAACTTCACACCAAGGACCATTCCTGCAAAATATTATTAGTACAAGGACCAAAATTGATTTTTCTCAAAGTTTTTACATTCCAGGGACCATTTATGTCAATTTCCAAAGTATAGGGACTAAACTTGTAATTTTGTGAAACTTTGTACCAAAGGACTAAATATGTAACTTTATGATTAAAAAGGACCTTTGGTGACTTTTTCATGTTTTTAGAATAACCAGGGACTAGTTTTGCCAATTTATGAAACTTGAGGGACTGAAACTGCCAATTATGCGAAATTTGTACGTTTTTCATATGTTTTTGATTATTTTGCATTTGAAACATATAAAACACACTTCTAAGATATTTTCAGTATTTTGATGCATATTTGAGTGTTTTTGGATGTTTTGGCAGTTCAGATTGATATAAAATGATGAGTATTTAGACACTCATCACTCGTAAATAAAGAAAAGCGCTTCTTGGGAGGCAACCCATGTTTTGTTTGATTGTTATTTGTTTCCGTATGCATGCTTAATTTTTATTGTTGGTAGATCATGTTTCTAAATTAAAATGTGGAAATACTTTACTTTGTTGTTTTGGCCTAGTCTTAACTCCACCTAAAAGTTTTTTTTGCAAAAGATAAGTGTAAGGGGAAACCCCAAATATGTTTTTAAGAAACAAACCGATCATGATTCTCCACAATATTAAATGAACATGTATATTCGTATTTGTCAGAGTCAAATGCTTGTATTGAGTCATAATGAAGTTTTGCAGGATTTTCCAGGAAGTAGGACCAAGTTTTTCCAGAAATTTTCCGGAAACTTAACATAAGAATTTCTGCAGGTCAATTCTGACGGCGTCAGGAGTTTACTCTTGACGGCGTCAGGTGTAAAAATCTGGAAATTATACCGGTTTTGCTTTTCTAACGGAGTCTTATGGTTTTTGTGAATTATTAAGTTTTATAATCTCCAGGAGATCTGCAAACTTCATTCCACAAGCATTATATCTTATCTTTTTTTCTAGGATTTAGTAACTTATATAGGATGCCACCGATTTTACGCGAGGTTGTCTTGTCTATTTTCTCAAGTTTTACAGGTTACGTATAACAAGAAGATGATTTAAATTCTGGAAGGGAAGCTTTGATTGTTCATTTTCTTGGAGGAAGATTTAACCTGGCCACCCTATTATCCATACCGAACGAATCAAGGGAGTATTTGATTTCATTCTTTTTACTTATTTCACTTTTACATTCTTTACTTGAACATTGGGGACAATGTTCATCTTAAGTGTAAGGGGAGGGTAAAAAGATGATACCTTACATATGCACTTTCGCTTGAGTTTGTTTTGTTTGATGGTAGATGTGTAATAAAACTATGAGAAATACTTGTTAGTGCGATTTTAGCGCCAAATTTAAAATTTTTTACAACATTTAGGAGTGAAACTTTAGCCATAGCAAGTGTCTCATGGATAGGAGATTGTATGACTAGCACATAACCGTATATTCAGAAAAATTTTCCACCCAAATATGTGAGGTTCGCCTTTAGATTTGATAGGAAAAGCATTCATTATTAGTGCTTATGAGTGTACCGGTAGCATATAGATTCTAGAACTTGCGTTAGTGATGCATCCCGAGACCGCTAGTGAGACTACATTCGTGTGGTAGGATTTACTACATGATAAGAGGCATTAGGATTACCCTTGTGTTAAACCCGTATCATAATTACTTGACCATTTAAGTCATATTACTTGGCTAGTTAAGTCAACTAATTTTTCCCACACCCTTAGCGTTGTACTCATTTTTAGTACACGATACCCCTAGTACACCCCTCCGAGCCTATCTTTTCGTTTCTAACTTTAAGCATCTTACTTAAAGGAAGAATTTGTTACACCCCACTTAAATGTACAACCAAATCGCCTTAGCCTTCCGTGTATGCGCTCATTTTTAGTGCATTATTGTTATTTGTCAAACCCTAAGTTAACTATCTAATTGATTACATGGTTGCTAAGTCGAGTCATATCCTTGTACATATTGTTTTGGGACGATTGGAACTCATGGGTAAAGTACTTATTTTATGGAGTAATGGGGAAGAACATCATATATTACCCCCATATGTACGTTAATCTTAAAAGTGCTCCAAGTGTTTTGATTTTCTTAATTCGAGTCATTAGTTTAGTTTATTGTAAAGTATGTAAAGATTCAAGTGTAAGGGGAATTACCATTCCCTATGATGTATTATTTTGGATGGTAGGGTAAGAGTGTATGCAAAAAAAAAAAAAAAAAAAAAAAAAAAAAAAAAAAAAAAATCGGAAAAATCAAGAAAAAAAAATAGAAAAAGGAAAAAGAGAAAAACATACGGACTACCATCCCGTTTTATTCTATGTTCATTTTATGTTTTTGTTATTTTTCATTTATTAGCTTAAGTCGAGTCTAGTCTTGGCTTAGCAACGCCACATTGTACATGTAATTAACCAAGAGTGTTAACTCGCCACCAGTAAAAACTTCCTTTATCCAACAAAACCGTGTATTTCATATCCCTACACCTAACGTTACAACCCTTTAAAAGACCTCTTTGATAGTTTATCCTAGGTGCTTACGCCATGTGGTGGAGGTTTGATCCTTTCCCAAGTCTATGGTAATCTATTTTGCTATGACAGGTAGTGAGAGATATCTTCCGTTTCCATATTGTAATTTACACTTTAATGACTTTATTACACCCGAGATATGTGAGTATCTAAACACTATTTGTGAGGTGCTTGTGTATGACCTCCGTGCTTGTCTATTGGTCTTTAGTAGAACGATTATTTGTTGTAATTACTTTTATATTAGTGTTAAATGACCCCTAACTTGTATTTTGATTAGAATAAAAGCGCATTTGCTTGAGGACAAGCAAATCTCAAGTGTAAGGGTATATGATGAGGCGAAAAATGATCCGTTTTTAGGGGGTCATTTAAGCCCGAATTCGAATTTATTTGATCAAATATTGCCCTAAATCGTTCCTTTTGTGATTTTAGGTACTTTGGGAGTGAAATCTGGAAAAGGAAGCAATTCGGACGTTTTTGGAGCATAAAAGTGAAGAAAATGCCAAAGTCTTAATTTTCCATGCTGGGAACAGTAGGTGACGGCGTCAAGAGTAATTTCCTGACGGCGTCAAGAGCAAAATTCCATGACGGTCCAGAAGAGATTTGACGGCGTCATGAAGGTAGGGCGTCAAGAGTAAAAGTCATGACTGCCTGGAAATGATTAAATCTTGACGGCGTCAAATGTAGATCAAGGCAGTCCGAGAATAGTTTTGGCGGCGAGGTGACGGCGTCACAAGATTTGTCTTGACGCCGTCAGACCCCTTTTCCTATATATAGTTTTCTAATTTTTACACATAAAGAAGAGAAGTTTTGGGGAGAAACCCTAAGTACGATTTTGGTGTAACTTTACAGGTTTTTCAAGGGTTCCAACCCCTTGATACCTTGCATGTGTAATCAAGATAAGTGTTCCTTTAATTCAATCAATATGTCTATGTGTTGGTTGTCTATATCTTGTTCTTGTCTTAATTCCATCATGCTAGGCTAGATCTATCTTGTGTTTGCTTAGATCTAATAAAACCTAGATGTTGATTATGTGTTGATTACTTGTTTATTCTTGTCTTGGATGAATGATTTATATGTTAGGCTTAAGAAAACTGGCAGATCTCCAATTGGTAACATGCTTGAACGTCTTAAGAAACATGAACCGACGCGCACTAGGGCTTTATTGGTTGTATTTAATGCATGAGCCACTGTTTACAATCCCTATAGTTGTGCTGGGCATGGTGTAGGAGGAGATAAGAGCTCATAGAATTGGGGAGTTAAGTGTGCCACCCCATGAATGGTATTAAGGAATACGATCCGTCATCCATGCATTTATAACAAGTAATTAACGTGTAAAAGATGTCTAGGGAGTAGTGAAATCTAAGTAAACACATTTTCTCCACTTACTGCTCACAACTTTAGTATAATTTAGTTTATTTTCATTTTTAGTATTTTATTTTGATTGCATCTTAATATTGGGTTAGTTGATTAGCAACTAATTCCGCCCAAATCCTTCAAACCCGAGATTTTTAATTGCTTTCTAAAAAATATAAAAACACAAAAATAATTATCCCTCACCTTTAGAACTAGTATTTAGGCTTTCTAATCCTAGCGATACTATTCCTAAGCTGAATGACCAATCCCCCGGTACTTGTCACTATACTATACTACAACGATCAGGTACACTGCCTGGTGGGGGTTGTAAGCTTCTCGAGATCCCTCGGGAGGTAAAGCCTGTTGCGATTCCCACGCATCAAGATGCCATGAACTTAGACATCAATCCTTCAAGATTGTTGGTACTACCATAGTTGTTAGAAGGATTGTTGTTGAAAGTACGGTTGGAGGGTGGACCGTTTGGTTGGTAACGATTAGGCGGATTGGAAGAATTGGGTTGATTTTGTTTCCACCTAAGGTTTGGGTGATTTTTCCAAGAGGGGTTGTAGGAATCACCGTAAGAGTTTGGCTCGGGTTTGAAAGTGTACCACTTATCTCCCGCTTCGTCGGTATGCGTGGATGCATAGTCCGCAAAAGCTGTTTCGGGGAGTTCCACACAATCACGAGTGTCATGGGGACCACTACATAATTCGCATGAAGAAGTGATTTTGTTCACTTGGCTTGAAGGCTTAGGAGATTCGTAGGATTTCATGAGAAACTTGACTTGGTCCTCAAGTTCCATGAACCTACGGTCGGGAGTGCTAGAGTTATTCGAAGGCAAAGATATTGCCTTGACCGTTTTGTTCAAATCACGGGGATCATTCCAACTTTTGTTGTCATAGAGAGCAAGATCTTCTATGAGTTCCCATGATTGTTCCGCACTTAGATCACGTAGCTTACCACCGGCCGATTGGTCAATGGCTCGCCTCGTGGAGAGATCGATATGGTCATAAAAGATTTGGACTTGGAGCCAAAGGTCTATGCCATGATGAGGGACTTTTTGGAGTAAGTCCTTGAAACGAGTCCATGCTTCATAAAGAGATTCATTTTGACGTTGTTGGAACATCAAGATGTCATTTCTAAGCTTAGTAGTTCTCCCCGGTGGGAAAAATTGAGTAAGGAAACGAGTGGTGAGATCATCCCATGTGGTGATGGATCCCGCGGGTAACCGCTCAAGCCATTGACTAGCTTGATCCCGTAGAGAGAATTGGAATAGGCGTAATCGGGTTGTCTCTCTAGTTGCAACATCTAGGTCTATGGAGTCTACGATTTTTAGGAAGTCCTTAAGATGTTGATTTGGATCTTCGGAACAAAGTCCATGGAATGCACATCCGCTTTGCATCAACCGGATGGTGTCGGATCACAAGGGGGTCACATTGGCTCCGGTGAGCTCAATGGTGTTTCGGTAGCCTTGGTGGCTAGGTCGGGAATACTCTCCTAAGGTTCGGGGCCTAAGAGGTTCTAATGGTGGGTTTTGTTATGGTGGGATGACGGGTTCAAAGATGTTCCCATCGTCCATGATGTCGGGTGGTGAAAAGTTACGAACAAAAACACAAAGAAATAAGATAGACTAAAGAAAACCTAGAAATAAAAAATAAAATCTTACTAGAAAGGAATCTAGCAAGTAGACCTAATAAAAAGAGATTCTAATCTAGACAATAACTATTCCCCGGGCTGCGGCGCCAAAAACTTGATGCGTGGGGATTGCACCAGGCTTTACCTCTCGAGGGATCTCGAGAAGCTTACAACCCCCACCAGGCAGTGTACCTGATCGTTGTAGTATAGTATAGTGACAAGTACCAGGGGATTGATCGTTCAGCTAGGAATAGTGTCGCTAGGATTAGAAAACCTAAACACTAGTTCTAGAGATGAAGGATGATTATTTTTGTATTTTTATATTTTTTAGAAAGCAAGTAAAAATCTCGGGTTTTGAAGGATATGGGCGGAATTAGTTGCTAGTCAATTAACCCAATACTAAGATGCAATCAAAATAAAATACTAGAAATGAAAATAAACTAAATTAAACTAAGGTTGTGAGCAATAAGTGGAGAAATGTGTTTACTTAGATTTCACTACTCCCTAGATATCTTTTACATGTTAATTACTTGTTATAGTTGCGTGGATGACGGATTGTATTCTTTAATACCATTCATGGGGTGGCGTACTTAACTCCCCAATCCTATGAGTGCCTACTTCACTCCTATGTCGAGCCGGCTAAGAAGCTCCTAACATGGGATCATTAGAATTTACTCATGCATTAAATACAACCAATAAAACCTAGTACACATCGGTTCATGTTTCCTAAGACGTTCAAGCATGTTACCAATTGGAGATCTGCCAGTTTTCTTAAGCCTAACATTGAAATCATTCATCCAGTACAACCATAAACAAGTAATCAACACATAATCAACATCTAGGTTTCATTAGATCTAAGCAAACACAAGATAAATCTAGCCTAGTATGGTGGAATCAAGACAAGCACAAAATATAGACAACCAACACATAGACATATTAATTGAATTAGAAGAACACTTATCTCAATAGCACATGTAATCATTCAAGGGCTGAAAACCCTTGAAAAAGCTGTAAAATTCGTATATGGTTCGGCCTTAGGGTTTCTCCAAACTTGTTCCTCCCAATGAATGAAAATTAGAAAACTATATATAGAAAATAGAGGCTGACGGCGTCAAGAACAATCTTGTGACGCCGTCATCTCGCCGCCAAAAGAATCCTCGGACTGCCTTGATCTACATCTGACGCCGTCACGTTATACACTTTTCCAGGCCGTCACGTATTTAACTCTTGACGCTCTTCCTTGTGACGCCTTCATTTCTGTACTGGGCCGTCATGAAATTTACTCTTGACGCCGTCAACTTGTTACTCTTGACGCCGTCACACACTGTTCCCAGCTTGGAAAATTAAGTCTTTGGCATTTTCTTCACTTTTATGCTCCAAAAACGTCCGAATTGCTTCCTTTTCCAGATTTCACTCCCAAAGTACCTAAAATCACCAAAGGAACGATTTAGGGCAATATTTGATCAAATAAATTCAATTCCGAGCTTAAGTGACCCCCTAAAAGTGGTTCATTTTTCGCCTCATCATCCGTCGACACCAAAAATATACGGAGTTGAGATTTCTCCGTTGATTTAAAACTTTTGAAGAAATAAATTGATAAAATAGAAAGTACATTTAGATAAAATTTGTAAAAGCTAAAATTATTTATATGACTAAAATATCTATTTTGACAAAAAGAAAAAAACAATTAATGGTAAATATACAATAGTGTACTTTTAGGTTTTACGTCGATGTTGACATGTTTTTAAAGTTTTGTCTAACGCTTATTGAGTGCTTCCCCTACTCATAATTCGAAGTTTGTGCACACCATTTTGTTTAGAGTTAATTACATAAATCGTCCTTATAGTTTTGTTACGCCTCGTACCTGATTTGACAGAAATTTAAAACTTTTATGCGGAAAAGACTCATCTATAACGGACCTTCTATTACACTTTAACAAACTGACAAAAAGAATCTATAACAAATCAATTTTCAAATGAAACTAGACTCAATTACCTTCGAAATGACAGATAGCACGACCTCTGAAAACTTACGGTTTAAAGATATGATTTTTCTAACACGACCCATTTTCTGTACTATTGCTGTCCCAAACACCCATTTTTCTGCATATTCCTTCTTATGCACTTTTAACCCATTTTCCGGAAAACAACTTCTATAACTCGACAATTAATGAAACTTTTCATAAATCTTTAACATAACATAATACATCATTTCCATAAATATTTGTGGTCTAAACGACCCGTAAACTCACACCTTACGAGGTTTGCCAAATACTCATTTTGACCTATTTTCAAACACAATAACCCATGAGTAAAATAATTGACTTGACACAATTTTACTTTGACAACCACAACTCTCAACAAACCATTTTAACATACTATGCGGGCTATAACCCGTTTGACCCCAAAATGGGTACAAACAGACTATAATCCAAACACCTCTTTAACCCATTACATATACTTTAATCATTTCTATAACAACCCATTTGACCAACAAAACACATGCATGACGAAGACATAGAGTATGACACTCGACAACACATAAATAATGATTAAAAGACCAACGGGGGTTCAACCTTGACTTTGAGCTTGGAAACTACGACAAAGCTCTAAAACATAACCAATAACCTTATAGCATCCATACTTACGATCCTTAAGCTTAATCCATGCCATAGCACTTCCACAATATCCTACAAAACGTTGAAACACTATAATGTAAGCTTTCGCTTAGTAAGTAACTAGATTATCATATAAATATACTTCAATTCACAAGTATGCATCATGAACACAATAATCCATTATAATCTCATAACCATCACCATAGCAATACCATAATCTATAACACATAACAATTACAAACATACCTTAATCCATCCATCATGATCTATCACTTGAATAGTCTCACTAGTCAAGCCTTCTATGACACTAAACTTACTAATCCAAAACTTTATCTTACAACTCATTCATAATCACATAACATGAGAATATTCATATAAATCACATAATAATCATAGTTACTTACCTTATCAATCCAAGCTAAGATTACCCATCATAATCTTCATCATCAACCTCCTCTTTACATCCTAGGTTAAAATCATTATAATATAAACACTAAATATCCATAATCAAATAACTATAACAATGGTTTAACCATATCTCATCTTTAAACACTTCTAATCATCATATAATCATATAATAATTAACCCATAAACTTACCAACTTTAAATTCAATAACCCTTATTCCATAATCATTATAACTTCTTTAATTAGCTTAAAACCATCTTTTACCCAATTATCAAATTAGGGTTCATGAACCCTAACTTCTTAATTGACTAATAACACAAGAAAATGATTACTTACTTGATGTGAAAATCATTTCTAGGGCTTTATCTCTTAAATTAGAACACTTAAGCACCATTAGAGATCATAAGGCTTCCATGTTTCCCTCTTTTTTCTCTCCTAAACCGATATACACCCATCACACCACTTTTTTAGATAATAATAAAATGTGTAGTACCTGGATATTTCTAGTCACAACTTTCTTTACAACAAAGTTATTTCCTATTTGGCACATTTGGTCCCTTAAGTGCTATAACAATTTGGTCCTGGTACTAGAACAAGTTGGTTCTAGTGCCAGTTTGAGATTTTGGCAAGAATAGCCCCTCTGGTCCTATACCAATTTAGTGTTGATACTAGAACAAGTAGCTTCTAGTGTTACTTTGAGATTTTGGCAAGAATAGTCCATGCAGACTAGGACAAGGTGGTTCTTGTACTAAAACAATTTGGTTTTAGTACCAGTTTGGTCATTTGGCAACTTAGGTCTCTCAAGCTCATTTTCTTTCTACTTTGGCTACATATACTTTATAAAAGTAACACATCAATCTTTCTATAACCTTATTACACATTCTTGACCATTAGTTTGACTAGCCAATCACATAACACCTTCAACTTAACATCCGTTAACTAATCAATCATATCAGGTCTCCCGAATCATAAAAGACTTAGTCAATTTCATCTAGAGTCATACTCGTTTGAAATCGGTTTTGAGTGTAACATTTTTAGGCCTAAATTGCACGTTTCGTCGTTAACTCTCAATAATTACACAAATCGTCCTTGTGGTTGTCCATTTTATGTTGACATGTCCTTTGGCCGGATGGGCGCTAGTTTCGGTCGTTAAGTCTTGTCATGTGCGCCTCACATGAGGGGTAAAATGGTCCAAATTTTTTTTGACGCGTTAATATTCGGGTTATATACTCGAATTAAAACCCATTTCGTCTACTCGCGATTAAACATTTAAAATACTCAACCCCAAAACCAAACCTCATTTCACCCAATTAAAACAAGCCAACCCAAGTTCCATTTGATACAGTGCTATACACAAGCTAACCGAATCACTAACAGAGAGATGGTTGATAAGGGAAAGACTGTGTTTATAGGGGATAATCATTCATCGGAAAAATATTAGTCTAAAGTTGTACTCACAGATGAAATCATTGATGCAGTTATAGCTAAATATGGTAAAGAGGTTGAAACAAAATATGGTGGTTATGAGAACATAAGCAAAGAACTACAAGAGGAAATACTTGAATTTGTTAGGCAAAAATCATGTGACGAAATGGCTGAGGATGTACCATGTAAGTTGAGATGGTTTCGGATTATGTGTTATTGTTTGTTGTTTTTATAGAAAGTGAATGTTTGTACTATGCCTATGGAACATTTTAGTAGTATAGATGATGCCTAATAGGATTTGTTATGTGCTTTCACTATGATGTAAAAGTAGCTTTATTTGCATGTTGATATGCAAAGTAGGATAGTAGTAATCTACAAGTTGATGATGCAAAGTAGGATAGTAGTTTTGTTTTTGCAATTTGACTTAGTTGCAGGGTGTTTGGTTGTCCACTTTAGTTTTGCAATTAATCTAGTGCCTTGTTCAATTCAACCCCTAAACACCCCTTTCTCTCTTTTATGATCAGATGACCATTCAAATTGTGTATGTCAAGGAATGTTCCACAAATGATTGCTTTTCATTTAGAGTTTAGTAGATTGACAGCTAGTATAGACATAAACACTGATGTCTTTTTTTTAGCTATCTGTAACACCCCAACCCGAAAAGGTTAGAAGTATTACATTATGGTGCCAAATCAGAACATACAAACGCAAGCGGAAGACTTATAAACATAAAGTTACAAAGGTATTCTAAGGGTACAAAAGAAATAAACTCTATACAAGATGAAATACAAATCCAAACAAAAATCTAATCGAATCCAAGACCAAGTCTAATCTAGATGTAATGGGCTTCTAATCAATGGGGTAGTCCACTAACGCTCATATGCACTCTTCGCCCAAACCCAGCTTCCAACCTAAAACCTGCCGCAGGAAAAAAAATGCGGCTAAGCTTAAAAAGCCCAGTGAACAGATATAACACAAAACTGAAAATTGAAACGTGAGCTCCTGTTGAAAAAAAATATATCATCTGTCAATGAATAAGAGATCAACGAACATTTGAATAATATAATAAGTCAACAAAACGAAGAACGTGAAGAATCGAATAGTAATAATCAAACGAAGTGAAAAGGATCATAAGAATCAGCACAATGTATCATAAGTCAAACGAAACTAAGCAGCATAGATATATCAAGCATAAACAAATCATAAGAGAATTAAGAGCGTGTATCAGCAAAGGCGTGTCTACCAGAGCCACTCGAATAGACACATAGAAACATAAGGAAGCCACGAGCCAACTGATGAGTGTCTAAATACTCATCATTTTGTACTAATCTGAACTGCCAAAACATACAAAAACACTAAAAAATGCATCATATTACTTAAAATATCTTAGAAGTGTGTTTTATATGTTTCAAATACAAAATATGCAAAAACAAATGAAAAACGTACAAAGTTTGCATAATTGGCAGTTTCAGTCCCTCAAGTTTCAAATATTGTCAAAACTAGTCCCTGAAGGTTTTTAATGAATAAAAAGTCAACTTAAGTCCTTGGGAACTCAAAAATGTTCACAAAACATCCCTGGATAAAAGTTTACACAAACTGGCAATTTTTACCCCTCAAGTTACAAAATTGGCAAAATAGTCCCTGGGTATTTAAAACTGAAATATTTACAAATAATACCCTTGTACTATGCATGAATGACAAAATGGAACAATTTTGATAACATTTTGAGAAATTACAAGTTTAATCCCTTAAAAATCCAAATTTACAATAAAGGTCCCTGGAGTTTGAAAAATTACAGAAAAGGTCCCTGGGTGTTTTTAAATGGAAAAATAAATAAATTAGTCCTTGGTTTATTAAATTTGGCAAGTTAAGTCCTTAAAAATACTTTGGGAAAATAACATGTTCAGTCCCTCACTTTTGCTAAATTTACATTTTTGGTCCTTATCACATAAAAACCAAACCGGACCCTATTTATTTAACTAAACCAAATCCAACCCATCCTACCCTACCAACCCACACACACCCTTAGCCCAACCATAAGCCCAGTCCAAACCCACCCTTTTTATTTAAAAGAGCGCTGACCCGCGTTGACCACCCAAAACCGCCAAACACCCCAGCTCTACTGTTCACCTCCCTCACCACCACCTGAAACCACCATACCAGGTGGTTTTGTGCCACCTTTCACCTCCACCTCATCAATACAACTCACCCTCATCACCTTTCCACCTCACACATCAACCCATTCCTCATTAAATGCCATCCACACCAAAATTCTCTCCAAACTCCATGTTGTCCTCTGTTTTCTTCCATACATCACCAACTTGGTCTCCAAACATTCCCCTTGCCCCCTGACACCTCCACAAGCTCCCAATTATCTTTAATTGCAGAACGTAGCCTCCAAGTTTACTTGGAGACTTTTGGCGCCAAAAAGATGATTTGAAGGTCAGGATTGATTCAGACATTTCAATGGTCAAGATGAGGTGGGAAAAGCTTAACGTCACTCCTGGAACCCTAATATGGACCTATAAAAGGAAAGAGAAGCAGAGGAGAAGAGTACCTAGTTTATTTTCAATAATTGTATATCGTTTAATCTAATTTCCAATTTCTAGTGTAAACCTAAGCTTCTAATCAGTGTTATAAGTGTTTTCAAGTGTATTGTAACTCTTTTCAAGTAATATATATCAAGTTTCTTTAACCATTTCATGTTATGCAATTTTCAAGTTTCTATCAAAATTCTCAATAAGCTATTTTGTTGTTTGTAGTGGATGATAAAGACTCAATAAGTTCACATAAGCTCCTCAGAAAGCTTTTGTAAGCTTTTAGAAACTTAATTAATCAATCTAGTGTTCAAAGTAAAAAATTCACAAAAATACAAAAAAAATAAAGAAAAATTCAAAAATCTGTTCTTCAAGCATGATCAAGTAGGAGCAGGGTGCATTTTGGAAGGCCTTGGGTTAGGGAATCTGTGGAGATTCAATAGTTTGTTCTTGGTTCTTGGTTTTGAAGCAGGAAAGCAATTGGTAAGTTTCAAATCTCTCATTTCTGTCTTTTTACTGTAGCCTTGCTTATTACTTAGCTTTTTCAGTTGTTTTATGCTTATTCAGTCTTAACTATTGATAATATAACCTAAAATTAGTATCTTGTTTGTTGAAATTCCTAGTTACTAAAAAATAGAAAATCAATCAGTCAACATAGTTTATTTTGTGTTCTTGCATATCTGTGGTTAAAACCTGTTTCTAGCACTTTTTAATACTTAATATAACTTAATAAGTTAGTATGGATCAGTAGCATAAGCTTTTGTAACCATTTACTTCACAAATCTCAAAATAGTCTAGTTACAGGTGTGTTTGGATTAGTGGATTGCATCACTAAGTTGTATGCTATTGTTGTTATTCTGTGTTTACATAAGTCACTTAAGTTCATATAAGGTCAACTTGACCATTAGTTTGGTTACAATTACCACAAAAAGTAAAAATCAAACTCATTCCATCACCACAGTTAACTGTGGTGATATCTGAGTTTATAACTCATCATATCTACTCATAAGTCATTAGAATAACTTAATTAAGTGTTATTATAACTTATTACAACATATTCAGTAGTTAGATTAAGTTCAAAGTTCACACAAGTCAAACTAGCAAGTTTTCTTCAAAAGTCAAATTTGTATTACTCAGATTTTCTCAAATCTTAGGAGATTTTTGTAGATTTATGTGTTAAGAATTACACTTTGTACTTTTCAGGTTTAATAATCTACCACCCTAGCTTTAAGTTCCAATAAGTCTTATAATTTTAAGATTTTTTATCTAGGCTCCACAGACCCTCAAACTTACTTGCAGGGCAAAGGTGTGCCCTGCTCACTTATACCCAGTTCATCACAACAACTTTGTTAGTGATTTCTTATCAATCTAGTGGACCCCACATCCTAGGATTTAGCTTAATCATAGCTTAATATACCAGCTTTTCATATCTAGGTTTAATTTAGACTTTAGCTTATTGTAGAATAGCTTTTAGGATCAAACTTGTGACCTTTGTAAAACAAGCAATACTGAGCACTCAGTATTTGATCACCAATCCATAGGCTCACTCTGAGCTTATTAGGAAGCCATAAGCTTAGCTTATTAGTTTAATCTGTAGCTTACCATCCCATAGTTGAACCCCTAGGCTTAGCTTGAACCCTATTTCACTATTGTGGACCCCACACTCATTGAAAGTGGACTGCAAGGCATAGCCTTACCCTGCACATCAGCACACCACCACCACACCACCAACTTAATTGGTGGCTGCAGCCCACACCATTAGGACCCACACCTCCAACCTAGCTTATTACAACCCCCCTCCTACCCAGGTTCAAATATTGACCATTAGTCTGACCTATAAACCAGTGGACCCCACCTTAAATTGCCACCAATCTCTGTCCCATTTCTGAGTCAGAAGAGAAATAAGCAAGTGCTTATTTGGCATTCTCAGCTTAATTTAAGAGCTTATCTCATCACACCTAGCTTAATTAAGTATAAGTAACTTAGGTAAACCAGATTTCATAATAGTGGACCCCACATAACCTCAGTTTAGCTTATTTCTTCATTTGGTCAACCATAGTCAACTGTTTAAGCTAATAAGCAATCTCAGTGCTTATTTTTGATTTCCAGAGTAGTTATCTTTATTAAAGTTTCATTATTTATGTATTTAAATAGTTTCATAAAATAAAAACCAGAAAAAGCAAACATAAAAATAGTGATAGCTTCTATTTAATAGAAATTATCTATTTAATTTTCATTTTAGCTTATTAATAAGCATTTGTTCAATTTAATAATTTTATAAATTAATTAGTACCTTAAAGTAGATAAAATAATTTTCTTAGAATTTTCCTAAGCTGTTTACTATTAATTAGATTTAAAACTAGTTTAATTAATTAAATAGGTAATATTAATAATTAAATAGATTTCTTTAATTTTAATTATCTAAAGTAGAATTTTATATTTTTCCTAAGTTTTATAATATAGTTAAGACTTTTAAAAAATAGTTTCATAATTTCCACTGTTCATTTTATAATTTTCTTATTTAAATTAATTAAATTAGTTTAAAATTAATTAATAAGTAATTAATTAGTCAATTAGTTTAAATATAATTTTTAGCAAGTTTTTATAATTTTGTAGTATTCCTGTAGTATTTAAATAATTTTATAAATTTTATCATAATTTTCTAAGGTACTTTAGTATTAATAATAATTTAAAATAGTTAAAATAGTTTAATTAAATCAAATAGTTATTAATTAATAAAATACTTATAAAAAGACAAAAATATTTATTTTCATTTTTTATACTTTCTTCAAGTTCTTAGTTAAGTTTAGAAATTATTTTTATAAGTTTTTAGGTTTATTTGTAATAGTTGTAATTTTTAGTTAATTTAGATTAAGTTTTAAATTAGATTTTAATTAGTTTTATTAATTAAATAGTAATTAAATATTATAATAATCATTTTCATAATTTAAATTTCATTTTCTATTTTCTTAAATATTAAGTTTTTAAAAGTTTCACTTTTAGTCCCTGTAGTTTGTAATTTGTTAAATACCACTTTTCTCTGTCTGTTATCTGATTATCTGATTTTGTGTTTATTTCTGTATTTCTGTTATAATTTCATATTTTCCAAATATCAAGCAATCAGTAGTGTAATCAACTCTCAAAACATATTTGTTACTGTCCTCAGTACCACTCACTTTCCTATCCGTCAACAAATACAATTTCAATCTCGTTGGGATTTAACGATCCGGGGATTTCCCTATATTTCCACGGTCAATATTAACTTGCACTTTATCCCAGGTGGGCCTAACAGCTTCACAAGGCTGACTGGTTGGTTTGGGAGGAGTCAAAATTTGGCGCCGCTGCCGGGGAGGTTGTTGCGTATTTCAAAACGGTAAAAGTCTAGTGGTTTTCAAAAAACCCTCCTGTACAAATATCATCACTTTGTAAATTTTCAAGAAAAGCAAAATCATATCTGAAAACGTTCATTAACATTTCTCCTGAAGTGTTAACAACACCAAACAAATCATAAACAACAAAACAAACTGTGAAGTTAAATTACTTCGTATCTTTTAAGATTACAACCTATACAGTTGGTTTAAGGTAAGTTCTGACATTAAATTGCGAACTGAAGAGGAATCCATTTATTTCCTCCCGCCGATCTGCGAGTAATCTTAAAGGAACGATTTCGGTTAACGAATCAGTTCCAAAAATATTTTCCAAGTTTTTTCACACATACACGAAAAGCCAAAAACATTTTACTGTTAATATAATTACATAAAAGTTTACCACCGCAAACCAAGGCAGAACACCTACCAACTGGAGGTGTGAACATAATAAGTTCCCAAACCTAAGATTCAAAACTTACCATTGTATCCTTGTGGATAGTGTACCTTTTTTAAAGGAGCTGTTCATTTGTGATTATTGGGTTTAAGTTCACTGTAGTTTTGCCTCGATCTTGTGTTGAAAACTAATTTTCGTGCATGCGCACTCGTTCACAATCAAAGAATAAAAAGAAGAAAAACGTACCCGAGTTACGTATTGTTGAAGAAGAACACACACTAAAAATGAACGACGAGCCCCCATTCCTTCCCAAGGATGAGCCAGTTCCTGACACCCGAACTATGGAGGAACTGTGTCAACCTACCATGCAAGGGAGGGGTGGACCAATTGCACCACTCACTATTGAAGCCACGGATTTTGGATTAAAAAACCACATGATACAACAGATCCAGAATACGTGCCAGTTCCACGGATTACCGGGTGACGATGCCAACAGGCATCTCGACAAATTTTTAACCGTCACCCAAAGCATGAAACAAAATGGCGTCACCGATGACGGCCTACGTTTATACTTGTTCCCCTATTCTCTCGCTCATCATGCGACTTCATGGTTCGATCGACTTCCAAAGAATTCGATCCACACTTTTGATGAGATGATCACTAAATTCCTGGCCAAATACTTTCCACCATCTATGGTCACAAAGCTGAGGAATGATATCAGCAACTTCAGACAGCTTCCCGAAGAGTCCTTATTTGAGGCATGGGAACGCTACAAACTTGCCATTGATCGGTGTCCTAATCATAACATGCTCCTTGTCACCATTATTGATACCTTTTATAATGGTTTAACACTCCGTCATCGTGACACCATCAATGCTGCTGCTGGGGGCACCTTTATGAAAAGAACCCCTGAAGAGTGCTATGACTTAATCGAGAACATGACTGCCCATCATAATTTTTGGGACTCCTCTGCTGAGAGGAATGATTCATTTAAGTCAGACACTCCGGCAAGCAATGAAATATCAATCCTAGCTAAAAAGCTGGATGATTTGTCTACAGCAGTTTTGCGTATCCATCAGAATAATCCTAATCAGGTCAAAACTGTTAACCCGAGTTGTGAAACTTGCAGTGGTCCACATTCCTACACAGAGTGTCCAGCCTCCGGTGGTTCGGCTCGTGAAAACGTGTATGCAGCTCAAGGTTCCTATAATACGGGAGGTAATTCTTACCAACCGCAAGGGGATCGAAATCTTTTGAGCTATCGATCTAATAACTACATCGGACCACCAGGGTTTAATCAACCTCAAAACAGGAACCAGAATTTTAACCAGAATCAGAACCAGAACCGAATGAACCAAGGTTATAACAACCAAGGGAATTTCAACTCTGGTCAAAACCAGGTTCACCAAAATCAAAACCAAGGAAACTATAACCGTAATCAAGGTCAAAACAATTACCCACAGGGTAATTCTCAACAACAAAACCACTTCCAGGGTAATAACAACCAGCAACATGGGAATTTCCAGAACAATCGGGCTCAAAATTTTCCTAACCAAAATCAAGCCATTGTTCCAACTGGACCATCACATGATGAGTTATTAAAACAGTTTATGAAATCCCAAGAAGAACTGAACAAAATGCTGGTTAGTCAAATATCTAATTTGCAGAAGTCTTTAAATGATCGACCCTCGGGCTCAGGTACAACTTTACCTAGCAACACGATCGCTAATCCGAGGGGCGATGTAAAGGCGATCACCACAAGAAGTGGAGTTTTTTACCAAGGACCTACAGCTCCCTCTACCTCATCTCCTATCCCTGTAGAGGAATGTGAAACTGAGGAGACTACGGATAAGGTACTTCCAAACGGAGATACCAATGACATCCCTCCTCCAGTTATCCCGGTCCCAACTCCTTTTAAAAAAGTCAGGTTTGAAACTACCGAAGGTCCTGTTGAAAATCCAAAAGCCAACCCAAAAACAACAATTCCATATCCCTCACGATTGCAAGACCAAAAGCTCCGTGAAAAAGCTAATCATCAGATGGAAAAATTCTTTCAGATTTTCCAAGAACTACACTTCGATATTAGCTTCGCGGACGCTCTTGTTTTAATGCCCAAATTCACATCGACAATCAAAAACCTGTTGAGCAATAAAGAAAAAATGTTTGAGATGGTACGAACTCCACTCAATGAGAACTGCTCTGCGGTTCTATTGAAAAAGCTTCCTGAAAAGCTAGGAGACCCCGGGAGATTTCTAATACCATGTACTTTCCCGGGTATGGTTAAATGTTTTGCCTTGGCCGATCTTGGTGCAAGCATCAACTTAATGCCACACTCAGTTTGGAAAAAGCTCTCTCTTCAGGCACTTAGTCCCACATGCATGACTCTCGAGCTTGCAGACCGTTCAATTTCACGTCCCCTCGGTATTGCCGAAGACGTATTTGTGAGAGTGGGACAGTTCAATTTTCCGGCAGACTTTGTCGTTGTTGATTTCGATGCAGATCCAAGAGTTCCTCTCATTCTTGGGAGGGGATTCTTAAGAACGGGACGTGCATTAATCGATGTTTTCGATGAGGAAATCACGTTACGAGTTGGAAATGAAGCGATAACGTTCAACCTTGATCAAACCTCGAGATACTCCTCGAATTATAATGCTGATTCGGTCAACCGAATTGATGTCATTGACATTGCATCCGAGGAGTATGCTCAGGAATTCCTTGGATTCGCTGATAATTTTCAGAGTGGTAATCCCACTACTCCTTCTCATCCCATAATCGCTAATTCTTCTCCTTCCCTCACTCCGTTTGAGGGAAGTGAATTTCTCCTTGAGGAATTAGAGGCCTTTCTCCAAAGTGATTCAGTTCCCGAAGGAATTGATTACCAAGAGATTGACCCGGAGGGGGATGTACTTCTCCTTGAGAAGTTATTGAACAAAGATCCTTCTTCCATTCCTGTTCTACCTCCACAACTTCATAAGCCGGAAATCAAATATGTTGAGAAAAATGATGATTTCCCCGAGGTTGAACTTAAGGACCTGCCTCCTCATCTAGAATATGCATTCTTGGAAGGTAACGATAAATTATCGGTCATTATTGCAAAAGACTTAAAGGATGAGGAGAAAACCGCGTTGCTCAAGGTTTTAAAGTCCCACAAACAAGCAATTGCTTGGAAGCTCTCAGACATAAAGGGTATAAACCCGGATTTTTGTACACACAAAATCCTAATGGAAGAGGACTTTAAACCTACTGTGCAGCATCAACGAAGGGTAAATCCAAAAATCCACGAAGTTATAAAAGCTGAAGTTATCAAACTTCTTGATGCGGGATTGATTTATCCTATATCTGATAGTCCTTGGGTAAGCCCAATTCACTGTGTTCCAAAGAAGGGTGGTATTACGGTTATCACAAATGAGGACAACGAGTTATTACCAACTCGTTTGGTTACAGGGTGGCGAGTATGTATTGATTACAGAAAGCTTAATGAATCCACCCGCAAAGACCATTTTCCTTTGCCCTTCATGGACCAAATGCTCGAAAGACTAGCGGGAAATGAGTATTATTGTTTCCTTGACGGCTTCTCGGGTTACTTCCAAATTCCCATTGATCCACAGGATCAAGATAAAACTACCTTCACATGCCCTTACGGGACATTTGCCTATCGTCGCATGCCTTTCGGGTTATGCAATGCTCCGGGCACTTTCCAGAGGTGCATGATGGCTATTTTCCATGACATGATTGGAAAAACCATGGAGGTATTCATGGATGACTTCTCAGTAATCGGGAATTCTTTCGACTCATGCCTCTCCCACCTAGAAAAAATGCTTCAAAGGTGTGAAAACACTAATCTTTGTCTAAACTGGGAGAAGAGCCATTTTATGGTTAAAGAGGGCATTGTCCTCGGCCATAAAATTTCAAAAAGTGGGATTGAGGTCGATAAGGCCAAAATTGATGTTATTGCTAAACTGCCTCATCCCACCACTGTTAAAGGAATTAGGAGTTTCCTCGGCCATGCCGGGTTCTATCGGAGATTCATACAGGATTTCTCTAAAATAGCCCGGCCCATGACTCATCTTCTTGAAAAGGATGCTCCTTTTATCTTTTCTCCAGAGTGCATCGAAGCCTTTTCTATTCTAAAGAAAAGACTTACCGAAGCACCAATCCTTGTTGCCCCCGACTGGGACTTACCCTTTGAACTTATGTGCGATGCTAGCGATTATGCTATTGGTGCAGTTCTGGGGCAACGAAAAATCAAACATTTTCAGCCAATACACTACGCAAGTAAGACCATGAACGAGGCTCAAACACACTATACCACCACAGAAAAAGAATTATTAGCTGTGGTATATGCCTTCGAAAAATTTCGGTCTTACTTAATCTTAAATAAAAGCGTGGTGTATACGGATCATTCAGCTTTGAAATACCTGTTCACTAAACAGGATGCAAAGCCAAGACTGCTCCGGTGGGTCCTGCTCCTCCAGGAATTCGATATTCTCATAAGAGATAAAAAAGGAGCAGAGAACCTTGCAGCTGATCACTTGTCCCGGTTAGAAAATCCTCATCAGGATATTCTCGAGAGAAAAGAAATTAATGAAACTTTTCCTCTGGAGACTCTAAATCTCATCTCTAACCAGGATGATACCACCACCCCATGGTTTGCCGACTTTGCAAATTACCGTGAAGGGAAATTTCGTTGTGAAAGGGATGTCGTCCCAACAGAAAAGAAAATTCTTTAAAGATGTGAAACATTATTTCTGGGACGACCCCTACTTGTTTAAAATATGTGCGGATCAAGTCATCCGACGGTGTGTCCATGGCCAAGAAGCCATGGAAATTCTTAAAGCTTGTCATGATGGACCCACGGGGGGACATCATAACCCAAACTACACCGCAAAAAAGGTGTTTGATTCAGGATTCTTTTGGCCCACGATCTATAAAGACGCCCATGAACTTATCAAAACCTGTGAGGCTTGCCAGCGTCACGGGAATATTTCTAAAAAGAATGAGATGCCACAAAATGCCATCCAAGTCTGTGAAATATTTGATATGTGGGGCATTGATTTTATGGGGCCATTCCCGTCTTCACGAGGGAATAAGTATATACTCGTCGCTGTCGACTATCTGTCAAAATGGGTTGAGGCAAAAGCCTTACCCACAAATGATGCCCGAGTAGTTTGTAAATTTTTAAAATCTCTCTTTGCTAGATTCGGGACTCCTCGTGCCATTATCAGTGATCGTGGTACTCACTTTTGCAATGAACAATTTGCAAGAGTAATGCTGAAATATGGTGTAACTCACCGTCTTTCTACAGCATACCACCCCCAAACAAGTGGGCAGGTGGAGGTCTCAAATCGGGGTATTAAGAGAATTCTCGAGAGGACGATTGGTGAAAACCGTGCCTCTTGGTCGGATAAGCTGGACGATGCACTATGGGCTTTCCGCACTGCTTACAAAACACCCATTGGGTGTACTCCATATAAGCTAGTGTACGGGAAAGCATGTCATCTTCCGATCGAATTAGAACATAAGGCCTATTGGGCCTTAAAACATGCAAATTTCGACCTTCAGACAGCGGGTGATCACCGTAAAGTTCAACTAAACGAACTAAATGAATTACGTGATCAAGCTTATGAAAATTCTTTAATCTATAAAGAAAAGACTAAGAAGATACATGACTCTAAAATAAAGAACCGCATTTTCAACATTGGTGACAGAGTTCTTCTTTTCAATTCAAGGTTGAAAATTTTCTCGGGTAAACTAAAAACCCGTTGGTCTGGACCATTTACTATAACCAAAGTATACCCATATGGAACTGTTGAGTTATGGCAACCCGACGGTCCCAATTTTAAAGTAAATGGACATCGGCTAAAACACAATTTTGGAGGGGACATACAACCAATGGTTGTCCCGGATCTCCAAACTTACCCCATGGACCAATAAATTCGGGGTCGAGTCAAGCTAGTGACTCGGAAAACAAAAACACTAGTATCATGTACATAATAATAATAATAAATAATGAATTTTGTATTTTGTTCAAATTTCTATCCTTGTATGTATATTATACTTTATCATTCAACTTCCGGGCTGTCAGGGCATATTTATTACAGTTAATCATTCACAAGTGATTAGCTAGCGTGGTAAACCTGACACAAGCCTGGGAGGTAGTGATTACTTATACTGTATCATATTTCATTTCAATAAACAATATAAAATACAAAAACATTTTTCCTATGCACACAACTTGCCCAGTTTGATTAGTCCCTCAGTTACAACATTTGGATCTAAACTTGCCCAGTTTCATTTGGCTGTTTACAGTTACTGAGCTCTGTCAGACCTAGATTCCCTTTCGAGGGGCGGTTGTTAGGAATTTTCTTTCTTTGTACATATAATATATAAAAAATTAAAATACAAAAACATTATAAAATTTAAAATCAAAAATAATCTCCTTACCTTATTTATAATTCTGTGAGTGGCAATCCCACTCCAATTTCTCACCTAATCTGTGAGTGGCAATCCCACTCCATTACCCCAAGGACAATTTTAATTCGGGGTCGAGTCAAGCTAGTGACTCGGGAATCAAAAACAAGCTACCTCAAGGACAAATAAAATTTGAGGTCGAGTTAAGCTAGCGACTCGGTAATCAAAAACAGTAGCAATATGGGTCGTCACCCATATTTCTGTTTCTCATCCCTTTCTAACACCCTAGTGTGGGGGAGACGAACCACATGTTGTACATATGTAAAATATTTCTTTAAAAAAAAAAAAAAAAAAAAAAAAAAAAAAAAAAAAAAATGGTATAAGACAAATAAAAAGAAAAAAGTGAGTTTGTATGTAAATAGAGTAAAATAAAAAGGTTAAAAGTATTGCCTCCTTACGTTCTAAAGTCTTGGTGGGACACCAAGTACTGTGAATATTGAGGGCAATATTCAGTTCTAAGTGTGGGGGAGCGTTCTCACGAATGCAAAACACATGTTCCATCAAGAACCCCCATTTGATCAAAATTACCAGTTTTTTCACACTTAGAAATGAGATAAAATGGTATCAATCCTCCATGTCTAACCCACAATAGGATTGGCTAGTCCAGGAGCAAACGGCTCTTGGTAAAGACATCTCAAATCCGTTTATGGCTGGCAATTTGCCAAAAATTGTACGGTTCCTCAGCTCCCCAAAAACAAATGAGTTGGCTAGCCCGCAAGATTATGGCTTGTGGTAAAGGCCGTGGAAAAACCATAATTGGTAATCAACTCACCAAGATGTTGACTATTCCATCAAGAGTTGGCTAGTCCAGAAGCAAACGGCTTCTGGTAAAGACAAATCAAATCCGTTGACAGCTGGTGGTTTGCTAAAAATCACACGGTTATCAGGTGTGCCACAGTTCTTACACCTGGCTACTCCAGAAGTGATGGCTTTTGGTAAAGAGATAAAATCCATTAATTTTTTCTCAAAAAGATTGCTAGGGACTAGCAATAGTTTAGTGTGGGGGATTGATGAGTGTCTAAATACTCATCATTTTGTACTAATCTGAACTGCCAAAACATACAAAAACACTAAAAAATGCATCATATTACTTAAAATATCTTAGAAGTGTGTTTTATATGTTTCAAATACAAAATATGCAAAAACAAATGAAAAACGTACAAAGTTTGCATAATTGGCAGTTTCAGTCCCTCAAGTTTCAAATATTGTCAAAACTAGTCCCTGAAGGTTTTAAATGAATAAAAAGTCAACTTAAGTCCTTGGGAACTCAAAAATGTTCACAAAACATCCCTGGATAAAAGTTTACACAAACTGGCAATTTTTACCCCTCAAGTTACAAAATTGGCAAAATAGTCCCTGGGTATTTAAAACTGAAATATTTACAAATAATACCCTTGTACTATGCATGAATGACAAAATGGAACAATTTTGATAACATTTTGAGAAATTACAAGTTTAATCCCTTAAAAATCCAAATTTACAATAAAGGTCCCTGGAGTTTGAAAAATTACAGAAAAGGTCCCTGGGTGTTTTTAAATGGAAAAATAAATAAATTAGTCCTTGGTTTATTAAATTTGGCAAGTTAAGTCCTTAAAAATACTTTGGGAAAATAACATGTTCAGTCCCTCACTTTTGCTAAATTTACATTTTTGGTCCTTATCACATAAAAACCAAACCGGACCCTATTTATTTAACTAAACCAAATCCAACCCATCCTACCCTACCAACCCACACACACCCTTAGCCCAACCATAAGCCCAGTCCAAACCCACCCTTTTTATTTAAAAGAGCGCTGACCCGCGTTGACCACCTAAAACCGCCAAACACCCCAGCTCTACTGTTCACCTCCCTCACCACCACCTGAAACCACCATACCAGGTGGTTTTGTGCCACCTTTCACCTCCACCTCATCAATACAACTCACCCTCATCACCTTTCCACCTCACACATCAACCCATTCCTCATTAAATGCCATCCACACCAAAATTCTCTCCAAACTCCATGTTGTCCTCTGTTTTCTTCCATACATCACCAACTTGGTCTCCAAACATTCCCCTTGCCCCCTGACACCTCCACAAGCTCCCAATTATCTTTAATTGCAGAACGTAGCCTCCAAGTTTACTTGGAGACTTTTGGCGCCAAAAAGATGATTTGAAGGTCAGGATTGATTCAGACATTTCAATGGTCAAGATGAGGTGGGAAAAGCTTAAAGTCACTCCTGGAACCCTAATATGGACCTATAAAAGGAAAGAGAAGCAGAGGAGAAGAGTACCTAGTTTATTTTCAATAATTGTATGTCGTTTAATCTAATTTCCAATTTCTAGTGTAAACCTAAGCTTCTAATCAGTGTTATAAGTGTTTTCAAGTGTATTGTAACTCTTTTCAAGTAATATATATCAAGTTTCTTTAACCATTTCATGTTATGCAATTTTCAAGTTTCTATCAAAATTCTCAATAAGCTATTTTGTTGTTTGTAGTGGATGATAAAGACTCAATAAGTTCACATAAGCTCCTCAGAAAGCTTTTGTAAGCTTTTAGAAACTTAATTAATCAATCTAGTGTTCAAAGTAAAAAATTCACAAAAATACAAAAAAAATAAAGAAAAATTCAAAAATCTGTTCTTCAAGCATGATCAAGTAGGAGCAGGGTGCATTTTGGAAGGCCTTGGGTTAGGGAATCTGTGGAGATTCAATAGTTTGTTCTTGGTTCTTGGTTTTGAAGCAGGAAAGCAATTGGTAAGTTTCAAATCTCTCATTTCTGTCTTTTTACTGTAGCCTTGCTTATTACTTAGCTTTTTCAGTTGTTTTATGCTTATTCAGTCTTAACTATTGATAATATAACCTAAAATTAGTATCTTGTTTGTTGAAATTCCTAGTTACTAAAAAATAGAAAATCAATCAGTCAACATAGTTTATTTTGTGTTCTTGCATATCTGTGGTTAAAACCTGTTTCTAGCACTTTTTAATACTTAATATAACTTAATAAGTTAGTATGGATCAGTAGCATAAGCTTTTGTAACCATTTACTTCACAAATCTCAAAATAGTCTAGTTACAGGTGTGTTTGGATTAGTGGATTGCATCACTAAGTTGTATGCTATTGTTGTTATTCTGTGTTTACATAAGTCACTTAAGTTCATATAAGGTCAACTTGACCATTAGTTTGGTTACAATTACCACAAAAAGTAAAAATCAAACTCATTCCATCACCACAGTTAACTGTGGTGATATCTGAGTTTATAACTCATCATATCTACTCATAAGTCATTAGAATAACTTAATTAAGTGTTATTATAACTTATTACAACATATTCAGTAGTTAGATTAAGTTCAAAGTTCACACAAGTCAAACTAGCAAGTTTTCTTCAAAAGTCAAATTTGTATTACTCAGATTTTCTCAAATCTTAGGAGATTTTTGTAGATTTATGTGTTAAGAATTACACTTTGTACTTTTCAGGTTTAATAATCTACCACCCTAGCTTTAAGTTCCAATAAGTCTTATAATTTTAAGATTTTTTATCTAGGCTCCACAGACCCTCAAACTTACTTGCAGGGCAAAGGTGTGCCCTGCTCACTTATACCCAGTTCATCACCACAACTTTGTTAGTGATTTCTTATCAATCTAGTGGACCCCACATCCTAGGATTTAGCTTAATCATAGCTTAATATACCAGCTTTTCATATCTAGGTTTAATTTAGACTTTAGCTTATTGTAGAATAGCTTTTAGGATCAAACTTGTGACCTTTGTAAAACAAGCAATACTGAGCACTCAGTATTTGATCACCAATCCATAGGCTCACTCTGAGCTTATTAGGAAGCCATAAGCTTAGCTTATTAGTTTAATCTGTAGCTTACCATCCCATAGTTGAACCCCTAGGCTTAGCTTGAACCCTATTTCACTATTGTGGACCCCACACTCATTAAAAGTGGACTGCAAGGCATAGCCTTACCCTGCACATCAGCACACCACCACCACACCACCAACTTAATTGGTGGCTGCAGCCCACACCATTAGGACCCACACCTCCAACCTAGCTTATTACAACCCCCCTCCTACCCAGGTTCAAATATTGACCATTAGTCTGACCTATAAACCAGTGGACCCCACCTTAAATTGCCACCAATCTCTGTCCCATTTCTGAGTCAGAAGAGAAATAAGCAAGTGCTTATTTGGCATTCTCAGCTTAATTTAAGAGCTTATCTCATCACACCTAGCTTAATTAAGTATAAGTAACTTAGGTAAACCAGATTTCATAATAGTGGACCCCACATAACCTCAGTTTAGCTTATTTCTTCATTTGGTCAACCATAGTCAACTGTTTAAGCTAATAAGCAATCTCAGTGCTTATTTTTGATTTCCAGAGTAGTTATCTTTATTAAAGTTTCATTATTTATGTATTTAAATAGTTTCATAAAATAAAAACCAGAAAAAGCAAACATAAAAATAGTGATAGCTTCTATTTAATAGAAATTATCTATTTAATTTTCGTTTTAGCTTATTAATAAGCATTTGTTCAATTTAATAATTTTATAAATTAATTAGTACCTTAAAGTAGATAAAATAATTTTCTTAGAATTTTCCTAAGCTGTTTACTATTAATTAGATTTAAAACTAGTTTAATTAATTAAATAGGTAATATTAATAATTAAATAGATTTCTTTAATTTTAATTATCTAAAGTAGAATTTTATATTTTTCCTAAGTTTTATAATATAGTTAAGACTTTTAAAAAATAGTTTCATAATTTCCACTGTTCATTTTATAATTTTCTTATTTAAATTAATTAAATTAGTTTAAAATTAATTAATAAGTAATTAATTAGTCAATTAGTTTAAATATAATTTTTAGCAAGTTTTTATAATTTTGTAGTATTCCTGTAGTGTTTAAATAATTTTATAAATTTTATCATAATTTTCTAAGGTACTTTAGTATTAATAATAATTTAAAATAGTTAAAATAGTTTAATTAAATCAAATAGTTATTAATTAATAAAATACTTATAAAAAGACAAAAATATTTATTTTCATTTTTTATACTTTCTTCAAGTTCTTAGTTAAGTTTAGAAATTATTTTTATAAGTTTTTAGGTTTATTTGTAATAGTTGTAATTTTTAGTTAATTTAGATTAAGTTTTAAATTAGATTTTAATTAGTTTTATTAATTAAATAGTAATTAAATATTATAATAATCATTTTCATAATTTAAATTTCATTTTCTATTTTCTTAAATATTAAGTTTTTAAAAGTTTCACTTTTAGTCCCTGTAGTTTGTAATTTGTTAAATACCACTTTTCTCTGTCTGTTATCTGATTATCTGATTTTGTGTTTATTTCTGTATTTCTGTTATAATTTCATATTTTCCAAATATCAAGCAATCAGTAGTGTAATCAACTCTCAAAACATATTTGTTACTGTCCTCAGTACCACTCACTTTCCTATCCGTCAACAAATACAATTTCAATCTCGTTGGGATTTAACGATCCGGGGATTTCCCTATATTTCCACGGTCAATATTAACTTGCACTTTATCCCAGGTGGGCCTAACAGCTTCACAAGGCTGACTGGTTGGTTTGGGAGGAGTCACCAACCTACTAGAGCCACTCGGATAGGTCTCCTACACAAAATCATATATCCTACAAATACGACATGCACAAAGAGGAGACCTCTAAGTACCAAAATGGAGTCGTGAGCCTCCAACGTGAAGGAGTGTAAAGCACACACCCACATTCACCCTACACATAATCAATCCAACATATACAACATGCCAAGGATGCATCCATACGCCCCCTACAAATCTATCATACATATATCATAATATCCAAGTGATCACATAACATATCCGACAAAATGGGGACATCGTAGATCAATCACACCTCCACAGAAAGTGTCATGCCATTGGTGCTTCAATAACACGGCCATGGTACCTCTATGACTAGATAAAAACTCGGGCATAAGAACATAACAAAGCATGTCATATCATATCCGACAACATATCATATCTAACAGAACATGGTAACTAAACAAAATCATATCATAGCAGATGAATAACCGATGGATATCAAATTATAGAATCATATCAACGAATCAAAGTAAAAGGGAGCATAGCAGTGGCTCAGAAGATAATATCAACAAAATCATATCAAGGAGCATATCAAGAAGAGAATCATAGTAAGGTCAAGGATCAAAAGTCATGAGAAACCCCTACTGAAAAGGGATAGAATATATGTACCTTAAACCGCCAACAAAACATAGCATAAGAATATGAAGTCACTCCTTCTTTAGCGACTCTACACGAATTAATGATTGGCTATTTATTAATAAATTTCTATAAACCATGTTACTCATTTTAGTCGGCTTTCCAATTTTTAGTAACTTTCCATTTATAGAAAGCTTTCCAAAAATAGTAACTTTCCAAAATTAGTAAGATTCCATTTATAGTAAGATTCCACTTTAAGTAACTTAGTCATTTTAAATAACTTTCTATTTTTAGCAGGTTTCCCGAATTAGTAACTTTCCTTATTAACTAAGCTTTAACATGACTTTCCAATTTAGTTAAATTAGGTTTAGGGTTCGAGATTATCAATTAGGTTAATTGTACCCACACACCAGTCAACACGACCTTAAAAGACACACCCGACATAAAACATGTATTAGGGCACCAAACATCAAAGTGACACATTTAATACTTTTATAACACATGCATACACATTAACTAGTTTTATAACAAAATTATGCCCACTAAATGAATTTTAGAAATGTATCATTACCCCAAACTAAAAATCAAAAAAATTCTCACAGAAGCACATATGTCTTAAGAGTCCACATGAATTTTTACAGCATTTATTATTAAGTAGAAACCCCTTTACAAAAATCGTTTTCCCAAACCTACCCAGAAAATTAACTACATAAAGTTTTCCTTTAACACACATATTTCGACACTTCAGAAAAATCCACAAAAATTCCAGGAAGTCACATATAACCTATGCTTAACCCATGTAAAAGGAGACCTTCTAACTCCTAATGGTTTGAAAATAAAAATCAAAAACTCCTACTGATTTCCAGACATCCAAAACACAGTTTTGACAACTTATCTTCAAAAAATCAAAAAGCTCACTTCCCGACCTCCAATGACCACAAATCTTATATTTCCAGAAAGTACACTGATTGAACTTATGTTTAGACTCAAATATCACTTAAAAACACGTTGGTATCATCAAGATCCACCTCGTTCAATCGACCCAATTTTCTGGACAGCATGCTATTGTGACAGAAAGTAACTCCCTAACCGCTTATAAACCCTAATCGACCTCTAATTAATTTCTAGGGTTTTCCCAAATTTAGTAGCTCATAATTAATGTCTTATTAATTCTCTGTTACTGATTTTAATGACCATGTTAGGGCTTGTCGAGTGTCGACTAGGTCAAACAAAAAAGAACACAATGAGTCGAATCAACATATTAGCAAGGTTTATTTGTGATTTCATGTGAACTATAGGTTTTATAAACATACATATACATACATATCACCGATTCTTATAATCAGGTAAACAATTATGTTAACGTACATTAATGAATTCGAAAGGAAGAAAGTAAGATGGAGCGAAAAAGATAATACCTTAGTGTCGAATTAAGATGAACCGATCACACTAAAGAAATCAAACCGAGCAACCAACAATCTTCTAGCCTGGTACCCGTTCCACCAAGGATCGAATGAAATAGAAAAGAACTTGCAACCTTCTTTTCTTCTTGTGATGCATCGAATGGAGAAGAAAGAAAAGAAGCCGCAAGTTTTAGTCTAGGGTTTTTTTTAGATGTCGTATGTTTCTTGTTGCGATGAGAAAAATGGTACCGGTTATTAAAAATTATAGGGATGGAGTTGGGCTCAAGCTTGGCCGATTTATGGGTTTAGGTGGGAGGCCCATCTGAAAATAAAATTGGGTTATTGTTGTTTGTGCTCAAAAATTCGGCCCACCTAAGTATTGTGTTACTTTAGTAATATCCGTAGTTGTTATTTTATTTTACGTATATAATTCGGTTATGAATATATTCCAAATTTTAAATGTAACGTATAGTTTTACGTATTATGGGTTATGGATTATTCGTAAAAGTTAAACATGATTTTAGGTCGTTATACTATCTTTCTAGATACCAACTCCAAGGGAAAGGAGGTTGATGTCATCATCATTTCAGATGATAATACTGATGATGATGATATCTATATTTTAGACACATCTGAGGAGGACTTGGTATATTTTGGTAATTGGTTAGACTCTGCATCTACAGCTTCGAGTGACAGTGATGATGATATTGGGTTGCTGCCTTCTAAGCCTACTACTTCCACCTCAAGGGTGAGCAAGGGAAAGGCTTCCACTTCTAAGTCTACTGCTTCTAACTCAAATGTGAGAAATGTAAAAGGAAAGGTTTTCACTTCTAAGCCTACTGCTTCCACCCTTAGGAGACCAATTGTACTTGCTCTTGGAACAGTTGTGGGTTGCTCAAGCAGTAACATGAAGAAGTGGTATGGGTTAGCCCCCAAACAGTTGAAGACATGAAGCAGTAACAGGAAGAAGTGTTTGTCTTTTGAAAACAATGTTATGTATTTAGGTTAACTATTTTATAGTTTGGTGGTGAAATAACTGTTGTAACTTATGATGTAATTATGTATAGTTTAACTGCTAGAATAGCTTTGGATAGTTCCTTTTTGTGTAGTTGATAGGAAATGTAGTTGATGTGGGTGAAATTTGGGAAGAATGTCCTTGAACTGTTATGTTTGATCTAATATATTCTAGTTTAAACAATTGAGTATGTCCTTGAAACACATTCTGAATCTTTAACTATTATGCTTGACATTCTGAATCTTGTAACATTGATTCAATGTTTAAAGGTTGAGGTGACATTGGCAGTTTGCAGCTTGTGTTTGAGTATGCATTTTAGAGGATGTTTGGAAAAGTCAACAGATACTAAAAACTTGAACTTTTACATGTTGGAAAGACAAACCTGACCAAAAAATGAATTTGACAGTTTGTAGCTTGCATATACAGTTTACAGTGTTTAGGGGGCGTTTGGATTTGCCGATTCTAACTGTTAAAAGTTAACAGATACCAAAAAATGAACTTGATAATTTTGCAGTTTGCATATACAATTTACAGTATTTAGGGATTTACCCATTTTGGGTTTTTAAAAGTCAACAGATACCAAAAAACGAACTTGAAAATTTTGCAGCTTGCATATACAGTTTACAGAATGTTTAGGGGATGTTTGGATTTACCTATTTTGACTTTTAAAAGTCAACATATATCAAAATTTGAACTTGAAAATTTTGCAGCTTGCATGTAAAGTTTACAGTGCTTAGGGGATGTTTGGATTTACCCATTTTAACTTTTAAAAGTCAACAGATACCAAAAAATGAACTTGACAATTTTGCAGCTTGCATATACAGTTTAAAATGTTTAGGGGATGTTTAAATTTACCCATTTTGAATTTTAAAAATGTCTAATGGGGAAAAATGTGGTTGTTCAACAAGAAGTAGATGGAAGTAATGACCACATAAATGACAAAGTTAACAAAAATGCTAAAAATGGAGGGAAACATTATGCATTTTACAAAGAGACTATTACAAGTGCACAACTTACATGAAATTGTTGTTAATTGGTCATAATCTTAAAAAGTTAATTTACACAGATAATCTGAATATATGTTTCTCATGTTTATCCTCCAACTCTTGTTCTTGCCTAAATATGTTCTGCCACTCTTGGTCAGCCCTTGCTTCTTCTTCCAATGTATGGATTAATACTTCTTGGTCTAATCTCATTGATCATGTTGATCAATAAGATATCCACCAACCTCCCACTCTTGTCCAACCGTTTCTTCTCCTTCTCCTTCTTCTTCTTCTTCTTCTTCTTCTTCTTCTTCTTCTAACAATTTGATTATTTCTTCTTCGTCTAACATTCCACTACCACCGACACCACTACCATTTCTAGAATTGTATCCTTGTGAAAAACCTTAACTAAAATTTTCATTGTAATGTTAATATAATAGAGTAATGGTGTAGGAGAAAATACTGAAATGTTATGAAGTATCAAAGCAGATCCTACAGTAATATCCTTTCCATAACCCACCCACCCCCCTCTGTAAGGACTTTGTGATGTATAGAACCAGATATTTTACATGAGAGATCTTTAAGAGTTATTGTAAGATTGCCAAGCACATTCGAAGTACAAGAATTGATTATTGCAACAACTTGATCAAGTTTCTTATTCTTGAGAAAGTTCTTGATATCTCCTAGACACCCAATCACACCCCCCCCCCCCCCCACACACACACACATTAGCATTCACAAACTCAACCGCGCTAACCTATGGTCCACGTGTAAAATCCTCATCCTCACCCACATTCTCAACAACTTTCCTAATATACTCCTGTGTCGACATTACACATTCCTCCCCACCTTCCCAATAATCCGCTATTTTATGGAGCTTCGCCGCTTAAAAAATACCCACAATACCTGGTATTATCCTAACAGTTTTTTCAGGGTGTATTTGGTGGTTGTTGCAGAGACGGAGGACAGGGGTTGGTCGGAGATCGGAGTCATCTATATCAAGGGATTGTTCCCATTGATGATTTATGCAGGTGAATTCATTTCATTGTTTAGTTTGGTGTTGGTGAAGAGCCTCGGTAGTGGTGGGGGTTTTAATGGTGAAGGAGCTGCTGTAGTGGTGGTGAGGGTTATAATGGTGAAGCAGGTACAATTGGGGCGGGAAACTTAAAGGAGAGAAACAAACACATGGCCAAACTTTTAACAAGAATCGTCCCTGTGGTTTCGCAGCAAAACTGGACTAGTGGACCAGTTTACCCCTCACGTGGCGCTCACGTGAAGGTGGTTAATGATGCAAACTAACGCCCGTCCGGCCAAAGGACGGGTCAACATAAAATGGACAACCACAAGGACGATTCGTGTAAATATTGAGAGTTAAGGATGAAACGTGCAATTTGGGCCTAACCATAAGGACGATTTATGTAATTAACTAAAATTATTATTTACAAAACTACCAATGTATAAAAACATTAATTATCAAATGGTAAAATTGTCTTATTGTGACTTTTACAAAAATCAAGCTATAATAAATGCATTTCTTAAACTACGTATTTATTGTCTGGTGATAATTATTTTGGGACGGATGTAATATTAAAAATGAATCTATACAATACTAGACATGGAAACACAACCAGATCTCATAGTTACGAGAGCATAAGCTTCAAGATAGCTAGAAAATGGTAGCATAAACTTTTATTCATAGCTTGTAGCAAGGTTGTAAAAAGCGCTAGGCGCTAGTCAGGCGGTCAACCACCGCCTAGCGCCGTCTAGGCAGATTAAACTTATATATATATATATATATATATATATATATATATATATATATATATATATATATATATATATATATATATATATATATATATATAGAGAGAGAGAGAGAGAGAGAGAGAGAGAGAGAGAGACTAAGGATCAGGTGTGGATATTTTTTTAGTGCGGATGTGCGGACAGATCTGGCTGCCCATTCCAGATCTGATCTTGACTTTTTGTAAAAAAAGTCAAAATCTAACGCAACCTTCAATCAATCAATTGACTATGTAAATGATTTTTTTTTTTTTTCCTTTTAAGCGCTCTTTACTATTGTTGTCTTCTTTACTTTTTTTATTTTTTCAGATTTTTCTGAGAACTTTTTTGTTTTGTGATTATGAGTGGTACCGTGATATTAAGGATATTTATGAGTCCTACTATGATACTAACGATATTTACTTAAAAAGTTACTTTGATATTAGTAAAAAACTTAATATCATTGTTTTTTTATTACGATATTAAGAAAAGTTACGTTGAAATTTAAAAAATTTAACTTTGATATTAAGAAAGAATGATAATTACGGTTATATTAACAATATTATGATACGGTGATATTTATAAAGCGGTGATATTATAAAACCAACCGTGATACTAATTTTTTTTACATGTAAAAATGAACAGTGATATTAAAAAAAAAAAAAATCTATGATATCAGCAAAGTTATTGTGATATTAAAATTTTTATTAAAAAAAATGGTTTATGTGATATCAAAATCTGATTTTGACTTTTTTACAAAAGTCAATATTAGATCTTGACAATAGTCAAAATTAAAAGCTAATATCACAATACTTTTAACGTTGAAAACGATTTTTTTTTGAAATTTTTTTCAGCGATTCTTAATTATTTGTTATCATTTTTCTTTTTTTAATTTTTTCAGATTTTTTTGAATTTTTTTCAAGAAAAAAAACTACTTTGATATTAACGTTTTTAAAAAAAGACGGGATATTTACGATTTTGCCACTCCGCCTTTTTCAGATGGTTGACTAGATGGAGGGCTGAGATTCGTCCGTACATCCGCACTAAAATCCAAAATCGTACCTGATCCCTTCCCTATGTGTGTGTGCATGTGTGTGTGTGTGTATATATATATATATATATATATATATATATATATATATATATATATATATATATATATATATATATATATATATATATATATATATATGAAGGTTAATGTGAGAACTTTATTAAAGTTGTACAAATGAGAAGTATTCAAAAATACTATTAAAACATTGATACATAACCATTTTAGCAAAAATGCACCAAAATATTATATATTAATACAAGTTAACATTAAATCGACTAATAACTAACTCATACATGAGAAACGGATTACTGATGCACAATTAAATTTTTGATACATATACATTAAAATCTCAAAAAACTAATTTCTTATATATAAATTGATACACCTAATACACAACGACCACTAAAAACTTGATACACAATACTAAACCTTGATACATATTACATGTTGAATCAAAGTGTATCACCTAGTTTAAGTGAATTTTCATAAGAAACCCATCAAATCTTTAACAAATTTAGTTGTAATTAATTATGTTTTATTTTCTTTTAAGTTGAATGTCATTTGTGAGATTTTGGTTGGTTCTCATTTTTACAACTTTAAGAAAGTTCTCATTTGATCTCAATTATATATATATATATATATATATATATATATATATATATATATATATATATATATATATATATATATATATATATATATATATATAGTTAGGATCAAATAGGAAGGATGAGAAGTAACTACAACCACACATTCTAGATGCACCTACAAAAATGGATGCATCTTCATTCAAATTTTCCCTCTCATATAAAAATGTGTGGCTAGAATTACTTCTTATCCTTCTCATTTTAATTATTCTTCTTATTGGATCCCTACCCTATATATATATATATATATATATATATATATATATATATATATATATATATATTTGATATAAAATCTGCATAATTTATATAGAGTTAATTGCATAAATCGTCCCTGAACTTTGACAAGATTGCATGTTTCATCCTAACCATTTCAAAAGTGAAGAAATCGTCCCTGTGGGAAACCTTTGAGTAAATTTTCGTCCCTGGGACGAAACATGCAATTTGGCACTTTCGAAACATGCAATTTTCGTCCCAACCAGGGACGAAAATTTGCTCAAAGGTTTCTAACACGGACGATTTCTGCACTTTTGTAATGGTTGAGACGAAAGATGCAATCTAGCCTAAGTTCAGGGACGATTTATGCAATTTACTCATTTATATATTTTTAATAATTTTTTTAATGTTTTTATTATTTTTAATTATATATCTTTTGTATATATTGCAAAATTTATATTATTCGTGGTTTTGATTAGTTTTTGTCTACTTTAATTAAAGCCTAATGGATTATTTGTTGGGCTTATTGTATAAACTTTTTAATAGGCCAAGTAAACCATGTATTATTAGGGTTACACAATATTAATAACCTAGCCTGCTTCTTCTCTCTTCACTCTCCCCTTTACCAATTAAAACAAAATCAACAAAATCAAAACCTCAATCAAAATCAACTAGGGTTTCAATTTCAGATCCATAACTCCAAATCAACTAGGGTTTCAATTTCGGATTTTAAAAATTAAAAACCCCAATTGGAAAAACCAAAATCGAAATTAAAAAGCCTTTCTTATATATATATATATATATATATATATATATATATATATATATATATATATATAGAAAAAAAAAAAAAAAAAAAAAAAAAAAAAAGACTTTTGGTTGACTTTCATTGACCACCTTGATCGACTAGCTCCACCTAGGCGGATGTTTGACCGATTTTTGACTTTTCCACCTAGCTTGGCCGATTTGCCCTGAATCGCGGCGGTGTATGCCCACCTAGTGCCTAGGCGGCCACCTATCCCGCTTTTTACAACACTGGCTTAAATCATAACTGTTAATAGATAACTATACCCCTAAGAACGGCTGGCTGTTGGGTATTAAATGATTAGAAAACGAAGACAAATAAGAGAAAGATCTTTTAGCATTACGGCATCCTAAATGAGCCCAACACATCCTGGTCCTAACCAAATCGGTCTTGTGCACCATGGTGAGGTGCAGAAAAGTCAGAAATGTATCTTACTTGATGACACAAGTTCGAACCAGCAAAGTTGACTTGACAGTGATGCCTTACATTAATGCCAGGTCAAAAAGAAAACATTGAATACTCTGGAATTTACAGAAATTTCTTTTTTAACTAATACCATAAAATTAAGGAAAAAATAAAACTGGAGAGCCAACAGCCCAAGACTTGTACCAACCAAAGACTCAACATAAGAAAGAAGCTTCACTTGTTTTAGTGGATATGATGAGGAGTTGTCGGGTACTCGGGTTATCCAAGCAAAAACTTGAATAAATCAGTTAATGAAATGATGCCCTCTACACGCTTGCTTCCTGCTTCCACTATAACGAGTCTTCTAACTCCTGGAAGTAATTAATTACAGCCATGAGATTACAAAGGGATAAGAAAAAACCAAACATCTGAGCAGATATAAGATCGCCATGTGGGTAATGGGTCAAACGCGACATTTTAGTATGATTGGGTTGACTCGCAAACACTGTCCATCTTTATATCAAAATATAATAAAATAATGTGTGAAACCAGCTATTCTAAATAATCACCCTTGACGTTTTAGGAACTTGCATGGACTTGAAGCTTTTTATGTGAGTTTCGACCAATTGCCACATGCCACTTATAGCTAAAACAAACCAAATTGACCCGTTTGAGGTATAGCACAATCCAAATCTGACTGACCCATAAGTAAACAGGTCAAATTACCAACACCAAGATCTAAAATTAGTTCCTGAGCTTAATTACCAGGAATAGCGAGCCTATCCATAACTTTATGCAGCGGATCAGATCTCAAACACATATGACACCTTTGTCCGTTGAAAAAACCATATGTTGCACTTGCCTCTTGAGTAAGTTGTAATGCCTGAATGTAAATATATGTTTATATGTCTTATCAAGATCGAATATAGAATTTTAGATATGAACTTTATAGAAGGATATGACAATAGGTAAATACAGTAAAATGTGCAATGTTGTAAAAACCGCTGGGCGCTAGACGGGCGGTCGACCCCCTTGTAGCTAGTAATCGGCCTAGGCGGGGATTCGTCGGTGATTGACCGGATTAGAAATTTCTATGTCACATTTGAAATTTGAAATTATGTATGACATTAAAGTTCAAATAGTTCACAGTTTACATAGTTTTCTCAAATCGATTCTCACCAACATTAATTAAACTTGATACCACTAATGTCTAAAAACATACAGTAATTTGTGCTGATTTTGACCCGTTTTTTACCAAAAAATATTCCAATTTTTTACCTGGCCGACTATATGGCCGATTTACTCAAATCGCCAAGGCATATGACCACCTAGCGATTAATCAGCCACCCAGACCGATTTTTGCAACACTGAAAATGTGCAAGTTGCATACAGCATACCAACAAATTAGGTCTACAGAAGTATAAAATGACATCAAATTATATGCTGAATCTGTATCACCACCTACCTGGTGAATGCTGAGTTCATTAAGGTGAATTTGGGCATATGCTCGGTCTTTTGCCAATGCAGTGATATCGCTGTCAAGGAAAGATGCCAAAAAATAACACATCTAAGAAAATGATGCATAAAAATAATCAAACAATATCATTGGAGTAGACTAAAATTTACCTTCGGCTGTATATATCCAGCAATGAGTCATTATCATCCACTATAGGTACGGCACTCACTTCAGCTGTAGTGGGATATAATTATTATATAGTAAAAATTACAACGCTGAATGAAGAGCTTATTGGTATACTCCAATTTGATATTATAAATACCTTGAACTAATAAAGTTAAGGCATCACTAAGAGAGGCATTGGGTCTCAACATTGCAAAAGGCCGTCCGTTTGATTCACCGATCTTGGGGACCCACGTGCCCAACGGAATTGAACAAATTGGTTGTTGAAGAATTGGCAAGGAGGCGGGTGAATGTTTAAAATGTCTGCAGATACCTGGAATAGGTTGTGTTCTGTTAGTAACACATTTCATATGATACGCATACGCATTGAATGTTATTTAAGAAAGAAGAAAAAACCATACATTTAAGAACTCCAGTTAGGGATGCCAAATGTAGCAGCTGCGGGACTGTACCATCATGTGAGATGATTGGAACGCTAGCAACCTTGTTTTGCAACAGCTTCAATGCAACCTCTTTCAGTGAATCGTGAGGCCCAGCCTGCATAGCAGTTTAGGATCAAAACATAATGACTGCCAAACCCAGTTTCACATATTACAATTCTAGAAATTGAAACTTGAGCATCGTTAACATTACACGATACCAACTCAATCATAGATGCAGTTTCGGCCCATATTCTAATGAATGGGTCGGTCCAGGTTATCTTGTATTCATAAAGCTAAACAGGAAACTAAGAAGTAGCTAAGACAGAAACGGGTATTGTTAATGCCAGGGGCAGACCTATAGGCTGGCCACCTGTGGCATGGGCCACACATAGAATGTTTCAGCAAGTTACTTTTTTTTCATTAAAGTGGAGGTTTCTTATAGTATTTCATATTTGTTTTGTGCTATATAGCTATACAGGTAAACAAACATTAAAATTGTTCTTGAACAAAATTGGTAAAGCCCAATTTAAACTAAGCCCACTAAAATGTAACAAAGTCTAAATTAATCCAATTTGACAAATTACTCTGTATTAGTCTTCGAGGGTTAAATAGAGATATGAACACACCCGATTATAGATGAATCCATTTAAATTAGACACAAATATACTTAATTATTGGTTATTTATATGATATCGTACTTTCAGTTTAAATTCATCCAGAATTTGTATAAATTCGTTTTTTTGTGCCACATATGTTTAAAAATCCTAGATCAGTCATTGGTTAATGCATACAATCTACTAAATGCTTTATTTGAAAAGAATTTGGGTATTGCTGTTATAAAATATATTTGCAACCATATTAACAAGAACACTTGAGCGTCTAGCAAATATGGAGTCACTTGAGACAAACTAATAACCTCAATCAAATGAAAGTCAGTTTGAAGTTTTATTTGGCTGTTGGGTCATTTCACCTATAAGAAAAGGGGCTCGAACTGTGGAGTTGCTACACAAACTTATTTTTGAGGTGGTCAGATTAAATCTGCTAACTCTGACCTTCAAAACATCAAAACCATAAAAGTAGCTGAGATTTGACATCTTACGAATCTCACATAAGCACCATAAAAGATGGATAGGATGTCTTTAATAAAGTATTCTAGGTTGATCTGACAGTTTGGTGTTTTGTGTGATGACGAATTTAGAGCATGGTCTAAATTTGTAATTTATATCCAGAGGAGATATGTAGCCTTACGTTGCATACATTTATTTAATGTCTGTAAAAAACATATTTTTTGTTGAAAATAAAATTCTGAGAAAGGTACCCACCCTACCGAACACCAGAAAATAAGCACTAAGACAGTTTAAAACATTGAGCAAATTGTTTTATGTGTTAGCATACCAGAAATATCTTTTTTGACTAGCCGATTTTTCCAACATCGCTATTCAGAAGAAGGTTCCCCCTAACATCCTAAGCCTACGTAGGCCGTCGTAAATGACCAAGTCAACACTAGGGAACACTAATTTTTCTGATCAAACAACTTTTAACACCCATGATTACAGGAAAAAAGAACTCAATAGTAGCAAGTGCTAACTTGACAAACAATACGATTATCCAACTTGAAAAATAAAAAGTACAACATTGATTAAAATAAAGAATCCACTGAATGGATATTTACAACCTAGCACCTCTACTCCACCAGCAAAATTCTAAAAGATTATACTGATAAATCAATATTTTAGTTTAGTAAGATGGAGATATAACCAAACCATACACTTCCCTTCTACATAAAGTAATGAGTTAAACGAATATTGAGCGTCTAATCAAAAATCACTTGTACCCAATGTATATTGAATTGTTAGAACTTAGAACTAATTATACATAGATCCTAATTGTTATGACATTTTATTGAAACAAGGAATCAGTCATATTTCTGGCAAAAAAGTTTTACATGCTATTAAGAGAAAGGAGGTAAAAATATTTGTCATATTGGCATAACAATTACACAAAATTAGCTAATGCTGCAGTACACACACACTCTGGGGTGTTTAGCCATGTCTACTTGTCAAGCTTATCATTGCAACACGCAAAAACTTTATGCCAAATCCACTTTTATAAAGGGTTAAGCATCCATTCTAAAAAGGGTCAGACACCTAGCTTATCATTTTGCCTTTCAAGCTTATTTCTTAAGGTGTTAAACTGTTACCACTTACCACCATCCAAATTCTAGGATACACTAGTCTACAGAACTTGCTTAAGGAGAGATAATAACATGTTTATAATCTGCAAACAAATATATATAAGAATTATCAAAAGAGGCACTTACCTCAATGAGACGTCGTGGGTGCAATGATCCATTACCGTCAAATTTCCTCGTAAGCTGTAACTTCCCCTCTTTCCACGCTGATATGGCATGGGTCTCAAGCTCTTCCTCTGTCAAGTCTGATCCATGATTCCCCAGCTGAATTTTACAACAATCAAATACACTTTGTTATTGTCAGAGTCCAATTCATGTAGAATGGATCACATAATCAAGAATCTGTTATTGTCATACCTCTCTAAGTATCAAGATGAAGTCTAATGGACTGAGTATTCCAACAAATCGACCAACAGTATGGTCCCAAAGAGGGGCGACTGAAATTCCCTGTGAACATAAGTTAAATAAACCATATGCTCGTAGTCAGATGAGACAGTTCAAACATCACAACACTGTGAGCTGTGAGAAAGTATCTCGGAAGCAAGTGAGTTTACTCATATGAACCCAGCAACATGATAAACCAGTATCCTGATATAGGAAAGTAAGTTACAACACCCCTATATATTTGCAACATGAATGGCATCATTTCATGAACTTTTATAAAAACACGACTATGAAATATTAAATCCAGTCAAATCTCATCTGCTGTGTTAAAGATACTTTTGACATCCTGGGTATTTCCGATATGGTTTACCCTTCTATCGACAACACATACCTTTTTTGCTAGAATATGATGTGCTTTGTCTACATATTATACATAAGTGAAAGACTAACATGTTTGTATGTGCTTCTGCCTTATGTGAGACTGAAAGAACTAAGGGTGTGTTTGGTAGACGGGAATCGTAATAAAGGAATGGAATAGAAAAAAAAAAAAAAAAAAAAAAGTAAAGTAAAGTAACTCCCAATACCGTCTTCCACGGGTTATGGGTCCCAATACCGTCTTCCACGGTGTATGGGGGAGGTTGAGACGTAGACAGCCTTACCCCTACCTAAGGTAGAGAGGCTGCTTTCGGTTCTACCAAAGGTAGAAAAGGACCTCCGGCCTTGCAAGGGGTGAGTATCATTATTAATGTTTGGTTGACATATATTGGTATCAAATATAGGAGTCATACCATCATAATTGCCATACTCCATATACCCCACTAGAGGTTGGTTTGAACTCATTCCATCAAATTTATTGCGAGAATAGAGATTTTGTGAGTACATTGATGGGACCACAACCTATTAGAGATAAAACTTGTATCCAACTCAAAGAAACCAAACACTTAAAATCAAAATTATGGAATCATTAAATTTATATTCATTCCTTCTTATTATCAACCCTATACCTATAGCAATTCCAAAATGCATACCAAACGCACCCTAAAGAGATGGAACAAATGTGGCAAATCAGGAATGACCACTAGTCATAATTGAACCCATGACAACTATCAGTGTATGCTGCAGAGTGTTGGAGGGTGTAAAAGGTAATGTGATATGTATTTGTTTGAAAATATAAAAAGTGTACAAATGATGAAATGATGAGATATGGTTGCAACATGCAAGTTCTACTATCCAACAGTTAATACTATCAAAACTGTATTCCATTTTGTAAACGTTATACACTTCAGAACAACTAGGTGAGGGTACTTTTGTAAATTTATGTTAGGCTAATGCTATGTTTCATTAATACGTAAGTTCGATGTTCTCAGGTATGTTACATAATGAACAGTGCAAGCCCCGGTCAAACATAGCACTAAACCAAAAAACAAAAATTACCAACCATAATCTAATGATTTAACTCGAGATCCTGTTACCCTCAAATAATCTCACATCACCAAATAGATTCCCATCTCATGCTTTCAAAATGGCTCTGAAATGTTGCACGTTCTTAATTAATATTAAGCATGGTATGTCGGTCAATTTTCCTAAAGTATAACTAGACATGAGTGTATATTAAAGCCTCTGTTCATATATAATACGAGTAGACATTAAATTCCTTTTTTCACACCAGAAAGAAAGACCAGAAAAATCATGATTCATGAAAAGAAGTTCATAGAGAATATATTTCGAATGCAAAAAGGCTAGTGGGCTACAGTTCAAGTAGGCTCAAAGGTCATCTTAAAAGAATGTACATTAATATGATTGCATAGTTATTTATACAGCACTACAAGACATAAAAATGTAGGGAACCTGATAAACTGGGTCCCAACATCATTAAATGACCAATAACCCTCTCAAAATCACGCATCAAGAAGGTAGATTTTGTTAGGTGAAACTAAGCTGATACACGGAACAATATATAGTTTTGTTGAAACTTAGGGCATGCTTGGTTGGGGTATTGAGGGGTAAGGAATGGTAGAGGCAACCACTAACTATGGTTGGTTCAGTATAATGGAATGGGGCATTGCCCAAAATAGAGTAATCAACCATTACTCAGCAAAATGGGGGTTATTGTGTTGTTGATTACTTTGTGTAACCGCCAACTCCATGATCTCATCTATTTTTGCTCAGCATTTCTATTTGTTTATCTATTTCTTTTATTTTAAGTTACCCATTATAATCACATTTACTACAATATATTGATAATGCTACTTGTTATACGTTAGATACTATATACTCCTTTTGAAGGTTAATATATCAACTCATTTTCACTTTATATATAAATACATGTGAAAATCATTTTTGTAGCATCATAACTCTATAGTTTGTCATAAATATTTTCGTTCAAAAAAAAAAAACCAATATGACGTTCTTGAAATAATAGCAACCTATTAATTAGTAGTACAACTAACAAACGCAAAACTTAATGATTCTATGTTAAATTGAAAAGAAAAAATAATTATAGTTTAAAACAATTGATTCCAACCACTGATTCATAACATGTCGTGTCATCTAATATACATGTAGAAGAGTGTGTGTTTTGTGTGCTTTTAGTATGAACCAAGCAAAATTAATGATAATTTAATACCCATTGCATTCCTTAGTATTCCTATTACATTTCCTATTGCTATTCCTCAATTTAATAAAACAATTCCATAGTGCCCCGGAGCCATCATTTTCAATATAAATTGGCTCCAAGGCACTTATTCAGATAATTAAAGTGAGAGTAGGATCTAAACCATGAAACATATACTTCCAAATCATAGGCACAACTTAAAATATTATATAGTCATGTGTTAGCATAAAAAATAGTCACGCAGTGCTACCTGTTCATAGAGAATATGGAAAGCTTGCTTAACTGGTAGGCTGACATCCAAAGCAACTACCTACATAATACAAGGAGTGCGCATTTAACAATTATAACAGCAGTACCAATTTGTCAAAATAACCTGAGAATGAGAATAGTTCAGACGACAAACCTTGCCAGATTCTGGGAGCAACTCATAGGCAGTATGTGTAGAAAGAAATACCGATATGCGATGGCGAGATAAATCTACATCAGAATCTAGTATCTTTGGAACCGCCTCCTGTAAAGTATCAAGTATCTAATTATCTATAAAACATAAGTACATAGCTAATCAAGCCATCACGATTTTGAAGTCATACAAATACAAGTTATTACAAAATAAAGTTTCTAAGCAATGATGCAAAAGTAGTGCATACATATCATAATACATAGTATACAATTGATATGCACATTATGTATTACATGTTACATGTCGAAGCACAAAATAATATTATGTCATAGCATGAACCAAAGAGCATAATAGTATAGTAAGATTACAGTAGCAAATAATATTATGTCTTTGAGTCCTCGTAACCAGTTGAAAATGCCCTTTAGAACAGAATGATTAACTTTTTAGTGCCATCTTCATACTTTGAAAAACAGAAACAAATTGGCAGCCACAATTATAAAGCATATATACATAGAAATTACAGAGAAGAACTAACTAGCGAAGTCATGTATAGAAATGTCAGCTTACCGAATGATGAAAAGGATCACCATCAATTTCCATGCTATCTCCACTAATACCGGGAGTTTCAGGAAACCGAGGAATCATATCAGATTCTCTACACACCAACAAAATTATGCTCAATTCAACAGCATCAACGATTTTCCTCTTATCATTTTATCATCTCCATAAACAAAGAAAATGCACTGCACATAATTGACAGCATATTAGAAAACCTTCAAACATCTATCGTACATGTTTTAATAATGTAGTCCGAAACAAACATACGCATAAATTAGCTAAGCAATTAACAAAGAAAATGTGCAGCAAAAATTAAACAACAATGAAAGATCATATATCTTTTATAACATAAATATCTACACAAAGATTAAGTAAGCATTTAAGTTCTTCGATAGAGAATATCGATAACTCCAGCAACAAACCGAGACTCCAAAAAAAAAAAATTTCAACACCATTAAGGTTTTGTTTTTGGTTAACCATGGTTTTCGACCTTTTGGCCGACTAATCCACAGGTTTTAAACCCACTGCCACACAGACTCAAACTAGTAAAGCCCTCCGTTTTCAAGAGGTTGGCGTGGCCACTTCAGGGTTATTTGCACCTAGCAGAAATTGAACTTTTGCCACTAAGGCCAAACCGAGTGGTTAGAAAATGGATATTTTCGATTACGAATCAATCCTTAAAGCCTAACACCAGCTAGACATAAACATCAAAACATAATTCCTAATAAATTCAAACAACCCCATCAAACTAATCAGTTAAAAAAAACCCGCATTTTCGCTTACCTTAAAACTAATTTGCATCCCCTAAATCTTGAGTATTTAATAAGAAACCAATATATGTTGAGCTAACTAAAGTACACACATAATAATAATAAACAAAAAGTAAAAAAGATATGAAATTTATACAAAAATTAGGGGAATAAAAAGAGGGTTTTAATTTCTAACCGATGAGGAGTGTATTGAAGTGTGTTTTGTATGAAATTTATCAATATGGAGGGATGGATCGTATGATAATAATAGCTGAAATGAAAATGGGGATATGGGGGATTTGGAGTTGAGTGACGGAAAGAGGTGCGGAGCGATCGAATGTAATTTTTTTTTTTTTTTTTTCGTCAATATAAAAGTGTCTTTTTTCTTGTTTTAGATTTTATTTTAGAGAAAAGTCCAAAATACATCTTGTGGTATGCCAAAAACCAGAAAAAAAAAAAAATGTAAATCAATTATTTGGCATACCACATGGATGTATTTTGGACTTTTCTCTTTAGTTTATTAGGCATATTCTACTTAGGATTTTTAAAGATGATAATTGATAAATGAAAATTAGTGGTGAATTTTTTTAGATTTTATGCAGTTTGATAGTAGACTTATAATTAAGGACAGATCGGAGGAAGTATTTGATGTATTTATGCACTAGTTATAATACCCGCATGCGATTTTTTTTTCTTTTAATCTTTAATATTTTTATTTATTAAAAAACAAATAGCTTAATTTTTGTTTTGTAGTTATTGTTTTTACTTTTGGTTTATAATTATGTTTGATGTACGTAAGGGGTGTGATGGGGTTATGGGGTCGGGTTGAATCAGTTTTGAAGTTTTTAAAAGCGACCCGCAACCCGACCCGATTAAGAATCGGGTTATCGAGTTCGGGTAGGATTCGGGTCGGGTAATTCGGGTTATCGGCAAAATTAATATAAGTTTTTAAATTGTTGAAACTACAAAGATGCGGACCGCAATTACTTCTAAAACTATTTTGGTTGATAGAAGAGATGATTCTATTCTAGTGGTCTAGTGGTAAAGGCTTAAGTAGTTAAGCGAGCCCAAGTGAGAGTAGTATTGGTTTGGGTGACCGACCGGGAAGTTCTCACTTGGGAACCACAAGCTCTAATGATATCAAGCGAATCGGGAATAGGAGTGGGGTTATCCCCTGAGGAGAGGCTCGCGGTTGGTATCTCTGCCCGAGGATGCGACACTAACTCGAGCCAACAACTAACAACTAACATCTAACCCGCCGTTCAAAAAAAAAAAAAAAAGAGAGGATTCTATTCAAAAGTTCCAAAACTGCTAAGTGTCATATATACCATTTTGTAACGGTGGTAAATAATACTACCTGATGACGTATAATACAGATAGCAGGCTTACTAGGTCTGGACTGTATAATACCACAATCGGGTCTCGGCCCAACAAAACAAATATCCGGATATCACCAAGGCTCAAGCCACGAGCAGGGCACAGTCCGGATCCTCCACAATGAGCGCGGACCATCTGAGCAACACTTATGAGGTAAGCTCACGGACCGGCCCTCGGTCCGGATGATGATCCGCGCCTATAACCTTGATTAAGCTACGGATCCTTGCCCGACAAGGGTCCCACACCGGCCATTACAAAGATACGCGAGATGTTAGGAAACCCTAGCGTTTCGTCCACCTATAAAAGGCAACCCCAAATTGCATTTACGAGGTATGCCTTTCTCACACATCCCAACATACATATGTTTCTCTGACAACATGATTACTTACTCTCGCACCAGAGCTTAATCGTGGGGTCCATCCCCATGATAAGGCTAACGGTTTACATTTTGTTTGTGCAGGGAATTCAACCTACTACTTGGACTACTGCATAAATCATACGGCGAACGATCCATCAAGGGTGGCCCGTATCGGACTAAGCCCAATCCTAATCCATTCACACTTTTTGCACTAACAAGTTGGCGCCATCCGTAGGACCCAATACATAACCGCGTTCTCAAAAAATACTCACCACGAGCAAACAATCCAGAAATATTATTTCCACGTCAACACCTGCCTTGCGGAAGATGATGGGAAAAGACAGAATACTGAAAGGTCAAAACAAGCTGATACCTGGTGTGGCCTCCCAAGAGCCCAACAGTAATCACGACCACCAATTTACTGATCTTCCGGAGTGAGGAAGCTTATCCAATAAAGATGCCGCAAGAAAAACCTGGTCAAGCACAAGCTCAACCAGGCCTTGCGGAGAATTCACAACAGGCCGAATGTAAAGCAACTAAACAAAGCAAAAGCACCGGTGGAAAAAGAAGGGCTGAACAACCCCAAGGTTTGCCAAAAAGCGAAGACCCAGAGGGCAAACGACCAAAGTCGCGTCAAGAAAGAAGCCCCAAAAAGGAACCCGGGAGCTATTTCAAACAATGAAGCTACAGTAAAACAACAGAAGCTGGGGACTACCGTAAAAGACCCCAAAAAAGGAAAGAGCATTTCATCCGTGCAAAACACGATGGGGCAAGCAATAGAATGGATGCCGGAAAAATGGATACTGAGGAAGATAACCAAATGCAGACATACATGCCTGAAGAGATCGACCCATTCACGGACAACATCCGCATGCAAAACTGTAAAAAAAGACTCGCATGCCGGACAATGTCCAATTATATGACGGAAGTCAGGAACCTGAAGACCATGCCAAGGCGTTCTAGTTAGCAGCATAGGCACACAATTGGGATATGGCTACCCAATGCCGCATGTTCCAGTTCACACTTACAGGAGCCGCCAGGGTCTGGTTTGAGAACATTCCTCGGAAGTCCATAAGCAGTTACCGTGACCTAAAGGATACGTTCTTGGAAACCTTCCAAAAAACGGAAAGACACAAAAGAAAAGATAACAAAATCCATTGTGCCAAGCAAAGGAAAGATGAGTCGCTAGAAGACTTCACAAAAGGGTTCCTGACGGAAAGTAGAAAGGCAAAAGGAATGTCAGACGTTGTAAAGATTGCGAAATTCATGGATAAAGTATCCAATCCATGATCGGTAAAGTACTTACATAAGAGTATTCCAAAATCCGTAGAAGAAATGGTAAGAACAACCATATCCTACCACATAGGGGAAGAAGCAACTAGAAACCTAGAGCAATGGAGACGACTCCCACATAGAAATGAAGGGGGCAAATTCGCAAGAAAACATGAGGCATCTTCCCCGATCCAATAAAAGCGTATTAAAAAAAAAAAAAAAAAAAAAAAAAAGAAAAAAAAAAAAAAACTTTTTATGTTAATCTGATTTTTGTTTAATAGGTTTAAAGCAATAAGTTGTTCTTTCTTTATTTTTATATGGAATGATTTTTACTTGCAGAGAAAAGTTAATTACTATATTTCAAATTTAATTTATAATCATTCACTATTTTCATAATTCCTTTTTGATGAATCATACGTAGAAAACAAATGCCTTTATGCAAAATATATATTTAATCTAGGGCGAATGATGACTTCTTTTAACATTATTTTGAATTGTAAGACAAGAAAATATTATTTAATTTTACCAAAACATCAAGAGTGCTAGCTCATGAGGTTGTTCTAATATGATAAATATCTAAATCTTAAAGTAATAACATTTCAAACCACCCTATTAGAATCCTTAATATATTCTACAATTACTACACAAACATTTGGAAGCCTTGTTACCAAATGCATCGGTAAAGAAGATGCTATGCTCATGAGTTTCTATCACTTGACCATCTCTGAATGAAACACCTTGAGACTTTATTGTAGTGAAGGCCAGTGGCAAGTCAGATTCCACACTTCTTTTTCTTTTCTTTAACACGGACTTTGTCCTATTATCTAGGCAATGTTCTGTTACATTAAACACATTATATAAAGCCACAAAACCACAAAACATATAATTAAGTTAAATCATAAATTGAAAGACATATTCCAGCTTTGCCATGCATTAAAAAAACTATGTAGAATGAATCATTTATTAAAAAATAACCTAGTGATGGAGTTCCAAAGGTGGACGTATGGATTCCAAAATAAAATTGAAACATAATATTATTCAAGAAACATCAGTTTTGTTATAATATGAATATTTTTCAATATAAGCCAACTAATTCAACAAATACGACAACTTGAAATAAAACCACAAACAAACCAACGGTTCAATGCAAATTAAATGCTAAAACAAAAATACTTTAGAAAAATATAGAGGAGATGCATTCTTGTTTATGCTCAAATATCTTTTTCCAACTTGACTATCACCAATTTCTTTTATGGGTTTGTATCTTCCTCTTCATCTTCTGTATCATAATCTGATAGATCAATCACAACGTGATCTCTTTTCTTGTCACTTCATGATTCTTCACCAATCGTGATTACACTCTCAATACATGTTGGGGTGTTGAGGTGCAACATCCTTTGAAGACTGACATCTACATCCTTGAAGGTTTTATACCAACGAATGGTGTTGTGAAGTGATGAGTGTGTAAATACTCATCATTTTTACCATTTCTGAGCTGCCAAAACATCCAAAAACACTCAATAAATGAATCAAAATAGTGAAAATATCCCAGGAAAGTGTTTTACATGTCTCAAATGCAAAAATACCAAAAACAAATGAAAAACGCACAAAGTTTGCATAATTGGCAGTTTCAGTCCCCCAACTTTCAAAAGTTGTCAAATCTAGTCCCTGGTCATTCTAAAAACTTGAAAAAGTCACCAAAGGTCCTTATAAATCAAAAAGTTACATAAATAGTCCTTTGGTGAAAAGTTTTACAAAATGTCAAGTTTAGTCCCTGAACTTTGAAAATTGTCAAAAATGGTCCCTGGGATATGAAAAACTTTGAGAAAAACAAATTTTGTCCTTGCACTAACCTTTTATGACAGGATTGGTCCTTGGTGGAAAGTTTGGTGAAAATTACACAAATGGTCCCTGAAGTTTGAAAGTTTGACAGTTTTAGTCCCTGGTGAAAATAAATCTAAAAAATCATCAAAGGACCTTTTACTATTCACAGTGTGGCATAAAATACCCTTGGAAACAAATTAGAAACATGCCAAGATCACACCCTCAACTTTCCCATAATTACAAAAATGGTCCTTGTGTGAAATAAACCAAACCGGATCCAAATAAACTACACCAAAACCAATACCTAAGCCTAGTCCAATTTACTTTATCTTGGGCCCAAATTTACCCAGCCCACCACAAAACCCAAAGTTAATAGAAGCCGGGTCAAATGTTTGACCTGGTCAAAACCAGTCAAACACACCCCTAAACCGCCTTCTCCCTTCTCCCTCACCCAGACCAAATCCACCCTGGTTTTGCAGCTCCACCACCCCAACTTGCATGGTCATCATCACCTTCCCACCTCCCTACACCTACCCTTTCACACCACAATTAATGCCCCCCCCCCTTTGCGTATAATCAGAGTAATTTGCAAATTGTCTCCTTTCCGCCAAAAACACGTGGCAGCTCTTGAGTGGACCAAAAGATGAAGAGAGAGGTGGGATTTGATCAGAGGGCAGCTGGGAACCCTAATTGGAGACTATAAATAGAAGAAAGTGCAAGATAAAGACCAGTAGTTGTTTTAATTAGTTTTTATTGTCGAATTAAATTAGTTTTCAAAATTCAGTTGTATCTTTTTCAATTCAAGTATTGTAACATCTTTGTTAATGTATTGAAAGTCTTTTTAAGTTATAAAAATCAAGGTTCAATTCTGCATTGTGTTCTTGCCATTCTGAGTTTTCATTTAAGCTTATGCATTACTTATATTGATAATCATGGACTGAAATAGGATCACATAGGTTCCCATAAGCTATATCAAGCTTCTAGAGACCTTAAAATCCAGATTAGAATAAGAATTTTTCATGTTCTAACAAAGTCAATGCAGGTCAAAGGAGGGGCATCCATGGAGTTCTGGATAAGCTGAGATAGAAAAAGGAAGATCTTGGCCTATCCTAAAGATAGGCTAGCTCAGTGAGTTACTCCTTTTCATGCTGGAGTAAAAAAATTGGTAACTTGGTCTATGTATCTTTCTAAATCTGCATAACTTTTGATTCTAAGTAGGGAGTAGTTTTGTTTGCATTAGATTGTTAATTTAGCTTTAATTTTAGTTAATATAATTAGTTGAATCAGTAAATTGGTACTTGGTAATTGATTGCATAGTCTCTTAGTATAAGTAGTCACTTAAGGTAGTGTTTGGATCATGCTGATGCACTGAGCTGTGGTTGTTTGTTGGTATAGCATTGGATTCTAACTAGTTGCTTAGGGTAAAATTAAGTCACATTGGTCATCAAATTTGGTCACAAGCTTGCCAATAGTCAAAATCAACCCTCACCTTAGATTTTTCCTTCACTGTTGAGTAATTTGATTGCATAATCATATCAGTAGTGGTACAAGTAGTCATAGTAGTATAAATCAACTTTTCCTTAACTTATTTCAACACATTAAGTAAGCTAGAATCAACCAAAAACCAAAAAAGTCAAAGTTAGTAGTTTTTCATAAAAGTCAAAATTGCATGATTTCAATTTTCTCAAAACTTACAAGATTTTTGTAGATTTATGTACTGTGATTGAGGCCATGAGCTTTTGAGGTTTAGTTTTCCCTCACCTCATCTACAAGGTCTCAGTACCCTTCTATTTTTGCCATTTTTTATGTGGGCCCCACAGCCCTCAAAAGAGGACTGCAGGGCAAGAACTGCTCTGTGCAGCAGTTACACCACCCCAAACCACCCACTTTGGTGGTGGTTTGTGGCCACTACAGTGGTCCAAGGCAATTGTTTTTGGTTCCCCTCAACCCCCCTCCTACCAGGGAACAATAATTGACCATTAGTTTGACTTTTAACCCAGTGGACCCCACATAAAATTGCCCACAAAGTCTGTCCCAGGTCTGAGTCATTTGTGAAAGTGCAAAGTGCTTAATTGGTTCTTGTTAGCTTATTTGAGATCAAGAGTTGTTGTTTCTGGCTTATTTGTGATTGTTAAGTTTGTTGGAACTCATTTTCACCATTGTGGACCCCACCCAAAGCCATTTGACCTAAATTGACCACACAGTCAACATAAGTCAACTGTGTAAGCCAAGGGGGTGCTTATAGCTTATTTATAAGCTATTTGAAAAGTGTTTTCACAAAAGTTCTTTATTTTCATTAGTAAAACAAGTCTGTAAAAGAAAAATCCAAAAAATCCAAAGTTAAAATAAGTGATAGTTTCTATTTAATTCAACTTAATTTTAATTTTAATTTTTAGATTTTAATTAAGTCACTAGTGTTTTTATATTTTTATTAATTACCTTATATAGTAAAATAATTTTGATAATTTTTTCAGATTTTTATTTTGTCATTTAGTATTAATTAGATTTAATTTTAGGTTTATTAACTATTAATTAATATTAAGTATTAAATAGCTTATTTAGTTTTTATAAAGTTAAACTTAGTTTTTATAATTTTCCTAGCTCTAATATAGTCTAATAAGTTTTTAGAAAATATATTTTGAGATTCTACTATTCATTTTCTATTTTTCTTATTTTATTTGTTTAAAATAGACTTACGTTAATTAAAAGGTAAATAATTAGTTGTTTAATCTTAAAACATAATTTTTAGAGTTTTTATAATTTTGTAGGATTCCAGTGATGGTTAAGTAATTTTATAAATTTTCTTGTAATTTTCTAAGTTAATTTAGTATTAATATTAATTAAAAGTAGTTTAATTAGTTTAATTAAGTTAAATAGTTTTCAATTTATAAAAAAACCCATAAAAAGACAAAAATATTTATTTTTATTTTTTATACTTTCTTCAAGTTCTAATTTAGGTTTAGAAAATATTTTTGCAACTTTTTAGTTTAATTTGTAATAGTTATAATTTTTAGTTAACTTAAATTAGATTTTAATTTAGATATTAAATAGTTTAATTAATTAAATAATATTTAAATAGTATTTTAATCATTTTCATAATTTCATTTTCATTTTTAATTTTAAAGTTTGAAAAAGTGTCAAAAGCACCCCCTGTAGTTGTTAAATACCAAAATCCCACTTTTTCAGTCCGATTGCGTAAATCTGAATTGTGAATACGTGCATATATCTGTTATCTGATTTTTGTGAATATTATATCTGTGTACAAATACCATCTTAACAGTAGCAATACCAATCCCACATCATCTTGCTACTGTCCTCAGTGCCACTTTCTCATAAACGATTCCAAAAGCACCATTTCAATCTCGCTGGGACTTTAACGACCCGGGAAAACACTATATTATCACCGGAGTATTGATTCTAGGCTGTCTTTGACTTGTTGACCTTGGTCAATAATAATCTGACGGTTTAGACCCAATCAAAATTTGGCGCCGCTGCCGGGGAGGTTGTTGCGTGTTTTATAAAATCGTTTTAAGTTTAGTGGTTTTTAAAACCCTCCCTGTACAAATTTCACACAAATTTGTAAAAAGTTTTTGTAAAAACTCAATCATATCAAAAAAACGTTCATTAACACTTCTCCTGAAGTGTTGAAAACACCAAAAAAATTAAAAACAATCAAAAACAAACTGTGAAGTTAAATTACTTCGTGTTCTTTAAGATTACAACCTGAAACAGTTGGTTTAAGGTAAGTTCTGACATTAAATTGCGAACTGAAGAGGAAACCTATTTACTTCCTCCCGCCAGCCTGCGAGTAATCTTAAAGGGACGATTTCGGTTAACGAATCAGTTCCAAAAATATTTCCCAAGTTTTCTGCACACACACCCATAAGCCTAAAGCAGTTTTTCAAAAATTAATAAACCCATAATAAGTTCCCAAACTTAAGATTAAAACTTGCCTTTATATCCCTGTGAGTGGTGTACCTTTTTCAAAGAAGCTATTCACTTGTGATTGCTGGTTTAAGTTCACTGTGGTTTTGCCTCGATCTTGTTTTGAAAAATTGTTTTTAGTGCATGCGCACTCGGTCACAAACAAAACGTAAACATCAGAAAAACGTACACGAGCTACGTTCTGATACACAAGAACCAAAAACCGAAATGGCCGCTGGGCCACCACCACCTTTACCACCCCCTGACCCTCCCTTGGGTGAACCAGCTCCCGATCTCCGAACGATGGAGGAGCTGTGCCAGCCTACCATGCAAGGGCGGGGTGGGCCTATTGCACCACTCACCATTGAGGCTACGGACTTTGGCCTCAAGCACCACATGATCCAACAAGTCCAGAATTCGTGTCAATTTCACGGATTACCGGGTGACGATGCCAACAAGCATCTTGACAAATATCTCACGGTCACCCAAAGCATGAAACAGCATGGTGTCACGGATGATGCCCTTCGGCTGTACCTCTTCCCCTATTCTCTCACTCATCATGCCACTGCATGGTTTGACCGACTTCCAAAGAATTCTATTCGAACCTTTGATGAAATGGTAACCAAGTTTTTAGCAAAATATTTTCCACCATCCATGGTTACCAAGTTACGAAATGATATCAGCAACTTCCGGCAACGTCCCGATGAGTCTCTTTTTTAGGCTTGGGAACGTTATAAGCTAGCCATTGATCGGTGCCCTAATCACAATATGTTGCAAGTTACCATCATAGATACCTTCTATAATGGTCTGACATTGAGGCACCGAGACATTCTCAATGCTGCTGCTGGTGGGACCTTTATGAAAAGGCGTCCCGAGGAGTGCTATGACTTAATCGAGAACATGACTGCCCATCATAACTTTTGGGATTCCTCTGCGGAGAGGGATGCGTCATGTCATTCAGTTACTCCCTCATCATCATCTCCTGAAATAATGGCTCTTACCAAAAAGATGGATGATATTTCTACGGCTGTGTTGAGAATAAGCCAAACGATGGCTCAAAATCAACAAGTGAAAGCCGTGGCCCGAAGTTGTGAAACTTGTGGGGGCCCTCATCTGTATTCCGAGTGTCCAGCTACTGCTGACTTTCCTCCAGAGAACGTATATGCTGCTCACGGTTCCTACAATACGGGGGGTAATTCTTACCAACCGCAAGGGGACCGTAATCTCTTAAGCTATCGTTCCAACAATTTTCTCGGACCTCCCAGTTTTAACCAAAATCAAAACCGTAACTCGAATCAGAATTTTAACCAAGGTCAAAACTCAAATTTCCAAAACCCGAATCAAAATCAAGGCCAGTTTAATCAAAACAATTTTCAAAATGGCAATCAAAACCAAGGTTTTCAAGGAAATTTTCAAAGAAACCAGAATCAAGGGAATTACAATCAGGGTAATTTCAATCAAAGAAACACTTTTCAGGGTAACAACAATCAAAATCAAGGGAATTTTCAAAACAACCGTGTTCAAAATCCCCCTGTTCAAAATCAAAACGTTGTTCCACCCTCGTCTTCCTCCGATGCTGAGATTAAACAATTCATGAAAGCACAAGAGGAAACGAATCGGTTATTGATCAAGATGATCTCTGAACTTCAGAAGTCTTTAAATGATCGACCCTCGGGCCCGGGTACATTACCGAGCAACACGATCGCTAACCCGAGGGGCGATGTCAAAGCGATCACCACCCGAAGTGGGGTATCATACAATGGACCCTCGATTCCTTCTACCTCTTCTTCTCCTCCTAAGGTAGCGGAACGTGAGCCTGAGGTTACTACGGGCAAGGTACTTCCTACTAATAACGGAGGTACCAACAACGTCCACCCTCAAGTTGTCCCGGTCCCGGCTCATAAGCCGAAAGTTGTATTTGATCCCCCTGTGAGTTCTGATGAAATCCCAAAGAATGATCCTAAGCCATCAATTCCATATCCTTCACGATTGAGTGAACAAAAGAACCGCGAAAAAGCTAACCATCAGATGGAAAAAATTTATCAAATTTTCCAAGAATTACACTTTGATATTAGCTTCGCGGACGCTCTTCTTCTCATGCCTAAGTTTGCTTCGACAATCAAAAATCTGATAAGTAACAAAGAAAAACTTTGTGAGATGGCAAAAACTCCTCTTAACGAGCATTGCTCAGCAGTGCTTTTGAAAAAGCTTCCCGAAAAGCTTGGAGATCCCGGGAAATTTCTCATTCCTTGTGTTTTCCCTGGGATGGTTGAATGCTTTGCCTTGGCCGATCTTGGCGCAAGCATTAACCTGATGCCTTACATAGTCTGGAAAAGACTCTCACTCCCTGCTCTCACTCCAACCTGCATGACACTCGAGCTTGCAGATCGTACCATATCCCGTCCTCTCGGCATTGCCGAAGATATCTTCGTGAAAGTAGGAAAGTTCCATTTTCCGGCAGATTTTGTGATTGTTGATTTCGATGCTGACCCACGAGTCCCTCTCATTCTCGGGAGGGGATTCTTAAGAATGGGTCGTGCTTTAATCGATGTATTCGAAGAAGAAATCACTCTACGTGTTGATGGTGAAGCCATAACATTCAATCTTGATCAGACTTCAAGATACTCCTCCAATTATGACGCTGAAACAGTTAACCGAATTGACATCATCGATGTTGCGTCTGAGGAGTCTTCTCAAGAAGTCCTTGGTTTCTCAGCGAGTGGCAGTACCACTCCTTCTACTGATCCGATCATTTCTGACTCTTCCCCTTCCCTCACTCCGTTTGAGGGAGGTGACTTCCTTCTGGAAGAGCTCGAGGCTTTTCTTGCTCAGGATAGCTCAATCCCCGATGGGGTTGATGAAAACTATCTTGACCCGGAGGGGGACATTCTTCTCCTTGAAAGATTGTTAAATGACGATCCTTCACCCTCTCCGTCTCCAAAAATACTTCATAAAGCGGAAGTCAAAAATGTTGAAATAACTGAAGACTTTCCCGAGGTTGAGCTCAAGGACTTGCCTCCTCATCTAGAATATGCATTTCTGGAGGGTGATGATAAATTACCCGTCATTATTGCTAAGGACTTAAAAGTTGAGGAAAAGGCAGCACTCCTAAAGGTTCTAAAGTCACATAAACAAGCAATCGCTTGGAAACTCTCCGACATTAAGGGCATAAGCCCGAACTTTTGTACTCATAAAATTTTAATGGAGGATGACTTTAAGCCAGCAGTGCAACAACAGAGAAGGGTAAATCCAAAAATCCACGAAGTTATCAAACAAGAAGTTCTTAAACTTCTTGATGCGGGATTGATTTACCCTATTTCTGACAGTCCTTGGGTTAGCCCAATTCATTGTGTCCCTAAAAAGGGTGGCATTACCGTTGTCACCAACGAGGATAACGAGTTGATTCCAACTCGTTTGGTCACGGGTTGGCGAGTATGTATTGACTATCGAAAGTTAAATGACGCCACCCGTAAAGACCATTTCCCTCTTGATTCGCCTCAAACAGTCAACTAAGTTTACCAGGTGATGGTCAACCAAGTCAAACGTCTAAAACAAATGCTTCCGAGGAATACAGTGTTTTCCCGGGTCGTAAGTCCCAACGAGGTGTGCGATGTGATATTATAAACGAATCTGTGATTAGTGAATGTGAACAGGGAAGGTATAAAAGTGTGTGTGTGTTTAAACTAGGGTTTTATAAATTAAAATAACTTAGGTAAGCTAATGGAATGATTACGTGAAAACTAGGTATTTAAAAACGTACACCAAATTAAAATCAGACGCGATTGCGTACTGAGAAAAAGGTGAGTTTTAAGAAAAATAAACTACAAGGGTTAAAAATAAAAATTCTATAAACTTAAACTTAAAATAAAATAAGATTAAAAATAAAACTATTTTTTAGATTATTATATTATTTATTATTAATTATTTAATTAAAAACTATTTAACTATTTATTTAGAAAATTATAAATACTACAAGTTAAACTAAAAACTTATAAAATTATTTTCTAAACCTAAAATAGAACTTGAAGAAAGTATAAAAAATAAAAATAAATGTTTTTGTCTTTTTATAGATTTCTTATTAATTAAAAACTATTTATATTATTTATACTAATTAAACTATTTTAAATTACAAATAATATTAAACTCACTTAGAAAATTATGGAAAAATTTATAAATCTAATTAACCATCACAGGAATCCTAAAAAATTATAAAAACTTTATTTTATGTATTTTTAAACTAGTTTACTAATTATTATTCTATTTATTATTTAATTACTATTTAAACTATTAAATTATGAAAACTATTAAATGAACAGTATAAATCACAAGAAAATTTATAAAATTATCTTATGACTTATAGAAGCTAGGAAAAATATAAAATATAGGTATTACTATATAAAAACTAATTATGCTATTTAAAACTTATTTATTAATTAATTACTAATAAAACTATTTTTAATTCTAATTAATACCAAATGACAATATAAAAATCTAATAAAATTATTTAAATTACTTTAACCTATAAGGAAATTAATAAAAATATAAAAACACAGATTACTTAATAAAAATATAAAAATGAAAATTAAAATTAAATTGTATTAAATAGAAACTATCACTTATTTTTATATTGTTTTTCTTGGATTTTTCTTTTACAAAACTATGTTATACATAAAAACAACTAACTTTAATAAAAACAAATATTATAGAACTTAATAATAAGCTAGTAATAAGCTATAATCCTAGACAGTTGACTTTAGTTGACTTAATGAGCAAATAAGCTCAAATGAGCTTATGTGGGACCCACCTTGGATGAATCTGGTTCTAATAGGTTGTTTGAACTTGTCAAAGCTTAATTTAACTAAATAAGCTCAGTAGATAAGCCAATAAGCTAAATAAGCTAATCCAAAAACCTAAAATCTACACAGACTGGGGACAAGGTTCAATGGCTAATCTAGGTGGGGTCCATTGAGTATCAGGTCAAGCCAGTGGTCAATATAGATAGCCTACTAGGAGGGGGGTTGGGGGAACCTAACTAGAGGGTGTGGGACCCATTGAGGTGGTCACAAACCACCACCAAAGGTGGTGGTGTGACTGAGATCTGATGGAGCAGGGCAATACCTTGCCCTGCAGGTTACTTGGGAGGTCAGGTGGGGTCCACACAAAAATCTTAAAAATATAACAAACATTGGACACTAAAGACTAGCTGGGGGGTTGTAAATCCTAAAAGTTTCAAGGTCTTAAACCCTACCTAAAAATCACAACAAATCATTGAGTTTTTAAAAAAAACTGAGATACATGCAATTTGACTTTTTTAAGGAAAACTCATAAGTTGACTTAGTTGAGATTAGATTGATTCTAATGGATTGAAACCATGATAATAAGCTGAAATAAGGTTGATTTAAGTTGAAACACTACTTTATGCTAGATCATGAAAGGTTTTAGGACTCCAAAACCCACACAGTTAACTGTGTGGGTGAGATCTTTGTGATTTTGACTATATTACTAAAAGTGACCTAAGTTTATGATTGAAATGCCTTAGTTTACCCTAAAGTGACATGATGCAATACCTAGTAACCACTGAAACTCACTGAGTCTCAGTGGACATCTAAATCCAAACACTACCTTAAATCTAACAATACATTACAACATGCAATTATTAAGTTACCACTACTAAATTAAAACATTACACAGATTCAGTACACTTGATTAGAAACTAAATGATATCTAAAAGACCATAAACAACAATAAAAACAAGATATTAGCAAAATTAGAATTTGTGACTCACAATGGGTTCAAGACTGAGATCATGTAACCATGGACCAAGATCATTCCTAACACCTTCCACAAGGTTTCTACTACCAGAGGTAATCCAGAACACACCATATCCAATGCTCAATCTTCATAACACAGATTTTCCATTTATTTTTCTTTTTCTTTGTATTTTTGATTATTTTTGGAATTATAAACTAAACCTGATTCTAAGGTTTCTCAAAGCTTATAAAAGCTTTGTCAGAGCTTAAATAAACTATTTGAATCCTTATAACCAACTACAAACAAGATCAATTAACTTTGAGAATTACTTGAAATTTGAAAATTGCAATACTGAGACATGAACTGAAAACTTGAAATTGAGATGAATTAAAGATAGAATTACATGAAATTTAACTGATTCAAGCTTGATTTAACTTAAAATACAACTTAATGACTAAATTATACTACCTACGACTAAGTTACACTACTCCTAAACTAATTAAACTAATAATTCAACTCCACAGCTTCCTTTTCCTTTTGTAGAGTTTCTTCTGAGTTTGTGGGACCCACTTGTCATATCCCACCACATCAGAGCCTTTGAAATGGTCCAATTGATCTCAACCGTTCAAATTCACTTTTGGCGCCAAAAATTCCTAGGGTAACGTGTGAGGATTTCAGGGTAATTAAGGGGTCTTGGACAGTTGTGGAGAGTTGGGGGGACAATATGAGATATTATGATAAAGTTTGGAGTGAGGTCCAAGCAAAAACAAGAAAACTGAGGTAACAGTGGAAGGTTATGGTGGGGAAGCATTTATTGAGTGTAGGCTGAGTTGTGAGGTAGGGGATGAGCTGGAGGAGAGGGGGTGAGTAGTAGGTGGTGAGGTGGTATCCAAGTGGTGGTGTTTACAGGTGGAAATGGAGAGGGGGTGAGGTGGAAGAAGAAGGAGGTGTATATACGGGGTGTTGTATTTGTGGTGGGTTTGACCGAGGGTAAGGGGGGTTGACTTGGGCTTTGGAGTGGGCTTGGATAAATAAAAAAGGTAGGGTGGGCTATTGTGGTGTTTGGGTTTGGTTAGTTTTAGTTTGGATTTGGTTTTTTTGGTTTAGTAATAATAATAAGGGTCCGTTTGTAGATTTAAGCTTATAAAGCCCAAGGACCAAATGTGATATTTCCTGAAAATTGAGGGTGGATTTTGCTAACTTTTCCAAAGTACTTAATAGGACTAATCTTGCCACCAATGAATAGTACACGGGTATTTTTGATGTTTTTCCTTTTTTAAATACCGGGGACTATTTCTGCCAATTCCACAAACTCCAGGGACTGATTATGTCATTTTCTGATTTTGAAGGGTTAAACCTGTAAATATCAAACAGTTAACAAAAAGGACCAATTTTGTCATTTATGAATAGTTCAAGGGTTATTTTGATAAATTTTCTATTTTAAATAACCCAGGGACTGATTTTGACACTTTTCCAAAGTTGAGGGACCAAAGTTGTAAATTTATGATTTTTAACTTCAAAGGACTATTCCTAACAACTTATGAATCCCAAGGACCTAAAATGATATTTGAACAAGTTTTGAGTGACCAGGGACTAGTTTTGCCAATTTATGAAACTTGAGGGACTGAAACTGCCAATTATGCAAACTTTGTACGTTTTTCAATTGTTTTTGCATATTTTGTATTTGAAACATATAAAACACACCTCTAAGATATTTTAAGTATTTTGATGCATATTTGAGTGTTTTTGTATGTTTTGGCAGCTCAGATTGGTATAAAATGATGAGTATTTAGATACTCATCAATCCTCCACACTAAACTATTGCTAGTCCCTAGCAATCTATTGAGAAAAACTTAATGGATTTGAAAAACTCTTTACCAAAAGCCATCACTTCTGGAGTAGCCAGGTGTAAGAACTGTGGCACACCTGATAACCGTGTGATTTTGAGCAAATCACCAGCTGTCAACGGATTTGATTAGTCTTTACCAAAAGCCGTTTGCTTCTGGACTAGCCAACTCTTGATGGAATAGTCAACATCTTGGTGAGCTGATTACCAATTATGGATTTTCCACAGCCTTTACCACAAGCCATAATCTTGCGGGCTAGCCAACTCATTAGCTTTTGAGGATAATGGGGAGTTGAGGAACCATACAATTTTTGGCAAATTGCAAGCCATAAACGGGTTTGAGTTATCTTTACCAAGAACCGTTTGCTCCTGGATTAGCCAATCCTTATGTGGGTTAGACATGGTGGACTGATAACCATTTGTTGTATTTAGTGCAAAACACTAATACCAAATGATAAAAATTTTAAATTTTGACCATTTTTGGGAAAAAGGGCATAAGTGATCAAATTCGCCAGAATTTCCCCCCCACACTTAGAAATGAATATTGTCCTCAATATTCAAAATCCCGGCTATTATGCCGAATCCTTGAATGTAAAAAGATAACATTTAAAACTAAGTGGGGTAACACAACAATTATTTTATTTTTCTGTATTTACAATTTTCAAAGTTTTTCAGATCTATATACGAAATGTGGGGCACACCCCCACACTTAGGTGTTAGAAAGGGTAAGAAATAGGAGTGGGGTCCACTCACAGAATTATGAAGAATTTATCAGTCTAAGGATCCTTTTTGAGCGTAGGAAACTTAGAAAAGGATACGAAGATTCTTTTTAGATTTTATATTTTATAATGTTTTTGTATTTTTAAATTTTTATATATATGTACAAAGAAAGAAAATTCCTAACAACTGCCCCTCGAAAGGGAATCTGGGTCTGATAGAGCTCAGTAACTGTAAACAGCCAACAACCAAATGTTGTAACTGAGGGACTATCAAACTGGGCAAGTTGTGTGCAAAGGAAAAAAATATTTTTGTATTTTATATTGTTTATTGAAAAGAAATATGATACAGTATAAGTAATCACTACCTCCCAGGCTTGTGTCAGGTTTACCACGCTAGCTAATCACTTGTGAATGATTAACTGTAATAAATATGCCCTGACAGCCCGGGAGTTGAATGATAAAGTATAATATACATACAAGGATAGAAAGTATTTTTGGTTTTTTTGTGTTCGTTGAAAACTAATTTTAAAATGTTTTCGGGAACTGTTTTTGGTTTTATATTATAATATGAATTTTATCAAAGAGAAACAATATTTAAACTAATATGCAAGATTCTAGGGTCTAACAACATCATAGTGCTCATATTGAGATAATCAAATGTCAAGTTGACTTTCTACCATGCTACACCACTTAATTGAAGCTATCACTGAGTCAAAATAATCATATATGGCATATATCAAACAAGAATAACACCCTACACAACCTCTAACACAGTTAAACCATTAGATCCAAACAATCCTTAAATGAAACCTAATTAAATTACAAGAACATGAAACTAACAAATAATAACAACAATTTAACATTTATGCAAGGTTATTAGATTACACAATCTCACAGTACTCATAATGAGATCATCAATGTGTCAAATTGACTTTCTACCATGCTATACCCTTTGATTAACATTTCACTGAGTTATTTAGATCACATATGCAGTATATCAAACAAGAACAACTACAAAAAACAACCCTTAACTCAGTGTAACTATCCAATCTAAACAACCTTTAAATGAAACCTAATTGAGTTTTTCAAAGCATAGAACTGTATAAACCAATTTTATCCAATCCAGAGATCATAATTTGTCAAGATTCAAATCTTTTTAAGCATAAACATGTTGTCAAGCAGCTTAAGCCTAGGATTATCAAAAATTATGTATATGACAGTTAAAATACCATTGCAAACCATAGTCAAATTCCAAAACATAAACGCCAAATATATTGCTAAATTATCATTAAGAAACAACAAATAAACAGGAAAGGTAAAAGATGGTAAATATACAATGAGCGTGTATCCATAATCACTAATACGCAAAAAAAAAACGTTTTAAAATAAGCGCACAACCTCCCCGGCAGCGGCGCCAAATTTTGATTCGCCTCAAACAGTCAACTAAGTTTACCAGGTGATGGTCAACCAAGTCAAACGTCTAAAACAAATGCTTCCGAGGAATACAGTGTTTTCCCGGGTCGTAAGTCCCAACGAGGTGTGCGATGTGATATTATAAACGAATCTGTGATTAGTGAATGTGAACAGGGAAGGTATAAAAGTGTGTGTGTGTTTAAACTAGGGTTTTATAAATTAAAATAACTTAGGTAAGCTAATGGAATGATTACGTGAAAACTAGGTATTTAAAAACGTACACCAAATTAAAATCAGACGCGATTGCGTACTGAGAAAAAGGTGAGTTTTAAGAAAAATAAACTACAAGGGTTAAAAATAAAAATTCTATAAACTTAAACTTAAAATAAAATAAGATTAAAAATAAAACTATTTTTTAGATTATTATATTATTTATTATTAATTATTTAATTAAAAACTATTTAACTATTTATTTAGAAAATTATAAATACTACAAGTTAAACTAAAAACTTATAAAATTATTTTCTAAACCTAAAATAGAACTTGAAGAAAGTATAAAAAATAAAAATAAATGTTTTTGTCTTTTTATAGATTTCTTATTAATTAAAAACTATTTATATTATTTATACTAATTAAACTATTTTAAATTACAAATAATATTAAACTCACTTAGAAAATTATGGAAAAATTTATAAATCTAATTAACCATCACAGGAATCCTAAAAAATTATAAAAACTTTATTTTATGTATTTTTAAACTAGTTTACTAATTATTATTCTATTTATTATTTAATTACTATTTAAACTATTAAATTATGAAAACTATTAAATGAACAGTATAAATCACAAGAAAATTTATAAAATTATCTTATGACTTATAGAAGCTAGTAAAAATATAAAATATAGGTATTACTATATAAAAACTAATTATGCTATTTAAAACTTATTTATTAATTAATTACTAATAAAACTATTTTTAATTCTAATTAATACCAAATGACAATATAAAAATCTAATAAAATTATTTAAATTACTTTAACCTATAAGGAAATTAATAAAAATATAAAAACACAGATTACTTAATAAAAATATAAAAATGAAAATTAAAATTAAATTGTATTAAATAGAAACTATCACTTATTTTTATATTGTTTTTCTTGGATTTTTCTTTTACAAAACTATGTTATACATAAAAACAACTAACTTTAATAAAAACAAATATTATAGAACTTAATAATAAGCTAGTAATAAGCTATAATCCTAGACAGTTGACTTTAGTTGACTTAATGAGCAAATAAGCTCAAATGAGCTTATGTGGGACCCACCTTGGATGAATCTGGTTCTAATAGGTTGTTTGAACTTGTCAAAGCTTAATTTAACTAAATAAGCTCAGTAGATAAGCCAATAAGCTAAATAAGCTAATCCAAAAACCTAAAATCTACACAGACTGGGGACAAGGTTCAATGGCTAATCTAGGTGGGGTCCATTGAGTATCAGGTCAAGCCAGTGGTCAATATAGATAGCCTACTAGGAGGGGGGTTGGGGGAACCTAACTAGAGGGTGTGGGACCCACTGAGGTGGTCACAAACCACCACCAAAGGTGGTGGTGTGACTGAGATTTGATGGAGCAGGGCAATACCTTGCCCTGCAGGTTACTTGGGAGGTCAGGTGGGGTCCACACAAAAATCTTAAAAATATAACAAACATTGGACACTAAAGACTAGCTGGGGGGTTGTAAATCCTAAAAGTTTCAAGGTCTTAAACCCTACCTAAAAATCACAACAAATCATTGAGTTTTTAAAAAAAACTGAGATACATGCAATTTGACTTTTTTAAGGAAAACTCATAAGTTGACTTAGTTGAGATTAGATTGATTCTAATGGATTGAAACCATGATAATAAGCTGAAATAAGGTTGATTTAAGTTGAAACACTACTTTATGCTAGATCATGAAAGGTTTTAGGACTCCAAAACCCACACAGTTAACTGTGTGGGTGAGATCTTTGTGATTTTGACTATATTACTAAAAGTGACCTAAGTTTATGATTGAAATGCCTTAGTTTACCCTAAAGTGACATGATGCAATACCTAGTAACCACTGAAACTCACTGAGTCTCAGTGGACATCTAAATCCAAACACTACCTTAAATCTAACAATACATTACAACATGCAATTATTAAGTTACCACTACTAAATTAAAACATTACACAGATTCAGTACACTTGATTAGAAACTAAATGATATCTAAAAGACCATAAACAACAATAAAAACAAGATATTAGCAAAATTAGAATTTGTGACTCACAATGGGTTCAAGACTGAGATCATGTAACCATGGACCAAGATCATTCCTAACACCTTCCACAAGGTTTCTACTACCAGAGGTAATCCAGAACACACCATATCCAATGCTCAATCTTCATAACACAGATTTTCCATTTATTTTTCTTTTTCTTTGTATTTTTGATTATTTTTGGAATTATAAACTAAACCTGATTCTAAGGTTTCTCAAAGCTTATAAAAGCTTTGTCAGAGCTTAAATAAACTATTTGAATCCTTATAACCAACTACAAACAAGATCAATTAACTTTGAGAATTACTTGAAATTTGAAAATTGCAATACTGAGACATGAACTGAAAACTTGAAATTGAGATGAATTAAAGATAGAATTACATGAAATTTAACTGATTCAAGCTTGATTTAACTTAAAATACAACTTAATGACTAAATTATACTACCTACGACTAAGTTACACTACTCCTAAACTAATTAAACTAATAATTCAACTCCACAGCTTCCTTTTCCTTTTGTAGAGTTTCTTCTGAGTTTGTGGGACCCACTTGTCATATCCCACCACATCAGAGCCTTTGAAATGGTCCAATTGATCTCAACCGTTCAAATTCACTTTTGGCGCCAAAAATTCCTAGGGTAACGTGTGAGGATTTCAGGGTAATTAAGGGGTCTTGGACAGTTGTGGAGAGTTGGGGGGACAATATGAGATATTATGATAAAGTTTGGAGTGAGGTCCAAGCAAAAACAAGAAAACTGAGGTAACAGTGGAAGGTTATGGTGGGGAAGCATTTATTGAGTGTAGGCTGAGTTGTGAGGTAGGGGATGAGCTGGAGGAGAGGGGGTGAGTAGTAGGTGGTGAGGTGGTAGCCAAGTGGTGGTGTTTACAGGTGGAAATGGAGAGGGGGTGAGGTGGAAGAAGAAGGAGGTGTATATACGGGGTGTTGTATTTGTGGTGGGTTTGACCGAGGGTAAGGGGGGTTGACTTGGGCTTTGGAGTGGGCTTGGATAAATAAAAAAGGTAGGGTGGGCTATTGTGGTGTTTGGGTTTGGTTAGTTTTAGTTTGGATTTGGTTTTTTTGGTTTAGTAATAATAATAAGGGTCCGTTTGTAGATTTAAGCTTATAAAGCCCAAGGACCAAATGTGATATTTCCTGAAAATTGAGGGTGGATTTTGCTAACTTTTCCAAAGTACTTAATAGGACTAATCTTGCCACCAATGAATAGTACACGGGTATTTTTGATGTTTTTCCTTTTTTAAATACCGGGGACTATTTCTGCCAATTCCACAAACTCCAGGGACTGATTATGTCATTTTCTGATTTTGAAGGGTTAAACCTGTAAATATCAAACAGTTAACAAAAAGGACCAATTTTGTCATTTATGAATAGTTCAAGGGTTATTTTGATAAATTTTCTATTTTAAATAACCCAGGGACTGATTTTGACACTTTTCCAAAGTTGAGGGACCAAAGTTGTAAATTTATGATTTTTAACTTCAAAGGACTATTCCTAACAACTTATGAATCCCAAGGACCTAAAATGATATTTGAACAAGTTTTGAGTGACCAGGGACTAGTTTTGCCAATTTATGAAACTTGAGGGACTGAAACTGCCAATTATGCAAACTTTGTACGTTTTTCAATTGTTTTTGCATATTTTGTATTTGAAACATATAAAACACACCTCTAAGATATTTTAAGTATTTTGATGCATATTTGAGTGTTTTTGTATGTTTTGGCAGCTCAGATTGGTATAAAATGATGAGTATTTAGACACTCATCACCTCTCCCTTTTATGGACCAGATGCTTGAACGACTTGCGGGGAATGAATACTACTGCTTCCTCCATGGTTTTTCGGGTTACTTCCGAATCCCCATTGATCCCCAGGATCAAGAGAAGACTACCTTCACATGCCCCTACGGAACTTTTGCTTACAGACGTATGCCTTTCGGCTTATGTAATGCACCAGGCACGTTCCAGAGGTGCATGATGTCTATTTTTTCCGACATGATCGGGAAAACTATGGAGGTATTCATGGATGACTTTTCAGTCATCGGGGATTCATTTCAGACCTGTCTCTCCCACTTGGAACAAATGCTTAAACGTTGCAAAGAAACGAATTTGAGTCTCAACTGGGAGAAGAGTCACTTTATGGTTAAAGAGGGCATAGTCCTCGGCCATAAAATTTCAAAGAACGGGATTGAGGTTGACAAAGCCAAAATCGATGTCATTGCTAAATTACCTCATCCCACCACCGTAAAAGGTGTTAGGAGCTTTTTGGGTCATGCCGGCTTCTACCGTAGGTTTTATACCAATGGATGGGGTTGTGAAGTCATATTCTACATCCTGTCATGTTTAACAAAAAGGGAGTTTCAAAAATAAAAATGTAGAATAAATATGTAATACCTCAAATTCTAAAACATGCAAAATGACCAAAATGCCCCTAAGTTTCAGAATTTGTATTAACATTTAAATAAAACCAAAGAAAACCCTAGAAATCTGGAATTTGGCAACATGCGGTCAAATAAATTATGAATGAATAAAATTTGTCATTTTTTTAAAAGTAAAAATATATTTATGGCATAAAAATTAATTAAGGATCAAATATATATGTATGTATATATATTTATAATTAATTTAAAGAGTTAAAAATACAAATATAATTAGGAAACTTGTATTTTGACCTTATCACATAAACTTGCAGGCTAAGATAAATAATACATTTACACGTTTATATTTTTAAAAACCTATAAACCGACTTTAAGTAAAGTCGACACCCTCAAAATCTCATTCAAGTCGACTCAAGGTTTTTCACAGCTCCTAAATAATTTTCCTGGTCTTTTATAAGTTCAAAGAAGGCGAGAAAAATAGAGGTTGCAATTGTGGGTGATCGAATCAAGCTAAGGGTTTTTAATTGTGTCGGTTTGTTCTAGCGAGAAGAAGAAATTCATTTTGCCTCATTCACACGTCCTAAAATCTTTCTGGTATTTTTCTAGTATCCAATATATCATATATAATCAGTATAAAATTTTGGAATCGAACCATGCATATTAATATAATCATACGAATTTATATAAGCTAAAAACTCTAAAATCAAACTATAAATATGAAAGCAGCTACGCGAATTTTGTAAGCTTTGAATATATTTTATTCTGGTCCTTATTACATCATATAACATTAGAAAAGTAGTTCTTGTGATTTTCGAAGCCTAGAGACTAAGTTTGGATTTATTTTATAATCGGTTTAAAAAGTAATAAAAAGAAAAGAAAAAAGAAGGCTAGGGTTTAGTCGATTAGGGTTAGGTTTGGATTAATCATGAATGGTAATGATTAAGTAATGATTAGAAGTTAACGAAGAGTAATTAAAGGCTAGGGTTAGGGTTTTGGAATTATACAGGGGTTCAATTTGTTTATTATAATTAAAAGGGTGTGTTTCATAAATTTATAAACATAAGGGTGATTTTGTAAACTCTAAATAACCAAAGGGTAATGCGTATAAATTAAGTATAGGGGTGTAATGTGTAATTTTGGTATTTAAAAGGTTTATTTGGTTAAATATACAATAATGGGGTACGAATTGGAATTTGTATAACTTGAGGGGTTAAGTTGTAAAATACTAAAATACAAGAATTAATTCGTAAAACAGAAAAGTGAAAGGACTAGTTTGGTTAATATGTAAAATATATGATATTTACATTTAAAACCCTACACTCTAATATAATTATTATTATTTATCATATTTAAACCCTAAAACTATATTAATAAATTTATCTAAATTCTTAACTTAATAATTATGTAAAATCCTGCTAAATAATTAAACTTACTATTTAAAGAAACTTTCTAATTAAAGAAACTTACTAAATTGGGAAATCTGCTAAGAATGGAAGGTTACTAAAAATGGAAAGATTATTCAAAGAAGGAATTTTGATTAAGATAAGTTATTAATAATAAATGATCCCTAATTCAGGTAGACATATTGAAGAAGAAGTGAACTTTTCCCTTTCGTGATTATTCCTTTTGAACTCATTACTTTGTAGGGATGGCAAAAAAACCCGAACCCGACAGGGAAACCCGAAACCCGACATAATTGGGGCGGGGCGGGGCATGCTAATTGGGTTACGGGGCGGGTTTGGGGATTAAACGGGGATTTTAATCGGGTTCTGGGCGGAGAGCGGGGAATCCGCGCCCCGCCCCGCCCCACCCGATTAATATATACATATATACAAATATATCTATACATGTATAGTATTTGTTTTAGTATTTACGTAATAAAATATATTACTCTAATATTGTTAGTTTTTTTTAGATTTATAAGAATGCATAATTGTGATTATAAAAACTCGTTTAGTGTCATATTTTAAGTTTTAATTTTTTTGTGGTATAATTTATCATTATTTACGTATAATATAACATTGAAAATTTAACAAGGCTTGTTTCTAATTGATTATTAATATGTTCGTTATTGCTAACGGTATAAAAATAACAATAAATGTGAAATGGTGCGGCTTTAATCGAGAATTACACCCAAAGATGATGCCCCGATAAGATCCCCGATTAATACGGGGCGGGTTTGGGGGACAATCACGCCCCAACGGGGCGCCCCGATTAGATCCCCGATGGGGATCGGGGCGGGTTTGGGGAGAACTTTAGTAATCGGGTTTGGGGATGGGGATGGCCGCCCCGCCCCAAACCCGCCCCGTTGCCATCCCTATTACTTTGCTAAGATACGGATATTCTGACCTTACTTTTAAGGTTTCCTTCGTGATTACAACCTCTGTTATGAACTTTCTGTTTTGAAACCTCTGATTTGAACCTTTACTATGAAACTTCTGTTTTTGAACCTTTGACATGAAAACTTTGCTATTGAACTTTCTGATATGAAAATTTTGTTTTGAACCTTTAAATATGAACCTTTTTTATTACCTGAGTTTCACTAGGCATGGGGGTTCCATGTCTGTGTCAGGGATGCACCTCTGACATGACTCTAGGGCAGTAGAGTGATGTTCTACCACATCCCTTGGTTTGGCTGCATATATTTATCTGTTGGTAAGGGGCGTATGGATGCATCCTAGATCAGTTTCTGTTATCTGTTATCTTGTTATCTGTTATCTGGTGAATGTGGCTGTGTGTGCAATACACGTCCTTCACAAATTCTGGGAGCTAGCTACTCCATTATGTTGCCTTATATGTGTTTATGATATGATTATGATCTGTTTCTGAGCTCATGGTATTATTATGGTTCCGATTCTGTTTATACAGGTGACTGTATAAATTCCTTAACTAACCTACACATTTTTATTTCCATATTATCCGTTATACCAAAATATGTTTTCCCCAAAAATATATCACTTGTACTTTTGCATTTATATTTCATTTCATTTTGTTATATATCTATTCACTGGGCTTTTTAAGCTCAGCCGCATTTCTTTTCACCGTGGCAGGTATTCAAGATAGTTTTTGGGATAGCTTTCTGGGATTGAGAGTAGAGCTGAGTTGAAGATTTTGATCATAGTCATTTAGAGTAAGTTATTTATGTTAGACTTCCGCTTTTGATCTGTTTTGTTTGTTCTGATGTAGCACCATATTATTGTGACATCTTTACCCTTGTTGGGTTGGGGTGTTACAATTTATGGTATCAGTGATAGGTTTGATCGGCGGATTCATAACCCGTAGAGCTTAGGCTATGACCTATGAGTATTAGGCCTTTAGGTTTTGCACCATAGAAGTTATGAAACAACCTTTGAGGATTTGCTTTAGGACTTCCCTATGTGAACTTAATTCATGATCGGTGAGGACTGGGTAGACTAGGACATTGGTTTAAGTAGCATCGCTTCTGCATCACTCTGATTTATGCCTCTGCCTTTAGTTAAGCCGATAAGATCATTCTTTCCGAGATTAGAAAGTTATGCACAACCTAAAGTTCAGTAGCCTAGTAAGTTTAGAATGTCTTGAGAACTACATGATTAAGCCTCACACCATTTAAGTTTCATTTTCTGATTTTGATCCCTATCTCTGATAATCAGTTTGACCATTCGGAAGATTGTTACAATCATAAGTGTTTGACATGTTCTGTGAATTCTTCTTCTTATATTGGGCATATTAAGTTTCCTTTGACACTATTTGATTTTTCATAAACCTTTTCTATTCCTATGAGAGATCTGGAGGTTATTACTCACGAGTATAGGAAATTGTCCACTCCATTATGATAATGAAACCATGTTTACTAAGGTTTCCTTTGGAAGGTTATAATTTTGACAATCCGGGTATAGGTTTATTTTCCTAAGTTCTTTCTGTTAATAATGACTAGGACATCAAATGATAATAAGGAAGTGTATGAGGTGGACTCAAATCTAGAATCTACGGCGACTAGTAGGTTTAATCCAAGTTGAATGAAAGAGGAGTTCGTGCTCGTAATTAGTTTTCCTTAGTTTCAATTTCTTTTGTTTGATTTAGATGTTAGATTTTTATTTCATCCTCGTTTTCATGATTTCACTGGTGTGATTGAATCGTTAGAATATTAAGTTTTTCTTTGGAAGTCTAGTATTATGACAATTCTGCGTATGTTCGCTAAGTTTATGGTTATGCGTATTTGGTGAATTTGGAAGTATTGGTGCTCTATTAAGATAGATCTATTAGATTTAGGTTATTTTCTGCTACGTTTCGTTTTCCATTTGACTACATTAATGATGATTATTTTGGAAGAGAGGAATTGTTAGGTTGCTATTAGGTTATTTATTCACGACTTGAGATAAAGTATGGTCACCATTAAGGTATATTTATATAATGCAAATATTATGACGCCTGGCCAACGTGATAATATTTCCATTATATAACTTATACTCATTGTGAGCATAGGATATTTCAGGAAGTGTTTGAGAAGCATTAGATCTATGTTAGTTGGGTTATTCGTGATTTAGAGAAAGATTTATAGGATTCATTCTATTTATGTGTGTTCTGCCTTCATCATTAGATATCTGGATAAGTTCAAATTCTCGTCGCACGTTTGTTGAACGTTGTTCGTCCGTTAAGAAATTTGGAAATCATCATAAGGTTTCCTATCGTTTGATTTTCCGTATTCGATCTGTTTTTCTGTTGGTACTTTTGAGAAGTACTTTAGTTATCTGCTACTTATACGCATTCGTTGAATTGATATATGATCTGTTCTGAATAAGATATGAAGTTATGGAATTCTGATAAGAAGATCTGTCTATCTGTTTGGAATCTGTTAGAAAGGTTATTCTAAATTAAGGCTATTTCTGTAACTGAAAGATTCTGTGTTCGTTCCGTTCTGGCAATTTTTGCAATCCGATTCGTTTCTGTTTACTCTGCCTATTCAATTTTCGCGGACGAAAATTTCTTTTAGAGGGGAAGAAGTTGTAATACCTCAAATTCTAAAACATGCAAAATGACCAAAATGACCCTAAGTTTAAAAATTTGTGATTGCACTATCACTACATGTTGGAGACATCTACATCCTTGAAGGTTTTATACCAACGGATGGTGTTGTCAAGTTATCTTCTGCATCGTGTGATGTTTAACAAAAAGCGGGTTTCAAAAATAAAAAATGTAGAATAAACATGTATAGTGGTTATACAAATTTAAGCATGCAATGTTTCAAACCTCATCATCATCCACATCCTTGGAAGGTTTTATACCAATGGATGGGGTTGTGAAGTCATATTCTACATCCTGTCATGTTTAACAAAAAGGGAGTTTCAAAAATAAAAATGTAGAATAAACATGTAATACCTCAAATTCTAAAACATGCAAAATGACCAAAATGCCCCCAAGTTTAAGAAGTTGTATTAACATTTAAATAAAACCAAAGAAAACCCTAGAAATCTGGAATTTGGCAACATACGATCAAATAAATTACGAATGAATAAAATTTGTCATTTTTTTAAAAGTAAAAATATATTTATGGCATAAAAATTAATTAAGGATCGAATATATATGTATGTATATATATTTATAATTAATTTAAAGAGTTAAAAATACAAATATAATTAGGAAACTTGTATTTTGACCTTATCACATAAACTTGCAGGCCAAGATAAATAATACTAGGGGTGTGCATGGTTCGGTTTGGGTCGGTTTTTGGCTGAAACCGAAACCGAACCTAAATGTTCGGTTTTTATGGAACCCAAAACCGAAACCGTTCGGTTTTTGGCGGTTCGGTTTTTTCGGTTTATTATCGGTTGCGGTTCGATTTTTCGGTTTCTAACCGTTTATATTTGGACATGGCAAATTTATACCGACAAACTTGTATTAAATAGAAAATTGGTTATTTTTTATTTATTTATTTATTTATTTATTTTTTATCTATCTAAGCATTATGTTTATTGCATAATTCTATAACACACATGTGAATGAACATACATATAATATGACCATCGTCATATATTTATTTATATATTCTCAAATAAACACACGACACGATAAACACGCATATAAACATAAACGTTAAGATAAATATATTATAAATATACAAAAAAAATGAATATATGTTTATAAATTTGATTTATTTAGTTATTTATTCATATTATATTAATTATATAATAAAATCGGTTCGGTTTGGTTTTTACGATTCGGTTTTCGTCCAAAAACCGAAACCAAACTGTATTTTTCGGTTTTTGAAAAATAAAAAATCGAACCATCGGTTTTTAGTTTTGGTCGGTTTTTTCGGTTAGGTTTTTTTGGTTTTCGATTCGGTTTCGGTTTTTTTAGTTTTGTTTGCTCATCCCTAAATAATACCATTACACTTTTATATTTTAAAAACCCCATAAACCGACTTTAAATAAAGTCGACACACTCAAAATCCCATTCAAGTCTACTCAAGGTTTTTCACAGCTCCTAAATAATTTTCCTGGTCTTTTATAAGTTCAAAGAAGGCGAGAAAAATAGAGGTTGCAATTGTGGGTGATCGAATCAAGCTAAGGGGTTTAAATTATGTCGGTTTGTTCTAGCGAGAAGAATAAATTCATTCTGCCTCATTCACACGTCCCAAAATCTTTCTGGTATTTTTCAAGTATCCTATATATCATATATAATCAGTATAAAATGTTGGAATCGAAGCATGCGTATTAATATGATCATACGTATTTATATAAACTAAAAACCCTAAAATCAAACTATAAATATGAAAGCAGCTATGTGAATTTTGTAAGCTTTGAATATATTTTATTCTGGTCCTTGTTACATCATATAACATTAGAAAAATAGTTCTTGTGATTTTCGAAGCCTTGAGACTAAGTTTGGATTTGTTTTATAATCGGTTTAAAAAGAAATAAAAAGAAAAGAAAGAAGAAGGCTCGGGTTTAGTCGATTAGGGTTAGGGTTTGGATTAATCATGAATGGTAATGATTAAGTAATGATTAGAAGTTAATGAAGAGTAGTTAAAGGCTAGGGTTAGGGTTTTGGAATTATAAAGGGGTTCGATTTGTTTATTATAATTAAAAGGGTGTGTTTCGTAAATTTATAAACATAAGGGTGCTTTTGTAGTCTCTAAATAACCAAAGGGTAATGCGTATAAATTAAGTATAGGGGTGTAATGTGTAATTTTGGTATTTAAAAGGTTTATTTGGTTAAATATACAATAATGGGGTACGAATTGGAATTTGTATAACTTGAGGGGTTAAATTGTAAAATACTAAAATACAAGGTTTAATTCATAAAATTGAAAAGTGAAAGGACTAGTTTGGTTAATATGTAAAATATATGATATTTACATTTAAAACCCTACACTCTAATATAATTATTATTATTTATCGTATTTAAACTCTAAAACTATATTAATAAATTTATCTAAATTCTTAACTTAATAATTATGTAAAATCTTGCTAAATAAGTAAACTTACTATTTAAGGAAACTTTCTAATTAAAGAAACTTACTAAATTGGGAAATCTGCTAAGAATGGAAGGTTACTAAAAATGGAAAGATGATTCAAAGAAGGAATTTGGATTAAGATAAGTTATTAATAATAAATGATCCCTAATTCAGGTAGACATATTGAAGAAGTGAACTTTTCCATTTCGTGATTCATCCTTTTGAACTCATTACTTTGCTAAGGTACGGATGTTCTGACATTACTTTTAAGGTTTCCTTCGTGATTACAACCTCTGTTATGAACTTTCTGTTTTGAAACCTCTGATTTGAACCTGTACTATGAAACTTCTGTTTTTGAACCTTTGACATGAAAACTTTGCTATTGAACTTTCTGACATGAAAATTTTGTTTTGAACCTTTAAATATGAACCTTTTTTATTACCTGAGTTTCACTAGGCATGGGGGTTCCATGTCCGTGTCAGAGATGCACCTCTGACATGAATCTAGGGCAGTAGAGTGATGTTCTACTACATCCCTTGGTTTGGCTGCATTTATTTATCTGTTGGGAAGGGGCGTATGGATGCATCCTAGATCAGTTTCTATTATCTGTTATCTTGTTATCTGTTATCTGGTGAATGTGGCTGTGTGTGCAATACACGTCATTCACAAATTCTGGGAGCTAGCTACTCAATTATGTTGCCTTATATTTGTTTCTGATATGATTATGATCTGTTTCTGAGCTCATGGTATTATTATGGTTCTGATTCTGTTTATACAGGTGACTGTATAAATTCCTTACCTAACCTACACATTTTTATTTCCATATTATCCGTTATACCAAAATATGTTTTCCCCAAAAATATATCACTTGTATTTCTGCATTTATATATCGTTTCATTTTGTTATATATCTATTCACTAGGCTTTTTAAGCTCAGCCGCATTTCTTTTCACCGCGGCAGGTATTCAAGATAGCTTTTGGGATAGCTTTCTGGGATTGAGAGTAGAGCTGAGTTGAAGATTTTGACAATAGTAATTTAGAGTAAGTTATTTATGTAAGACTTCCGCTTTTGATCTGTTCTGTTTGTTCTAATGTAGCACCATATTATTGTGACATCTTTACCCTTGTTGGGTTGGGGTGTTACAAAACATGTATGATGGTTATACTAATTTAAGCATGTAATGTTTCAAACCTCATCATCATCCACATCCTTGGAAGGTTTTATATATCAAGTGATGGCATTGTGAAGTCATCTTCTGCATCTGTCATGTTTAACAAAAAGGGAGTTTCAAAAATAAAAAAGTAGAATAAACATGTATAATGGTTGTACAAATTTAAGCATGCAATGTTTCAAACCTCGTCATCTAGGAAAGCCAATTTTGAAGTAGTTAATTGTGTCTACATCTTCGGACACCTTCTCAGCTCGATACACATGGCTGTTATTATTATGATTAAATTCGGAATACAAAACTTTAAACAGATATTGTTTATCGATAATCTGCTTTAGGTCATCTGGAAAGTATTGTTCAGGATCCATGTCTTATTTTTCCATGATCTCCCATGCCGAAAAGTTTGTCATATTATGCACATTGTTGTCAAAAATGACAACATGTGCAGTACCACTTTCATCAATGATTCGTACAATGTGCTTGAACCTTTACATGTAAAATAAAGTATATTTAGCATGAGTTTTGTTGCGCAGGTTGAATAATTATTTTTAATAAAGTATTTTTCATATCTAGATGCCACAATATACGTTTTTCCATGTTTCTTACAGTGCCACGATTGTTTTTGTTTTTGAAGAAGAGGTTCCTTTTGACACGACTTGAGTAACCTTTCTGTTACATACTTTGCAACCGATGTACCCCCATCCACTTTCATATTGTATGCTGTAAATTGTTGCATACACAACGTAATGTGTTTCTTGTATTTTTATCATTACTTTAAGTTTAACATATAATTGTACAAAATTAGTGTAAAATTATTATGAAACAGATTCAGATATTCAATTTAAGATAATTAATGCTTTTTGATCGGCTCAATATTACAGATCATCCCAATCAATCTCTTTACAGATCCTTGCATAAATTCCACAGGTGTAACAACATGTTTCTCTTGAGTGTAGACCTCAATCTTGAAATCACTTACATTATATCCCTCTTTTAATTCATTGCTGTGAAATGTATGAATTTTATTTAGTACACGGCTTTATTGTAATTATTTGTATATAAAACTCTAATACACTAATATTAATTAGATTACCTTTTTCGAAAGACACTCATCTGAGTACAATTTTTGTTTATGAATATTCTTGATCTGAACAAGGCATTGTGTACTGCTGGCTTTTCTACGTTATGTATGATTGTGTTAAAACTGCATTAATAAATATATTAAGTTATTGTTAGATAGTTTCATGAAACACTAATTTGTATTAAATTTAATAAAATGTACTATCCCGGTATTTAACTTTTCTCGACATCAAAACAAAGTCTAAATGACCAACTTCATCAAGTTTGTCATCATAATTATTCCACATGAGTGCCCAATTATCCCAAAAAGTACAATCAAGCATGAAAGATCTGCACAATGTGATGTGAATATATGGTTTGAGTTGTATTATGTTTTATATTTATTGATAACTAAATTAAGATATTGGAGTTACTTTGCATCTTCAATGACAACTGTTCTGCGAATCTTAGGTCCACCATGGCTATTGACATTAACAATATTTCCAATAGCTACAACAGTCCCAATAACATTTGCCAAGAAACGTGTAAAAAATCACAACTAATAAATTAATGAATTCTAACAAATTTTGTGTCAGGTTAACCAAAAAAACATATCAGCACAATCATGTTCATGGTATTCATTATTTTTGTCCAAGATTTGTATGAATGACTCGTTAACAAAGCCTACAAAGTTGTCATCACTTTGTTCGATTTTGGTGAATTTGGTTCCTTTATAAAAGGAATATTTCTACCTATTTGGTAACAATGGTAACCTTCTGCTATTTTCTGCCACACTAAAGTTAGAGATGATATATCATTGACCCTCTTGAAGAAGAGGTTCAAATTTAAACATCAATTCCTATTTTATGTAAATTTGGATTCGGTTTGACTGTTTATGCATTATTAACAGTTATTGTGTATGAAAAATATTAATGACTATTTATTATTAGTAAATAAATTGAACTTACCTCTTTATCCTGGAAAACACAATCCAAACAGTATAGGTCGTGTTCCTCATTAAGCTTGCGAGAATGATAAATAGAGATACACCTTTCTTTAACTGCCATGTTAGGAAGCATAAGGTTGATATCTTTAATTGGAGTTATTGTTCGTTCCTTCACCTTAAGTCCTGTAAATTTAAAAAACATATTGGTGTTATGCTAATAATTAATCGATTGTTGCTCATATAGTAAAAACTAAAATAAAAATAAAACCTATTATTTCTTATTTAGTAACCTGGTTGTTGTTTTTGCATGCTAAAACTAATATTTCAACCTTATCAAACCACTTATAAACACAAATATATAGTCAATTATTTTTGAACAAAGAACCTGTTGAGGAACTTCCAAAGGCGGGCGTATAGATTCCATTATTTTTTTAGGTGTGGCTTAGGACCTGAAAATTTAGAAACGCGTGCAAATAATAATGCACAAACCAGGTCACTGTTTACATTTGTTTAATAAGATTGTGCATAATAAAAATTCAAATAAAAGTAGTCGTATAGATACATTGTTTGTAATCACCTACAAAAACCTCAAATAAAACCTAAAAGTAATTATAATTCATGTTGTTTTTGCATGCTTAAAAATAAATTTTCCACCTTTTCAAACCATTTAAAAACAAAAATGTATATTGAATTGTTTATGAACAAAGAACCTGATGATGAACTTCCAGAGGAGGGCGTATGGATTCTACTTCTTTTTCTTTTGGTGTGGCTTAGGTTCTGTAAATTCATAAACATCTTGTAAATATGTCATGCATTAGAAAAACAATGTAAGATATATTATTTATCAACAAGGAACGTGGTACGGGACTTCTAGAGCTTGATATATAAATTCCAGTGGTTTTTTTTCTTTTGGTGTGGCTTAGCTTTTGCAAATTCAAAAATATATTGTATATATGTGATGCATTAAAAAAACAATGTAAAGTGTATTATTTATCAACAAAGAACCTGGTACGAGACTTTCAAAGCTTGATATATGGATTCCAGTGGATTTTTTCTGCTGAAATTTTGAAAGCCTTTTTGATTGCCTTTGTGGTTCTATCTTGGTATAACTTTCGTGTAATTGATGTTAAAGATATGTTGTATCTAAATAAAAATTTTCTTGCAAGTGGGATGGTGGGCCATTGGAATATTAATCAAGTTGGCAAATGGTTAGAATGTTGAATGCATGAACCGGTGCCAACCTTTGCGATAAAGTTACTTACAAGTTTTCCATGGACTACTACTATAAATAGAAGGTTTGTAGTCTCATTCAAAGCATCCCAAAACAAAGCAATACACATAGTGTTCTGTGTTTCTTTCTCTCCTAGTACGTAGTCTTTGAGAAGTATTAGAGAGTTTTTAATATCTCCTAATACAAGAGATAGAACTATTAGTGTTTATCCTTGTAATTAGAGAGAAGGTGTAACTCCTAATTTTCTACATAGTGAAATGTATCTTTTCTTGCCTGTAGTTTTTACCCTATTTAGGTTTTCCACATTATATCCGTGTGTCATCTTTTATTATATTTCTATTTTAGTTGCGGGTTTGCTTTAGTCTGGTGTCACTTTTCTCAACAAGTGGTATCAAGAGCTAAGGTTGGGTGTGTGTATAATTATTTATCATATGCTCTGTGGTAACCACTAATAAGTAGACCCTCAACATCAAAAGACAAGTAAGGTTATACTCACTCAAAAGGTGTTCGTTACTAGTATAAAAAATAATAGTTTTGTCGAGTAGTAGATTTTGATTGTAGCAATGGCAGCGAAATTTGAAATCGAAAAATTCAATGGGAATAATTTCTCGTTGTGGAAATTAAAGATGAAGGCTATCCTTAGAAAGGATAAATGTTTAGCGGCCATTGATGAAAGGCCAGCTGAGGTCACGGATGACAGTAAATGGGACAAGATGAATGGAAATGTTATTGCAAATCTTCATATGGCATTAGCAGATGGAGTTTTGTCAAGCATAGAGGAGAAGAAAAGTGCAAAGGAGATTTGGGATCATCTTGCTCGATTGTACGAGGCAAGATTGCTCTACGATAAAATTTTTCTTAAGAGGAAACTTTATGCTCTTAAGATGACGGAATCTACTTCAGTGACTGGGCACGTTAATAACCTGAATATTCTATTTTCTTAGCTCACATCTTTGAGTTGTAAAATAGAGCCACAAGAACGTGCTGAAATTCTACTTCAAAGTTTACCTAAATCATATGACTGATAACATCAAATAGTTCTAATATTTTAGTGTTAATTTCCCCCTATTATGCTCATCTTTTGTATAATTTTATTGGAATATATACTCTTATTTTTTTATATTTCATTTTCAGGATAAAAGTGAGCATTGGAATGAAGAGACGTAGATTTGGAAGATTATTAATGAAATAAATTGAAGTATGCTGAGTTGATACTAGCTATGGTGTAGATCATCTCTCAACCTACGCCGTAGCATTGATTTACATTAAAGACTGAAGTCAATGCTGACCAAGAAGCTACGATGTAACCAATGCTTGGGTTACGGCGTAGAAGTAGGTACGAGACATCTACGGGCGTAACTCACCTTGAGGTTATGTCGTAGATCTACCTTCAACACTTAGAAGAGTTTCATGGTCCAAGATGGAGTTACGGCGTAACCACTCATAAAGTTACGCCGTAGAATAGTGTACGAGAGTTCTACAACCGTAACAAATCATCAAGCTACAGTGTAGTGACAAGATTCAAAGGCTACGGCGTAGTTAACCCTAAGGGTTACGTCGTAGCAAAGTCGAGACTATAAATACCAGCCCTATTTTCGCATTTTAAATATATCTTTCTCACACGTAAAAACTAGAGGAGGAATTAGGGATCAAGGAGGACGAAGTTCTGCAAGCATACGAGTCATTTCCAAGGGAAAATTCACACATCACAATCATAAGTTTTACCATTTTTGTATTACATTTGTGTATTGAATTCATGTTTTCATTTACAATGTTGAACATCGAATTTCTTGCATATTTTAATATGAGTGTCTAAACACCTTTGGTGTTAGCCTTGTTATGAAATTGTTATTATTATGACTTAGTTTACTCGTATCCTTATCATTTTATTTGCATACTTTCTTAGCGTATTTTGGGACACCCTTGTTTTGGTAGCATTAAAGTTTGGTAGTATCTATGAAGCTAGGAGAATTGACCATAGGACCCATAGTGAATAAGGTTGTGTTTAGTGATAAGAATTGACCATAGGACTATCACTATTCGTGTGGGAATTTCAACGAACGACCACTTACCAAACGGAATTGCTTAAAGAATTATGGGGGATCTAAGTTCCGACCGGCCGGATCCCACTACAATAAGTCTAAGTTAGTAGAGGCACTTATTGACTCTTCCATTTTATAGACCAGCGAATTCTTGTAATCATTAGGTTATGGAATAGGGCAACGTGGAAGATAGGATTAGACGATTTGACCATATGAGTCTAGTCGACTTGAATCCCCAGATGAAAAGATAGGATGCATTTAATAGAAAACTAGTCATAATAATAACAAGAGTAGTAATTAGGTTAACACTTCTCTCCCTACTGATATCTCGTTTACAATTTAATTTCTTTTGTTTATTTCATTTGATTAGTTTAATCAATCAATTACAAAACCCCCTTTAAAACCAGTGACATTAGAACTTATATTAAATCCGTACGCATAGCACTTGGGACGACCACGGCTTTACCGACAACTATACCATACATGACCGGGTACACTGCCCGATAGTGCATTAGGTAGACCTTAGGTAGACGAGACTTATTATAAAATTAAAACCTGGTTAGAAATCCTGCATCAATGACCAACTTATCATCACCTTAACCAGTAATGTTTATTCGGACGATCTATTCTTCGATGATGTTGCAGCCGCTGTTCTGAAGGAAGAAAATAGGTGTAACAATAGGGAGGACAGACATACCAATTCAAGACCGTTGGAGGCTTTGGTGGTGATGAGATGGAGGTCAATGGAACATGGCTCCAGTTGCAGTCACAATCATGGTAAATCTAGAATAGGAAGGAAGAAGAATTTTAAATGCTAAAAATGTGGCAAGCTGGGTCACTTTCAGAAAGATTGTTGGAGTTTAAATACCTATAATCCTCAGGAAATGTCGCTAGCACTTCGGAAGATGGTAATGCTCTGTGTTGTGAAGTAGTGGTTGCAAACGGAGGTAGGAAGAGATTTGCAGATGTATGGTTGTTCGATACGGGAGTTACTTTTTATATGACCGCAAGAAGAGAATGGTTTCATCAATATAAACCTATCTATGATGGCGGATCTGTGTATAGTTGCAATAAGCATGAACTAAAGATCATTGGAATTGGAAATATCATGGTGAAGGTGCATGATGATACAGTTCATACTCTTCGGGATGTGTGACACGTGGAGGGCCTGAAATTGAATTTATTGTCTTTAGGACAATTGGATGATCTTGGTTGTAAGGTTGAAATACAAAACAAGATCATGAAAGTTATAAAAGTCGCGCTTGTGCTTATGAAAGGTGAAAAGGTAGCTGCAAACTTATACCAACTGAAGGGAGAGATATGGAGGAGGCGGAAGCATCTGTTGCTTCACATAGTCCAAGTCATAGAGTTGTAGTAACATGGCATCAGAAGCTTGGGCATATGTTAGAACACGGAATGAAGATTCTTGTTGAAAGGAAGTTAATTCCTGGCCTCACAAAGGTTTCTTTATCTTTCTGTGAGCATTATGTTATCAGTAAGCAACATCGTCTAAATATTCAAGACATCAAATTCTAGAAGTGTATCTATTCTAGAAATGATTCACTTTGATGTATGGCAGGCACTGGTTCTATCCCCGGGAGGAGCAAAGTATTTTGTATCCTTCATTAGTGACTATTCCAGGAGATGTTGGGTGTACCCAATCAAGAAGAATTCTGATATGTTTGAAGTTTTCAAAGTTTACAATGGGTGGGTTGAACTTGATTCAGGAAAGAAGATCAAGTGTATCTATTCTAGAAATGGTTCACTCTGATGTATGGCAGGCACTGGTTCTATCCCCGGGAGGAGCAAAGTATTTTGTATCCTTCATTGATGACTATTCCAGGAGATGTTGGGTGTACCCAATCAAGAAGAATTCAGATATGTTTGAAGTTTTCAAAGTTTACAAAGGGCGAGTTGAACTTGATTCTGGAAAGAAGATCAAGTGTTTGAGGACAGATAATGGAGGCAAATACACTGGTGATGAATTTGATACCTTTTGCAGGCAAGAAGAAATCAAAAGGTATTTCACAATGTCATACACTCCTCAATAGAACGAAGTGGCCAAGCGGATGAACAGAACCTTGTTAGAAAGAGCAAGAGCAATGTTGGCAACTGCAAGTTTGGAAAAATCATTTTGGGCAGAAGTAGTCAATACCGCATGCTATGTGATAAATCATTCACCTTCAACTGCAATTGAGTTGAAGACACTGATGGAGATGTGGATGGGAAAGCCAGTCAACTATTCAGACCTTCATATATTTGGAAGTCCTGTGTACGTGATGTACAATTCTCAAGAAACTATAAAGCTGGATCCAAAATCCAGAAAATATTTGTTCTTGGGGTACGCTAACAGAGTAAAGGGGTATCGCTTGTGGGACCCCACTGTCGACAAAGTAGTCATCAGCAGAGATTTTATCTTCGTTGAAGACAAAATTCAAGAGAATGAAGAAGTTGATAGCACTACAAGAGAAACAACATCAATACAAATGGAAAAGCAATTTCAGTCGAGTGATTCGTCTGAAGCCATACCACATCACGAGGTGAATGAGACAATGAGTCTCAAGCTCCAGTGACTCGTACTCTTAATCGTGAAAGAAAACGTCCGGTGTGGCACTCGGATTATGTTTTAGAGAGCAACGTTGCATACTGTCTTCTTAAAGATGAAGGAGAGCCATCAACTCTTCAAGAAGCACTGAATAATCTAGATTCATCATTCTGGATTGGATCAATTGTTGGATCAAATCGAAGAAATCGAAGCTGTTTACAAGAGTAAAACGTGGGAACTAGTGCCACTACTAGCAGGTAGAAAACCCATTAGAAACAAATGGGTGTATAAGATCAAGAGCAAAGGTGATGACCAGGTGGATAGGTATCATGCAAGATTGGTAGTCAAAAGATATGCTTAAAAAGAAGGAGTCAACTTCAATGAAATATTTTCCCCTGTGGTTTGAATGACAACTGTTCAAGTGGTTCTTGCAATGTGTGCTACGTATGATTTACATCTAGAGCAGCTAGATGTGAAAAATACATTTCTTCATGAAAATATTAAGGAAGAAATTTACATGCTCCAACTAGAAGGTTTTAAACAAAAAGGAAAAGAGAACTTGGTTTGCAGGTTAAACAAATCTCTGTACGGTTAAAGCAGGCGCCGCAGTGTTGGTACAAGAGATTTGATTCTTTCATCATTTGTCTTAGATATAACAGACTACACACAGACCCTTGTGCATATTACAAAAGGGTTGGAAACAATGATTTTGTCATCTTGCTGTTATATGTTGACGACATGTTGGTAGCAAGCCCCAACAAAGATCGTATCAATAAATTGAAGGCTCAACTGGCTAGGGATTTCGAGATGAACGACCTTGGACCCGTAAACAAGATTCTAGTGATGTAAATTCACTGAGATAGACTTAGCAGGAAAATTTGGCTTTCATAGAAAAGTTATGTGAAGAAAATCCTGAAAAGGTTTAATATGCAAGATTGTAAGCCAATATCAACCCCCTTTCCTACTAATGTCAAGTTATCCTCCAAGATGAGTCCTAGTAGTGAAGAAGAGATGATGAAGATGTCTCGAGTACCATATGCATCAGCAGTGGGAAGTTTAATATTCGAGATGATTTGTACAAGACCAAACATTGCACGTGCAGTGAGAGTAGTGAGTCTGTACATGGCGGAACCTGGTAGAGAGCATTAGGAAGCTGTGAAGAGGATCCTTAGATACATTAAAGGAACCTTAGATGTTGCATTATGTTTTAGGGAATCGGATTTAACTGTCAAGAGATATTTGATTCTGATTACGCTGGTGATCTTGACTTAAGTAAATCAACGACCGAGTATGTGTTTACACTTTGTGGCAGAACAGTAAGCTGGGCTTCAAAACTACAGTCAGTTGTACCTATGTCAACAACAGAAGCAGAATATGTTGCAGCTGCTCAAGCTAGCAAAGAAGCAGTATGATTAAAGATGTTGTTGGAACAGCTCGGGCACGAACAAGAGAAAATTACTATTTTGTGACAATCAGAGCGCCTTGTATCTGGAAAGAAATTCGGAATTTCATTCAAAGACAAAGCATATACGAGTTCAGTATCACTTAGTTCATGAGAAAAGTGGGAAAAGGAACCGTGGATATGTAGAAAATTCATAGTGATGATAACGTGGCAGATTATCTGACGAAAGCAATCAACTATGACAAATTTATATGGTGTCGATCCTCATGTGGCCTAGCGGAAACGTAAGCAACATGAAAGTGCAAGGCAGGATAACGGTGTGAAGATTGATTGAGCTTCAATCAAATGTTCAAGTGGGAGATTGTTAAAGATACGTTATATCTAAATGGAAATATTCTTGCAAGTGGGATGGTGAGCCATTGGAATATATCAAGTTGGCAAATGGTTAGAATGTTGAATGCATGAACCGGTGCCAGGCTTTGTGATAAAGTTATTTACAAGTTTGCCATGGACTACTACTATAAATAGAAAGTTTGTAGTCTCATTCAAAGCATCCCAAAACAAAGCAATACACATAGTGTTTTGTGTTTCTTTCTCTCCTAGTACGTAGTCTTTGAGAAGTATTAGAGAGTTTTTAATATCTCCTAATACAAGAGATAGAACTATTAGTGTTTACCCTTGTAATTAGAGAGAATGTGTAACTCCTAATTTTCTACATGGTGAAACGTATCTTTCCTTGCCCGCGGTTTTTACCCTATTGTGGTTTTCCACGTTATATCTGGGTGTCATCTTTTATTAAATTTCTATTTTAGTTGTGGGTTTGCTTCATTCTTGTTTCACTTTTCTCAACAATAGATTGTTATGTGTTTAAAGATGCCGTATGCATCATCATAACACGCTGTATATATAGTGTCAGATTAGGTTAAAGATAGTGGAAAACGTAGTTATCTCCAAAATAGTTTCTAAAGTTATCCCATAAAATTCTCACTAAAATTGTCCATTTGTTCAAAGAATATCGTTTATTTTGTAATTAAATCTTTTAAAAATAATATTTAAATTATCACATAAAATTGTAATTAAAGTAAATAATTATTCTGATTTGTGATTATTCTGATATGTGGATTAGGTCAAATTATTAGTTGTATAAGTTTATAGATTTGGAGTTGTAAGATATAATTCAAGAAAATGTGTTGGTCTAGTGGTTATCATCATTGTTAATATTACCAAGAGCCTAGGTTCTAAACTGTGTATGCTTATTTTTAAACATATTATTCATCGAATTTTAGTCAACAAATGCATGCTTAGATGGCTTTAATTGTGTGATGACATGGCTGTAATTTGTGCTTATTTGGCTTTATTGAGGGTGATGTGGCTTTATGATGTGGCATGCCTCATGTTATATATATATATATATAGGGAAGGGATCAAGTAAGAAGAATAATTAAAATAAGAAGGGTAAGAAGTAATTCTAGCCACACATTTTAAATTAGGAGGCAAATTTTGAAGGAAGATGCATCCACTTTTGTAGGTGCATCTGAAATGTGTGGTTGTGGTTACTTCTTATCATTCCTATTTTAATTATTCTTCCTATTTGATCCTAACTCTCTCTCTCTCTCTCTCTCTCTATATATATATATATATATATATATATATATATATATATATATATATATATATATATATATATATATATATATATATATATATATATATATATATATATATATATATAACTGGAGGCGTTTGACTATTTTTTGCCACATAATCACGGTCAATGCCCAGTCATCAAGTTTCGAGCGCCATGTCATCAGTAGTGTTACGCCACCTATGCACACATTTTTATTAATTTTTTTAAACTTAAAATTATGTATTTAATTTAGAATTTAGAATTAAATCCATAATTAAAAAGGTATTTATTAGGATTCGAACCTAGGATTTGTTAGTAGAATAATAAGGATGCTTACCACTAGACCAATTTATTTTTTGAGATATATCATCCAAAACTAAAAATATAATGTTCAAAAGAAAGTTAATACCATATTTTTTAAGAAGATATTGCTTAATTTATAGAAGATAAAAACACCCGTATATTGTTTCAAATAAAGAAAAACCCTAATTACATATACTCTCTCGGTTTTGACTGCTCCAGTAGACATGTTCTATGGTTTTCAGTTGCTAATGATCTTATGTTGTTTATTGTATTTGCAGAACTATTGTGGATGCTTTAGGTGTGCTTTTGTTGGACAAAAATCAAAAACCAATGGTTAAGCGGTACACATGGGAGTAGCAGCAGAACGAATTCAACGGCTCAAGGCAAGAGCGGCTGCTGTTGGCAAGATGAACAAAAAAAAATTAATCTGATCTTGATAATAAAACTAAACAGTGTGTCAATAACATATTTGAAATATTTAATGGTGATCTTCATCGTTGTGATCTCTAATGTAGGATCCTGCAACTGTTTGGTGTTGTGATTAACATCCACTGCTAAGTGATGATAATGATCATCTTGATGGTGTTTAGAAGAAGTTTTTTGTCATATATACATAACAAGCAATGCTAACCATCACCCCATGCATTATTGTATCGATTAAAATTGTTGCCACCACTGTCTCTGTCTAACTCTTTACTATTTTACATCTTCATGTTTGGAGGAAAATAATGTTGTAGAGGTCCGCATACCTCTTTGGGGATGGTATATGTCGGCAGGGAAACCATATTGTAAAGGTCTCTATGCCTATTTGATGGCTTTCAATCATGGTCGTAACTACTTTGATATATCATAGTTTCGTCTAATTTGTGGTGTCTGTAGAATACAAATACTTACGGTAGTCATGATGTTTTGCATATTATCGACACTAACTTCCACTGTGATGATTGTAGTATTTGCAGATCAGTGAGCCAGATGTTTATTACTTTGTATATATGCATACTGATTGTGTTAAGATCCTTATTTATGTTTCTGCTCTTGAAACACAGACGGCTTAAATTGGCCCACCTCAGTTTTCCCACAACGGTATGTTCCAAGTATACTTCATTATTTTTGGATTACCTTCTTCAGGGAAGTCTACTTGGGCTGAAAAATGGGTGAATGAGCACCCTAAAAACCGATACAAACTGCTTGGAACAAATTTGGCTCTTGATAAAATGAATGTATGTAATGTTAAACCATCCCTCTGATAAATAAATATTTCTATCATATGTTTATATCTATTTTAGTATGTTTATATCCTTTTTTTTTAACTACTGAAGTGAAAGCTTTAGACACTGCAAATCAACCAAGTGAGTATATACTTTATTTTTTTGTGGCATTTAGTTTTCCATTACAACTTTAGGTTTCAGGTCTGCATCTTAACCATAACTAAGGTGAGCATGGAACTGTTAACAATTACTCAGCTGGAACAATTAGATTCATGTCATGCTCAAACTTCTAAACTTCAAAGGTTAGTAATCAATTCACTAATACATGATTCCATGACATGCCTATGTATAATATGTTGTTAAAGTGTTCTATTAATCATGTATATCTACTGTCATATTTTCATGCATTCTGATATCCATGTTTTACTTTCTCATGTATAATGTCATGTTTAACGTTTTGGTGATGTTGATCTCATGATTTGATTTTACTGATATTTATAATTTTATTATACTTAATTGATATAAGTGTTATTCAACTGTGTGTTTTTAGAAAGACGTTTGAAAAATAGTGTCCTCATTCTTCGTAACAAACTTTCTAGAACACATCGATGTGAAGGGACTCTGGAAGGTTTTTAAGCCATATGGACGTATAGTAGATGCGTTTATCGCCAATAAGATATCAAAACCAGGGAAAATGTAAGGTTTGTATGCGTTAAGAATGAGGAATCGTTTGCTAAATCCTTATCAAGCATTTGGATCAGGAGTTTGTAGAATCACTCATCAGAAAAGCAGTTAGGTATGCTGCAACAAGGGACAAGAAAGTCCTTGCAGCCCTATTAAGGATGCACTTTCATGATTGTTTTTCTAAATGTTAAGATTATAATTTCAGTATTAGCATATTTGGAATCATAATGAACACGTTAGTAATAATTAAAGGAGAAAAAATGTATGTAGGACAACCCAATGCAACATGTTCCACCTTAACTAAAAATGACCCTTTTTTACCCATTAACCCACCTGCCCGTCCCACTACCTCTATTTAGTTTGATCGACATCGGTCAATTGTCTCTACTTTTATTGCACGAGCGGATAGTTTTGCACAAAAGCTGTCACCTACGATGTTATATTTAACAAACAAACTTTGTAAGATAGTTGCATTGTCTTTGTTTTTATTGCTATTTTAAGTCACAATAATCAGTATCAAAACTCAAAACCAAGCCATCAACTAATTGTATATAAAAATTACTCTAATTCATTAAGCTTCAGCCTGTAACCATTTTGTATTGATCTTGTTCGTATCTACTTTGCAGTTGAAGCTTAATGTACATGGTGGTGGTGTGTCATTGGGAGACATCCTCTAGGTTGCAGTGGTGCTCGCATTTTAGTCACTCTTTTGGAGGTAAGTTTTACATATGTAAAAAAGAGTCAAAAGGTACTTATGTAAATGATACAAAGTAAGAGTATAAATATAGATTTGTGGTTAACTATAACTGTTGTGATTATACAGGTTTTGAAGCAGAAAGGTGACAAATACGGAGCAGCCGGTGTGTGTAATGGAGGAGGAGGTGCACCAGCTTTCATTGTGGAACTTTTGTAAGTAGATAAAGTTCAAAGTGTGGTGGTTGCCCTTATTGTTTGAATTTTCATGTTATATTTTATTCCCTATAATAAGCAAATTTGTGTGTATTCTTTCTTCACTATGTCATCTTAAATGACTGCAACCACATTTGAAGTTTAATCTCTTTTTTATATTGATCCAGGTTTATTGTGGTTCATTCTTTCACTAAAAAAGAATATGTACAAGTATCAATTTGGCCAATATGGATGGACACATATTATCTTTATTGTGGTTTTCACTCAGTCCTCCTTCACAGTCGCCAACATTTTTGAAGTAATTGCCATTAAAAATGATCTTATAAAGCTTAGTTGGAGATATATACTCATTACTGGATCAATACGTAAGTTATAAACTTCCTTACTCTATACTACTTAATAAAATTTTGTCACAAGTTTTAGTTTCTAACAAGTTCTTCAACATGGTTACATAAACTTTGGAGTTGTTTCCAATAAAGAAATTTCTGATGGTGGTAATTTCAGACTCTCAGGAAAAGAAAATGATGGCGGAAAATCTGGTGCCCCATTAACCGATTTGGATGATGGAGTTTCCTTTATTCTTGGTAGGAAAAATTATGAGGCTGTGGCAGATGAAAAGGATATAAAACCAGAACTTTCTGACCCGATTGAAACAAAGGATAAGGGTGCTGACATGTCTAATTCGCATTGTGAATCTCAAGAAAAGAATTTTCATAGTTGAACGTTACCACCTATGTTTTTTGTTTTGATTGTTATTGATAATTTTTTTTATGAAATTGCAGAAATCTATAATTGATTTTCTTTACAAGATCTACTGATCTACCTATGTTGGATGGTCAAAAGATGAAGGTTAAGGTAAGTCATTTGAATCGTTATGAACTCGATGTTACATATCTATAGGAACTTATTGAAGAGGCTGGAAAAAGCGATCATTATTGTTGAAATCACTTCCGCTGGATGTTGTCATTATAAGACCTCTGTTGAAGAACATTCCACAATTGCAACTTAGTAGTAAACTATAACATGCCTCGCAACATTGAACAATATGTATGGAAGACAAGAAAAAAATACTACTTTCTTGAAACTTGATGATACTAATGTGTTTTATGATCTCAAGATTATGTTCCTTTCGTCATTACCGAATACAAAAAGATTTTAATGGTATTAAATAAATTTTTATCTAGCCATGCATTTAAAGTTTCAACATGGTACACTGTTATCTTATACATTTTGGTTTAATGCAGAGGGTATATGACTTGGGGGCCCGCAAGGTACTCGTGACTGGAACGGGTCCTTTAGGGTGTGTGCCAATAGAATTAGCTCAACATAGCCGAAATGGTGAATGCGTGGGTGAGCTTCAACAGGCTGCAGCTCTGTACAACCCACAATTAGACGATATGCTTACCAGTCTCAATAATGAAGTCGGTAGTCATGTGTTTGTTGGTGTAAACACAAGAAAAATGCACAATGATTTCATGTGTGATCCAAAAGCTTATGGTGAGTAATTCCACAAATTAAGAATATAACGAAATTATTACTTTTTGGTTTATGTAAATAATATATATTTTGGATGATTTTCTGTGCAGGACAGGTAGCATGTTGCGGACAAGGGCCATGCAATGGGATGGGACTATGTACAGCGATGTCAAACTTATGCTCAAACAGGGAGCAATATGCATTTTGGGACGCGTTCCATCCCACTGAGAAGGAAAACAAACTTATCGTCAAATTATGGCTGGATCGACTGAGTACATGAAACCCATGAATCTAAGTACTATATTGGCCTTAGATCAATTCTAGCTATCTGCGTGTATCTAAAGAGATACTCCTTAATTCTAAGTTAATGTTTGTTCTTTTCGTTGGAGTTATGTTTCCAGAGTGTTTAACTGGTTTGTAAGATCCTTCAAGGTGTGTAATAACTAAGATATATTTATGTTTTTAAGAAAATCTCACAAATGTTATTATTTTCTGGGAAAACGAATGAAAATAACTGACCTGAAGTCGATTTCCAAAGACGAAATATTGGAGAAAGAAATAGTTTAGGAGCAAGTAAAAGAGATTGATATAGCAGTTGATAATTCATGTCTGACTTCCCCAAGTTCAGTAAACATATAAATAATGCAACTATACAGGAAAACTCAAAAGAGACTAAAGCTATTGCTAAAGACTTGGAAATAACGGGCAATAGTCAAAGCATGAGTCAAGAGGAACTTATGTCGATGAGTCAAGTAAAAGATAAGGTGGAGTTACCATTAAAGAGTTCAGAGACGGAGGTTTCTAAGACCAAGGTTCAAAGCCAACCTTCGACTGATAGAGTTATAAAGCTTACATTCCATATGAAGAGAAAAAGAGGGGCTATGATTGATGGAAGTGGCTCTAGCGAAATGATCCAATAGAACCAATTAGCTCATGTGAGCCACGCGAAGGTAACTTGATAGGAGATTCTACTCCAAAAAAGAAACGCCTAGAACAGGTTGCACACCACTACACCAGGTTGGTAATTACTATTCATTGTATGTCATAGTATATATGCCTTTCAATACATCATTACTAATCAGGGCCTGAATCAGACTAAACCGAAACTATAGATTTGGAACCATAAACTGGACTAACAGGTTTCAGTTCCATTTTGTTTAGGTTACTGTTAATGGATCATGAATTTAAAATTATATTTTCATACTATTTGCAAAAAAATTTACTTAGAAAGTTAGAAGATGCAGTTTTGACCCATTATTCGTTGTAAAGGATGCTCTTATGTTTAAGTCCTCGCCTTTCAGATTTAATTTGTTTGATGAATTTATGCTACTATTAATATTCGAAAAATGCAAAAAATGTTGATTTGCGTATAAAATTTAGGACTATTTATATTGTAATTCAGGTACAACTATGTTGTGCTAAACATAGGTATTCATTTACTTTCTTTTTCTCCTTATGATGGGTTCCATATTCAATTGCATTATATAATATGGATAATATATATTGTTTGTAATTTATATTTCTTGCCACAGGTTTATGAGGTCAGACTGTTTCGGCTTAACAAAGAGAATATTGTTCCAACTGTTGATGCAATATTGGCATACCCACAGGTAACTCTTGCTTCATATTAGAACAATTTACAGAACATGTTTGGCACAACATTCACCATCTTACAGGGGTCTGCAATGCGGATGAATGCCTTGGGCTGATGGGAAAAGCTAAATATAAACCGTTCATGGAGTATAGCATATTCAATATCGTCTAAATAGAGATGGTAAATTCTATGTTGTGATAGAGATGGTAAATACACATATTCAACGACACACGTTGTGTATAAAGAAGCTTTATTTCGCATTTTAACTAAAAGCATATACTTTGTAATGGCAAATAATTTATTTAAGTTTTATTTCCTCTTACCGGATTACCATTCATTTCTTTTTGTTCTTTCTTCACTGTATAAATATTTTAACGATTTCGTAATTCATTAACAGTTGCTTCATTTATTCCTTAGACACTTTTCCAGCAATTTTTACCCACCTTCTTTCGCTATACTAAAATATGTCAACAATCTACATAAGCTTATGACCCTTTCTTTTAACATGTACACTTTTCAATCATTTTTACCACCCTTCTTTCGCTATAGTAAAATATGCCATCAATAATTGTAAGTCATGCCCACCCAACAATATTTTCTCATTTGTACGCTTTTTTCAACCATTTTTTACCACCCTTCTTTCGCTATACTAAATATGCTAACGATAATTATAAGACATGCCCGCCTCTGGCGTGCTTATATGCCCGGTAAGGCTTACAAAGCGTGTCATGTGCCAGGGAGGGCTTACAAAGCATGCCCGCCCATCGGGCGGGCCATGACAGCTAGTATATATATATATATATATATATATATATATATATATATATATATATATATATATATATATATATATATAGGGGCGCGTAGTATGCACAACCTCCCCGGCAGCAGCGCCAAAAATTGATTGGTTCCAAACGGTCAACCTAAATTGACCAGGGAATGGTCAACAAGGTCAAACAGCTCAGAGTCAATGCTCCGCGGAATATAGTGTTTCCCCGGGTCGTTATGTTCCGACGAGGTGTGGATTGTATTCAAACGGCTTGTGTGATCGGGTGAATTTGGATAGGAAAGGGTTTGTGAATTATTGGAACTAAGGAATATACGAAGAAATAGCTTAAATAAGCTATTTGAATAAGACGGGAAAGAAGGAAAAACCAGAAACGTTTAAAACTTAAAAATGCGTACGTTGCGTTTAAATAAAACGTAGACGTACAAAATAAAAAGTGAAAACTGAGATCTGAAAACACCCAGGGGGTAAAAATGACTTTTTTACAAACTTAAAAGTAAAAGAAAATTTTTAGAAAAAGAAAATTAATTTTTACACTAATTAATTATTTATTATTAATTAATTACTATTTAATACTTATTATTAATATTTAAAATACTTAAATACAATATAATATTAATTAAGCACTAGAAAAATGAAAATAAAATTTCTAAAATTATAAAATAACTAAAAATAATTTTTAAAAATAAAAATAAGTATTTTTGTCTTTTTTTGAATTTTCTATTAATTAATTACTAATTAACTAATTAAACTATTTTAAATTAAGAAAAAATGAACAGTAAAAATTCTAATAAAATTTCTAAAAATGTTTTATAACATATAAAAGCTATAAAAAATATAAAAATTAGGTTTTACTTAATAAAAACTAATTATGCTATTTTAAACTTACATATTAATTAATTATTAATTAAACTAAGATTAATTCTAATAAATACTAAATGATAAAATAAAAATCTGAGAAAATTATTATAAATACTTTAATATAATAGGAATTTAAGAAAAATATAAAAATGACAAGTACTTAATAAAAATATAAAAATGAAAATTAAAATTAAATAAAATTAAATAGAAACTATCACTTAAAATTAACTTTGATTTTCTGGATTTTCTTTTTAGAAACTTGATTTATAACTAAAAACAAGAACTTTTTGTAAAAGCAAACTTTTTAGAACTCAGAAATAAGCTAGAATAAGCCAATAAGTTGATACAGTTGACTTAGTTTGACCAAGGTGAGAAATAAGCTAAAATGGCATTAGGTGGGACCCACTATGGTAAAATCTGGTGTAAATAAGTTAGATACACTTATTTAAGCAAGAAAAAGCACAATGAGTCCACAGAATAAGCCAATAAGCAGCAATAAGCACTTGAAAACTTGAGTTAGGACTGAAAATTAGGACATACTTTAGGGCCTGATTCAGATGGGTCCCACAGAGTTGGAGGTCAACATGATGGTCAAACCATGAACCTTACCATGGGGGGGTTTGAATGGAACAAATAGTGAAGGTGGTGGACCACCATGGTGGCCAGAAAACCACCACAAAGGTGGTGGTGTGGGTGCAGACCTGCTGATGCAGGGGCAGACCTTGCCCTGCAAGTCACTTTGTGGCTTTGTGGGGCCCACAAGAAAAATTCTAAAAATGTAATGAAATAAGGAAATCAAAGACTAGCTGGTAGAGAACAAGTTTCAACAAGTTTCATGCCATGAAGACAACCACAAAATTCACTAATATTCCTTGAACTTTTGCAAAAATCTGAAAATGGGCAAATTGACTTTTATTGAAAACTAGCTCAGTTGACTTTTATGAACTTTTGCAGCTTCTAAATGATTAGTACATGTTAATTAGACCTAATGAAAACTAAACTAAGCAAACTAAGCTAATTTCATATTGAAATCAAAGGATTGACACACCTAATAGTCCAACAGTGGACTGTTGTGTAATTTAAGGTGAGATTTGACTTTTGGGTGTGTAAGGTACCAAGTTTATGACTTGCAAATCTTATTTGGACCTAATGTGAGTTGTGACAACCTAGAATAGCAGCTGAGATGGGCTTTAACACCAGTGAACTACCAAATCCAAACACCCTTTAATGTGACAGTTAACACTAATTCAATTGGAATTAATCCTAGAAATTCCTAACTACTGGTCTCACTAGCTTATTATACCCATTTTAAGACTAGTTGAATAGTAGGCTACAACAACTAACAATGAGAAAACAGAAATTGCAATTTTCAAGGTTGTGACTTACAATAATTCCAAGCAATGTTGAACTGAGCCAAGGATTACCCTAACCTATACCTCCCATGAGGTTTCTAATACCCTTCACTTCAACAATTTAATAGGATCCAGCAACTTTCCACACCATAACAAGAAATTGAGATTTTTAGTGAAAATTGACAAAAACTACATTCAACTGAGAATACTTAAATTAATGCTTAAAATGAGTTTACATCATTCCAAAAACAAGTATTACAACATTTATGAGCTAGGAATTACAATGGGAAAGTAAAATTTATATAAACGACATTAAAACTAATTTTCTACTCTACTACTACTCTAATACCCTTCATTCTGCTCTCCTTCTTCACTTTTAAAGGTCCTGGAATTCTTTTCTGACTTTCCCACATCAATCCTAGCCATTGGATGAAGTTGTGTTGATCCTGGCCTTTGAATAGGTTTAGGCGGGAAAAGTGGGTTTGGCAGCTTGTGGTTAACTTGTGAGGGATTTTAGGGAATTAAATGTATCTTGGAGTTATTGGTGAGCTGGGGGGGGGGACAAAGGATGGGATTAGCTGAGAAGAGGAGGGGGTTGGAGTGTTGGTTTGGGTTTGGCAGTTGCAAGTTGGGGAGGTGGAAGAAGGGTGGTCAATGGTTTGACTGGGGAGGGTAAATAAAACGGTTCGTTTGTTATTATTTTTTTTATATTTTTGATTGGGCTTGGGTAGTGGGCTGGTGGGGAGCTGGGCCAAGGTGAGTGGGGTATGGGCTGTGTTGGATCAGGGGTGTTTATTGGATTATGGATTTGTTTGGTTTGGTAATAAAATAAAAGGGTGGTTTGGTTTATTAAGTGAAAACAAAGACCAATTGTGTAATTCACCAAAAGTGAGGGACTGAAAATGTAAAACTCCCCAAGCACTCACAAGGACCACTTTTGCCACACTTTAATAATACAAGGACCCAAGATGCCATAAATGAACATTTTCCATTTTTTCAAATTCCCGGGGACCATTTATGTAATTTTCCAAACATGAGGGACCAAACTTGTAATTTCCTCAACTTTCCTCCCAAGGTCCATTTTTGGTAATTTATGATTTTCAAGGACCAAAAATGATTTATCTTTCAAAATTATCCCACCAGGGACCTTTTCTGCCAATATTTGAAACTCCAGGGACAAAAAGTGTAAATTTCCAAAACTTTCCAATTTTTCACCAAAGGACAAAATATGACAACTTATGATTTCAAAAGGACCTTTGGTGATAATTTTCTATATTTTGAATATCCAGGGACTAGTTTTGTCATTTTATGAAAGTTGGGGGACTGAAACTGCCAATTTTGCAAACTTTGTGCGTTTTTCATTTGTTTTTGCTCATTTTGCATCTAAAACATATAAAACACAATTTTGAAATATTTCCAGTATTTTGATGCATTTCTGAGTGTTTTTGTATGTTTTGCAGTTAAGATTAGACAAAAAATGATGAGTGTTTGAGCACTCATCAATCCCCCACACTAAACTATTGCTAGTCCCTAGCAATACTGTTTTGAAAACTTGATGGATTTGAAAAACTCTTTACCAATAGCCATCACTTCTGGAGTAGCCAGGTGTAAGAACTGTGGCACACCTGATAACCGTGTGATTTTGAGCAAACCACCAGCTGTCAACGGATTTGAGTAGTCTTTACCAAAAGCCGTTTGCTTCTGGACTAGCCAGCTCTTGATGGAATAGTCAACATCTTGGTGAGCTGATTACCAATTATGGATTTTCCACGGCTTTTACCACAAGCCATAATCTTGCGGGCTAGCCAACTCATTTGTTTTCGGGGAGTTGAGGAACCATACAATTTTGGGCAAATTGCCAGCCGTCAACGGATTTGATATGTCTTTACCAAGAGCCGTTTGCTCCTGGACTAGCCAATCCCTTTTGTCGGTTAGACTAGGCGGACTGATTACCACAAAATTTTTGAAGCACCAGTGAAAAATTTTTAAAATTTTTGAAATTTTAGCTAAAACGGGGGTATTATATAGTAAAATGTGATAAAATTCGCTAAAATAGCGAATACCCCCCCACACTTAGCATGAATATTGTCCTCAATATTCAAAGTCCCGGCTATTATGCCGACATTTTGAACGTAAAAGGGCAACATTACAAGCTAAGCGTGGAAAACACCATTTTGTTTTTCACTTCTGTAATCATAGCATGGGGGACTCCCCACACTTAGGGTGAAAACCCTATAAGCATGCTCTGTTTTTGTTTACCGAGTCGCTAGCGTGACTCGACCCCGAATTCATTTGTCCTTGGGGAAGCATGATGTGGAAGAAATAATCCCAATCGGACTTTCATTCAAGATGTTTGGACAAACATTTGAAGTACGCGAAAGTTCCACACCGATGAGATAAGTATCCGGCGCAAGATAATGATACATGAAAATGCCGGGATCAAATATAGTGTCCTCACTCCCGAAGGAGTGAAGAAGAGAAGAAGTCACCGTATAGGTGAAGAAAAGGAAGAAAATCATGATAAAAAGCATGATTTGATCTTCTTCCTCAAGAGGAGGCTCAATAGCCTGAGTTTGGATTTCAAAGGGTAAGCTCGTAAACAACCCGGGAGGGTGGGTGGGAATTTGCAAATTCTCATAATTGAGAGCATCTCCCCCCGGGCTATCAAACTGATGAGCGAGTTCACCGGAGAACTCCTCATGAAGAGAATCATTCACAAGATGTGAATCAGGGAACTCATGTTCCGGAATAGACTCATCACAATCCTCAATCTGAGTACCAAAGAGTGGATTATCAGAAATCAAAGTGAATTCAGATTCGAATTCAAATAGAGGATTGGTGAGAGTGGTATTGAATGTTTCGGGAACAAAGTGAATATTATTCTCTGTTGGATTGTCGGGATAAGAAGTAAGTGACGGATCATGATATAGGAGACTTTCAATTTCTCCCAGATCGGCTTGGAAATCGAGGAGACCATCATCACTTTCAAATGAAAGTGGATTGATGTGAGCAAGTTCATCAGCGAACTCCTCAAGAAGATGATCAGCATCAGTTTGTGGAACTGATGCCTCAACATACTCGATGTCTCCATAAGATGTACAATCATCGCTAAAATCTGAGAAAGTCTCAAATTGATCTTTAGGACACTCAATAGGGGAAGGAATATCACACACATGATCAAGAGTTCCCTGTGACTCTCTTGGGATTGGAACAAGGTTCTCAACACTAGACTTTATGAATTCGTCCGATTCCTTTTTAGGAACAGTGTCAAGATGCTCGTCTCCCATGCTCAGAGAATGAGTGGGAACCTCGGGTGTGATAGCAGTTGTTTGAGATGGAATCTCAACTGCAGGGATATCAGCTGATGAACTTGATGAAGTTTTATAAAATTCAAGGATGTCAAGTGTATCCTCATCATCACTGTCATCAGGAATAAAACGGAACAAAGAGCTAGACTTGGCTGCTTTTTCTCTTGCAATCGATTCCCTCACAGATTTTTCATATGCATCTTGGGAATTTATTCTAGCAGCCTGCTCTTCAGCAAGCAATTCTTCCATGGATTTTTGATGAGTGTGTCTTTGGGCAAAGTCTTGAACTAAACCCTTAAGCTCATCAACGATTTTCATCATATTTTGCATTTCTGGAAGAAGTGCTTGATTCATATCGTACTGTGGAGGTTGGTCGTAATAAGGTGCGTCAAAATTGTCACAAGGATATGGATTTCCCGTTTGACAATCTGAGCTGAAGTGTGGACCTCCACAGTAATCACAACAGTAAAACTGATGTGGCTGTGAGTCGTATGTGCTAAAGTCTAAATTGTTATCAGGAAACTGCTCATAGACAAGCGTGTTTCCCGATTGACAATCAAAACTGTAGTGTGAACCACCACAGTACTCACAACAGTAAAACTGCTGAGACTGATGGTGTGGTAACTGATGGAATGAATCAGTCGTGTCATGGTAGGAATAAGGATCTTGGTTATAGACAGACCCGTTTCCTGATTCTACCATGCCACAACTGGGGCAATTGCCACCATTATAAGGATTACCACACCAATGGCAAACCAGAAAATGTGGATGAGACATAGAAAGAATCAAATGTGTATAGAGGGTAAGAAATGGAGAATCAAATATGTGAGAGGGTGAAGGTGAATATTTTTGGTGTTTTTGAAATACATTTTGTACAAATGAGAAGGAAAATCTTTTTGGGTTTTTTTTGTGTTCGTTGAAAACTTGATTTAAAAAGTTTTCGTGAACGGTTTTGTTTTGATAAATAGAAAATATGAACAAAGGATGGATAAATGTACAATGGAATGAATTCCAAAGACACTAATCAGAAAAACCGTTTAGATACGCACACAACCTCCCCGGCAGCGGCGCCAAAAATTGATTGGTTCCAAACGGTCAACCTAAATTGACCAGGGAATGGTCAACAAGGTCAAACAGCTCAGAGTCAATGCTCCGCGGAATATAGTGTTTCCCCAGGTCGTTATGTCCCGACGAGGTGTGGATTGTATTCAAACGGCTTGTGTGATCGGGTGAATTTGGATAGGAAAGGGTTTGTGAATTATTGGAACTAAGGAATATACGAAGAAATAGCTTAAATAAGCTATTTGAATAAGACGGGAAAGAAGGAAAAACCAGAAACGTTTAAAACTTAAAAACGCGTACGTTGCGTTTAAATAAAACGTAGACGTACAAAATAAAAAGTGAAAACTGAGATCTGAAAACACCCAGGGGGTAAAAATGACTTTTTTACAAACTTAAAAGTAAAAGAAAATTTTTAGGAAAAGAAAATTAATTTTTACACTAATTAATTATTTATTATTAATTAATTACTATTTAATACTTATTATTAATATTTAAAATACTTAAATACAATATAATATTAATTAAGCACTAGAAAAATGAAAATAAAATTTCTAAAATTATAAAATAACTAAAAATAAGTTTTAAAAATAAAAATAAGTATTTTTGTCTTTTTGTGAATTTTCTATTAATTAATTACTAATTAACTAATTAAACTATTTTAAATTAAGAAAAGTACTAAATGAGCAGTAAAAATTCTAATAAAATTTCTAAAAATGTTTTATAACATATAAAAGCTATAAAAAATATAAAAACTAGGTTTTACTTAATAAAAACTAATTATGCTATTTTAAACTTACATATTAATTAATTATTAATTAAACTAAGATTAATTCTAATAAATACTAAATGATAAAATAAAAATCTGAGAAAATTATTATAAATACTTTAATATAATAGGAATTTAAGAAAAATATAAAAATGACAAGTACTTAATAAAAATATAAAAATGAAAATTAAAATTAAATAAAATTAAATAGAAACTATCACTTAAAGTTAACTTTGATTTTCTGGATTTTCTTTTTAGAAACTTGATTTATAACTAAAAACAAGAACTTTTTGTAAAAGCAAACTTTTTAGAACTCAGAAATAAGCTAGAATAAGCCAATAAGTTGATACAGTTGACTTAGTTTGACCAAGGTGAGAAATAAGCTAAAATGGCATTAGGTGGGGCCCACTATGGTAAAATCTGGTGTAAATAAGTTAGATACACTTATTTAAGCAAGAAAAAGCACAATGAGTCCACAGAATAAGCCAATAAGCAGCAATAAGCACTTGAAAACTTGAGTTAGGACTGAAAATTGGGACAGACTTTAGGGCCTGATTCAGATGGGTCCCACAGAGTTGGAGGTCAACATGATGGTCAAACCATGAACCTTACCATGGGGGGGTTTGAATGGAACAAATAGTGAAGGTGGTGGACCACCAAAGTGGCCAGAAAACCACCACAAAGGTGGTGGTGTGGGTGCAGACCTGCTGATGCAGGGGCAGACCTTGCCCTGCAAGTCACTTTGTGGCTTTGTGGGGCCCACAAGAAAAATTCTAAAAATGTAATGAAACAAGGAAATCAAAGACTAGCTGGTAGAGAACAAGTTTCAACAAGTTTCATGCCATGAAGACAACCACAAAATTCACTAATATTCCTTGAACTTTTGCAAAAATCTGAAAATGGGCAAATTGACTTTTATTGAAAACTAGCTCAGTTGACTTTTATGAACTTTTGCAGCTTCTAAATGATTAGTACATGTTAATTAGACCTAATGAAAACTAAACTAAGCAAACTAAGCTAATTTCATATTGAAATCAAAGGACTGACACACCTAATAGTCCAACAGTGGACTGTTGTGTAATTTAAGGTGAGATTTGACTTTTGGGTGTGTAAGGTACCAAGTTTATGACTTGCAAATCTTATTTGGACCTAATGTGAGTTGTGACAACCTAGAATAGCAGCTGAGATAGGCTTTAACACCAGTGAACTACCAAATCCAAACACCCTTTAATGTGACAGTTAACACTAATTCAATTGGAATTAATCCTAGAAATTCCTAACTACTGGTCTCACTAGCTTATTATACCCATTTTAAGACTAGTTGAATAGTAGGCTACAACAACTAACAATGAGAAAACAGAAATTGCAATTTTCAAGGTTGTGACTTACAATAATTCCAAGCAATGTTGAACTGAGCCAAGGATTACCCTAACCTATACCTCCCATGAGGTTTCTAATACCCTTCACTTCAACAATTTAATAGGATCCAGCAACTTTCCACACCATAACAAGAAATTGAGATTTTTAGTGAAAATTGACAAAAACTACATTCAACTGAGAATACTTAAATTAATGCTTAAAATGAGTTTACATCATTCCAAAAACAAGTATTACAACATTTATGAGCTAGGAATTACAATGGGAAAGTAAAATTTATATAAACGACATTAAAACTAATTTTCTACTCTACTACTACTCTAATACCCTTCATTCTGCTCTCCTTCTTCACTTTTAAAGGTCCTGGAGGTCTTTTCTGACTTTCCCACATCAATCCTAGCCATTGGATGAAGTTGTGTTGATCCTGGCCTTTGAATAGGTTTAGGCGGGAAAAGTGGGTTTGGCAGCTTGTGGTTAAATTGTGAGGGATTTTAGGGAATTAAATGTATCTTGGAGTTATTGGTGAGCTGGGGGGGGGGGGACAAAGGATGGGATTAGCTGAGAAGAGGAGGGGGTTGGAGTGTTGGTTTGGGTTTGGCAGTTGCAAGTTGGGGAGGTGGAAGAAGGGTGGTCAATGGTTTGACTGGGGAGGGTAAATAAAACGGTTCGTTTTGTTATTATTTTTTTTTATATTTTTGATTGGGCTTGGGTAGTGGGCTGGTGGGGAGCTGGGCCAAGGTGAGTGGGGTATGGGCTGTGTTGGATCAGGGGTGTTTATTGGATTATGGATTTGTTTGGTTTGGTAATAAAATAAAAGGGTGGTTTGGTTTATTAAGTGAAAACAAAGACCAATTGTGTAATTCACCAAAAGTGAGGGACTGAAAATGTAAAACTCCCCAAGCACTCACAAGGACCACTTTTGCCACACTTTAATAATACAAGGACCCAAGATGCCATAAATGAACATTTTCCATTTTATCAAATTCCCGGGGACCATTTATGTAATTTTCCAAACATGAGGGACCAAACTTGTAATTTCCTCAACTTTCCTCCCAAGGTCCATTTTTGGTAATTTATAATTTTCAAGGACCAAAAATGATTTATCTTTCAAAATTATCCCACCAGGGACCTTTTCTGCCAATATTTGAAACTCCAGGGACAAAAAGTGTAAATTTCGAAAACTTTCCAATTTTTCACCAAAGGACAAAATATGACAACTTATGATTTCAAAAGGACCTTTGGTGATAATTTTCTATATTTTGAATATCCAGGGACTAGTTTTGTCATTTTATGAAAGTTGGGGGACTGAAACTGCTAATTTTGCAAACTTTGTGCGTTTTTCATTTGTTTTTGCTCATTTTGCATCTAAAACATATAAAACACAATTTTGAAATATTTTCAGTATTTTGATGCATTTCTGAGTGTTTTTGTATGTTTTGCAGTTCAGATTAGACCAAAAATGATGAGTGTTTGAGCACTTATCAAGTATTAATAAATATTTTTATTTAATTGAAAAGGGCATAATAGTCAAACACATTTTTAGTTTCTTTTTGATTTTTTTAATTAAAAAACGTTTTTAAATTCCCTCAATTTTCGGATTTTTTTTCTTATTTTTTAGCATACATGTTTTCAGAAAAATAAAGTGCATATGTGTTTCTTGTGTAGAATTATTTATACATCAAACTTGTTTTACTTAAAATGGTAATTACATATATGTTTATAGTGTACATTTTTTAATCTTCGAAATTTATAACAAAAAACATAAACATAGACATATACATGTAACATCTAAATTTATAACAAACCAAAAATTATAAGTAGTATACATAAATATTGATATCAAATGAAATACAATTTAAATACAAATGTGTCTTGTTAAGTATAAATGTACACGTCAACCAAAAACATGTGTGTAGAAAACTAGAAGAGGGGGTTGAATAGTTTTGCGTCTTTTTCGTTTCAATAAAAGTTTGCTTTCAAATAATTAATGGTAGTTTGTAAAAATCCTTTGAAGCTAATGTATAGATATAAATTAATTCACATATGTCACATAAATACTTCTTATTTAAAGTGTTAAATAGAAATTATAATTTCATATATCTCACTTATATACAAGTTTGTATTTATATGTGTATATGTGTTTTAATGATTGTATATACTTTAGTTTACTAATGTATAATTAATGTTTTGAATGGAACCTAATTTGATCTTTATGTGAAACCAATATATGCACAACACACAAGCAATTGTAACTATGAATGATATGCAAGTAAGTAATTAATCAAAGAGTGAGAGATGGAAAGATCAAACCGAGAGACAAAGGATTTATAGTGGTTCGGCTACAAGGACACCTTCCTTGCCCTACTCCACTCCCCGAGTCACCTACTCGAGAGTTTTCTTCACTAGATCAAAAACCTCCTTTATGGCGGAGAAAACCTTACACACCAATTAGCACACCACAACAATATCACACCACAATCACAACTTCAACACAACTCCTTCACACCAATCTTCTTCACACCTAACTTCTACACATCAATCTTCTACACTTCAAATTTCTTCACAACTTTCTACTTAGCTCCTAGCTTCTTCACAACTTAATACTTCCTAACTCTTTTTCTTCACGCCACTTGTTTCTTCACACCTTCACTACTAAGTCCTATCCACTACCCCAAGATATATACTACTTCACAACTTCTAGGCTTCAAGGTCTTTTCAACTTCGAAGCTTCAACTTCTTTGTCTTCACAACTATCTCCACTTCAATATGCTATTACGACTTATATCTTCTAACACAAATCCTATCCACCTCCACTTCTTCACAACTAGTACTACTTCACACCTTCAATGGATCTAGATCCAATATCTAAATATATCTAACCAATGTATACACAATGTTCACAAAGAAATAAATGATATACAATATGAACTAAACAAACAACTTAGATAGCAAGATGATACTAAGTTGTAATACTTCTAGTAGAAGTATTCTTCTCTTTGCACTTGAGTGTTGAGGCTTGAATCACTTTGAAACAAAGATCAAAGTATATTAGATCAAAGGATTTTTAGAAGATGGAGAGGGATGTTTAGATCAGAAAGTTTTAGTGCAAAAAGGTGAGGAAAAAATCCAGGTTTAAGGTGGTATTTATAGGCAACAGATTCTGACAGAGGAGCGTGGCCGGTCCCTTTAAATCATGGCCGGCCCCCTTAAAATTAAGGGGACCGCCCTTTATAATTAAGGGGGCCGCCCAGCTGAAACGGCCAGATTCTTTGTCTTTTAGTGGGGAAAGTTTATTTGGTGAAAAACTAACTGATTTTGGTTAAAATTTTGAATTCATATATTTAGTATGAATAAAACATTTTTCTTTATTACCAAAAGTGTTTTTCAAAAATATATAATATGTTTATATAATTAAGTAAACTTTGTAATACTTAATTAAACATTCCTTTGATCTTATAATGCTTTAATCACTATGTTTATTCATACCTTAAGTGATTAGATGGTGAAAGTGATTATTAACTACTAAATACTTGTTTACGTCATTATCTTTGATTTAATGTGTTTTCGTTTTGTGATCATCAAAACATAGAGATATCGAAAGATATGAATAACGTTTTTAGTCGTTTATTTATATCAACAATGTGTGCACTCTTCTAAGAATATATGTGCACTCTTCCACAAATATATGTGCACGCTTCACTTTTTTATCAAATTCATAAGAACATATGAGTACCCTTCCCATAACATATGTGCATCTTGCACCTCTCATCATGAAGAACCTGCAAACAAAAGGTTAATTAGCATTTCATTATCAAGATATCGGATCTACTTCAATTTCTTTTTGTGAAAGTGAACCTATATGTAATCTACTTGAAATCATTTCAACTTTTTTGTGGATTCTTTGTTTTGAAGAAAGTGGTGCATCAATTATAAAAAACAAGTATGCACATCCTTTTTCCTTGATATTAAACATATATGCATATCTCTTTACTTGATTTTAAACTTAACTTAAGTCTACAGATACAAGCCGAGAAGATAACGGAAGGAACATAAAATTTTTAGATCAAACAAATAAACATAAAGATATAAGGGGATTCAATCCCCTTACTTTTCCTTGCCATGTCAGCTTTCTCTCTCCAGCGACCTGCAGGCGATTTAGTGCCTCAGTAAGGGCGACCTAGTTCAGTTTTTTTTTTTTTTTTTTTTTTTTTTTTTTTTTTACATGCATATCTAATATATATCCACACACATACATATACGTGTTAAACATGCACAACCACTTCATGTAGTATATATCCACACACATGCATACCATCATTTGGCTCCATCAACTTGCAAATCCACTTCACAACTTTGCTCCATCAACTCATTTGAGAAATTGATTAACTTTGCTCCATCTCAAACGGTAATAATTTTTTTGCTCCATCAACTCATTTGAGAAACTGAGAAACTGATTAACTTTGCTCCATCTCAAGCGGTTGGATCAAAAAGGCAACAAAAATAAGTTTCTAAATACTCGATCCTCCAGCCGATTGATTTGTGTTTTTGTCTTGGGTCGACCGACTAGCCACACTAGTGGCGATCGACTATGATCGATCGAATATCTCGATCCCAAGCTCTAACTGTGCCCAGCCTAACAACAAAGAAAATATATACTAAAAGATTACGTACATCGGATGAGTGGGCCAATCAACATGGGTGTCTCATAGAAGATGTTAATCGGTTAATCCTATTGTCATAACACATACTAACACATATGCACAGTTGTACTAACATCCGTCCAAAGAACACGAAAGCTACTAATGTATACCTATTTATTTCAAAATGGCTTTTTCATCCTCAAAACTCATTATTTAATAGGTGAGTCCACCCAATTATAGCATTAAGAAATTATTAATATATTATAAAATAAAAATGATACACAATCGTAAGTTACCATCAATGTATACTGATGTCTATTTATTTCTAACTTAATCATGTTGTAAATAATATATTAAAAAAATAAATACACCATATCATCTTCTTGTTTGACACAATTCCAACAGAAGGATTATATAGATTATTCGGTAACCATCGTGTCTAGCCATAAAAATTAAACAAAATACAATACCATAAGGCTTTTCTATAAACAAAAATTCAAACATAGTTAAAAAGAATAATATAAAAACCCCTGTTACCGGATCCAACAAATAAAAAACTTATTCATTAATCAAGTCATAGAAAAGACAATTTTATCATTACCTATGAAGAAATCGAATTTCAGATCGGTGAAAAAAAGATCGTACACGTTTACGACTGAACGCTTGATTGTTAATAGGTATTGCGTATCACAGATATATTTTTCACAGGGAGAAAAAATTAACGGGGTGGCAACTTATATGTGATTGTTGATGGCAATGAATGTAACACCCCCAAAATTTGATACAGCGGAAGACTCAACAAGCTTTCGGGGTGCTACGAGGATTGGTATCCAACACAAGACATAATAGAACGAGATAAAGTAAACATAATAAAAACGCAACGAAAACGGGGTTTTAAAGTTTACATTTATCCCAACATCATTCAGAGTCAGGCCCAAAATAAAATAACAGTAGATCCATAATTGATTATCAGAGTTTAGAAAAATAGATCCACAAACCATGAGCCTTAGCCGAGCCTTCCATTCCAAGCATCCATATCATCACTTAATTACCTGAGAAAACGTGCTAAAAGTCAGCTTTCGCTGGTGAGATCATAGGTTTAAATTCATCTAACAATATAGTGGACATATACGCAAAACGCTTGCTAGCTAGACTAAGGATTCGCTAAAAGCCTGCGGATACCCTCCGCTCCAACATAACACACGGATACCCTCCGTTCTAACATAGATATCCGGGTAACCCCCGCAATACCATAAATACTCGGATAACCTCCGAAGTGTCAATAACCTATAGGTGCACACTAAAGTGTCTAAATAAGTCAACCTTGAATAGTACACACGAAACTATGTGACTAAAGCTGACAGTCCAAATAAGCCAACCTTGAATAGTACACACAACAAATATGTGACTAAAGCTGACAATCCACCAATAACCAAATAAGCCAACCTTGAATAGTACACACAACATATATGTGACTAAAGCTGACAATCTGTCAATAACCAAATAAGCCAACCTTGAATAGTACACACAAAACTATGTGACTAAAGCTGACAATCCATCAATAACCAAATAAGCCAACCTTGAATAGTACACACAAAACTATGTGACTAAAGCTGACAATACATCCTAGTCCATATGCATAGCAAGTTTTAGAAAGAATATAAAAGCGATAATAGTCCACATAAAATAATTTGCACGTTTCTCACCCCAAGTATTGAAAACATAGTTCAAGAGTAAAAAGTGGGGCTATGACTCACCTCAAGTCCAGAAAATAGCAAGAAGAAGTCGGTAGAAATAAGATGTATAGTAACTCACGAAACAGCAACTACGGACTCGGCACGACCTAATAATATCAACTCGTTCAGAAATCATTTCCTCAAATTCAAAATATTCCCAAACCCGGACATAATCCGTTTTATTTCCGAAAATCCATTTCGTATTAGTTTGGTGTATGTACGTTTGGTATCCATACGGGTGGTGGGTCGACACAAAACAAACCAAAAAGGTCACACAAAGAATAATAAAATGAACTATAGATCTAATATTAGCCCAATATATTATTTAAATAAATCGCCGAAGTTTATCAAATTCGTCGATTTAATAACCCTCAAATTTATTTACGTAACATACCGTTCCAAGATTACACCCAATCCTAAAACACATAGCATATAAATACTATATGGTATATATCGTAGTTTAATAAATTTCTTATATACATCGTCAAATTTGCCAGATTTCCCGATATATATATTCGCAATTTATTACACTTTACATATACCACAACCTATGGGCGTCGTAGGATACGATGCCCATTAATATATTCATTTCATATAGCCGAATAACCCGGTTCAACCCTACGGTTAAGTGGTTATTTAGTTATAGAAAACGTTTATATTAATCGTCATATATCCGTGACAACACGAAAGTCACAAATAAAACTTACCTGAACTCGAGTGACTACGACTCCGCATAACTCGATAAGTTTAATCGTTATATATATAAAATGGCATTTTGTTTAATATTTAGTAATTGTCGAGAGTTTCTCGTTTTATAACACATTTTTATAGTAATAATACGTTCAATAATATTACGCCACTTTCGTAGCCTAATATATATCTAGTCGTATTATTTATGATATGACTCGTGATTATTATTATTATTAATATACGCGCTTATATAATTATATATCCGTTATTCACGTCCATATAATCATATAAACGTTTATATTATCAATAATTATTATTACGAGTTTATTATTTACGTTTTAATTGTGAATAGTTATCGAGTCATACGAAATGGTCACATGTCCGAGTCATGACTCTCGGCTCATTGTCCAAGTCCAAAGTAATAAGCAAATGTCATAAGTACAAAAGTATCTCCGTCCAACACAATCCCAATCCACGTGCTACAACAATAGGGTCCGACTACGGCACCCGACTAACCTATCTCCGTCAATCTAAGTGACCGTCTCACAATCGGTCCCCAACAACACAATTCGCCAACACTTCTCAATACCAAAATTCAATATCCAATGTCGAGACCCAAACATGGTCTCGACCCACATGTATTCGGCCAATGAACAAGTAAACAACCAATTAATAACAATTATTCCAAACCAAGTTATAATCCAAAAACAAAGTTATCGAGTCCTATTCGGGTGGGTTTACCAAGCCACACCCAAGTCCACATGACTCGACTGAGTCGTGGCAATTACCACGAGCTAAGAGGCTCGAACCAAGTATCCATGGTCACAAGAAATGGCTCCAAGGAGCCTTCCAAAAATACCCATTCGACCCATAAGGGTCTCGGCAACAACAACAATATTACGGCTTTGAGCCGCGACTCAAATGAGTCGAACCAAAATTCCAACGAGAGCAAAAATACCAAGAGCCAAACCACGGCTCATAACTAACAAGAAAACGAGCACCACAGCTCGAATCAATATCCAAGCCGTGAGTTGGGGACTCACGGTTCGAACCAAACCCACGGACAACAACCCGGATACCAAACCATTTTATAAAATCGAATTTCCAATCAAAACCCATAAGTATTAATCCCGTTTTTGGGTGAAAATCCGTTCGGATCAAAATCCATCGTGACCAAGGGTCACGTTTTTAATAAAAACGCGAGTCACACTCGCCTCACCTTTGACCAAAAAGCTCCAAATCGTGTAATACTTCGAAAATAATGATTGGTGGTGAAATAAGGTGATGATTCATGATGTAAAAAGGTGAAATAGGGCGCGTGTAGGGGCGGATCTAGGAGATTCGATGGTGGGGATTAAGAAAATAGTGGTGGTTTGTAGTGATGGTAACCGGCGGTGGAGTGGTGGCCGGATTTTGATAGGGGCGGCTAGGGTTTAGAGGGTGAGGGAGAAATGAGAGAGAGAGATGTTGGTGATTGTGTTGTGTGTTGTGTGAGGAACCGGACCACAAGGACCAATTAGTAGTTTTACTCTTTTTTTTTTTTTTTTTTTTTAAATATAATTAATAATAATAATAATAATAATAATAATAATAATAATAATAATAATAATAATAATAATAATAATAATAATAATAATAATAATAGTAATAATAATATTACTAGTAGTGTGGAGCGGGTAAAGTGGGTAAATGTAAAACATGTGGCCCGAAACCCGAACTCATTTCAAACTTTATTATCTCCCGAAAAATATCTCGTAATTACTCAAATATCATCGGACTCGTAAAACGAATCATAAAATTTTCCGTTAGGTAAACCTAGTGCTAGAGTCAACATAGTACCAGTGAGAATTTAAGGATACATCACCGAGCATAATATCAAAATGAATTATTAAAATAACTCATGAATTCCATAACATCATTAAATATAATTATCCATAAAAATAGGTCTTACAAGTTCGTTGTGAATAAAAATTCCAAATAAAAATTATAACGAACTTTAACGTAATGCGGGTTTTCAAAATAACTCCCTAAATTGCCGGTTGTCACATCCTCCCAGTCTCAGAAGAAACCCGTCCCGGGTTTCACTCGGAAAAATTCATCTACAATGTGAAAAGCTTCGGATATCTCTTCCGGAACTCGTCCTCACGTTCCCACGTAAATTCTGGTCCGTGTCTGGAATTCCAACGAACCTTGACGAGCGGAATGCGACTTCGCTTGAGTCGTTTAACTTCACGATCTAAAATCTCAATTGGCTCTTCCACGAAATTCAATTTCTCATTGACACGAATATCCTTCATTGGAATAATAGGCATCTCATCAGAAAGACATTTCTTCAAATTACTAACGTGAAACACGTCGTGAACTTTACTCAGTTCATGTGGTAATTCCAACCTATAAGCCACGGGCCCAATTCTTTCTAAGATAAGAAATGGTCTAATGTAGCGTGGGTTGAGTTTTCCACGTTTCCCGAAACGTATCACACCCTTCAAAGGCGAGACTTTCAGCATCACTTTGTCTCCAACCTGAAACTCTAAGGGTTTACGTCTCTGATCGGCGTAACTTTTCTGCCTATCTCTGGCTACTTGTAACCGATCACGAATCTGAGCCACTTTCTCTGTAGCTTCCAAGATAAGTTCAGGGCCTGTGAGTTAGCTATCTCCAACTTCTGCCCAACCAATAGGCGAACGACACTTTCTGCCATACAAAGCTTCGAATGGTGCAGCTTTAAGACTTGTGTGGTAGCTATTATTATAGGAGAATTCCGCAAGGGGCAAGTACTTCTCCCAGCCTTTACCAAAGTCTATGAAACATGCACGAAGCATATCCTCTAAAGTCTGAATGGTCCTCTCACTTTGACCATCGGTTTGGGGATGATATGCAGTACTCATATCAAGTCTCGTCCCCAAAGCCGTCTGAAGTGATCGCCACAAAGCTGACGTAAAACGGCTATCGCGATCCGAAATAATAGATATCGGGACTCCATGACGAGAAATAATTTCCTTCACGTACAACCTCGCAAGTTTATCAATGCTATCATCTTCACTAATTGCTAGGAAATGAGCAGACTTTGTCAGACGATCCACAATTACCCAGATAGCATCGCAACCGCTAGCTATCCTCGGTAATTTGGTAATGAAGTCCATAGTAATCCGCTCCCATTTCCAGACTGGAAGTTCTGGTTGTGTTAGTAATCCTGACGGTCTCTGATGTTCGGCTTTAACCTTAGCACATGTCAAGCACTTACTAACGTACAATGCTATATCTGCCTTCATGTTTGGCCACCAATATAACTTCTTAAGATCTTGATACATTTTGTCAGATCCCGGATGAATAGAGTACCTTGACTTATGCGACTCATGCATAATTAACTCCCGAATTCCTCCATATAAAGGTACCCAAATCCGATCTCCAAAACATAGTAATTCATCAGAACGTTTAACAAATCCTTTCTCATTCTCAGCCATCCCAAATATATTCTCGGCAGATCTGTTTTCTGCTTTCAACGCTTTTGTTTGACCTTCAAGTATTTGAGATGGTAATGGCGATACGATAGTCATTCCCAGTGACCTAACTCGTAACGGTGGTATTCTTTCCTTTCGACTAAGAGCATCAGCAACAACGTTTGCTTTACCAGGATGGTAGCGAATTTCACAATCATAATCGCTTAGCAACTCAATCCAACGTCGCTGTCTCATATTGAGCTCTTTTTGATTCAAGATGTGTTGTAGACTTTTATGGTCAGTCAACACAACACACTTTGTTCCATACAAGTAATGTCTCCATATCCTTAAGGCGAAAACCACAACATCTAATTCCAAATCATGGGTGGTGTAGTTTTTCTCATCTTTTTGAGCTGTCGGGAAGCATAAGCTATCACCTTCTCTCGTTGCATTAACACGGCTCCCAATCCTTTATGTGAGGCGTCACAATAGACGACGAAATCCTCGTTACCTTCCGGTAACGCTAAGATAGGAGCACTACACAACATCTTCTTAAGCAATTGAAATGCTTCCTCTTCTTTATCTCCCCATTCATACGTAACACTCTTTTGAGTCAATTTGGTTAATGGTTTAGCTATCTTCGAAAATCCCTCAATGAATCTTCGGTAATAACCAGCTAAACCCAAAAATTGACGAACTTTGGTTGGGGTTGTAGGTGCAGCCCAATCTTTTATTGCCTCAATCTTAGCAGGATCCACATGGACTCCTTGTCTATCAATCACATGTCCCAAAAATTGTACCGTCGGAATCCAAAATTCGCATTTCGAAAACTTGGCATAGAGTTTCTCCTTCCTGAGCAATTCTAAGATGAGTCTCAGATGCTCCTCATGCTCCTTCTCACTTTTTGAATAAATCAGAATGTCATCGATGAACACAATCACGAACTTATCTAAGTAAGGCTTACACACCCGATTCATGAGATCCATGAATATTGTCGGTGCGTTAGTCAACCCAAACGGCATCACCTGAAACTCGTAATGCCCGTAACGGGTTCTGAAAGCCGTTTTCGGAATATCTTCCTCGCGAACTCGAAGTTGATGATATCCCGATCTCAAATCGATCTTCGAATACACACTCGATCCTTGGAGTTGATCGAACAAGTCGTCGATCCTAGGTAACAGGTATCTATTCTTCACCGTTAACTTGTTCAGCTCTCGGTAATCAATGCACATATGGAACGATCCATCCTTCTTCTTCACGAATAAGACCGGGGCTCCCCAAGGTGAAGAACTTGGTCTTATGAATCCTTTTTCGGCTAACTCCGCCAATTGTTTTGACAACTCTTCTAGCTCGGTAGGTGCAAGACGATAAGGCGCTCGTGCTACAGGTGCAGCACCAGGTATCAACTCAATTTGAAACTCCACTTGTCTAGTCGGCGGGATTCCCGGCAAATCATCGGGAAACACATCAGGAAAATCACGAACTATGGGCACATCTCCAATGCACCTTTCCTTTTTCTTCGTCCCTTCTTTCTCAGAAATTTGAGCCAAGAAAAGGTAACATCCCTTCTCCATTAGCTTTGGTATCTTAGTACCAGAAATGACTGCTAGTCGGGATGGGCTCCAAGAATCCTTCCGATCTCCCAATATATTTAGGATTTCCTTTCCGTATGGTACACACACGATCTTCTCATCGCAAAGTATGTGAGCACGATACTTCGATAGCCAATCCATACCAATGATAACATCAAAACTTCCTAACGTGACAGGTAGAAGATCTATGTTGAAAGGGTGGTTCAAGAAATTTAACGTGCAACCGCGAATGATGGTATTAATCCTTTCTATATTCCCATTTGCTAACTCTATATCATATCCAATTCCTAAGGCCATCGGGGATTTCTCTAGTAAGGGTGCAAACGTAGTGGACACAAAACTCCTATCGGCACCAGTATCAAATAGTATGGAAGCATAACGATTATTGAGAAGGAACGTACCAATAACGACGTTCGGATCTTCTCCTCTCTCGTTCCCGAGTGCATACACTCTTCCCTGAGCAGCTCCAGCTTCCACACGTTGGTCCCCATTATCTTGTCGTCCACGGTTTCCTCCAGCTCCCCGGTTTCCATGATTGTACCCATTACCACCCGAGCCTTGATTTCCACGGTTCCACGATTCTCTACACTCGTTCCTATAGTGTCCCTTCTTTCCACACCCATAACAAGTAACATCTGCCATGTTTCTCATCTCAGGAGCAGCCTGAACCATAGCAAGAGGTCGAGCTCTACAATCCTTAGCTGTGTATCCTTTCCTTGAGCAGTTCTGGCATTTCACACTACACCATCCAGTATGATGCTGGTGGCAACGACCACACTTGGGTGCATCACCGTTTTGATTCTTCTTATCTCCATTCCCAATAGCGTAAGCCTTAGCTTGTCTCTTGCTTCGGTGATCATTACCCTTAGAGTGCTGGTCTCTCTTTCTCTTTCCATTCTTCTCCTTATCAGCTCTTTCCAACTCCAACGAATCCATAAGTTGTTGAGCAATTGTGATTGCCTCATGGATGTTTGCAGGCCTAGCAGAAATCACATCATTCCTTGTAGCTACAGGCAACCCATCAGTATACCTCTCGATCTTTTGAGTCTCGGTTTTTACCATGTCTGGGCAAAGCAAGGCCAACTCCTGGTAACGACGATTGTAAGTCGTCATATCATTACCTTTCACCTTGTGGTTCCAAAACTCAATCTCTAGCTTCTTAACCTCATTCCTTGGGCAATAAGTCTGAATCAGCAGGGACTTAAATTGCTCCCAAGTCATGGCATAAGCTACATCACTCCCAACGGAATTTCGGTAATTGTTCCACCAAGTTAAAGCTTCATCCTTGAAAGTAAAAGAAGCAAACTTTACCTTCGCATTCTCTGCACAACCACTGACATTGAACACTGACTCAGTCTTCTCAATCCATCTGACTAAGTAAACCACTCCTTCAGTTCCACCAAACTCAATGGGTCCACAAATCTTGAACTCCTTGTATTGACATCCATTAGCACGAACAGGTGGAAAAGTTCTAGCAGAATTGTTGGAATGATTTGACTCAGCTAGTAGTTCAGTAACTCTTTGTTCCACAAGTTGATTGATCATTGCTTGATCCACAGTAGGTGCATTAAGTGGAACATGATCATTGTCTCCCTGAACATCAACATTTTGATTCTTGTTGTTGCGGTTGGTAGTGTCCAGGTTGTCAGGAGTAGGGGTTTCAACATTTCGAGTAGGTCGGCATCCTCGGCGACCAGGAGTAGTCACTGCCAGACCAGTTCTGGTAGCTCTAACAGGGTTTCGTCGTGTGGCCATTGATCTGAAACATCACACAAGTTCATGAGTCTCCAATAGAACTTATCGATATGCTCAACAAAAGAAATTCAACGAAGCCAAGTCATGGAAAGAATAGCAACAATACACCATGAAACATCAATAAAACGGATAAGGACTCAATTTTCATAACACCCAAAATCACATAATACCATATACTAATAACCATCAACCATACAATAGCGATCTAACATCATTCCAACTACTGGATAACACAAAACGTACTAATCGTTCCAAAAGAGACGAATACTGAACAAAATACATCAAAATATGATAACTAGCTTTTCTAACCGAACACTCCTCGGTTAAGAAAGCAACAAGACAACATAACCCGAGTAACTAGCCACGTTGCTGGCGGAGGCTCCTCAACTCCTGCCTCAAGCCATCAAGATCTCTCCATAACGATCCTAGCTCCACGCTATGGGTGTCTCGGTCTCTCTTGAGGTCAGCCACCTCCTTCTCTAGCTCGGCATTCCTTTGCCATAGCTTGCGGTCAGCCTCTCGAGCAGTAACAAAACCTCGCTGCAAACTATCGATATGCTCGTGAACCTCCATCAAAACTCTCCGCATCTCAGTAGTCCTGCCCACAACCACAGTCATATCAACTCTCATATCCGCTATGAACTCTCCAATAACCCTCTCAAGTCGATCAGATACACGTGCAACTCTCTCACCAAGTTCAGTAATCTGAGCCCATAACCTGCCAATCTCACCTAACTCTGCATGCTCAGCAGAAACCTCAGAAGATGCATCCGACCCATCGGGACTACCAGGTGGCAACTCAACCAAAAACGGATGATCAGGTGAATCAGGCTCAATCGGATGTACAGGTGAATCGGGCTCCTCAGCCTGAGCTGGTGGTACTAACATATCATCATCATCAGGCATCTCATCCTCCTGAGGGTCATCCTCCTCCTCAGGGTCATCATCATCACCCTGCTCAGCCTCCTGAGGGTCATCCTCCTCCTCAGGGTCATCAGCCTCATCCTCACCCTCGTACTCCTCCTCATCCTCATCGGAAGAGTACCTCATCAATCGTCGTCTCCTAATAGGTGAACCATGTGGAGATGTGGTAGGTGATCTAGGACGACGACGCAATGATGTGGGTGACGCCTCAGACAGAAGAGAATGAGCATCAATCTGTAAAGGTGATGGAGTAGGGCGTACCGACATGCGTGCCGTAGCTCGGTGGGTAAAGCGTGGGGCCACACGAGCCAAAGCCTGATGAAGAGTAAGCTGCCTCGATGTACCAGGGAGCCCTAAAGAAGATGAGGGTCCCTGCGTAGATGCAGCAGGTAGTGCTGAAGTAGAAGCTGTCTGCGGTACAGTAGCTGAAAGCATGGCAATCTGGTAAGGATCATCAGATGCCATAGTGAACTGTGCAGGTAATACCGGTGCAGTAAGAATATCCTCGACAACATCGGGCATATGGGAGGCCATGGTCTGTGACAACGGCGTAGGGTAGGTGTAAGTGTTTCAAAACAACTAAATCACAACTCAAAATACCATACCAAAAATCCTCATCATATAATTCAATCATATAATCTCAATAAAAAGAGTTTCAAATACCGCATTACTAGAATGTTTATAAAACATTTAGACCATAAAATTCCTCGAAACGCCATCTTATTACTAAAATCCATAAACCTCAAATCATCTCAAGAAATCTCAAATCTAACAATCATCTCAAATATCTCATAATACCTCAAATAATAGAAGATGCTTCGGCTTGGCGGGCTGGCGGGCAGTGGTCAAGGATCATTTTCTATAAAAATACGGTTATAGTTTAGGTGTTTATTTACCTAGTTCTCTATAACCTTGGCTCTGATACCAATCTGTAACACCCCCAAAATTTGATACAGCGGAAGACTCAACAAGCTTTCGGGGTGCTACGGGGATTGGTATCCAACACAAGACATAATAGAACGAGATAAAGTAAACATAATAAAAACGCAACCAAAACGGGGTTTTAAAGTTTACATTTATCCCAACATCATTCAGAGTCAGGCCCAAAATAAAATAACAGTAGGTCCATAATTGATTATCAGAGTTTAGAAAAATAGATCCATAAACCATGAGCCTTAGCCGAGCCTTCCATTCCAAGCATCCATATCATCACTTAATTACCTGAGAAAACGTGCTAAAAGTCAGCTTTCGCTGGTGAGATCATAGGTTTAAATTCATCTAACAATATAGTGGACATATACGCAAAACGCTTGCTAGCTAGACTAAGGATTCGCTAAAAGCCTGCGGATACCCTCCGCTCCAACATAACACACGGATACCCTCCGTTCTAACATAGATATCTGGGTAACCCCCGCAATACCATAAATACTCGGATAACCTCCGAAGTATCAATAACCTATAGGTGCACACTATAGTATCTAAATAAGTCAACCTTGAATAGTATACACGAAACTATGTGACTAAAGCAGACAGTCCAAATAAGCCAACCTTGAATAGTACACACAACAAATATGTGACTAAAGCTGACAATCCACCAATAACCAAATAAGCCAACCTTGAATAGTACACACAACATATATGTGACTAAAGCTGACAATCCATCAATAACCAAATAAGCCAACCTTGAATAGTACACACAAAACTATGTGACTAAAGCTGACAATCCATCAATAACCAAATAAGCCAACCTTGAATAGTACACACAAAACTATGTGACTAAAGCTGACAATACATCCTAGTCCATACGCATAGCAAGTTTTAGAAAGAATATAAAAGCGATAATAGTCCACATAAAATAATTTGCACGTTTCTCACCCCAAGTATTGAAAACATAATTCAAGAGTAAAAAGTGGGGCTATGACTCACCTCAAGTCCAGAAAATAGCAAGAAGAAGTCGGTAGAAATAAGATGTATAGTAACTCACGAAACAGCAACTACGGACTCGGCACGACCTAATAATATCAACTCGTTCAGAAACCATTTCCTCAAATTCAAAATATTCCCAAACCCGGACATAATCCGTTTTATTTCCGAAAATCAATTTCGTATTAGTTTGGTGTATTTACGTTTGGCATCCATACGGGTGGTGGGTCGACATAAAACAAACCAAAAAGGTCACACAAAGAATAATAAAATGAACTATAGATCTAATATTAGCCCAATATATTATTTAAATAAATCGCCGAAGTTTATCAAATCCGTCGATTTAATAACCCTCAAATTTATTTACGTAACATACCGTTCCAAGATTACACCCAATCCTAAAACACATAGCATATAAATACTATATGGTGTATATCGTAGTTTAATAAATTTCTTATATACATCGTCAAATTGGCCAGATTTTCCGATATATATATTCGCAATTTATTACACTTTATATATACCACAACCTATGGGCGTCGTAGGATACGATGCCCATTAATATATTCATTTCATATAGCCGAATAACCCGGTTCAACCCTACGGTTAAGTGGTTATTTAGTTATAGAAAATGTTTATATTAATCGTCATATATCCGTGACAACACGAAAGTCACAAATAAAACTTACCTGAACTCGAGTGACTACGACTCCGCATAACTCGATAAGTTTACTCGTTATATATATAAAATGGCATTTTGTTTAATATTTAGTAATTGTCGAGAGTTTCTCGTTTTATAACACATTTTTATAGTAATAATACGTTCAATAATATTACGCCACTTTCGTAGCCTAATATATATCTAGTCGTATTATTTATGATATGACTCGTGATTATTATTATTATTATTAATATACGCGCTTATATAATTATATATCCATTATTCACGTCCATATAATCATATAAACGTTTATATTATCAATAATTATTATTACGAGTTTATTATTTACGTTTTAATTGTGAATAGTTATCGAGTCATACGAAATGGTCACATGTCCGAGTCATGACTCTCGGCTCATTGTCCAAGTCCAAAGTAATAAGCAAATGTCATAAGTACAAAAGTATCTCCGTCCAACACAATCCCAATCCACGTGCTACAACAATAGGGTCCGACTACGGCACCCGACTAACCTATCTCCGTCAATCTAAGTGACCGTCTCACAATCGGTCCCCAACAACACAATTCGCCAACACTTCTCAATACCAAAATTCAATATCCAATGTCGAGACCCAAACATGGTCTCGACCCACATGTATTCGGCCAATGAACAAGTAAACAACCAATTAATAACAATTATTCCAAACCAAGTTATAATCCAAGAACAAAGTTATCGAGTCCTATTCGGGTGGGTTTACCAAGCCACACCCAAGTCCACATGACTCGACTGAGTCGTGGCAATTACCACGAGCCAAGAGGCTCGAACCAAGTATCCATGGTCACAAGAAATGGCTCCAAGGAGCCTTCCAAAAATACCCATTCGACCCATAAGGGTCTCGGCAACAACAACAATATTACGGCTTTGAGCCGCGACTCAAATGAGTCGAACCAAAATTCCAACGAGAGCAAAAATACCAAGAGCCAAACCACGGCTCATAACTAACAAGAAAACGAGCACCACAGCTCGAATCAATATCCAAGCCGTGAGTTGGGGACTCACGGTTCGAACCAAACCCACGGATAACAACCCGGATACCAAACCATTTTATAAAATCGAATTTCCAATCAAAACCCATAAGTATTAATCCCGTTTTTGGGTGAAAACCCGTTCGGATCAAAATCCATCGTGACCAAGGGTCACGTTTTTAATAAAAACGCGAGTCACACTCGCCTCACCTTTGACCAAAAAGCTCCAAATCGTGTAATACTTTGAAAATAATGATTGGTGGTGAAATAAGGTGATGATTCGTGATGTAAAAAGGTGAAATAGGGCGCGTGTAGGGGCGGATCTAGGAGATTCAATGGTGGGGATTAAGAAAATAGTGGTGGTTTGTAGTGATGGTAACCGGCGGTGGAGTGGTGGCCGGGTTTTGATAGGGGCGGCTTGGGTTTAGAGGGTGAGGGAGAAATGAGAGAGAGAGAGATGTTGGTGATTGTGTTGTGTGTTGTGTGAGGAACCGGACCACAAGGACCAATTAGTAGTTTTACATTTTTTTTTAAAGTGTAATTAATAATAATAATAATAATAATAATAATAATAATAATAATAATAATAATAATAATAATAATAATAATAATAATAATAATAATAATAATAATAATAATAATAGTACTAGTAGTGTGGAGCGGGTAAAGTGGGTAAATGTAAAACATGTGGCCCGAAACCCGAACTCATTTCAAACTTTATTATCTCCCGGAAAACATCTCGTAATTACTCAAATATCATCGGACTCGTAAAACGAATCATAAAATTTTCCGTTAGGTAAACCTAGTGCCAGAGTCAACGTAGTACCAGTGAGAATTTAAGGATACATCATCGAGCATAATATCAAAATGAATTATTAAAATAACTCACGAATTCCATAACATCATTAAATATAATTATCCATAAAAATAGGTCTTACAAGTTCGTTGTGAATAAAAATTCCAAATAAAAATTATAACGAACTTTAACGTAATGCGGGTTTTCAAAATAACTCCCTAAATTGCCGGTTGTCACAATGAAGGATGATGATGGTTGTTTTGATAAAGAACTTGAGTAGATCTGGAAAAGAGAGAGAAAAAAATAATAATATGTGAGTAATTAATTCTGTAACTATAAACAAGGGACGGTTTTTAAATATATTGAATGTAAACTTCCTATAATACCCTTTGAGATTTACAAGTACTGGTCTAATCTTTTTATTAATTACATAAATGGCACAAGTGATCTTATCCATTGATTAAGTGATCTAACGGTAAATGGTACTGTAAAGTACTGTATCTAATATTAGTACTGCATAGAATACAACACTATATATATATATATATATATATATATATATATATATATATATATATATATATATATATATATATATATATATATATAGACTAAGGATCAAATGAGAAGAAAACTTAAAATGAGAAGGATGAGAAATAATTATAATTAAATATTTGAGATGCATTAACTTGAATTAGATGCATCCCTAGTCTTTTAGATGCACCATAATATATTTTCTAGCAAAAAATTAGATGCATATACATATATTAGATGCATTTCATCAAGTTAGACGAATCATATACATTTTTTGTCCTCTGCGGGTCAAATTTGTTGTTAGTACTACTTTGCATCGTTTTTTCTTCAAAATCACTTTCGAAACTAATTGGGATGCATCTAAATCAAGTCGATACATCTCAAATGTGTGGTTATAATTATTTCTCATCCTTCTCATTTTAAGTTTTCTTCTCACTGGATCCTTACCCTATATATATATATATATATATATATATATATATATATATATATTATGGATCTAGTGAAAATAATTATTGCAATGAGAAGAGTGAGAAGAAATTGTAGCCACATATTTTAAATAAGGAAAGAGAAATAATAGGAGATGCATCTATTTTTTGTGGATGCATCTAATATTTGTGGATGTGGTTTCTTCTCATTCTTCTTATATTAATTATATTTCTCATTTGATCATATATATATATATATATATATATATATATATATATATATATATATATATATATATATATATATATATATATATATATATAGAGAGAGAGAGAGAGAGAGAGAGAATCTAGATCAAATAAGATCAATCTTAAAGTTGTAAAAATAAGATCTAACTAAAATCTGACAAGTGACACTTTCGTTAAAATAAAATAAATTTTTTTATTGAGTACAACTAAAATTGTTAAAGTTTCGATGGTTTTCTTTCTTAAATTGACGAAACCAAGGTGATACACTTTGGTTCGACATGTAATGTATCAGGTTAACTTGATACACTTTGATTCGACATGTAAATTTATAGTTGTGTATCACTAATCCAAACTCATGTATAAGTTGGTTATTAGTTGCTAAAATGTTAATTCATATTAATACTTTATTTTTTGTGTATTATTGCTAATATGGTTATTTATAAAATGGTTTTAGTGGTTGTTTAGACTAGATCTTATTTTTACAACTTTAAGTTTGATCTTACATTAACCCTCCCCTATATATATATATATATATATATATATATATAGGGTGAGGATCAGGTACGTTTTTGTCTTTTAGTGCGGATGGTACGGACGAATCTCAGCCCTCCATCTAGTCAACCATCTGAAAAAGGTGGAGTGGCAATATCGTAAATATCCCGTCTTTTTTTAAGATCGTTACTATCGTATTAGCTTTTTTTTTTCTGAAAAAAATTCAAAAAAATCTGAAAAAATTAAAAAAATACAGAGGACAACAAATAATTAAGAATCGCTGAAAAAAATTTCAAAAAAAAAATCGTTTTCATTGTTAAAAGTATTGTGATATCAGAATCTGATTTTGACTTTTGTAAAAAAGTCAAAATCAGATTCTGAAAACTTTTTTTTTTAATAAAAAATTTAATATCACAATAACTTTTTTAATATCGTAAAAACTTTTTCTTAATAAAAATTGTTAATATCGCCGTAACTATCATGCTTTCTTAATATCAAAGTTAAAGGTATTGTGATATCAGAATCTGATTTTGACTTTTTTACAAAAGTCAAGATCTGATCTTGACAAAGTCAAGATCAGATCTTGACTTTTGTAAAAAAGTCAAAATCAGATTCTGAAAACTTTTTTTTTAATAAAAAATTTAATATCACAATAACTTTTTTAATATCGTAAAAACTTTTTCTTAATAAAAATTGTTAATATCGCCGTAACTATCATGCTTTCTTAATATCAAAGTTTATTTTTTTTAATATCACTTTAACTTTTTCTTAATATCGTAATATCACGGTTCATTTTTACATGTAAAAAAGATTAATATCACGGTACCACTCATAATATCGTTAATATCACATTAGCACTCATAATCAAAAAAGAAAAAAGTGCTCAGAAAAATCTGAAAAAATAAAAAAATAAAAGAACACAACTAGAGTAAGGATCGCTGAGAAGGAAAAAAAAATCAAAAAAATCGTTTTCATGATCAATTGGTACCGTGATATTAGCGTCAGATCTTGACTTTTTTACGAAAAGTCAAGATCAGATCTGGAATGGGCGGTCCAGATCCATCCGCACGCCCGCACTAAAAATTTGTATCCGCACGTGATCCTCACTATATATATATATATATATATATATATATATATATATATATATATATATATATATATATATATATATATATATATATATATATATATACTTTTTAAAATAATGGTAAAACACAACATAAATCATTTTCGACAAAACCACAAGCACTTACAAAATGGTAATGAATACATCAATGGATAGCTCTTATAATCTCTAATTCTCTATCAATCAACAACATGATAATGGGGGAAAGGAAAATAAGAAAAGAAAGAGGCAAATCATGGGGACAGAAGTTTTCTTTCAACTTAACATATACATGCAAAAGTGAATTAGCTTCAGAATGTGAAGTGTTTTAGGTGACCAAATAAAGGATGTATTTCTTCAGCTTATGTAAAATTTCTTGACCTGTTAACAAAGCTTAGTAAGAACATGATCATGAAATAATAAAGGAACCACTTATTTTGCCTACATCAAGACATTGTAAACGAAAAATATGGAAATGAGTATACGGGTACCACTTTGGGCTCCTTGGCCATACACCTCAATACCTCATGTGCAAGAGTAACCATATATTGAAGTATCTACACATAAATTCCTCCATATAGAGACAGAAATTCAACTTCAATCAAGGGAACGGTGCACATCTAAATATGTGATGACGCTATCTCTTTAGGTCAGCGGAATGTTGTATCAGACTCGATTGTATGCAACTGACTTGCTGAACAGGCGGCGTATGTAGACAACTTGAAGTCCACTTGCAGCAGCAAGTAAAATGTATTCGCCAATTGTGTAAAATATAACACGTTTATGCGTGCTCTCATTTGCTGCAGCAGATAGTACCAAAAATGGATATTAGCATTCATGAGTTATTATCAATAAAGTCATGATTGTTTTCTAGAAAATAATTGTGTAAGAGGCTGGTTGTCGATAGTAATTCACAAGGTTAAAGGCTATGTTCATCATGAAAAGTTGCGAGGTTTAGTTCTTATCTAGCTAAATTACCAAAAGTAGTGAACCATTTCTATTAGCTCAAAGTTGAAAATGCATTTCGTAATCAGCCTGGAGATGAGAGGCTAGCTGCAATTATTAATGATTAATACATTTGGTCATAAATGGTTTTGTTTCTTTGGTTACTGGCAGTGACACAATGTCGGTCGTTCCATCACTTAGGAGGCCAAAATCATAGTTCAGGGTGAATGATACTGCACAAAACAAAACTCAGTTATAGATACCTAATCGCCATAGTAAAGATGTCAGATAAAAATAATCTCACATTAAGAATAAACTTCCCACACTCTTGTATTACCCTTTAAGTTAGAGTCTAAGTGAGAAGACTCGATAGGGAGGACTGTTGAAGGAAGATTTGCAGGGTAGGATGTATGATGTGGATTCAAGAAAGTCTGACGTAAATAAAAGTCAAGAAATGGGCAATATTTCTAGCCCTTTCGTAATCCAAGAACAGTTATAGTAATATGCACGGGTTGGATAACGGCTCAAACAACATCTGGGCAAAATGGGTCCATTTATAATCTGGGCAAAAGAAGGTCACTTAATTAGCTTTTTTAAAATATTAGTAATGTGTTAAATAGGAATAGAGAACTATATTATTACTAGAATAATCTTAAAATTATTTAATAAAGCAATGTACATGGATTTAAACATTTGAATACACTGTATAAATTTCTACCCGTTTGACCTGCTTGACCCTATTGACTAGTTTCAATATAAGTCAAATCATGTGCTTAACACACTTGACCCATTAGGATGTAACATACTAAAGCGACCCATTAGATAACAGATAGTTGAAATTTGCACCTCTACCCATGAATAACCTTCAGAGAAACTAAGATACTCCGGTATCAAATTTAGTTCCTCTATTATAGACTTAAAACAATCAACAGTAAAGACATTGAGCAGTAATCGACATACCTAGTGCCTACACCATCACATGCATTTCCTACCAGTGTGTTTGACATGTCCAGCGAATATAGTCTTCCAGACTTATATCTCATGTCAATCAACTAATATAGTATTCCTGAGCAATGAGACTGAAGTGAGTTGGAAACAAGGTTGGTAGAGCAATTTATATCACGGGTTACTTCACCAACACAGATGAGATGCTGAAGAAAGTTCGAGATATATCAGACCGATGATAAAGATCAAACTTTGTCTAGCATAATGTTTAAGATAGTACACATGGGTTGAAGCTTTGTGAACGGGGATTCAATGGTCACTTGTATTGTGAAGTGTCTGGTATCATTGTATCAGCATAGAATATCACTTAAATAAACAAAAAAAAGTTTTTGAAAGATCTCAAGAAGCGTGGATGTCTGTTATTCGTTCCACATTTCGTGTAATTTATGGTTCCATAACTAAACAACTAAATTTATATCAGAAGTGGATTGAAAGAGGTTATCCGACCAATGTTTTTTTAATTAAATCACTCAAATTATTGATTTCTTTAAGGACTTTGACATTCATTGGATATAGCATGATGACCATATTTAGTCACAATGGCAGTTTGACGGTTCAAATTCCTGCATTTTACATTGATGACATCACACAAATCTGGAGGCAGGAGAAGCACTTTGGGTCATTCCCTTGTGTTAGAGTCCTGATGAAAGTCCCACAGAATATTGGTTATGTTGGCCAAATTTCTGAGAGACCATTTTAGGCATGCAAATATGGATACAAAACAAGGGGCAACTCACAAAGGATTGGCCAATGCAGAGGACTAAGGAGGGGATGTATATAAAGCTAGAAGCCATGAATCTCTATACTACAAGAAACTTGATGTAGAAATCTGAAACAGATCATGAGATCAACTTACTCTTTTTATTTCCTTAGTTGTATTGAGTCCTAACCTTATAGTAATAACTCTTTATTATATCACTATAAGAGTATAACTAATGCATGTAATAAAACTTAAACTGAATGTTTAGAAATTCTGCATAAGTTTTAATTATGTGTACTATATTTTCTATTCATCACATGTTCACATTTCTCTCCAAAAGTTTAATATATATTCTTGTTCATTTCAATGGTTACCAGAAAGAGGTTAAGCAAGAATGGACGGGATGAAGGAGGTAGAGAAATGTCGCATACAGATTAGTAAATAATTTGAGATTTTATAAAATAATTAAAATCAAATAAAGGGTCTTACTATGACGGTGTCGAGCATCACGTGCTTTTAAGTACTTTTGTTCAGATGAAACAGATTCCAGTGCCTCTCTTAATTCAGCAATTCTAACATTAATAGGGTCCAAATGCTCTGCAATACGACATATTTGCAGCTTTAATTAGAAGGCCATAGGATGAAACATGAAAATATACATACAAAGGTCAATGTGCAAACCATCTTTTGCAAGGTCATGCTCGTTTGGAATATGACCAACGTGAATGTGAAAAGAGACTGTCTCTGGAGTTGAGAACAGATTATGGAAACAGAATTTGTACATGCCACTTCGTGGAGCCTTAAACTCGAATTTGTCCCCAGGTGTCCTCTTCAATTCATGGGCTATGTTCCCTCCAGGAGCAGTTACCTACAACAAACCAAATCAACAAAATAAACAGTATTGACCAAATATATAATACAAGAAATAACTAAAGGATATATAGAAATATGGCATCATAGCATAACACATTTGCTGTAAACTACGAATCATCCAGTCATATAAGTCACACTTTTAATTGTAAGTAAACCCATTGTCAGTAAAATAAACTGATTGAGAGGACGAAGGAAAGTGAAAACTGAAAGTCAAGCAAATTATTACAGACGATACATTCATTTTTAGAGTCATATTTTGTAATTTACTCCCTCCTCACCAAAAAGGTAGTTCGCGTAAGACTTTCACGTACACTCTTCCTAGTACAAAATTGACACTATTTTGGTATAGGGACAACTTCGGCAGCTGCACTAGTTGTTCACAGGTTATTTGAAAATTGGTTTTTGTCAACAGGCATTTTTTACATTTATCATGAAGATCGAATTTATAGATTATATATGTTTTTGTCATTGCACCAGCATTACAATAGATCCTATACTAATAAGGAACGTTAGCCTCCAGCATGGAAGAAACTATGTAGGGGCCGGAGAGGGCCTCGGCCCCCCCAAAATTTGCGGCACATAGTATAAATATTATAGGTTTTAGGGGTAATTTAGTTGAGGTTACAAACAAATCTCCGATCCCCCCCCCCCCCCCCCCCCCCACCCACCCAAAAAAAAAAAAAAAAAAAAAAAAATCGGCCCCCCCAAAAAAAATGTTCAAGTAAGCATTCCTGTTGTACCTTAGGAAAAGGGAGCCGTTTTAAACATGGGGTCTTGGCTTCTTTACTTCTTTCTTTTCTACATTATATGTTTTTTGTTTTGGCTTGGGCTATGTTTTCAATTTTTGTAATCTGTAATTTCCTAGAATACTTCCTAGACATAGCACTGCAATGGATATAAGTAAAATAAATAAATAAAAAGAAAAATGAAAATTCACAGCATCTTCAAAATGTATAAACAAGATCACAACGAGATGATCCTACAATAATTCAGACCTACAAGATAATATAAAGATCGAGATTCTTACAATAAAATCGATGCCTGGATGATCATTCCCCCAGAAAATATCATTATCGACAACAACAAAGTTGCCTGAAACGGTGTCTCCCTCATAGAGCACATATTCGTAGACACATTCCACGTCGTTCACCGTAACCGAGAGGGACCAAACATGGTGGGCAAACGTAGAAAAGAGAATGAGAAAGGGTAACACCGGATAACATACGTTCATTTTTGGTGTCATGATATTATGGTATGAGTTTTTATGTAAGTGAATGAATATAATATAATGGACGTGATGGTTTGTGTTTCATGTCACATATATATATATATATATATATATATATATATATATATATATATATATATATATATATATATATATATATATATATATATATATGTTGGACGAACCCACCTCTTTGTTTTCCCTGATATAAGGTTGTGAAGTGGTCCAAAACCGAACCGAACCTGACTAAACGTATTACGTATACACTCCTAGAGTGAAGTCCGAGTTTTGGTGATATGTTTTCAATATTCCTTGTCTCACATTAATCACATTTTATTTCTTGAATTAATAGAACAACTAAAATAATGAGAAAAGTTCTGATCAAGTTTTTTCTACAAACTGAGGGACAAATCCTCACCGTACATCTAATTTGATCTAAAGGCGGGGATTAACGTAAGATTTAATATGCAACCTAAGTCCATGTTTTTTCCTTATCTTTTTGTCTTTCTTATTTACTCATTTTTTTTTTCAACTTTTTTTTTCCCTTTTATTCTATTAACGCTTTTTTTTTTTTTTTTTTTTCCTTTTTCCTTTTTTTTTCTTTCTTTTTTACTTTTACACTTTTTTTCTTCTTTCTATTTACACTTTTTTTCTCTTTTTTTAATAAATGTTTTTTTAATTCATTTTCTTTTCTTTTTTTTATAAAAAAATTCACGTGTATTTTTTTTTAAATTCACGTTTTTTTTCAATTTCTTACGTTTTCGTCCGTTTTCATTCGTTTTCGTCCGTTTTCTTACGTTTTTGCCCGTCTACGTCTGTTTTCATACATTTTCGCCTGTTTTTTTATGTTTTCATACGTTTTCATTCGTTTTAATACGTTTTCGTCCGTTTTCATCCATTTTTCATACGTTTTCGTCCGTTTTTAGACGTGTTTTTACGCTTTCATTCATTTTCGTCTGCTTTTGCCCGTTTTCGTCTATTTTCATACGTTTTCATCCGATTTTGTTCATTTTCATAAGTTTTTGCGTTTTCATCCATTGTTTTTGCCCATTTTCATACGTGCTTTACTCTTTCATATGTTTTTTGTCCGTTTTCATACGTATTCGTCCATTTTCTTACGTTTTCATTTGTTTTCTTACGTTTCTGAATATTACAAGTGATATTTATAATATCATTTGTGATTTTCTGAATATCACTTGTGATTTTCTTATGTTTTCGTCTATTTTCTTACGTTTTTCATATGTTTTGAATATCATAATTGATATTCAGACTATCATTTGTAATTTTCTGAATATCTATCTCTTTTGGTTTTCTGATTATCAATTGTGATTTTCATGTTACAAAACATTAGTTGAAAATCACTTATGATATTCAGAAAATCACTTGTGATATTCAGAATATCACTTGTGATATTCACTTACAAAATATTAGTTGAATATCACAGAATATCATTTATGATATTAATAATATCATTTGTGGTACTTAGAATATCACTTATGATATTTAGAATATCACTTGTGATATTCAGAAAATCAAAGAATATCACATGTGATATTCAAAAAATCACTTGTGATATTCAGAATATCACGGAATATCACTTGTGATATTCTGAATATCATAGAATATCTCTTATAATATTCAAAAACGTATGAAAAACGTCTGAAAACGGTTAAAAGCATTTAAAAATGGATGAAAATGAATGAAAACAGATGAAAACATATGAAAGTGTAAAAACACATATGAAATAGGACGAAAATGTATGAAAAATTGACTAAAATGAAAGAAAACGGATGAAAATGGACAAAAATGAACGAAAATGTAAGAAAACGAATGAAAACGGACGAAAGCGTAAGAAAACAGATGAAAACACAAGAAAACAGACGAATATGTATGAAAACAGACAAAAATGTATGAAAGCGTAAAAGCACGTTTGAAAATGGACGAAAACGTATGAAAAATGGATGACAAAGAAAGAAAACGTATGAAAACGTGCGAAAACGGACGAAAATGTATGAAAACGTAAGAAAACAGACCAAAACGGGCAAAAACGTAGAAAACTGATGAAAACGTACGAAAATAGACAAAAACATATGAAAACAGGCGAAAACGTATGATAGCCAGCGAAAACGTACGAAAACATAAGAAAACAGACGAAAACATATGAAAACAGATAAAAACAGACAAAAACAGGTGAAAACGTAAGAAAACAGACGAAAACGTATGAAAACGGGCAAAAACGGACAAAAACGTTATAAAACGGAAGAAAACGTATGAAAACAGACAGAAACGTATGAAAACAGACAAAAACGTATGAAAACGGATAAAAATTGGCGAAAATGTATGAAAACGGGCGAAGACGGTAAAAAACGTAAGAAAATGGATGAACGTATGAAAACCGACAAAAACGTATGAAAACAGAAGAAAACGTAAGAAAGTGAAAAAAAAACGTGTGAATTTAAAAAAAATGAATTAAAAAAAGACAAAAAAATAGGGTGAAAAAATATAAAAAAGCGTGAATAGTAAAGAATGCACAAATGAAAAAAGAAAGAAAGAAAAAGAAAAAAGAAAAAAAGGAAAAAAACGTCAATTGGAAAAAAAAAAGAAAAAAGAAAAGAAATACGTGAATAGTAAAAAATGACAAAAAAAAGAAAAAAAAAATTGAATAAATAAAAGAGACAAAAAGACAAGAAAAAAAAACATAGATTTAGGTTGTCCTATTAAATCTTAGGTTAATCCCCACCATTAGATCAAACTAGATGGATGGTGGGGATTTGTCCCTCAGTTTGCAAGAAAAACTTAGTTTCTAAAATAACTCACCTCCTAATATAATAGACTAATCATTCTAAGTATTTTCTCTTTTAGCCCACTCGGAATGGTGTCACTTGATAATTATCCATGACTGCTTGTCTCTCATACGACCACTTGATAAATGGCCGATACTAGTGGAAGAATTCCTCTTTGGATATTAGATTGGGATAATTATATGACTAGATCGTTACCCTATCGTTTGTCACTTTTTAGACCAGGAGGTAATTTTAATTCGAAAATAGACCGGGCAACTTGTACAACGGGACACTTGTTAGCTTATGAAATTCGACAAGTGTCCAGTTGTACAAGTTGCCCGGTTGCTCGATCTATCGAAAAAGTTGCCTGGGCGACTGGTCTATTTTGGTAATTTTCCCTATTAGATTTTGTAGCTGGCATTTTTTTTTCTTTTTTTTTTTCTCATATTCCGAATTCATAAAATGAGTTGTAAACATAAAAGCATAAGAACTCAATAATTCCGTTTTGTCCAATTTAAAATAGAAGGTACCGTTGAGTTTTTACTAATTATATTTTTTTTTACCGAAGTTTATTTACTTGATAAATTTCCCCCTCCTCTTTTGCCTGGCCACAACTTTTTATAGTATACGCAGTAAAGAACCTGATATGGTTGGATGTAATAATAACTAACTTCATCCCCGCTTAGTCAACGATACTTCAACTCTTCACTCCACCACCAAACATGTGTATTAAGACCACAAACTTCACAACCCAAACATATCTCACTTAAACGCAAATATACCCCACAATATATTCTCATATAAACACACCATTAATTTTCAAATGATAACACAACTCAATAGTGTTCACCACCGAGTTCTCTCAAAAGAGAGGGGAAGGGGGCGGGGGGCAACTAGGTGGTGGGAAGGTGGTGTAATAATGATCACCGTAGTAGTGGAGGGGAGAACGTGTTGTCCTTGGCCTTATTACACTTGGTCTTAGAGTATGGACTTCGCCTTGACCTTTGGGACGCGTTTTGGTACACATGTACGAGTGTGTGCCAAGAACAAAGGCAGAGTAGGCCTTTCGTTTATCCCGATGCCGGAGCAACTTAGAAATCCTATTCGAGGACAAACAACCTTCTAGGGGACTTTATTTTTATCCGATAAATATTCTTTGTTCCACGTTGCCCATGAAGAGAGGAGAACATAAATATATAAAGTATGGACTCGGCCTTGACCTATGAGACGCATTTTGGCACTCTGTATGAGCTGGTACCAAGAACATACCCGTGAGGCTAAGGTGTGGCAAAATCGGACTATTCTCTTTAAATGGGCCGGACGAATGGACCCGTTCATATCACTTGGTTCGGTTTATACTTAATATCAAGTTGTTCTCAAACTAGATCATGAATGAAACTCAATGTTTTCAAACCTAGCTTTGTTTGCTTAAAAGTTGACATCGTTTACACCATGAACAAACCTAATAAGGCGGAGGTGCCAAAACGGATAATATTCTGTTCAAATGGGCCGGTTTATATTATTTGGTTCGGTTTATACTTAAAAATATCGAGTTGTTCTCAAACTAGATCGTGAATCAAACTCAATGTTTTTCAAACCTAGTTTTGTTTTCATAAAAGCTGACATAGCTTTATCCGTTTTTGAATACTAAATGAGGCTAAGAACATATTTTTGTTTATATCAAGACCGAAAATTGAATTATAATTATCCGCTCTCAATTTAATTTAGTTTTTAGAAACTGGGACAAGATTATACACCCTTAACTTGAACATATACTTTATTAAATGTGTATCAATCTAGCTATTTTGTAATCTAAACTTGCTCTTATGTATGAAATACTTGTGTAGTAAAAGTAGTATGATTTGTTGAATCAAATGGAGCAATCTAGAGCTCAAATACCCTTTGGTTAGGAGTAACTCATCATATTAAAGAAAATACAAAACAAGATTTCTTGAGTATAGTAGTTCTTTCAAATGATCTCCCACCTTGTTAATGAGGTGCCACAAACCTCATCCAAAATGCCAAGTACATAATGTTTGCCCTCGCTTTGCATTCTGAGCACTTCCAAACAGATTGCCTGGGATGGATCGAAGTGAGCGCAAATCCCTTGAACAGAAAGGCTCTTCCTGGTTGAATGTAAAATAAGAGATTACTCTTGTGACAGCAAAAGAGGGTGTTTGGGTAAATTTATTTTTGGGATGTATTGCTTGTTGTATCTTGGTAAAGCCATTTAGGCATTTTTGGCTTATTGTATCTTGGCAAAGCCATTTAGGCATTTTTGGCTTATACTTATTGGCTTATACTCCTTATGACAACCTATTTTGGTGTCGCTTATCTAGAAAACTTTGTAGCAAGTTACACTTCTATTCACTTTAATACCTTGCTTCTATATTTCTTGATGTGTATAACTTTAAATATTTCTTATTATACAACTCATAAATGTCAAACATCATTTTTGTTGTGATAAAAAATAATCTGTAAGTGCAGTGGTTCCCTTAGAGGAGAGGGAGTGGGTGCGGGGAGGAAGCGGGGAAGGTGAACCCCCGCACGGGAACACCGCCGCCTCACGGGGAACCCCGCACGGGGAGGGGTTTTGAGTAGAAATACCACGCATGCGGGGAGAAGAAATCTGAACGTTGGAGAGGAGCGTGCATGTTTAAACGGCTCTTTTTTGTTTGATTCTTCAGTTTTATACCAACCGCAGCTGAAGGAAATGATGTAGTGAATGATGAGTCTGCAACAAAATCTGTTTCGGCTGACGAGGATGAAGAATGGAGTCTTGAGAATCATAATGAGATGCAGGAAATGAAGATGATGGTTATGGGGAAGAAGACGAATGATGAGTCTGCAACAAAAATAGAATTTAAAAAAGAAAAAAAAAAAAAAAAATGAGTGAAGGGTGAGTGAAGGTGCCGCCCCCAAAAATGAAGTGAGTGAAGAGTGAGTGAAGGAAAAAGTGGGAGATGATGTGGCGGAATGGGATTGGTTGTGAGTGAGTGAAGGGAAAGGGGTGAGTGGAGCACTCCCCCCACCCTTAGTTTATATGTCACTATGTGAATTGTGGGTGGTGGCTCTGATGTAATACGTACAAGTTGTGCAATTTCATTCATTAGTTCATTATATAATGTGGAGGGCAGGGACGCCTCTTTGCGGTAGCACTTCTTTCTCATTTGAAAATACCCTTAGTATACACGCAACCACCACAATAAACATTGGAGATGTGAAAAAACGTTAAACATCTTGATATGGTAATGTCGAGCATCACGTGCTTTAATTTTAAGAATATTTATTCAGATGAAACTGATTTGAATGCCTCCCTATGTATATGGCCTCAATATAACAACATATATGATTGTACCTGAAAATGTACTCGATGATTTACAAAATTATCTGCTAGTGGTTCTTCTGACTTGCAAGGCATGACTCAAGTAATTAACACCAGATATACAAGGGTCTTTGTACAAACCATCGTTTGCAAGGTCGCGCTCATTTGGAATATGACGAACGTGTTTATGGAAAGAGACTATCTCTAGAGTTGAGAATTGAATATGAAAACATAATGTGTAGTGTACATCACAAGCCTCAAATTCGAATTAATCACCGGGCTTCTTCTTCAGTCTTCAATTCATGGGCTGTGTTACCTCCAGGAGCAGTTACTTGTAATAAACCCAAACAAAAAAAATGAAAAGGTTAGACCAATTATTTGACACAAAATAGCTTCTAGTATCTGTGTATCACAGTTGTTATGTAGCCTGTAAAACACGACAGCCGTAAATTTAAAGTGGCTTAGCTAAAATATATATTTCTGTTTTATTCGTTCCTTGAATTCTTTTTACCCAACTTCCTGATCGATCATTTGTTCTTTAACAATTTTCTGATTTTCACTCATTCCTTTGAGTTTCTTTTACCTCTTCATCATTACCTACTTATTTCATTAAATTCTATCACCTTGTTTCATTCACATATATGTTTCATTTATAACAAACATGTCCCAAAAACTCTTCATGAACCATATCTTTAATTAACAAGACCTACAATTCATTTTAAATTTCAAACGCTCATCTGCTAAAAGATCCTCTCTCATTCATCTCAACTGTGCTTGCTAATTAGTTATCGGCTAGTTAAAACTACATTGCACAACCAAGTGTCAGTGAGTAGTTCAGTGCGTTTGCTCAGACTATACATATGCTGAAAAAAAACTAAAATAAAGAATGAAAGTCACTAAGTCAGAGTCAAACATTGAATTTTTTGTCGTTTTGTGGCATTTAGCGACGACAAGCGTCGCCGTCAAAAGTACCCTGTCTTGAAAATTTGTTATTATTGTAGCGATGCCGTTAACTTTAATTATCAGTATCTTTTAATAATATATAGATACCGGTGCAAAGTTTTCTTCTTTGAGTATGCTGAATGTAAAACTATTAACTATCCTAGAATTAGAGTAATAATATATATATATATATATATATATATATATATATATATATATATATATATATCAAGTTACTTATATGTGAGTGAATTGAATTCTAAAGAAATGTGAATATATAGTTGGGTGAAGTTTATGAAAATATTTACATAGTCTACTTGCGCTAATACACTGCTAATTTGCTAAATCTTTAAATAATTAATTGGACATGTATAAATAAAGACACATATGTACACATACATATGTATATCCACGAACATACATAAACTAATGCTTAAATATGTTAGTTATATGATCTTGAAATTCTATGTAAACTTGATCATGATCACAAATATATACATACATCCAACACTAAAACCCCAACTATCAACAAAGTTGCATTTTGCACCTAAGTTTTTAGCTAGAATTGAAAAGCATCAACACTTGCACGTAATATATATAAAAAAAGAAAGTGCAAACGAAAAGATGGCTAGTGATAAATGATTAAGCATAAGTTATACTAACACTGAGGAAGTGCACCCAAACATCTTTTGGACACAAAACCTGACATAAACAACAAATAAGAGTCTTTCAACTTCATTCTAATACGAGGCTGATGAGGCGAAAAATGAACCGTTTTTAGGGGGTCATTTAAGCCCGAATTCGAATTTATTTGATCAAATATTGCCCTAAATCGTTCCTTTTGTCATTTTAGGTACTTTTGGAGTGAAATCTGAAAAAGGAAGCATTTTGGACGTTTTTAGAGCATAAAAGTAAGAAAAACGGCAAAGTCTTAATTTTCCTTGCTGGGAACAGTACCTGACGGCGTCACAAGATCCTTAATGACGGCGTCAAGAGCAATACAAGAGGTGGAAGTGGATAAAGTCCGTGACGGTCGATAGAGTTTTGTACTAGGGACATGACGACGTCACCCAAGGCCTTCATGGTCCAAATGTTAGTGACGGCCCAGAGTTACTTTACACATGACGACATCAAAAGTGGATCTAGGCAATTCAATTTCATTATGGCGGCGAGTTGACGACGTCAGAATTTCCTTTTTGATGCCGTCACCCTTTAAAATCTATATATAGTTTTCCAAACTTCATTCATTAGTGTGCAACTTTGAGGGAGAAACCCTAGGTCGAATTTTTCCAGCTTTTTCAAGGGTTTCAACCCTTTGAACTTTTCATGTCAATTTGAGATAAATACTCTTTCAATTCAATCAATATGTCTATGTGTTGCTTGAATATATCTTACACGTGTCTTCAATTTAACATGCTCGGCTAGATCTCTTTTGTGTTTGCTTAGATGTAAGGAAACCTAGATGTTAATTATGGGTTGATTGTTTGTTTATATTTGTTACGGATGATTGTATTCGATGTTAGGCTTAAGAAATCTGGCAGACTTCCATTGGTAACATGCTTGAACGTCTTAAGAAACATGATCAGAGGTGTTGTAACACCCCCAAAATCATCACGTCAGCGGTAGACTTAAAATGTCAGCGGAAGACTTTTTGAGTGTTACTTCGAGGATCTTTGTCACAATCATAGAAAATGACACAAAAGTGACGCTTTAAAGTTTAATTCATTCAAAATACCAAATATTCGAGACATCAATATGTTTCATAGTTTAAACAACAAGTTTATTTGAAATGTGTCAAAACGTTTATTTAAGCCCATGCCGGGTTACAAGCCCACTTCGTGCCTTCAAGTTCCTTCTTTTTTAGTTACCTGAGACAAACACATGCTAAAAGTGTCAACACAAAGGTTGGTGAGTTCATAGAGTTTATAGTTTCGAATATCAATTTCCAAAATCAAAGAGTTTATAAGTCTACAGTGTTTATAATAAGAGTTGATTATCCAATTAAAGTGTGAGAAAATCCATAGTGTTCATAGTTTAAATCGTTAATTAGAAAATGAGTGATTTCCTTATCAATTCAATACAAATTTAATCCGTTGGTTTGCCCTTCACCGGGTCAATGCCAAAATAGTAGTTTGTTTGACCTAATCGGGTCAACACCAAAATAGTTTGTTCGTTTGCCAATTATTAATAGTTTTCCTGCTATATAGTGAGCACAATCTCATAGTTTAATAAAACAGTGGGCTACAGCATTGTACACCCCATACATCAGTCATTGTAGTACTGTATCATGACTACAGTACTATCGTTCTATTGCTCTAAGCTCATGCCAATCAACGATTAACAGGCATCAAAATTATCCATAATAGTGATGTAAAACAGTGGCCCTCAAGATAGGTATTTACCAGTAACCTATGAAATCAAATAGCGTGCATTTGGTGGCTTTCCTCTAGCGACCAAATGGGGATTGTCATTCCCTAATAGATCTATCCACAACTAATTATGCTCACCCTTTGGGTGATTAAGGTGCATGAACGAGGGACTTTTAGTAATAGGTACTTAGGCAATAGAAATCAAGTATAGGATATTGTCGAACAGTCACTTGTAATCATGTCTATAGCAGGTATTTCCTTATGAGATATAAAAATGTGTAAACCAGTAAAGTTTATATGAAATACAGTCATGTATTTAGTTAATGAATACTTGTAAAAGTAAAAATAGTAGTTAAGCATGTATCTCTCCCAAAAACGTTTATAAACCATTGTAAAACAAGTAAGAGTAGGGGCTATGACTCACCTTAGTAGTACAGTAGTAGTGGTAGTAACATAATCTCAACGATGCAAGGCAACGGCTTCACACACAACCTAAAAGATATGGTATGTTTTAGTTGATAGTCTAAATCTAGTTTTATCGCGAATATTAGTCATTCAATTGTGATTATAACTCGTGTTCGTTTAAATGCTTGAAGTTCAAGAACAAAGTTATATATACACATAACTTGTGAGTGTAATGATCGATGATCGATGGAAAATCATCAAGAATAAGTCGAAGTGTGTAGACGATGTGTTATGATGTTATTTTTAAAAGAAAAGAAATAAACGTATCGTTATATATATATCGTTAAAATTAATTATAGTTACGCGAATATTTATATCGTATATATATATATAAGTTAAATTTGTAAGAGTTTTATACTAAACATGTGTATTTATATATAAAATATTAATATTATTTTTATAAAATAATTTTACAGAAAATCCCTTCAAGTTTTACAATTGTTACCTTTTTAACCCTAACGACATAAATTTTACATCGTTAGTCCAAAGTTATATATATTTACATTTTATGTCCAAAAGTATCGATATTTACATTTATTACTTCTAAGTTTTAGTAATTACAGTTTATAACCCATAAATTCAGATTATTACAGTTTTGACCTTAAGTTTCCAAAATTTACACTTTTAGTCCCTCGGTTAATAAAATTTGCAAATTTAGTCCAAATTTCGCCAAATTAAAAGTTTAACATTTTTATTTTCGAAATAAGCTCAGAATATTCAGATTAGCTTATTTGAATAGCTTATTTGCTTAAAATCCAAATTTTCCATTTAAATGGGCTTAGCGAGCCATTAAACTTGGCCCGTTAACATTTTAAGATCCAAAGGGTTAGGGGGAACACTAGACCTACCTTAGTCCATCATTTTAAGTTATAAAAATATTTCAAAAGAGCTTTTATCATCAGCTTATGGAATAAGCTTAAAAACTGCTTATTGGACTTTAAGGCCCAAAGTTAACTTATTAAGTTTATAGAAAACAGATTTTTGTTCAATCAAAATAGCTTTAGGAATCTGCTTATAAGAGCTTATTAGTTCGAATAATTTACGTTTCCTGGTTGCTAGCTAGGTGGTTAATGAGGTCGAGCCATAAAAAGATATGGTCATGTGTCGAAATAATTATTTACAAGATCAAAGTAAATGACCAAAATCGTTTTCTGAACCAGTTTCAAGGCCAAAATATTCTAAGTGTTTTCAATTATTTCGAATGGGTCAAGACCACTTCTAATCATGTTAAAATAAACAAGAGAACGTGTGATTTAGCTTCGAAACCTTATGGAACTCGATTCTCAGTATATTAAATATTTCAAATGTCGACTTTTATATATATGCTATGTTTTTATATTTCGAATTAATAGGTCCATTATAAAGTGTCAAAACAGAAAATATAATGAAATGAAAATATAAAATAGGTGTCGAGTGACTTACTTCACCTCAAAAGGTGGGGTAAAAACATGAATAGGGATTGAGCTGGAACAAAGGATGATTGTGGTTCGACTTGTGACCAAGTAGAGATGTAGGATGAGCAAAGTCGACCCTTGTACGTGTTCCTATGCCTTCGAATCACTTGCAATCTTTCTGTCCCAATTTCTTGTATATCTCGACTAGAATTTTATGTATGGGTTCGATTGTGTGTGAGTGATCAACTGAGGACACTTGAGGATGTATATAAGGACATGTTAGAGTGTAGATAACTCAGAGTTGAGTGTTGGAGACCAAGGGATTTGCATGTTGCCTCCTTTTCTACCCAATCGAATTATTACAAAGCATGAGAGGACAAGGAATGTTGTCAGATTATTCCTGACATTTCTGACAGCTGAAGAGGCGTTTAGAATTGGTCTCGTGGTGATTGGGAGGCATGGGTGGTGCTAAGGAAGCTTTTGACACGTTTTTACAAAGTTTATCAAGGTGAGTTTTGAGGTTTACTTTGGACAGTTTCAAGTGACTAAATGAGTGAGACTTTGAACAAATTTTATCATTCCTGAATCCTTGCTAGTTTGTGATTCGAGTGGTGCAAAGATATGACTAGGTTGTGTGTCAAATTTGAAAGAAAATTGGGGCGTTTGTGGGTGTCGCGGCAGGGAAAAAGAAAGAAAACAAAGGAATAAAAATATTACCCATGCTGGGCTTGTGGCCTGTTGGGCTTCTGATTGTGTTTTGGCCCAGCAGAAAATAAAGAGAAAAAAAAATTAAGGGTCCGTTTGGTTTAGTGTTTAGGTTTAAGTGGCCCATTGAGTGTTGTGGGCCCATGTTGCGTGCTTCGGGTATCGTGTGAGGGTACGAGAGTCTTGTGGTTCACTTCACGTTCTACCAAGAGTTCAAGAGACATCAAGCTTGGAGTCTTAGGCTTCTTTGATTCGTGGTACTCTTGGGCAATCCGTTCGTCCTTCGATACTTCTTCTTTCATTATTATTTTGTGTAGAGTGGTACGTATAAGTGTTTGTAACTACTGAGCTTGCATGTGAAGACTTATATAGTGAGCTTTTGGAGGTGTATACAAGGTAGGTTCTTGTGAGATGGATTGTTGAATGGTTTGCATGTAAGTTTATATACAAGATTGGAATTCGATGATGAAATGTGCAAGGATCCTGTATGACATTGAGTGTGTAAGTATCTCAAATATGTGGCTACTCTTGGATTGGGGAGAGTTAGAGGTGGGAGGTAGAGTGTGTAAGTAAAATTATAAGAATGTAACATGGTTTCTATAGGCTTAATTTGAGGGAGTAATCAAGTGAGGGAGGTGGTGTAAGAGTTTTGCACATGTAGTAGTACCCAAGTTTGAGTCCAGGTCGTATTTTAAAGATAACAGCTTGGAATTGTGTTTTTGGTTTAAAATCTCACGTGTCTAGACGTAAAATATTATTTCGGACAACTTTCGTGTTTTACACTTTTCCTGGTTCGGACCAGAAAAGCCTTAAAATTAGGATTTAAATTCATTACAGAAAGTTGGTGGTTTATTAGAATTTATACGAAGTGTTATTACTATTTGTGTTAATTTGAGATGAAACGTGTAAGGTGCCTTAACTTGATCAATATTCTAGTATAGTAATTATATTTAGAAGCATGGATACTAGAGTTGTTAAATAAAAGGGATACGTCATGTGTAAAAGTTAAAATAAACTGAGCTAAAGCAAACATGTACTTGTGACTTGTAAATATAATAGTTAGAGGTGTGCTTGGTGAGCTTGTTCAAAGTTTCGTGTCGAGGTCCAAAATATTAGTGAGCAATCTCGGGAATTTTCGTAGGCTCCGAAAATATATAAATATTGTACGGTAAATATACGAAACGTATATTTATAAAATATAAACGTTTTAAGTATATTATATTATTCGTGATATTTATACATTATCGAGGTTATGTGTAAGCATCGTTCCTAGGCAAATGGTCAATCATAATTGTCGTAGTGATTCACATAATAAGTCATGCATAAAAAAAATTGTTCCTCGTAAAAATGGTATTTAATTCACGTAATATCCTTTTATTCAATTATTGATATTTACTAATCGTATGGGAAAATTACGGGAGGTTACATTACCTACCTCTTACAGGGAATTCCGTCCCGGAATTCTAGTCTAAGATAGTTGCCACGGGTGTCTAAGGAAAAGATGTGGGTACTTGGTGCGAATCTGGTCTTCGTGTTCCTTAGAAATCCTATATCTCAAGTATAACTTACTTACACCTCAGAGATCATCGTTCCCTTCATTGCATGATTCTTCCTAAATTAGACATAGGTGATCAGGCTATGTATAATTTACGAGTAATAATGCAATGCTTGGACCAATCGACCCGTAAGATGTCCAGTCTAGTTGTTGGTTCGTAGAGTTTATAAGTCAAACGATTGATTTCCTAAATCAAGGTATGAGTGATTGACCTAACTCAGTCAATACTAAAATAGTTCGTTGGTTTGGTGTTGAAATGGATTTTGGCCATGCCACAAATAAAATGATAGCTAGAGTAGAAGGAGTGGATAATATGGAATTTAGGAAGAACTGGATAGTACAATAGATGAGGAAATATCACAGCGAGTTGCTTACTGAACAGAAGGTAGACCTAAGTCGTGAGAAAGATGAACACTTAAAGGTGACATCACTTAGTACCACAAAGTGCTTAAGGAAATTCGGACGGCTAAATTCTAAACTTCATCAGTCTGCTGCGTTGTTGAGAATTGTTGTTGTTGTTGCGGTGATTGCTGGTGTTGCTATGATGGTTGTTGTCGTGGTGATGGGTGATTCTTTCATTATCGAGTTTCCTCTTGAGCTCATTGCATTTGACCTCTTGGTCCAATAGCCTCTGAGCAAGTTTCATTGCTGCTTCCAGGGTTGGCGGGTTTGATGAGGTGACATCTCCTTCAATGCTCCTAGGGAATCCTTCGACGTACTTCTCCAAAGTTTTCTCAAGGTCAGGCACCATCGATGGGCATAGTATCTTAAGTTCCTGAAACCTTCGGTCGTAAGTTCTCAGATTGATTCCCTTTACTACCAACACATAGAACTCATCCTCAAGCTTCCTCAATTCCGAACGAGGACAATACTTCTTTAATATCTTGGTCTGGAATTTAGTCCATGAGAGTTGATATGCTGTCGTTGCTCTTAGAGTCTGAACAATAGTATTCCACCAAGATAGGGCATCTTGCATTAGAGTTCCCGTTGCGAAGCTAACTTTGTTGTTTTCTGAGCATCTACCTCTTTGGAAGATCGTTTCACATTGTTCAAACTATTGGGCTAATTCGGATATCCTTTCGGTACCTTTGAAGTATGTGGGTTGGCATGCTATAAAGTCCTTATAGGTGTAGTAACGAGGTGCGGGTGTTGCGTTTCCAGCCATTTATGTGCTAGTATCTCTTTGGCGGGCTTGTTCGGTTAAGACGGTATTGACACCATCAGCAATTGCTTGCTGTATCGCTGCTGGGGTCATAACTTCGGGGTTTGTTGGCGTAGTGGTTGTGTTTGTTCTTCTAGTTCTAGCTATGTTGCTATTATTAACGGAAGAAAGGCGTATGTTTTAGAATTTCATAATGACCATGTTAAGTTAGAATACCTCTAATACAACCAAGAATAGGTTATAGTCATAACAACTTAGTCAATGAGAAATTTAAGTTAAGATGTGTCACATCATGTCAGAAGGACAAACATAAATCGATGTCATTACAACATTTATTAATACTTGTTTGAATGTTTACAAAACATCATATGACAAGATTCCTTATTAATAGAACATTGATTTGTTAAGCTGACAAGTCTCAGATTCATGGTTTTCCTAAGGTTTTTGTCCATGTGGTTTTTGAAGTTCTTGAATGGCAGTGGTCATAGTTTTGATGGTTTGATCTCTTGCTCTTTCCCTAGCTAGGGATTCTTGTAAGGCTTGCCTAAGATACACATTCTCCATGTCAATCCTCTCAATTTCACGGTCCAGGGCTCCCATCATTATTTCTGTTGAAGTGTTCGCTCCGCACAATGCTCCTATAAACTCCATTGATTCCCAAAACTGAGTATCCATCTGTTCAAATACAACATTCATAGCTAACTGGCCAATTACGAAGTTCTCAATCTTATCTGTAAGAGTCTCGACGTGTTCACGAAAGAAAGTCGTTGAGGGTGTCGGTAATAGTATCGATTCGATTCTCATGTCGGACAAGTCTATCTGCCAACAAGGGTATAGTGTGATGAAGGGGTGAATAAATAGTTATTCCTAATGATATAATCCTGAGTGGTTTTAATTGTTCTTTCTAGCTTAACGTATCTGCTACTACATTAGCTTTTCTTGGGTAATAACGTATCTCACAGTCATAATTGTTGAGTAGCTCTAACTAGTGGCGTCGTCTTGACTTGAGAAACAATTTCATTTTGAATGAAGATTGTTATTCTATTGAGTTTGAAAAATAATTATTGCTCACATTCCGTGAAAATCTGTGGGGTAACTTACCCATTTAGACAAAGACTTTGTCTGTAACAGATATTTAACAATGAGGGTTTCAGATAAAAGTGATAGACGTAGAGAAGGTTGCTGAACTTCAGCTTTTGTTCTGGTGGAAGGTCTAAAGTCTTTTAGTTTATTTATGTTTCTTGACAAGTTGTCAAAAGAAGGTTTCGATACTAAGAGGACTATTTGGGGTTTTTCTACGCAAATAGCTCCTATGTGGATGTAAGGTTGAACCACTGAAGGAACCTCTTTCCGTTCTTAAAGCAAGTATGCTTTTCAAGCTTTTTCCTTACTCTTAAAGCAGGCATACGCAAAACTCTCTATTTGGCTTCTTTACTGAAACCGATACGTCTAAACATAAGGCTGGTGCTTTCACGACTTACTAAACGGAGGATCAAAATCTTTTCGCAGTAGCGGAGGGTGAAGCGAATGTAGGGAACACAGCCTATTTAGGGAGGGAGGATGGACTGGACTTGTTCCTATTCATGGCATGGGTAAAAGCAGCCCTAATGACTTTTTAGTGAAGATATGCTTATATGGCACGAAATGCCGATCAAATTCGTAGAACAAAAGATATGCATTCAAAATTGCCTATAGTACTGCTCTAGTAAGAAGTTCATGGATCTATTGGTAGAAGATAGTAGGTGGTGATGGTGATAGCATAGGTGGTGTAAGTGGTGGTGGCACAACTGATTTCGGTGGTGGTATGACAAGAGCTGGTAGTGATATAAGAAGAATTTGCTTCATACGGCTGAAGTTGTCGAATTTTCCTATTTCGGTGAATTGGATCAGGTGATGTTGAAGGGGAAGCCTATAAATCCGATGACAAGACAATAGGGTGGGAATATGAAGACATGGTATTTGTAATAATCCCGATTAGTAAATATAAGTCATTAGCATAATTATAACATGTTAACATATACACGAAATCATGTAAAAGTAACGTCCCTACAAGATGTTGGAAACGCGTAGGCACGGAGGGCATAAGGTGGTATTTTGTAAAAGTGGTCCATTTTAAAAGTGTAGTTATAGTCCAATGTTCAAAACACTTGGTTCTCTATAACTGTAGTTCTGATGCCAATCTGAAACACCCCCAAAATCATCACGTCAGTGGAAGACTTAAAATGTCAGCGGAAGACTTTTTGGGTGTTACATCAAGGATCTTTGTCACAATCATAGAAAACGACACAAAAGTGACGCTTTAAAGTTTAATTCATTCAAAATACCAAATATTCGAGACATCAATATGTTTCATAGTTTAAACAACAAGTTTATTTGAAATGTGTCAAAACGTTTATTTAAGCCCATGCCGGGTTACAAGCCCACTCTGTGCCTTCAAGTTCCTTCTTGTTTAGTTACCTGAGATAAACACATGCTAAAAGTGTCAACACAAAGGTTGGTGAGTTCATAGAGTTTATAGTTTCGAATATCGTTTTCCAAAATCAAAGAGTTTATAAGTCCACAGTGTTTATAATAAGAGTTGATTATCCAATTAAAGTGTGAGAAAATCCATAGTGTTCATAGTTTAAATCGTTAATTAGAAAATGAGTGATTTCCTTATCAATTCAATACAAATTTAATCCGTTGGTTTGCCCTTCACCGGGTTAACGCCAAAATAGTAGTTTGTTTGACCTAATCGGGTCAACACCAAAATAGTTTGTTCGTTTGCCAATTATTAATAGTTTTCCTGCTATATAGTGAGCACAATCTCATAGTTTAATAAAACAGTGGGCTACAGCATTGTACACCCCAAACATCAGTCATTGTAGTACTGTATCATGACTACAGTACTATCGTTCTATTGCTCTAAGCTCATGCCACTCAACGATTAACAGGCATCAAAATTATCCATAATAGTGATGTAAAACAGTGGCCCTCAAGATAGGTATTTACCAGTAACCTATGAAATCAAATAGCGTGCATTTGGTGGTTTTCCTCTAGCGACCAAATGGGGATTGTCATTCCCTAATAGATCTATCCACAACTACTTACGCTCACCCTTTGGGTGATTAAGGTGCATGAACGAGGGACTTTTGGTAATAGGTACTTAGGCAATAGAAATCAAGTATAGCATATCGTCGAACAGTCACTTGTAATCATGTCTATAGCAGGTATTTCCTTATGAGATATAAAAATGTGTAAACCAGTAAAGTTTATATGAAATACAGTCATGTATCTAGTTAATGAATACTTGTAAAAGTAAAAATAGTAGTTAAGCGAATATTTATATCGTATATATATAAGTTAAATTTGTAAGAGTTTTATACTAAACATGTGTATTTATATATAAAATATTAATATTATTTTTATAAAATAATTTTACAGAAAATCCCTTCAAGTTTTACAATTGTTACCTTTTTAACCCTAACGACATAAATTTTACATCGTTAGTCCAAAGTTATATATATTTACATTTTATGTCCAAAAGTATCGATATTTACATTTATTACTTCTAAGTTTTAGTAATTACAGTTTATAACCCGTAAATTCAGATTATTACAGTTTTGACCTTAAGTTTCCAAAATTTACACTTTTAGTCCCTCGGTTAATAAAATTTGCAAATTTAGTCCAAATTTCGCCAAATTAAAAGTTTAACATTTTTATTTTCGAAATAAGCTCAGAATATTCAGATTAGCTTATTTGAATAGCTTATTTGCTTAAAATCCAAATTTTCCATTTAAATGGGCTTAGCGAGCCATTAAACTTGGCCCGTTAACATTTTAAGATCCAAAGGGTTAAGGGGAACACTAGACCTACCTTAGTCCATCATTTTAAGTTATAAAAATATTTCAAAAGAGCTTTTATCATCAGCTTATGGAATAAGCTTAAAAACTGCTTATTGGACTTTAAGGCCCAAAGTTAACTTATTAAGTTTATAGAAAACAGATTTTTGTTCAATCAAAATAGCTTTAGGAATCTGCTTATAAGAGCTTATTAGTTCGAATAATTTATGTTTCCTGGTTGCTAGCTAGGTGGTTAATGAGGTCGAGCCATAAAAAGATATGGTCATGTGTCGAAATAATTATTTACGAGATCAAAGTAAATGACCAAAATCGTTTTCTGAACCAGTTTCAAGGCCAATGTTTTCAATTATTTCGAATGGGTCAAGACCACTTCTAATCATGTTAAAATAAACAAGAGAACGTGTGATTTAGCTTCAAAACCTTATGGAACTCGATTCTCAGTATATTAAATATTTCAAATGTCGACTTTTATATATATGCTATGTTTTTATATTTCGAATTAATAGGTCCATTATAAAGTGTCAAAACAGAAAATATAATGAAATGAAAATATAAAATAGGTGTCGAGTGACTTACTTCACCTCAAAAGGTGGGGTAAAAACATGAATAGGGATTGAGCTGGAACAAAGGATGATTGTGGTTCGACTTGTGACCAAGTAGAGATGTAGGATGAGCAAAGTCGACCCTTGTACGTGTTCCTATGCCTTCGAATCACTTGCAATCTTTCTGTCCCAATTTCTTGTATATCTCGACTAGAATTTTATGTATGGGTTCGATTGTGTGTGAGTGATCAACTGAGGACACTTGAGGATGTATATAAGGACATGTTAGAGTGTAGATAACTCAGAGTTGAGTGTTGGAGACCAAGGGATTTGCATGTTGCCTCCTTTTCTACCCAATCGAATTATTACAAAGCATGAGAGGACAAGGAATGTTGTCAGATTATTCCTGACATTTCTGACAGCTGAAGAGGCGTTTAGAATTGGTCTCGTGGTGATTGGGAGGCATGGGTGGTGCTAAGGAAGCTTTTGACACGTTTTTACAAAGTTTATCAAGGTGAGTTTTGAGGTTTACTTTGGACAGTTTCAAGTGAGTAAACGAGTGAGTTTTGTGGCAAATGGTCAATCATAATTGTCGTAGTGATTCACATAATAAGTCATGCATAAAAAAAAATTGTTCCTCGTAAAAATGGTATTTAATTCACGTAATATCCTTTTATTTAATTATTGATATTTACTAATCGTATGGGAAAATTACGGGAGGTTACAGGTGTACTATGATTTTTGGTTGTATTTAATGCGTAGGAGAATTCTAATGATCCCATGTTAGGAGCTTCTAACGGCCCGACATAGGAGTGAAGTAGGATCCTATAGAGTTAGGGAATATTGTACACGGACCTACGACTAGTATTATGGAATACGACCCGTCATCCATGCAATTGTAACAAACTATCAACCTGTAAAAGATACCTAGGGATTAATGAAACCTAAGTAAACACAACTTTCCCCATCATTGTTTACACCACTAGTATAATTAGATTTCATTTCATTTTTGTTATTTTATTTTGATTGCATCTTAGTTAATTTGGGTTAGTTGATTAGCAACTAATTCCGCCCACTCTTCCAAAAACCCGAGATTTTAATTGCTTTTATAAAATATAAAAATACAAAAAGAATCATCTCTCACTTCTAGACCTAGTTTTTAGGCTTTCTAATCCTAGCGACACTATTCCTGAGTTGAACGATCAATCCCCCGGTACTTGTCACTATACTATACTACAACGATCAGGTACACTGCCTGGTGGGGGTTGTAAGCTTCTCGAGATCCCTCGAGAGGTAAAGCCTGGTGCGATTCCTACGTATCAGAGGCCGAAAACTCTCTCCTATAGCTAGCTTCATATAGAGCTTCCTCTCCTTCTTCATCATCGAACATATATGCTTTGAAAATTGTTCCATGCAATTATTTTCACCGATCTCTGATTCTTCGGTGATAGTTTCATGCTTAGCTTTAAGCATTTGATCGATATTCATTCTCCATTCGGTTTGCAAACTCCTCTTGCTTTTAAAAAGCACGACCCACCACATTTTTCGACCTCTTTTCCTAATGAGTTGTATAGCAAAATGTGTTAATTTTACATTATATGAATATGAAGAAAGTTGGCTTGTAGGGTACGTATATAGAAGACAGGTACATATAGTATTGGTAGGTTTCTACTAAGGGTGTGATGTTGATGCTTTACAGGGTGGTTCGATGATGAAATGTTTTATTTGATAGTAGGTAAGGGACCATTAATTGCACACCAAACCATCTCCTCAATATTAGAAGATAAGATAAGGTATCTAAATGTACTCATGCATGGTACTCTACTCATAACTAGTTTAACTTAACACTACTTGTCATTAAACTTAATAACAAAATTACCTTTTATAACGTAAAAGAGATTGGAGTTAGACTAACGTTTTAATATCTAAATGCCTATCAATGAGTAAACTGTCCACATAAGTGTGTTTTAAATGAACACGCTCTACAGAAAGTAAGATGTTGAAGTAACATTTTGTGGTTACTTCATACAAACAAGTTTGGTCTTCCGGATGGTCTCAGCACGATTCTTCCAGAAGATTTCTATGTGAATCCTCTCGGCTTGCTGGCCTTGCGGATATCTACACACAGGGAACATGCGTTAGTCTCGCCTAAGGTTTTATCCCTAGACCAAACTCCTGTGTGAGAATGAGTTTATATTATCTATACTACTTATAATGGAGGAAGCACTCTCTCTCCAAAAATTTCAGATGTACAAAAAAGGATGCATGGTTTACAATACTTTAAAGCAAGCAATTTTCATAATTACAACAACCAAAGCATGGTGTAGAACAAAAAATAGCATGGAATGAAATTCAGACCACTTTTGTATGAATTATACATTAATAGCATTAAAAACACCCTCACACCCAAAATTACAACAATTTAAGCACAATGTACAACCCTCCATTAAAACCCATCCATATTTAATTCTGACCCATATAATTTCCAGCCATAAATGCAAAATTTTCCCTTCATAAAACCTGAAAATCAGCCAAAAGGTTACTTAGACTAAAAACCTAGGGATATAAAACCTGAGAATCAGCCAAATGGTCTAAAAATAAAAACAGTTACAATTAATCAAAGATCTCAGCTTGTTTCCTTTGTTTTTCGTGTGGCACAACAACAATGAGAAGACCTTCACTAATCTTAAACACACGAATACAGAAAAACTCATCATTGATCATTTTTGAAGACTCATGCTTCAACTTATATCCGAAAATTAAAAAAGAGACAAATAACAATTATGTTATTGTCTATCTTAGTTGCGTTGAATGAAACACAAAACAAATACAAACACCTACCAGAGACCTTTATCACAAAGATCTTGAAGCCTCTTAATTCGTCTTGAGTTGAAACTGAATATTGTTTTTTGATCCGGATATGTTTGGATATTGGTATTCGTACGATTAAATCTTGTTTTGTATTCGTTTATTGTTGATGGTGAGATGATGAATGAGATTTGATAAGTTCTCTTTTATGGAGATAAGATGAGATCAGAGGAGTCGAGAGGTGGTCAGATTGATGAGGCTACAAAACGTAGGTGAGAGGAGTTAAGAAGTGATGGGGGCGGATAGTTATAAGAATGAGATTAGGTTAACTAAATGAGTATTCTTAGGGTTGAGGTATTTTATACCAAGATTATGTGAAGTTTAGATGGGTACTAATTTGTTTTGGGCCCGGGTATCATTTGGTTTGGGCTAAAATTTCAAAACCGGGTAAACAATGGGCCTCAAGGTGACTTAGGTAAAGGTTTGTTGGACTGAAGTTTTTCTACTTCATTTGTGCCTTCAAAAATTTGGTTGTAGAAGTTTTGTGCTGCTAATCAAATTTTAAATTGGACCAAGTGTTTTACTCATCATAGGGACAATTTTTTTGTTAGCCGAGTTTTCACTCTCTAGCGATTTTGACCTCCTATTTTTACAATATTATTGTATAATGTTTTTATATTTTTACAGTATCGCATGTGCACCCTACTATTTTTGTATGAAATAGTTTGTTTTTACTTAAAAATCTCGATATTTGTAAACTTATTGTTACAAAATGCATACAGCTAGAAAATATTGTTTGCTAGAATTTTAATTACAGGGTACCCACCGCTGCATCTCGCGGGTATCCTGCTATAAATGATTAAAGATAATGAGTAAAAGGTTAGAGTAGAAAGAATGAAGTACCCTAAGGTGAGAAATTCACCCCTTTATATAGTTGAGCCTTTCTTGTCCATACTTGAGGGTCACATGTGTGATTGTGACATCTTCGGGCGGCAATTGTCACTTTGCCTTTTATGGGTTCTGTCTTGCTTTAGCTATTTATTTGGGTCGGGTAACAGTTAACTATATGTGTCAAGTTTGACTTTCAATCTGAAGATTACCGTTAGGCCGGACGACCTAATAAGATCCGTCCGGGGCCGAGGTAACTTTGGCATGGGTCCTTCGATTTGATGTGGGCCCTTCAGCCACCTACACCAACATCCCGCCCCCTCGTATCATAGTATTGGTTATACCAATGGTATGAGACTTCTTAGTGATGCTTGATCCATTTTTTCAGAGTTTCTGACAATTTGGTTTTTTATGCCGGGTTTTATGTACAAGGTGCCAAAAATCATAATGATGCTATGTTTAAGGATCGATGACGTTTTACTGTGTTCGCGGGTTTTGGATACGCGTGGGCCTTTTTTCAACACGCGATGTAGAAGATGCCACGTCAACATCTGACACACCGTGACTCCTCCACTTTTTGCCTATAAATAGCACCTTTGACTTCATTTTTTACCATCGTAATTTCACACCTACTATTGATCAGCTTTAACCTTCATTTATCCTCACGGTTTAGCACTCATTTTTCAGAACAAACTAGATACTATCCCCCTCAGTCAGGTACGCTTCGGCTTAATCTTGTGCTTTTCGTTTTTGTTTAATCCCTTGTTGTTTGGGTATATTCTTCTCCTCTCGGCTTTGCTTATATCGACTTCCCATCCTTTGGATTCGCATCCTTCGGATTTGCATCATTCGGATTCGCATCATTCGGATTTGCATCATTCGGATTCGCATCATTCGGATAACGATGATGATGCTCTTGTAATCGAGGAAGTGAAACCCAAATTTGATATTCAGAAATATACTTCCTTAATGGATGACAAAGGTTTGGAATAGATGATAGGTGAATTTGGAATACATCGAAATTTGAATCCTAGGTTACCACCGAGAGATATGACCATAAATAACCTTTCAAATAACGCCATAGGTTTATACTTGCAATACTTTTTAGAGGGGAGGGGGTCTTAGTGTGCCTTTTTCGACATTTTTGTTGGATGTAATTAGACACTTCAGGGTACATATCTCTCAATTAGTTCCATTGGGTCTACATCGAGCCACCCTGTTTGAGGTGTACAGTCGCAGCTTGCATATTACCCCCACTGCTCCACTCTTTCATACTAATTACAAATTGAGCAAATCAGGTCATTGGTTCTCGTTCGAGAAGCGCGTAGGTAAGGACAAGCGAGTTTGATATTACAAATTGAGCAAATCTGGGTTGAAGGGATGGAAGCATGATTACTTTTTAATCGAGGCACCATGGAGGCACCATGAGTCAGATATTTCTGATCCATTTCCTTCGGGTGAATTTAAGGAGATTGATGCTCTTTGGTTACAAGAGCACGTGATAGACCTTATCAAGATTCCTCTTGGTTTTTTGTATTCAGTAGGACTAACATCTCATTGGAAGTATCCTGGATTTCGGGCTGACCTCTGAACTGCCAAGGGGAAGGGTATAACCTTTAGTTACTAACAGTTTTTTTACTTACATGCGTACTTGTTTATTACTGTGGAATTCTTACTATTGATTTGTCTATTCGCAGCGCTCACATTGTCTGATTATTTGATTTCCCTAAGCTACGGAAACGTGCTTCTATGGAGAAGGGCGACAAGTATCGTGAGGGTCAAAAGTATGAGCTGCATGTTACCCGGCCGCTTGATACGAATGCTGCAGTTCCTTACAAAAACGAGGAGATGAAAAAGGTGGACACGGCCGATGAGAAAGTGCTAGCGGCTAAGGAAAGAAAGAGGGAGCAAGCCCTAGCCTGTGCGGCCTCTAAGCTGATTGCAAAGGAAGGGGATTCTGGGGGTTCTTGTTAGGCCAATCCTCCTAGCAAACGTCCATCTGGAATGAGTGGTTCTAAATGCCCACCTAAGAAGTCCATGGTGAAGGAGTCTCCTCTGGTGGTGAACTTGGATTCATCTGATCATATCTCTGCACTTGAGGCTATTCGGTCTCTTATTCCGAACGTCTTGGCAGGTCTACCAAACGATGAAGATGGAGCAAGTAATGATGCTAAGTCTTTCTCTCATGCTAACGAAGGGTTTTTCAGTGCGTGGTTGTTACTTTTTCTTTTGGACAGAGTTAGATTTTTGGTTGTTATCGTCTAATGCCATTTTTTTTTTCTATTGGTTTCGTAGGGGACTCTCCACCTACTAGTTCGGGTCATGACAAAGGTAAGAAGGCTTTGGGAGAGGATGAAACTGCTTCAAGTGATTGTTTTGTGCCGGCATGATCTGTGAAGAAGAGTGACCGTATGAATCAGTTTTTCGTATGTCTAGAGCTGATGATGCATCTACCCACTCCTTAGGAAGAGCAGTATCTGGAGACGTTGGATGATGAAAGTGCTTGCAAGAGGGCTTGGATGCTGCTGGGTAAGAGTACTGTTGCTCAATCGGACTTGTTACTCCGGTTTAAGGTTCTTGGGAAAGAGTATCGTGAACTTACTCTTGCGCATCAAGGTTGTGAAAGCAGTGTGAAGGAAATTTCCAACATTTTAGTGCATTGGTAGGAGAGTTAAAGGATTTGAAGGTTGAGCATTCCGAATATGCCGCCAGGGAACTGGAAGAGCTGAAGAGATTGCGTGAGGAGCATTCATCTTGTGCTGGCCGAGAGTCTTGGTTGACCGATAGGATTGCTGAGCTTGAGCGTGAGAAGGAAGAGTGGAGGGCCGTGTCTGCTAAGCAAACCAATCAGATCAAGCTGTTGGAAGAGAGTCTGGGCAAGGTAAAAACTGCTTTGTGTTATGAGGAAGAGGAGAACAAGGGTCTCAGGGTCGAGAGGGAAAGTTTGGCTATTAAGCTTGGTCAGATTGAGATGGAGAAGTTTCAAGTAATTCGAGAGCTGATACCAACAGTGGTTGAGAGACTTTTAGCTAGCCATAAGTATAAGATGAGCTTATTTGTTCCCTCAGTTTTTCGTTGATGGTCGGATGGCTTGGAGGAGTTAGTTTGGAACGTTCTGAAGAAGATTTGGGTAAACTCCTAGAGGAAGTTGAAGACCTGGACCTGGACCTGGATGCTAATGCCCAGTATCGTGGACTCTATGATTAGCTGTTCCTTACTAAATATCCATATATTGAGAAGGTCTAAATGGCTTACTATCCACCCCTCTCTAAATTGTTCGCCATTCACCCTAACCCTCATCCACTAGCTGAGTCTACCAAGGTGCCCATTAGTGCTGGTGTGAGGGTTCAGGAGTGGATACTACGGCTGACATTTCTGAAGTTGGAGGGCCCGACAGCGAAGGAGCTAACTCTGAGAAACCGTCTAGTTCTTTGATTCTTCCTTCAGCAAATGTCGTTGGGGTTAATGTCGACAAACTGGCTATCTCCATTTCTACTAAAGATGATGTGGTAGCTCAGATTTCTTAGTGAAGCTTTTTTAACCCAATCTTTTAATAGTGATCTTTTATGATGATGCGATGCCCTATAGGCCATTTGGGACGTTTTATGGATGTAAGGCTGTTTGGCCGTGTGAACAACTTATGCATATTTTTTTTATCTTTTTATAACTTGTCTGGTGTATCATTCGTAATGCTTATTTTGTAGTTATGATATATAAGTAATAACTTGTGATTGGTCATATCTCTTGTAACCATAGTTTTGTTTTTCTATGGTATTCTTGTGTTATTTCAATTATGATAGTTCTACTTTATGTGAACTGTGCCGGGGCGACTTGCGCCTTTCGGTGCTTTCGACTATGGCAACCAAGTTTAAAGGTATGAACCATGCCGGGGTGACTTGCGCCTTTCGGTATTTCTAACTATGGCAATCAAGTTTAAGGTATGAACCATGTCAGGGTGACTTGCGCCTTTCGGTATGTCCAACTATGGCAACAAAGTTTAAGGTATGAACCATGTCGGGGCGACTTGCGCCTTCCGGTATTTCCGACTATGGCAACCCTTCTTAAACGTATGAACCATGCCATGGCAACTTGCGCCGTTCGGTATTTCCGACTATGGCAACCAAGTTTAAGGTATGAACCATGTTGGGCGACTTGCGCCTTTCGGTATTTTTGTCTATGGCAACCAAGTTTAAGGTATAAACCATGCCGGGGCGACTTGCGCCTTTTGATGTAATGGCAACCACATTTTGGGTATGAACCATCTTTGAACATTGATCACTGATCTCCTAAGGTTGTGAGCCTTTCGGAGGGATCATGCTACACTTATGTTCATAATACATCAATGGCGAAAATTGCTTCCCTCAATCGAAGGGATAGCTATACTTTGTCATTCATTCATAATCATTGTCATTTCGCTATTACATTCTTCTAGCTTACCTTTCTTGCACTAATTTCTTACAAGTAACACTTTCTAAGGTTCATGGCATGCCAAGTACGTGGCACTTCCCTCTCATCTATAGTTTGTAGCTTGTATGAGCCATTCTGATATGCTTCCATCACTCGGTATGGCCTTCCCAGTTAGGCCTCGACTTTGCTAGCTTCATTTCTTTGATATACGAAATCACCGACTCAAAAGACTGTGGGACAAACTCTTCGATTGTAGTATTGTTCGACTATCTTTTTGTACTTTGATTCTCGGATTGCAGCCATTTCCCTCCTTTCTTGCAGTAATCCAAGTTCAGGTCGATTCCTTCATCATTGTCTTTTTATTTCACCATCATTGTCCAGAATGTCGGCATTCCAATTTCGGCTAGGATGACTGTTTCACTCCTATATGTCAGGCTGAATGACATTTCACAGTTGCTTATTTTCAATGAGGTTCGGTGAGCCCAAAGGACGTTCAGCAATTCATCTACCCATCCGGCCCTTTCTCTTCCCAACTTTTATTTTAATCCCTTCATTAAACTCTTGTTGGCTCATTCTACTAGCCCGTTAGCCTGTAGGTGTGCTACAGCTGTGTTTATCTGGATGATATTCAATCTTTCACACCAGCTCTTGAAAGGGTCGTATATGAAGTAACTTCTGTTATCTGTGACAATCACATGTGGTAGCCCGAATCTACATACAATATTTTCCCACATGAATTTTTTGAACTCCTTTTCCAGTGGTTTTTGCTAGTGGTTTTGCTTCCATCCATTTTGTGAAATAATCTATGGCCACAATAACGAATTTCACCTTGCCCGGAGCTTCGGGTAATGGACCTATGACGTCCATTCCCCATTGATAGAAGGGCCAAGGGGCCATGATTGAGGTTAGTTGAGTTTTTGGAAGCTTCGGTACCGGCGTATGAATTTGACAAGAATCACATTTTTGAATTTCTTCTCTGGCATCTCGGTGCATGGTTGGCCAATAGTAACCCTACGTTATTAGCTTTGCCACCACGGATCTTGGGCCAGAGTGCATTCCACATGCCCTTCATGTACTTCCCGGATGACATAGTTAGCCTGGAGTGGTCCGACACACCTTAGCATTGGGCCTAGATATGACTTTTTTAAATAGCACGTCGTATTCCATTGCATAATGGTTTATCTTCATTCGGAGTGCTCGTGCTTTGTTTTGGTCCTCCGGCCAGATACCTTCTTACAGACACCGAACAATTGGAGTCATTCGATTGTCCTCTTCTTCTTCTACAATTGTGTTGACGACTTCTTCCTCGGTTGATGGTCTTTCTAGGACTTCCACTAAGATCTCTTTTATGAGGTGGTCAAATGCTACTGATGCCAATTTACTTAATATGTTAGATTTTTGATTTTATGCTCTTGGAATATTGTGTATCTTGAACTATTTGAAGCTTGCGATGTATTCCTTCGCTTTGGCTAAATATTGCATCATGCTTTCTTTGTGCGTTGTGAACTCCCCATTTATCTGACTTGCCACCAAATTTGAATCAACTCGGATTTCTATCGACCAGACTTTCATTTTTCTAGCTATTATTAATTCTGCCAAGAGTGCTTCATATTCTGCCTCGTTGTTGGTACTCTCGAAGTTTAGCCGAAGGGAGTAAGTGTATTGTGTTTTTTCTAGACTAATGAGGACTAGGCCTGCTCCTGCGCCTGTCTTATTGGATACCCCGTCGGTGTACAATATCCATTCTTCCCTATCAGAAACATTGCATATCACATCCCCCTCTGTCCTTGAGCTTCGTCCGGTCGAGTCCATCGGAATTTCAATTATGAAGTCTGCAAGGACTTGGCCCTTAACTGCATTCCGAGAGTTATAGGTGATATTGTATGCTCCTAGCTCCACCGCATACTTTGCTAACTTTCCTGACACTTCGGGCTTGTTCAATACCTGCTTGATGGGTTGATCGGTGATTACTTTGATGGGGTATGCTTCAAAGTACCTTCTTAGTCTCCTTGACAAGTGTAGTAGTGCGAGGGCTAGCTTTTCAATCGGTGCATAGTTCCGTTCAGCTTCTTGTAACATTCGGCTTACATAGTTTACCGGAACTTGTTTTCCTTCTCTTTCTACCAACAACACAACAGTTTTGGTAAAATAAAATGCTTACAAAGATGAAAATCACATTTTTATAATCCTAATAATAAAATAAACTTTTTAGAAAATTAAAATTAATTTTTATACTATTTATATAATTATTATTAATTAAATACTATTTATTAATTACTTATTAATTATTTAAATTAACCTAAATTATAACTAATTATGGAATTACACTAAAAATATGAAAAATGAATTTGGAAAAATCTAAAATATTATAAAACTAATTTTCAAACTTAAAATATATTTTTCCTACTTTTTATATAATTACTATTAATTAAAAACTAATTTAAACTAATTAAAATTACACTAAATAATAGGAAAATGTAAAATAAGCTTAGAAAAATAAAATTAAAACTTAGAATAATCTAAAATAATATAAAACTAATTTTAAAACAGAAAATATATTTTTAAGACTATTTAAATAATTACTATTAATTATTAACTAATTATTAATTAATAAAAACTAATATTAATTATTAAAATTACTAAATGAAAAGAGAAAAATATGAAAAAAATTACAGAAATTATTTCACAACTACAGGAACTTAGGAAAATTATAAAAACAGAAAGTGCTTAAGGAAAATAAGCACTTAAGCAATAAGCTTCTTAAATAGAAGCTATCACTTTAGGAAACTTTGGCTTTTTTGAATTTTCATTTTGCAAATTTGTTTAAATGCTCAAAACAACCAACTTTAAAAAAGGAAGATGGGCCAGAAGCTTATAAATAAGCTAATGAGATGCCAAAAGCATAACAGCTTGGGGTTGTGAGCTTATTAGAAAACTTTGGCAATGAAAAAGCTAACCACAGGCCATCACATGGGAGAATAAGCTAGAACAGGTAAATAGAAACTTAAAATTAACCTAATTGAACCAAAGAAGCACAGGTAATAAGTTGGTATAAGCCAATAAGTCAAATAAGAAGTTTCACCCAAACCTGATTACCAAACAGGCCTGTATGGCCAAGTTTAGGCCAAAGTGGGGCCCACTAGGTGGATTGGAAGTCCAATGTAAGGTTGAAACCAGTAAGCTGAACTTACAAGCTTCTCAAAAAGCTATAAAACAAGCTCTGGGACCCACAGGTGAAGCTAGGGGAGGGCATGGAAATATGGTCCAAAAGCTGAGAACTCAGCATGAATCAGGGAATGGACCAACATGAATCGGCATTGCAGCCCTAGTAATTGAGCTTAAAAACCAAAGGTGAGCACAAATCCTAAAAGCTAAGCTGGAAAGCTTCTCAAAAAACTAGGAAACTTGAAGTGGGGTGCACTTTTGAACACTGTGTGAGCCAAAGAAGTAGGGTGTTTGGCTGAGTAACTGTGTAGCAGGGCATGCATATGCCCTGCAGCCTACTTTGGACACAAATTCAACCCTTAAGAAAAAATCACAAAAATATGAAAATGATTGGTTCCTAAAGCTGAGGTGGGGTAATTTATCCACAAGAAATTTCAGCTACTAAAACCCACCACAAAAATCACAATAATTCTCACCATTTTGAGATTTTCTGCATTAAATGAATTTTGACTTTTTCAATTAACAATGGAGATTGACTTTGGTGGATTTTCAATGAGTCTAATGAACTGATTTAGATGTAATATGATACTTTATGACTAATCTAAGCTAAAACAGCAACTATTGAAAAGATTTGATGAATGATGGAACTAAAATAGCCTAACAGTGGACAATTATGAAGCTTGTTTGATGATTTTGACTTTTTCACTAGTGAGACTCCATTATTACACTACTTACTACTCTAATATTACCCTAGGAGTGTGAACAAACTAAATTTGACCCATGATAATCATCACAACTCAGTATAGCAGACTGAACCAAACACTCCCCTAAAACTATGGTTAACACTACAACTTGCAATTGCTAAGCTATAACTACTGATATTAAGCCTTAAACTGGTTAAGTGATTACCAATAAAGCTATTTAGACCCAAATTACACACAATAAACACCAGAAACAAGTAGAAGCAGTTGAGGTTCAATATAGGCAGTATGCATACAGTTTTTCAAACAAAGGTGTCTTACACTATCACACAGACATTACTTAGAATATTAAACCAAGGATAAGCATAAAATAACATGAAATAAGCATAAGTAAGTATCAATAAGCTATTGCTACAGTATAATACCAAAACATGAAAAAATCCTTACAAAGCTTTCACAACTGCAAAACCATGAACCTAGGATCAAAAGTCACCACCTGTACTCCCCATGGAGTTCTAATACCATAGCAAACTAGCATAACCATGCTCCAAGCCTTTTTCACCTTCTTAAGTGATTTTTGATTTTACATTGATTTTCTAGGTGTTTTTATGAATTTTTAGTAACTGAGTAAAAACTAAGTCCAATACCTTAAAAACTTAAGAAAATTTATCAGTGAGCTAAATTAAGTTTAATTGAACACTTAACAACAACTTTTGACAAGTTCAAGTACAATTGTCATTTTCACTAAAAATTGCCAAATTTAAATTCATAAAAGAAATCTTGAAATTAAGGTTTAAAATAGCTTAGATTACAAAGATTAAACTGATTACACCTATTTTTTACTAGAAATTACATCCAGAAAGCAAAATTACATTAATACGAATTTAAAAGCTAAACTACAACTACCACTATCTAGCTACCTTTTCTTCTGCCTTTATTTCTTCACTTATAAGGGTCCTTTCTTGTTTCTTTGACTTTCCCACCCTTCTCATTGACCATTGGATGAGTAGAATTAATCTAGGCCCTTGATTGTTGTTTTGGCGGGAAATGCCAATTTGGCAGTTTTTGAGTTTGGTGTGGGAATTAATGGAAATTTGGATTATAGTGTTTGGAGAGGGAACAAGGAATGGGTAAAGTGAGCAGAGGTGATGGGGAGGTGGAGTGTGGCAGGCATGAAGCAGGGCTAGTGGAGGGGAAGAGGGTGGAGTTGACTTATGTTGACCCTGGGGGAGTATATAAAAAACGGGGGTGTTTTTTATTATGAAGTGGTGGGCTTTTGTGAAGATTGGGCCAGGAAGTGAGGGTGTGGGCTGTGGATTGGAGTGATAAGGGTGATGGGTGTTTGTTTTAGTTTTGGGCTTAGGATAAAAAGGGGATCCGTTTGGTAATAACTATGACAAGGACCAATTTTGTAGTTTTCCAAAAGTGAGGGACTTGTAATGTAATTTTCCAAAAAGTAACCATAAGGATCAAACCTGCCAATCACCAATATTTCAAAAACCATTTTTTGCATTTTCATTTTTCAAAATTTCCCGGGGACCAAATTTGTAAATTTCCAAACCTCGGGGGCTAAACTTGCAATTTTCTGAAAATTTCACCCAAGGACCATATTTGCCACATTTTGATTTTCTAAGGACAAAAAATGATTTTCCTTTCAAAAGTATCCCACCAGGGACTAAATCTGCCAAAATCTGTAACTCCAGGGACCGAAATTGTAATTTTCCAAAACTTTTATGATTTTTCACCAAAGGACTAAATATGACAACTTATGATTTTAAAAGGACCTTTGGTGATAATTTTTCCATATTTTGAATTTCCAGGGACTAGTTTTGTCATTTTATGAAAGTCGGGGGACTGAAACTGCCAATTTTGCAAACTTTGTACGTTTTTCATCTGTTTTTGCTCATTTTGCATCTAAAACGTATAAAACACAATTTTGAAATATTTTTAGTATTTTGATGCATTTCCGAGTGTTTTTGTATGTTTTGCAGTTCAGATTTGACCAAAAATGATGAGTGTTTGAGCACTCATCAAATGCCATTTTCTCTTCATCTTCCTTGGCCATCTGTATCTGGTGATACCCTTTGTATGCATCTAGAAAACATTTAAACTAGAATCCCATGACCAATTTAATTTTCCAATCAATATCAGGTAGTGGGTAGTAGTCTTTCCAGCAGGATGAGTTGAGGTTTTTGAAATCGATTCATATCCTTCAGCTATCTTCTGACTTTTTTTACTAGCATCAGGTTTGATATCTAGGTTGGATACTGTACTGGCCGTATAATTCCGGCTTTTAGCCATTCCTCTACCTCATTGGCTATTGCTTGATTCTTTTCCACCGAGAAAGTTCGCTTCTTCTGAGCCACCGGTTTGTCCTGAACGTTAATGTTGAGTTGGTGTTCTGTTATTCATCTTGGCACCCTAGTCAAGTCTGCTGGTTCCCATGCGAACTCATATTTATTGTCTTTGAGTAAGACTATTAACTGTCTCCTGCATTCATCGGACAAGTTTCCTCCGATTGTAACTAACTGATATGGGTATGCCGGGTTGACTAAGATTTCTTCTGGTCTGATCCTTTTTCCGGAGAACTTGTTGTCTCGGCCTTCTGTGGATTGGCATCCTTCTGTAGCAACTGTTTTTCTTCCAACCTTCAACATTCAGAAATTATGACTGATCGGGTAACTAATGTGGCTATCCCTCGGGGGGTGGGTAATTTCATCATGAAGTGTATTGTGGATGGTATAGCCCTAAGCTTCTTTATACCATATAGACCCAATATGATGTTATAGGGAGATGGTGATCTTACTACCGTGAACTTCATGGTAGTCCAGCGAATCAGTCCTTCACTTCCGAAACATACATCCAGATCTATTTTTCCGAAACATACATTCAGTTGGAGCTCAGTAGCCAGAATTACTTTTGGGGCTTTGGTCAAGGAGCTCAATTCGGTTGGCCTTGTGTCATTCCTACGATTGTCATTACGACGATAATCCATTCGGTAAGGATTTTCATTTCTTGTTGGAACATAAGGGTATTGTTGGTCATTTCGGCGAGATCTATAATCATTCTTGTAGTCACTCCGACCACGATCCCCTCCAAAGTTTGTCCTGAACGGTTTATCGGTGTACTGGCCGTGCTGATATCCCCTTCGGTACGTATCTATCTTTTCCCCTCTAGGAAGTTCGGTAGTATGGTACGCCTCTTCTGAGCGGACAAGGTCATCTACCCTTATCATCATCTCCGTAACTATCTGAGGCATCCAATCAGAGACATGCTTAGCTAATTCTGGGCACTTGCTGCCATTGATAAAGGATGAGATTTGCATGATTTCTGGTACTCCGGATATATGGCTAGCTTCATCCATCCACCTCTCCTTGAAGGCTGGCAGAGTTTCATTTGGTTGCCGAATGATCTTGGTGATTTCGATTGGGTCCTTGATGCACTTCCTCCGGAGGGCAAATCTTGTTATAAATTGTTCTCGATGGGCTTCCCAACTGTCAATGCTACCGCTAGGTAAGCGATCAAACCATCCCCAGGCCGAACTATCTAGCATATGTTGAAACATCCAACACCAAACTGGCATTTGCCATCCCCCTTGGTTGGCTGCTTTAGAGAATCTGCCATCAATCCTGATGAATTAAAGCTTACTACTACAGATAAAACAAAACTACTTAATTAATTAAATACATGCAGGACCTTCTTACTGCTCTAAGATCTTCTTATGGGGTGTGTCTTGTGTTCCACTGTCGTCTGAATTCGTCTCCTTAGGGTTTCTGTCTCTCTCAAATTCGTCTGACTCTTGGGGTATTTATAGGTTCTGTCTGAGGGCTCGATGAGGCGCATTGAATAAGTAGATGCGGCGCATCTACTTAACTTCACGTGGAGTCCAAGATTAATAAATTCTGGAATATGCGTACACGGTTTTCAGATGAGGCGTAACTTAAATCTTTATGTGGCGTATGTCTTTTAGTATCTTGAATCATATTTGGTGAAGTCTTGATATAGATACGGCGTATGTTGATAATGTGATGCGGCGTATCTGGAGTAGAACAAGTTTCTTATTCGTTGACCAAAGTTTCATACGCGGCGCATGAGATAATCTGATTCAACGCATGCTTCAAAGTCAGGCAATGGTCTTCGAGTTCATCTAAGTATGATAGTATGGCGCATCTGTCTAGAATGATGCGGTGTATCTTTTGGATTTTAGTAGACTTTTCCATCTTGATCATTTTGCTCCATATTTCGTCCAAGATCGCCAAGTTTCACCAATTGCTTGGTTTTACCTGAGAATTACTAAAGTAAACAATTAAGCATCTATTCTCATATAAAATATAATAAAACAAGTCAATTATATAGGACAATTGAAGACAATATAATGTACTTATTTTATGTCATCAAATATTCCCCCACTTGAACTTTACTTGTCCCCAAGTAAACCTTTAGATTGATATTTATGAAAATGTATCCTAAAAGATATTAGGCTGTATTTTTATAACTAAGCAATTATTCGTCTTATATTAATTGCAAAACCAAATACTTAACGAGTTAGAAACAAAATTAAAATATACAATTCAAACCGATCTAATCGTTTAATTGTTTAGTTATGACGAATATTCTATCATATGCTTGGCAAGGATACACATCTCCCCCACTAAAGCTAAGGAGTGACAAGTCTAAAGCGGTAAAAAGTGTTTTTGAGGCTTAAGGGTTAAACCTAGCTTCGTTTAAACATCTCCTGCATAAACTTAGTAGATCCCTGGCGCAAGTCCTCGACACTTCAACTAACGGATGGTCACTAGTATGCTTCTTGGATCGCTGGCACGTTATTTGCATAACGGATGGTCACCAATTCATACACAAGATCGCTGGCGCGTTAGTCAATTAATCTAATACTCGGATGGTCACTACCTTATTCATACATTTAACATTCTCACTTGGCCATCATCATATCCAGATGCTCGAAAGCTAACAACGAATACAACAATACGGTTGGGTATGTATAACATTTAGGATACAAATTGGGGTAAAAAATAAATAAACAAACAAATAGATTAGGTCCTAAGTGTGGTTAATCACTTTTGATGAGGCGAAAAGTTTTACGCTTTTAGGGGCTCATTTAAGCCCTAAGTCGTGATTATTTGATCAAATATTGCCTCAAATCATTCCTTTTGTCATTTTAGGTACTTTGGAGAAGAAATCTGGAAAAGGAAGCATTTTGGACATTTTTGGAGCGAAAAGTGAAGAAAACAGCAAAGTCTCCAAAATCAAGCTGGAAATAGTAACTGACGGCATCAAGACTTACATGTGACGGCGTCACGTATTGGCAAAGAGGTGGATAAAAAGTTACACGAGACACGCCAGAATGTTTTTGGGATTTAACAAGTGACGGCGTCATGCTTTGGGAAGCCAAGGCCGTCAAGAGCAAAATTACACGTGACGGCCAAGAGATGATTTATACATGACGGCTTCAGATCTGGATCTAGGCAATATTTGAAGAGTATTGGCGGCAAGTTGACGGTGTCAGAGTTACAACGTGATGTCGTCAGACGTGTAATCTCTATATATAGTTTTCTAATTTTCATTCATTAGAGAGAGAACTTTTGGAGGAACTTTACCACAAACCTAAGTAGAATTTCAACCTTACTGTAGGGGTTTCAAACCCTTCTTTCATCAATGTTTCAATAAAGATAAGTATTCCAATAATCATTCAATATGTCTATGTGTTGTTTGATTATATCTTATGCTTGTCTTTACTTTAACATGCTAGGCTAGGTTTGTTTGTGTTTGCTTAGATGTAATGAAACCTAGCAATTGATTGTTTGTTATTAATTATATTGGATGAATGATATCGATGTTAGGCTTAAGAAAACTGGCAGACTTCCAATTGGTAACATGCTTGAACGTCTTAAGAAACATGAATCGGATGTGTACTACGATTTTAATGGTTGTATTTAATGCATGAGTGACTACTAAGGAGGCCATGTTAGGAGCTAGTTGTCGGCTCGACATAGGAAAAGGTAGAAGCTTATAGAGTTGGGGAAGATCGTACATGGCCCCACGAATGGTATTAAGAAATATAACCCGTTATCCATGCAATTGTAACAAACTATTCAATTAATGAAAGATAGATAGGGAGTAGTGAAATCTAAGTAAACATGTTTCTCTCATTATTGTTTTTTTCAACATTTACTTTCGTGTTATTTTATTTTTATTGCATTTGTAGTTAATTGGGTTAGTTGACTAGCAACTAATTCCGCCCACTCTTCCAATACCTGAGATTTTTACTTGCTTTCCATAAAATATAAAAATACAAAAAGAATCAGCCCTCACCTCTAGACCTAGTTTAATTAAGTTTTGATCCTAACAAACACTATTCCCCAAGTAGAACGATCAATCCCCCGATACTTGCCAGTACACTATACTACATCGGTCAGGTACACTACCTGGTGGGATTGCAAGCCTCTTAAGATCCCTTGAGAGGTAAAACCTTTTGCGAGGGCGCAATCCCACGCATCAAGTTTTTGGCACCGCTGCCGGGGAATAGTTATTGTTTATGTTGAAATTTCTTTTTATTATATCTACTCATTAGATTCCTTTCGTGTGAGATTTTTATTTTCATTTTATTAGCTTTCTTTAGTCTATCTTTTCTTTGTGTGTTTGTTCATACAATCCTCATTGATTATTTCGTTTGCCACTATGAAAAACGCGAATACACCCCTTTCACCTAGCGAGGTTGCTTTGTTGCGTGAACAGATTGAGAGTGAGATTAGGGAACTTAGAGAACTCAATAGATTGGTTGATATTGAGCTTGATTATGCGCTTAATGACTTAGCAATAGCCATGGACTTAGATAAGGAATTAGAACCCAATGACTTGGAAATTGTGGAAGATGTTAAGGAAGAAGAAGAGGGGGATGTAGATGATGATTATTTCAATTTATATCCCACTAAGGAGGAAATCGCTTACTATAACAATCTTGTTGATAATCCTCGGCCCCCTTTTGTTAAGATTGACCCAAAGATTGAGAGAGGTAACCCTAGGAATGTGAATATACCATGCATGATTGGGTATAAATATGTTGATCAAGCCTACATCTATTTCGAATCCCCGATCAACATTATGTCTTCAAGTGTTTATAATGATATAGTAAAAACAAGACTCGAACCTAGGAGAGATCTCAAATACCCCGGTGGAGTTTGTAATGTTGTCGGGAGAATTAAAGGTTTACATGTCTTTGTTGGGAACTTTACTTATATCATTGACTTTATAGTTGTTGAAGACTTGGCTAATGTTATAGATTGTCGCTTATCCCATGTTGTATTAGGTAAGCCATTTATTGAGGAGTCCAAGTTAAAACACGATCAGATAGAAGGAACGGTCCAATTTTCTAATGAAGTCCACAAGATCACATATAGGATGCCTAATAAAATGAAGGAATTTCGTTATGTGCCTCAACTTGATATGGATAACATTAGTGCAATTGAGGACATTAACGAAGAAGATAAGAACAAGGGAATGAATTTTATCTGGGAAAAGAGGAGCCTTTACTATAAAAATTGCTTAACCCTCGGGTCCAAGTATAAAATTGACATGGAAATAGTTCAAAGGTTGAGAGAATCAATTGAAAAGTGGGAAAGGAAAACGTAATTGCCCGTAACTTTGAGTCTAGCTACAAGACTCATAAATAAAGAAAAGCGATTCTTGGGAGGCAACCCAAGCTTTATTTGTTTGTTTGTTAGTTTGATTTTATTTGTTTCCGTATGCATGTTTTATTTTTATTGTTTGTGGCTCATGTTTCAAGATAAATTGTGAAAATGCTTTATTTTGTTTTTAACTTCGTCTTGACTACATATAAAGGTATTTTGCAAAAGATAAGTGTAAGGGAAATCTAAATTTGTTACTAAGAACGAGATTGAACATGAATCACATCGATATTAAACGAATGTGCATATTAGTATTTGTTTGAGTCAAATGCTTGTATCGATTCATAATGATGTTTTTCAGGATTTCCAGGAAGTAAGGTGTGAGTTTTTCCAGAAATTTTCCAGAAACTTAACATGAAATTTCTGCAGGTCACTTCCGACGACATCATGGTCATAACCTGACGGCGTAAAATGTAAAATTCTGGAAATTTTGCAAGTTTTGTTTTTCTGCCGGAGTCGTAGAGTTTTCGTTAAATCTTTAGTTTTATAAACTCTAGGAAATCTGCAAATACTCATTCCACAAGCATTATATCTTAATTTGCTTTCTAGGATTTTAGTATATATAGAGTTTGCCGCCGATTTTATGCGAGGTTTGTTATGATTGTTTTCTTAGGTTTAACAGGTTATATTGGACAAGAAGATGATTTATATTTTTGAAGGGAAGCTTTCAACGTTCATTTTCTTAGAGGAGGATCTAACCATGTAATCACATTATCCACTCCGAGCGAATCAGGGGAGTATTTGTTTCATTCTTTTACCTTCGTTACTTTTACATCCTTTTTATTGAACATTAGGGACAATGTTCAGCCTAAGTGTAAGGGGAGGGTAAATGATGATACCTTAGAGAATGGAATTTCACTTGATTTTGTTTATTCAATAGTAGGTGTGTAATAAAACTAAGAGAAACACTTGTTAGGGTAATTTTAACGCCAAATTTAAATTTTTTTACAACATATAGGAGTGAAGCTTTAGCCTTAATAAGCGTCTCATGGATAGGAGTTGTATGACTAGCACAAAAAACCGTACCACTCAAAATTTCCCACCCCAAATATGTGAGGTTCGCCCCTAGATTTGTTAGGGAAAGATGCTTATGAGTGTACCGGTAGTATTTAGATTCTAGAACTTGTGATAGTGATGCATCCCGAGACCGCTAGTGAGACTACATTCGTGTAGTAGGATTTACTACATGATAAGAGGCACTAGGATAACCCTTGTGTTAAACCCGTATCATAATTACTTGACCAATGAAGTCATAAACACTTGACTAGCAAAGTTAATTAATTCTCCCACACCTTTGCGATGTACTCATCTTTAGTACACAATACCCCTAGTACACCCCTCCGAGCCTATCTTTTTCATTTCTAACTTTAAGCATTTTACTTAAAGGAAGAATTTGTTTACAATCTACCCCAAATGTACACCCAATTCGCCTTAGCCTTCCTTGTATGCACTCATCTTTAGTGCATTATTGTTACATGTTTAAACCCTTAGTTAATTGTCTAATTGATTACATGGTTGCTAAGTCGAGTCATATCTTGTACATACTGTTTTGGGATGATTGGGACTCATGGGTAAAGTACTATTGTTATGGAGTATTGGGGAAGACGTCAATTATTACCCCCATATGTGCGCTAATATCTAAAAAGTACTCCAAGTGTTTTGATTATCTTAATTCGAGTCATTAGAATAGTTGATTGTAAAGTATGTAAAAGTTCAAGTGTAAAGGGAATGTGAATTCCCTACGATGTATTATTTTGGATGGTAGGGCAAGAGTGTATGAAAAAAACCGAAAAAATCAAGAAAAAGAAAAAAAAAATAGAAAAAGAAAAAGAGAAAAAAGATATGGACTACCATCTCGTTTTCCTTTTATGTTCATTTTATGTTTTTGTTAGTTTATGATTAGCTTAAGTCGAGTTAAGTCTTGGCTTAGCAACGCCACATTGTACATGTAATTGACCAAGATGATTAACTTGCCACCAATAAAGATTGCCTTTATCCAACAAATTGTGTTTACCATATCCCTACACCTCACGTTATAACCCTTTAAAATACCTCTTTGATAGTTTATACTAGGTGCTTACGCCAAGTGGTGGGGGTTTGATCCTTTCCTAATTCTATGGTAATCTATGTGCTATGACAGGTAGTGAGAGATATTTTCCATTTTCATTTGTGATACATATACTTTTATTACACCCGAGAGATGTGATTATCTAAACACTATTTGTGAGGTGCTAGTGTATAATTTCCGTGCTTGTTTTGGTTGAAGTGGAACGATTATTTGTTTTAATTACTTTTATATTAGTATTAAATGACCCCTAGCTTGTATTTTGATTAGAATAAAAGCGCATTTGCTTGAGGACAAGCAAATCTCAAGTGTAAGGGTATTTGATCAGGCGAAAAGTGTTACGCTTTTAGGGGGTCATTTAAGCCCTAAGTCGTGATTATTTGATCAAATATTGCCTCAAATCATTCATTTTGTTATTTTAGGTACTTGGAGAAGAAATCTGGAAAAAGGAAGCACTTTGTACGTTTTTGGAGCGAAAAGTGAAGAAACAGCAAAGTGTCCAAAATCAAGCTGGAAATAGTACCTGACGGCATCAAGACTTACATGTGACGGCATCACGTATTGGCAAAGAGGTGGATAAAAAGTTACACGAGACGCCCCAGAATGTTTTTGGGATTTAACAAGTGACGGCGTCATGCTTTGGGAAGCCAAGGCTGTCAAGAGCTAAATTATACGTGACGGCCAAGAGATGATTTATACATGACGGCATCAGATCTGGATCTAGGCAATCCGTAAAGAGTATTGGCGGCAATTTGACGGCGTCAGAGTTACAACGTGACGCCGTCAGACGTGTAATCTCTTTATATAGTTTTCGAATTTTCATTCATTAGAGAGAGAACTTTTGGAAGAACTTTACCACAACCCCAGGTCAAATTTCAACCTTACTATAGGGGTTTCAAACCCTTCTTTCATCCATGTTTTAATAAAGATAAGTCTTCCAATAATCATTCAATATGTCTATGTGTTGTTTGATTCTATCTTATGCTTGTCTTTACTTTAACATGCTAGGCTTGGTTTGTTTGTGTTTGCTTAGATGTAATGAAACCTAGCTGTTGATTGTTGGTTGATTGTTTGTTATTAATTGTATTGGATGAATGATATCGATGTTAGGCTTAAGAAAACTGGCAGACTTTCAATTGGTAACATGCTTGAACGTCTTAAGAAACATTAATCGGATGTGTACTACGATTTTAATGGTTGTATTTAATGCATGAGTGACTACTAAGGAGGCCATGTTAGGAGCTAATTGTCGGCTCGACATAAGAAGAGGTAGAAGCTTATAGAGTTGGGGAAGGTCGTACACGGCCCCACGAATGGTATTAATGAATATAACCCGCCATCTACGCAATTGTAACAAACTATTCAATTAATGAAAGATATTTAGGGAGTAGTGAATTCAAAGTAAACACGTTTCTCTCATTATTGTTTTTCTCAACATTTATTTCGTGTTATTTTATTTTTATTGCATTTGTAGTTAATTAGGTTAGTTGACTAGCAACTAATTCCGCCTACTCTTCCAATACCCGAGATTTTTTCTTGCTTTCCATAAAATATAAAAATACAAAAAGAATCATCCCTCACCTCTAGACCTAGTTTAATTAAGTTTTGATCCTAATGAACACTATTCCCCAAGCAGAACGATCAATCCCCAGGTACTTGCCACTACACTATACTACATCGGTCAGGTACACTCCCTGGTGAGGATTGCAAGCCTCTTGAGATCCCTTGAGAGGTAAAACCTTTTGCGAGGGCGCAATCCCATGCATCAACTTTCCCAACCATCCCATGAATAAGACTCATATCATTGAATAACTCACACTTTTTTACTCATGTAACTCACGCTTTAGGTAGACACGAATTATACTCAATAAACTCTTAATCAAAGAATAAACCTTAGTTGGTGTTCCCATAATGGCTAACTCCCATTCAATCTATAAATATAGTCCAACAACAAATAGTGGCGATATCATCCACTTAATACAAAACTTTACATAATTGGCTAAAACAAATTTCCAATTTTTTTCTTCTTTCTTTTTCTTATCTTATTTTTTCTATTTTTTTTAAACATCAACATATAAAATTTGAACTAAAATGTATAAAATTTTACCACATCACTATAACGATAACTCTGGATAATTTTTCCATACTTTTCATAACTTTCAGAACTAACGGTAAATAGTGAATGTAGTAAACATACAAAAAATAACAAGACTCAAATTATACAATATTTACTTTCACTCCAATTGCATTGTGCAATTTCCCGACCTAACCAAATATAATGAATTTACGCACACGAACACAGGTAATGCAAGGAAACACAATTTGCCTAAAGCGACTAACCACGGACATTAATCTACAAGGTAGGATAAGGTTTAAGGTGTAACGAAACAATCAACACAGGTGTATGAAATGAAAGGAATGGCTCTGAGGGTTTTTCTAGGGGTATCTTACTCTAAAAATGAGAGTAACAAAGGGTTTTATATGGGGGTTAACTAACCAGTGAAGTTAGTTAATAACACAAAACATATATAGACTTTTTAGGTGTAATCCTATAAATTTACCAAGTTAGAAAAGTCACTCCAATTATATCAATAATACTCATTATGGTGGACTCAAATAGCATACAAGCCAGGTTCTAAAGTTTATTAGTCACATGAACAAAAATATTTTAGCAAATAAAGTTATGTGTGCGGCTATGCAACTTAGATTTAACAAAAACATGCTAAAAATTTTTAAATTTTGATATATTAAGTATAGATTAAAGCACATTTTTAAAAATTTAGGACAAGTAAGCGTTTTAATTCTCCATCCCCCTACTTAAGTTAAACAACGTCCTTGTTGTTTGTAATTGAAATTAAAAACGGGAAATTAAAAAGAATTAGAACGGAGAACTCCCCTGAGATTTGCTCGGTTTGATCCTCCATTATGCGTTTCTTGAGCAAAATCTACTTTCTTGTGGATGATGTCTCCACAGAAAGTACAGAAAATATAAACACTACCATTGAGCAACACACCTGAATTAAGAAAATCACAACTTGTATGTAATTAATTAGTAGTTAGTAAAAAAAACAAAACCTAAAAATTAAAAAAAACAAAAATCTATAAAAATCATCAGGTCAGTCGATACGCCGCATCCATGGAAAGGGATGCGCCATATCGAGCCTGGAATTGGTATGAATCAGAGAATAAGATGCGTCGCATCCTTAACCAGGGATACACCGTATTAAATAAACTAACAGAATGTTTTTAAATAAACTGATATGTGTAGTTGATACGCCACATCTATGAGTTGAGATGCGCCGCATCTACTGCAGATCTGATAAATTCGAGACAAAAAAAAAAAAAAAAAAAAAAAAAAAAGCAAAGATAAATCCGGGTTGTCTCCCGGTGAGCACTTTTCTTTATTCCAGAGTCTTCAAGTTAGACTCATCTTTAGCTCCTATTTTGTTTCGCATGAGATCTTCCGTCTCCATCTCTTTCTTAATTCCATTGTTAGGTAATCAAGCATTATGTTCACTAATTGGAACATCTTTGATACTAATCCGCCTCTAGTAGTTATTCCATTCAGGTCTTGCCTTCGGAACAAAACTTCGTTAATCATCTTCGACAGTTGGTGCACTTCAATCGTCAATTCTCTAATCATATTGTTTTGTTCTTTCAGCAACAGTTCCTTGATGAAAGTTTCGACATCATGATGCTTGATGAGTGTGCAAATACTCATCATTTTTACCTTTTCTGAGCTGCCAAAACATCTAAAAACACTCAATATTGCATCAAAATAGTAAAAATATCCCAGGAATGTGTTTTATATATTTCAAATGCAAAAATCTCAAAAACAGATGAAAAACGCACAAAGTTTGCAAAATTGGCAGTTTCAGTCCCTCAACTTTCAAAAATTGTCAAAACTAGTCCCTGGAAGTTTAAAATGAAAGAAAAGTCAACCCAAGGTTTTCTAAAGTCAAAAATTATCAAAAACGATCCTTGGGTGAAAAGTTTGAGAAAATGTCATGTTTGGTCCCTAAAGTTTCAAAAATGGCAAAACTAGTCCTCGGGAATTTAAAAATTGGAATTTATCAAATATTTCCCTTGTACTATTCACATGTAGCAATTTTAGTCCTTTTGATAACTTTTGGGAATTTACAACTTTAACCCTTCAAAAATCAGAAAATGACATAAAAGGTCCCTGGTTTTGTACAAATGGAAAAATATGCAAAAAATGGTCCTTGCATTATCTAATGTTGCAGGTATGGTCCCTATGATAATTTTTGGAAGCTTGTCACATAAGGTCCTCAAGAAATTCAGTAATTACAATTTTCGTCCCTATGGTTAGTTATAATACCAAACGGACCTTTGTAATGTACTAAACCAAATCCAAATAATAAAAACCCACACAACCATTACCCACCCTTGGCCCAATCCATTTCACAAGCCCACCCCCGTTTTGAAATAAAACCAGGTCAAACCCTGGTTTGACCTTCCCCTTTACCTCCAAAACCAGAAACCACTCACTAATACCACCTCCACCCCTGGTATCTCCCCACCACTTGCAACTGTGCCACCACCACCCTTATCTCTCCAATTACACTTCCCAAGAACCTATCACCTCCACCCCCCCCCCCTTAGGGTCTGTTACAGAAACCAATTGCCCATAAAAGCCTTTCCCGCCAAAATTGCAAAGAGAGCAAAAGTGATCCAAGTAGCTATTTTATTGCTGGGATTTGACTAGTGGGACCCACAAGACCAATTGGCTGCTATAAAGAGAAGAAAGGAGCAGTGGAAGAAATTAATTAGTGTAGTTGTAGTTTTAGTGTAATCGTAGGTAGTGAGTTTTCTTGTTCAAATATAATTTTTAGTTTCAAAGCTTGTACTCAGTCTTCTTAATGCAATTTAAGTTTGTAAGGAATTAAATATTCCATAGATTTGATAGATTTGATGATCTGAAACAAGAAGAATGAAACATGAAGAATACTGAAATGATAAGCAAAAGATACTGCTGAAGCAGAACAAGATTCTGCTGAAGGATTCTGCTGATGATGCGTTTCTGCTGATGAGCCTGCTGGTGCAGAAAAAGAGCCTGCTAGGGCAGAACAAGATTCTGCTGAAGAGCAAAGATTCTGCTGAAGAGCAAAGATTCTGTTGATATATTCTGCTGATTGACACTGCTGCTGATCAGTGAGTCATACTACTGAATGGATAAAGATGAAAGAAGATATTATGTGCATAAAAGTCAAGTGTATCCTTTAGATAATATCTTTCATCAGTCATCAAATTGAACACTCCAAGTGAGTTGTAAACATAGATACGTGTTGTATCTTAGATGACTTGACATCCTTGTCATAAGCTAGATAGTAGATGACTAAGCTTATCAATTTTGTAATGATCTCCTTTGTTCTATAAAAAGGAGATCACACCCCTTTAGATAAAAAGGGTGGTGAGTGCATGATTCACAGTGAAACAAAGTGAACATCACCTCCAAGGTGCTTCATACTTAGAAATTACAACAACACTAAGTGTGTTAAAATGTAAAGCATCTAAAAGAGTGTGTGTGGGAACATCAGACAAGGGGTCTGTTGTTGTTAGGTTTGTTTAGCCTCAAGGATCTTTGATCCCTGTTAGATTGTAAACCGTGCTATACTTGATCACATAGCATTGGGGCTAGTTGGAATAACAAACGGTGAAAAGTTAGAAAAACCTTGTTGTGATAATATTGTTTCTTTAATAGAATATTCCGTCAATATTATCATCGTGCTTTTCATAGCCAAATTCCTAGATCAAAGGTGTAACATCCTTGAGTCCATAAACGATCAGCAAAAGCTTATTCTTATAAAAAGGAAGATACTAAAATAAGCTTTTCACAAAGTTTAATTAAACCTTAACTTCAAGTTCTTAATACTTATTTCAGTATTTTACTCTTAAATGCTCAAAATTCCCATTTTACCTTAGAATTGGTTGAAAGTATTGTTAACTATTTTAAAAGTTTGTTTATGCCCATTGTTAAGGTTCCTTAAGCTCATGAGAGCTCTTGAATTAGTTTCATAAAAAGAAAAAGAAAAAACAGAAAAATACCAATGAAAAATAAAAAAAATTGGTGCACAAGAAAGAAGAAGCAAGGAGGATGGGTACTTATGGATTCTCATGGTTTTAGAAACCTCCAGGGAGGTTTAGGAATGGTTCATGATTTGTGATTCTCAGTTTTAAGCTTGGAATCCATTGTAAGCTCTATTTCCATTTTTGGCTTGTTACTGTTCAAATTGCTTATTCAAATGTTCTTATGCATTTTATGTTTTCTTTAGTGTATTTGAGAAGAATGAATGCTTAATAATGCTTGTTTGTTTACTAAATGTACTTGAGATCACTTTTTATTCATAACTGCTTATTTAGCATATAGTAGATCCATGGTATTTTGCTGTTAATATTGGTGTTCCTAGGTTTATTTCAGTCTATTATATCATAGTAAGTCCTTAAAAACCAGTTTCATGGTCTTAAACCACCATTGTCTGTGAAAATCTCATTTTAAGTTTATAAAAGGAGTGTTTGGTTCAGTCCTTTAATCTGTGTTTAAGACTGTTTTGTTTGATGTTTGTGGTTCAGTCATATCCTATTAGGTTGTATTAAGTCATTTCAAGGCATAAAATCAGTACTCTTATAATAAAAAGTCAAAATGCTTGTTTTATCTCCTTTGTTCATCAACTGTTAAGCAGTTAAGCATCATAATCCTCATGTTAGCTCATAAGTTGTATTAGTAGCTTATTTTAACCTCTCATTAGCTTAATATTTCATTTTCAGTAGATTAAGATCATCAGAAACTCACAAAAGTCAAAATAGCAAAGCTTCATTCACAAGTCAAATTTTGCATTTCAGATTTTTCAAATCTTCAAGGAATTTATTTGAATTATGTGTTTGTTTTCTTGACTTGAAATTTGTTCTCAATTGTAGTATATCAGCTTAATTTTATGTTCTCATAATCCTTTGATTTTTGTGAATTTTCCTTTGGGCCCCACAACCCTCCAAAGAGGGCTGCAGGGCAACCCACTGCTCTGTGCAGCAGTTACCCACTCCACCACCACCACTTTGGTGGTGGTTTGTGGCCATCCTATTGGGTCCCAACACCTAATCTTGGTTCCTCCCAACCCCCCTCCTGGTAGGCTTGGGTTTTTGACCATTTGTTTGACCCCTAGACCTGTGGACCCCACCTAAATCAGAGCCTACACTTTGTCCCTATTCTGTGTGAAATTTGGATTTTGGAAGTGCTTATGTGTGGCTTATTTGCTTATTCAGTGGTCCATATTTGCTTTTTCTTGCTCACACATGTCCACTTAACTAGTTTGAACAAGTTTTCACCATAGTGGGTCCCACTCAAGCTCAATTGAGCTTATTTGCTTAAAAAGTCAACTGTGGTCAACTGTTAAGCCAAATAAGCTCTCAAGTGCTTATTTTTCATTTACAAAAAATTTGTTTTCATTAAAAGTTTTTGTTTTTAGGTATAAAACAAGTTTGTAAAAGAAAATCCAAGAAAAACCAATTTAATATTAAGTGATAGTTTCTATTCAATTTAATTTAAATTTTATTTTTCATTTTTAGATTTTTATTAAGTACTTAGTATTTTTATATTTTTATTAATTACCTTATATAGTAAAGTATTTTTAGTAAATTTTTCAGATTTTTATTCTGCCATTTAGTAATTATTAGATTTAATATTAGTTTTCTTAATTATTAATTAATATTAAGTTTTAAATAGCATATTTAGTTTTTAAAAAGTAAAACCTAGTTTTTATATTTTTCATAGCTTCTAAATGTTATAAAATAGTTTCATAAATTTTCTTATAATTTTCTAAGTTAATTTAGTATTAATAGTAATTTAAATTAGTTTAATTAGTTTAATTAAGTTAAATAGTTTTTAATTAATAATAAAACCATAAAAAGACAAAAATATTTATTTTTATTTTTATACTTTCTTCAAGTTCTAATTTAAGTTTAGAAATTATTTTTGCAAGTTTTTAGTTTAATTTGTAATATTTATAATTATTAGTTAATATAAATTAGATTTAAATTAGATTTTAATTAGTTTAATTAATTAATTAATATTTAAATATTATAATAATCACTTTTATAATTTCATTTTCATTTTCAAATTTCTTTTTAATTTTAAGTTTCAAAAAGTGTCAAAAGCACCCCCTGTAGTTTGTTAATCATCAAATCCCACTTTTTCAGTCCGATTGCGTAAATCTTAATTGTGAATTTGTGCATATTCTTGTATATCTGATTTTTGTGAATATTATATCTGTGTACAAATACCAAAATAACAGTAGCAATATCAATTCCATATCATCCGGGCTACTGTCCTCAGTGCCACTCACTCATAAACGATTTCAAACGACACCATTTCAATCTCGCTGGGACTTTAACGACCCGGGGACTCACTATACTATCCACGGAGTATTGGGAGAAGCTGTTTTTGACTTATCGACCTTGGTCAATAATATCTGACTGCTTTCACCCCAATCAAAATTTGGCGCCGCTGCCGGGGAGGTTGTTGCGTGTTTTACAAAATCATTTTAAGTTTAGTGGTTTTCAAAACCCTCCCTGTACAAATTTCACACAAATTTGTAAAAGTTTTTGTAAAAACATAATCATATCAAAAACGTTCATTAACACTTCTCCTGAAGTGTTGAAAACACCAAAAAAAAAAAAAATCAAAAACAACAAAACAAACTGTGAAGTTAAATTACTTCGTTTTCTTTAAGATTACAACCTGAAACAGTTGGTTTAAGGTAAGTTCTGACATTAAATTGCGAACTGAAGAGGAAACCTATTTACTTCCTTCCGCCAGCCTACGAGTAATCTTAAAAGTCAATCTCCTCATTTCTAAAATCGAGGCTTTCAAAGAGAAACCTATTTCATCTCCTATCCCCATAAAGGATAGTGACATTCTCTCCGATGACCCTATACCGGAATTTGAAGCCTTTACTTTTGATCCTATGGGAGAGAAGATTAGTGGGAGTACCACTTCTCATTCTCATAATTCTCTCCTTGATTATGAATCATTTACCTTCGATGAGTTCTCCTATGAACTCACGCACATCAATTCAGAATATGATTCATTCACATTTGATGAGTTCTCCTGTGAACTCACTCATATCATGACTCCTCCGGAGTATGATGACCCGGGGGGAGATGCACTCAATCATGAGAATTTGCAAATTCCCACCCACCCTCCCGGGATGTTTTCGAGCTTAACCTTTGAAATCCAAAATCAGGCTAATGAGCCTGCCTTCGAGGAAGAAGATCTTATCATGATTTTCATCATGGTTTTCTTCCTTTTCTTCACCTACAGGGTGACTTCTCCTGTTCTTCACTCCTTCGGGAATGAAGACACTATCTTTGATCCCGGCATTTTCATTTACCACTATTTTAAGCCGTGTACTTATCTCATCGGTGTGGAACTTTCACGTGCTTCAAATGTTTATCCAAACATCTTAAATGAAAGTCCGATGGAGATTGTTTCTTCCACATCATGCTTCCCCAAGGACTAATGAATTCGGGGTCGAGTCAAGCTAATGACTCGGTAAACAAAAACAGTATCATGCTTATAGGGTTTTCACCCTAAGTGTGGGGGAGTCCCCCATGCTATGGTTACAAAGAAAGTGAAAATACAAAATGGTGTTTTCCACTCTTAGCTTGTAATGTTGCCCTTTTACGTTCAAAGAGTCGGCATAATAGCCGGGACTTTGAATATTGAGGACAATATTCATCCTTAGTGTGGGGGGGTATTCGCTATTCTAGCGAATTTTATCATATTTTACTATCTTATACCCCCGTTTTTGACCAAAATTTTCAAAATTTTTTCACTAAAAGTTCAAAATTTTTGTGGAAATCAGTCCGCCTTGTCTAACCGACAAAAGGGATTGGCTAGTCCAGGAGCAAACGGCTCTTTGTAAAGACATCTCAAATCCGTTGATGGCTTGCAATTTGCCCAAAATTGTATGGTTCCTCAACTCCCCATGAGTTGGCTAGCCCGCAAGATTATGGCGTGTGGTAAAGGCCGTGGAAAATCCATAATTGGTAATCAGCTCACCAAGATGTTGACTTAGTCCATCAAGATGCTGGCTAGTCCAGAAGCAAACGGCTTTTGGTAAAGACTAATCAAATCCGTTGACAGCTGGTGGTTTGCTCAAAATCAAACGGTTATCAGGTGTGCCACAGTTCTTACACCTGGCTACTCCAGAAGTGATGGCTTTTGGTAAAGAGATTTTCAAATCCATCAGGTTTTTCTCAAATAGCAATGTTTTAGTGTGGGGGATTGATGAGTGTGCAAATACTCATCATTTTTATCTTTTCTGAGCTGCCAAAACATTTAAAAACACTCAATATTGCATCAAAATAGTAAAAATATCCCAGGAATGTGTTTTATATGTTTCAAATGCAAAAATCTCAAAAACAGATGAAAAACGCACAAAGTTTGCAAAATTGGCAGTTTCAGTCCCTCAACTTTCAAAAATTGTCAAAACTAGTCCCTGGAAGTTTAAAATGAAAGAAAAGTCAACCCAAGGTTTTCTAAAGTCAAAAATTATCAAAAACGATCCTTGGGTGAAAAGTTTGAGAAAATGACATGTTTGGTCCCTGAAGTTTCAAAAATGGCAAAACTAGTCCTCGGGAATTTAAAAATTGGAATTTATCAAATATTTCCCTTGTACTATTCACATGTTGCAATTTTAGTCCTTTTTATAACTTTTGGGAATTTACAACTTTAACCCTTCAAAAATCAGAAAATGACATAAAAGGTCCCTGGTTTTGTACAAATGGAAAAATATGCAAAAAATGGTCCTTGTATTATCTAATGTTGCAGGTATGGTCCCTATGATAATTTTTGGAAGCTTGTCACATAAGGTCCTCAAGAAATTCAGTAATTACAATTTTGATCCCTATGGTTAGTTATAATACCAAACGAACCTTTGTAATGTACTAAACCAAATCCAAATAATAAATACCCACACAACCATTACCCACCCTTGGCCCAATCCATTTCACAAGCCCACCCCCGTTTTGAAATAAAACCAGGTCAAACCCTGGTTTGACCTTCCCCTTTACCTCCAAAACCAGAAACCACTCACCAATACCACCTCCACCCCTGGTATCTCCCCACCACTTGCAACTGTGCCACCACCACCCTTATCCCTCCAATTACACTTCCCAAGAACCTATCACCTCCACCCCCCCCCCCCCCCCCTTAGGGTCTGTTACAGAACCCAATTGCCCATAAAAGCCTTTCCCGCCAAAATTGCAAAGAGAGCAAAAGTGATCCAAGTAGCTATTTTATTGCTGGGATTTGACTAGTGGGACCCACAAGACCAATTGGCTGCTATAAAGAGAAGAAAGGAGCAGTGGAAGAAATAAATTAGTGTAGTTGTAGTTTTAGTGTAATCGTAGGTAGTGAGTTTTCTTGTTCAAATATAATTTTTAGTTTCAAAGCTTGTACTCAGTCTTCTTAATGCAATTTAAGTTTAATTAAACCTTAACTTCAAGTTCTTAATACTTATTTCAGTATTTTACTCTTAAATGCTCAAAATTCCCATTTTACCTTAGAATTGGTTGAAAGTATTGTTAACTGTTTTAAAAGTTTGTTTATGCCCATTGTTAAGGTTCCTTAAGCTCATGAGAGCTCTTGAATTAGTTTCATAAAAAGAAAAAGAAAAAACAGAAAAATACCAATGAAAAATAAAAAAAAAAATGGTTCACAAGAAAGATGAAGCAAGGAGGATGGGTACTTATGGATTCTCATGGTTTTAGAAACCTCCAGGGAGGTTTAGGAATGGTTCATGATCTGTGATTCTCAGTTTTAAGCTTGGAATCCATTGTGAGCTCTATTTCCATTTTTGGCTTGTTACTGTTCAAATTGCTTATTCAAATGTTCTTATGCATTTTATGTTTTCTTTAGTGTATTTGAGTAGAATGAATGCTTAATAATGCTTGTTTGTTTACTAGATGTACTTGAGATTACTTTTTATTCATAACTGCTTATTTAGCATATAGTAGATCCATGGTATTTTGCTGTTAATATTGGTGTTCCTAGGTTTATTTCAGTCTATTATATCATAGTAAGTCCTTAAAAACCAGTTTCATGGTCTTAAACCACCATTGTCTGTGAAAATCTCATTTTAAGTTTATAAAAGGAGTGTTTGGTTCAGTCCTTTAATCTGTTTTTAAGACTGTTTTGTTTGATGTTTGTGGTTCAGTCATATCCTATTAGGTTGTATTAAGTCATTTCAAGGCATAAAATCAGTACTCTTATAATAAAAAGTCAAAATGCTTGTTTTATCTCCTTTGTTCATCAACTGTTAAGCAGTTAAGCATCATAATCCTCATGTTAGCTCATAAGTTGTATTAGTAGCTTATTTTAACCTCTCATTAGCTTAATATTTCATTTTCAGTAGATTAAGATCATCAGAAACTCATAAAAGTCAAAATAGCAAAGCTTCATTGATGAGTGCTCAAACACTCATCATTTTTGGTCTAATCTGAACTGCAAAACATACAAAAACACTCAGAAATGCATCAAAATACTAAAAATATTTCAAAATTGTGTTTTATATGTTTTAGATGCAAAATGAGCAAAAACAAATGAAAAACGCACAAAGTTTGCAAAATTGGCAGTTTCAGTCCCCCAACTTTCATAAAATGACAAAACTAGTCCCTGGATATTCAAAATATAGAAAATAATCACCAAAGGTCATTTTGAAATCATAAGTTGTCATATTTAGTCCTTTGGTGAAAAATTGGAAAAGTTTTGAGAATTTACAATTTTGGTCCCTGGAGTTTCAGATATTGACCGAATTGGTCCCTGGTGGGGTATTTTTGAGAGGAAAATCATTTTTTGTCCTTGGAAAATCAAAATTTGTTACTTTTAATCCTTGGATGAAAATTTTGTGAAAATTACATGTTTGGTCCCTGTATTTTGCAACTTTACAGTTTTGGTCCCCGGATGTGTGAAAATGGAAAAAATTAATTCATGGTCCATGTATTATTGTAAGTCATCAATTTTGGTACTTAGAATAAAGTTTTGAAAGTTGCAAATCAGCCCCTATATTTTTCAGGTTTACAAAAATGGTCCTTGTGATTTAGTTACAAAACCAACCGGACCTTAATAATTTCTACAACCCAAAAACAAAATAACCCAACACCCCTTACCTGATCCCAGCCCACACAACTCCCCAAGCCCATCTACCCAAGCCCACTCCCTAAAAATAAAAACAACCAACCCGTTTTATTTAACCCCTCAGTCAACCCACGCGTTGACCACCCCTAACCTCCCAATTGATACCTGGTTACTCACTGCAACACACAAACTCTTCCCCCCTCCTCCAGCTCACCACTCCCATACTATGTCCCTCCACCTCACCACAAACATCCAAGAGCACTTAATTTCCCCAAATCCCTCCAAGTTAACTCAAAGCTGCCAAAATCACTTTTTCCTGCCAAAATCACCACTCCCATATAAGTTTTCATTTCTCAATTTCAAGTGTTAATTCAATTTTCAGTTTCACCATAAGTTTGAGTTTTTTAGTATAATCTTTATTTATGCTCATTTGTTGTTCTCAACTCTATCACAAGCTTAGTTTAAGTTGAACATAAGTTTTTATAAGCTCAGAATGAATTTAAACCAAGTTTAGTTATAAAATATCAAAAATACCAATAAATTATAGAAAAATAAAAAAATCAAGAAAAGAAGGGTGAAAATCAGAAGCATGGATAATGATGGATTGTTATTGGTTTAGTAGCTTCTTGGGAAGCTTTTAGGAGTGATTTTTGGTGCCTAGTTCATGTCTCAGCTTGGAACTCACTTGTAAGCATTGTTCTAAAATCTTGTAGTCCACTGTGTATTGCTTTTCACTTATTGTTTCTGCTTATTTGTGTTTACCTAGGACTAGTGTAAGCTTATCTTTTCAGTTTCATAGCCTAATTTTATCTGTTTCCTTCAAAATTCTGTCAATTCAGTTTATAAGGGGGTGTTTGGCTTAGCAGAATCCATTGAGCACCAGGGGGTTCTTTGTGTTAGTTTTTGTTCCCACAAGTTACTTTAGTCCCTATTAGCTCATTTAGGTCATTAAACCAAGTCCTCAAAAGCAGAAAAGTCAAAATACCACCCAAGACCCCTTGACAGTCCACTGTTGGGACTTGGTGAATCCAAATCTACCCAAATCAGTACTAAAGCTGTTACATTAGCTTAATATAGCCTTATATTAGTTTATTACATTAAGTTTAGTCATTAAATTAGGTCTAAAGTTCAAATTAGTCAACTGTTTCAAGTTTCATCAAAAGTCAAAAGGTACCATTTCAGATTTTCACCAAAATGGAAGGATTTTTATAGATTTTTGTATGGTGATTCAGACCATGAGCTTTTGAGTGTTTGTAGTATCCCACCTCATCTACAAAATCCCATGTTTCTTTCATTTTTAGCATTTTTCTAGTGGGCCCCACTTTGCCCCAAACCCAGCTGCAGGGCTGAGTATTGCCCTGCTGCACAGATCCACCATCCACCACCACCACCACTTGGTGGTGGTTTTCCAGCCACCTCAGTGAACCTCATGGTCCCATTCTTGTTTCTATCAGCCCCCCTCCTAGTAGGGTTCCTCTTTTGACCAGTAATTTGACATATAACACTGTGGACCCCACCTGAATTTAGCACTTAATCTTGTCCCATTTCTGAGCAGTTTGGAAGTTTCCAAGTGCTTATTTGCTAGCTTATTGCTTATCTTGTGAGGATTTTTGGCTTATTTCTGCTTAAACATGTTCACCTAAGTTATTTAAACCTGATTCATCCATTGTGGGTCCCACTAGGTCTCATTTGAGCTTATTTTACCCTTTGGTCAAACAAAGTCAACTATTTTGCTTATTATCTTCCAAAGTGCTTATTTTAAGTTTATAAAAAAGTTGTTTTTACAAAAAGTGTTTGTTTTTAAGTATTAAATAGATTTGTAAAAGAAAAATCAAGAAAAACAAATTTAAAATTAAGTGATAGTTTCTATTTAATGTAATTTAATTTTAATTTTCATTTTTAAATTTTTATTAAGGACTTGTCATTTTTATATTTTTATTAATTATCTCTTATATTAAAGTAGTTATAATAATTTTATCAGATTTTTATTTCATCATTTAGTATTTATTATATTTAATATTAGTTTTATTAATTATTAATCAATATTAAGTTTAAAATAGCATAATTAGTTTTTATTAAGCAAAACCTAGTTTTTATATTTTTTATAGCTTTTATATGTTATAAAATAATTTTAGAAATTTTATTAGAATTTTTACTGTTCATTTGCTATTTTTCTTAATTTAAAATAGTTTAATTAGTAATTAATTAATAGAAAATCTACAAAAAGACAAAAATACTTATTTTTAATTTTAAAACTTATTTTTAGTTATTTTATAATTTTAGAAATTTTATTTTCATTTTTCTAGTGTTTAAATAATATTGTATTATATTTAAGTTGTTTAAATATTAATAATTAAGTATTAAATAGTATTTAATTAATATTAAATAATTAATTAGTGTAAAAATTTATTTTCTTTTTCTAAAAATTTTCTTTTATCTTTTAGTTTGTAAAAAAGTCATTTTCACCCCTGGGTGTTTTCAGATTTCAGTTTTTACGTTTTATTTCGTACGTTTACGTTTTATTTAAACGTAACGTACGCGTTTTTAAGTTTTAATCGTTTCTGGTTTTTCCCAGTTTCCCGTCTTATTCATTTAGCTTATTTAAGCTATCTCATTGTACAAATCAGTAGTGTAATCAATCACAAACCCCTTTCCATCCAAATTCACCCGATCACGGAACCGTTTGAATACCATCCACACCTCGTCGGGACATAACGACCCAGGGAAACACTATATTCCGCGGAGCATTGGTTTTAGGCTGTTTGACTATTATAGTTGACCATTCACAAGTGGCTGACTTTAGTCTGACGGTTTAGCACCAATCAAATTTTGGCATGGAACTGATTAGAACCAAACTTGGTGTGTCAATACTAAGCTAAAACACCACTCAACTCATCCACTTCAGCTTATCACCACCAAGTAGCTTATTTGACTAAACTTTGACTTTTCTTGACTTTTTTAGAAAATTGGGACTAAATCATAATTGAAACTAGTAATCTATTCCTAAAGCTAAAATAAGCTCATACAAACTTATTTGAACAGAAATGGAAGCTTAAAATGGTTTTGCACAACAATAATTTAACACAAGGATTTAACTGAGACTTTGAAATAGAAACTTAAAATTGAAATTATACTTAAAGTGATTTAACATTACGTTTAAGATACTGATTACAACCTGATTTAAATGAAAATTACAACTGAGAATCTAAATTACATTAATACGTACCCTAAAATTACACTACTCCTAATACGTACCAAAAATATTCACCTTCACCCTCTCACATATTTGATTCTCCATTTCTTACCCTCTATACACATTTGATTCTTTCTATGTCTCATTCACATTTTCTGGTTTGCCATTGGTGTGGTAATCCTTATAATGGTGGCAATTGCCCCAGTTGTGGCAGGGTAGAATCCGAAAATGGGTCTGTCTATAACCCAGATCCCTATTCCTACCATGACACGACTGATTCATTCCATTAGTTACCACACCATGATACTCAGCAGTTTTACTGTTGTGAGTACTGTGGTGGTTCACACTACAGTTCTGATTGTCAATCGGGAAACAAGCTTGTCTATGAGCAGTTTCCCGATAACAATTATGACTCTAGCACATACGACTCACAACCTCAACAGTTTTACTGTTGTGATTACTGTGGAGGTCCACACTTCAGCTCAGATTGTCAAACGGGTAATCCATATCCTTGTGACAATTTTGACACACCTTATTACGACCAACCTCCACAGTACGATATGAATCAAGCACTTCTTCCAGAAATGCAAAATATGATGAAAATCGTTGATGAGCTTAAGGGTTTAGTTCAAGACTTTGCCTAAAGACACACTCATCAAAAATCCATGGAAGAATTCCTTGCTGAAGAGCAGGCTGCTAGAATAAATTCCCAAGATGCATATGAAAAATCTGTTCGGGAATCAATTGCAAGAGAAAAAGCAGCCAAATCTAGCTCTTTGATCTGTTTTATTCCTGATGACAGTGATGATGAGGATACACTTGACATCCTTGAATTTTATAAAACTTCATCAAGTTCATCAGATGAGATTCCATCAGTTGAGATTCCATCTCAACCCACTCTTATCACACCCGAGGTTTCCACTCACTCTCTGAACATGGGGGATGAGCATCTTAGCACTGTTCCTAATAAGGAATCGGACGAATTAATAAAGTCTAGTGTTGAGATCCTTGTCCCTATCCCGAGAGAGTCACAGGGAACTTTGGATGATATGTGTGATATTCCTTCCCCTATTGAGTGTCCTAAAGATCAATTTGAGACTTTCTCAGATTTTAGCGATGATTGTATATCTTATGGAGACATCGAGTATGTTGAGGCATCAGTTCCACAAACTGATGCTGATCATCTTCTTGAGGAGTTCGCTGATGAACTTGCTCACATCAATCCACTTTCATTTGAAAGTGATGATGATCTCCTCGATTTCCAAGCCGATCTGGGAGAAATTGAAAGTCTCCTATACCATGATCCGTCACTCACTTCTTATCCCGACAATCCAATTGAGAATAATATTCACTTTGTTCCCGAAACATTCAATACTACTCTCACCAATCCTCTATTTGAATTCGAATCTGAATTCACTTTGATTTCTGATAATCCAATCTTTGGTATTCGGAATGAGGATTGTGATGAGTCTATTCCGAAACATGAGTTCCCTGATTCACATCTTGTGAATGATTCTCTTCATGAGGAGTTCTCCGGTGAACTCGCTCATCAGTTTGATAGCCCGGGGGGAGATGCACTCAATCATGAGAATTTGCAAATTCCCACCCACCCTCCCGGGTTGTTTATGAGCTTACCCTTTGAAATCCAAACTCAGGCTACGGAGCCTGATCTCGAGGAAGAAGATCAAATCATGCTTTTTATCATGGTTTTCTTCCTTTTCTTCACCTACAGGGTGACTTCTCTTGTTCTTCACTCCTTCGGGAATGAAGACACCATATTTGATCCCGGCATTTTCATGTACCATTATCTTGAGCCGGATACTTATCTCATCGGTGTGGAACTTTCACGTGCTTCAAATGTTTGTCCAAACATCTTGAATGAAAGTCCGATTGAGATTGTTTCTTCCACATCATGCTTCCCCAAGGACAAATGAATTCGGGGTCGAGTCAAGCTAGCGACTCGGTAAACAAAAACAGTAGCATGCTTATAGGGTTTTCACCCTAAGTGTGGGGGAGTCCCCCATGCTATGGTTACTTATGAAGTGAAAAACAAAATGGTGTTTTCCACGCTTAGCTTGTAATGTTGCCCTTTTACGTTCAAAATGTCGGCATAATAGCCAGGATTTTGAATATTGAGGACAATATTCATGCTAAGTGTGGGGGGTATTCGCTATTCTAGCGAATTTTATCACATTTTACTATATAATACCCCCGTTTTTGCCAAAAATTCAAAAAATTTAAATTTTTTTCACTGGTGCTTCAAAATTTTTGTGGTAATCAGTCCGCCTTGTCTAAGCGACAAAAGGGATTGGCTAGTCCAGGAGCAAACGGCTCTTGGTAAAGACATATCAAATCCGTTGACGGCTGGCAATTTGCCCAAAATTGTATGGTTCCTCAACTCCCCGAAAACAAATGAGTTGGCTAGCCCGCAAGATTATGGCTTGTGGTAAAGGCCGTGGAAAATCCATAATTGGTAATCAGCTCACCAAGATGTTGACTATTCCATCAAGAGCTGGCTAGTCCAGAAGCAAACGGCTTTTGGTAAAGACTACTCAAATCCGTTGACAGCTGGTGGTTTACTCAAAATCACACGGTTATCAGGTGTGCCACAGTTCTTACACCTGGCTACTCCAGAAGTGATGGCTTTTGGTAAAGAGTTTTTCAAATCCATCAAGTTTTCAAAACAGTATTGCTAGGGACTAGCAATAGTTTAGTGTGGGGGATTGATGAGTGCTCAAACACTCATCATTTTTTGTCTAATCTGAACTGCAAAACATACAAAAACACTCAGAAATGCATCAAAATACTAAAAATATTTCAAAATTGTGTTTTATATGTTATAGATGCAAAATGAGCAAAAACAAATGAAAAACGCACAAAGTTTGCAAAATTGGCAGTTTCAGTCCCCCAACTTTCATAAAATGACAAAACTAGTCCCTGGATATTCAAAATATAGAAAATTATCACCAAAGGTCATTTTGAAATCATAAGTTGTCATATTTAGTCCTTTGGTGAAAAATTGGAAAAGTTTTGAGAATTTACAATTTTGGTCCCTGGAGTTTCAGATATTGACAGAATTGGTCCCTGGTGGGGTATTTTTGAGAGGAAAATCATTTTTTGTCCTTGGAAAATCAAAATTTGTTACTTTTAATCCTTGGATGAAAATTTTGTGAAAATTACATGTTTGGTCCCTGTATTTTGCAACTTTACAGTTTTGGTCCCCGGATGTGTGAAAATGGAAAAAATTAATTCATGGTCCATGTATTATTGTAAGTCATCAATTTTGGTACTTAGAATAAAGTTTTGAAAGTTGCAAATCAGCCCCTATATTTTTCAGGTTTACAAAAATGGTCCTTGTGATTTAGTTACAAAACCAACCGGACCTTAATAATTTCTACAACCCAAAAACAAAATAACCCAACACCCCTTACCTGATCCCAGCCCACACAACTCCCCAAGCCCATCTACCCAAGCCCACTCCCTAAAAATAAAAACAACCAACCCGTTTTATTTAACCCCTCAGTCAACCCACGCGTTGACCACCCCTAACCTCCCACTTGATACCTGGTTACTCACTGCAACACACAAACTCTTCCCCCCTCCTCCAGCTCACCACTCCCATACTATGTCCCTCCACCTCACCACAAACATCCAAGAGCACTTAATTTCCCCAAATCCCTCCAAGTTAACTCAAAGCTGCCAAAATCACTTTTTCCCGCCAACAAGAATTTGAAGGCTAGGATTAAATGGAAACCATCCTACGGCTAAGAGAGAAGTGGGAAAGTCTTTGTGGACCTCCAGGACTGATATAAAAAGAAAAAGAAGGAGGAAAAAGAGGCAGTTAGCATAGGTAGTTAATAGTAGAATTTAGCTTAATGTGGCTTTTGTCAAATTTATTGTAATTTCACATTCTGATCAAGATTTTAGTTTGTAACTTGTTTTCTTTAAGATAATATAAGTTTTCATTTCTCAATTTCAAGTGTTAATTCAATTTTCAGTTTCACCATAAGTTTGAGTTTTTTAGTATAATCTTTATTTATGCTCATTTGTTGTTCTCAACTCTATCACAAGCTTAGTTTAAGTTGAACATAAGTTTTTATAAGCTCAGAATGAATTTAAACCAAGTTTAGTTATAAAATATCAAAAATACCAATAAATTATAGAAAAATAAAAAAATCAAGAAAAGAAGGGTGAAAATCAGAAGCATGGATAATGATGGATTGTTATTGGTTTAGTAGCTTCTTGGGAAGCTTTTAGGAGTGATTTGTGGTGCCTAGTTCATGTCTCAGCTTGGAACTCACTTGTAAGCATTGTTCTAAAATCTTGTAGTCCACTGTGTATTGCTTTTCACTTATTGTTTCTGCTTATTTGTGTTTACCTAGGACTAGTGTAAGCTTATCTTTTCAGTTTCATAGCCTAATTTTATCTGTTTCCTTCAAAATTCTGTCAATTCAGTTTATAAGGGGGTGTTTGGCTTAGCAGAATCCATTGAGCACCAGGGGGTTCTTGGTGTTAGTTTTTGTTCCCACAAGTTACTTTAGTCCCTATTAGCTCATTTAGGTCATTAAACCAAGTCCTCAAAAGCAGAAAAGTCAAAATACCACCCAAGACCCCTTGACAGTCCACTGTTGGGACTTGGTGAATCCAAATCTACCCAAATCAGTACTAAAGCTGTTACATTAGCTTAATATAGCCTTATATTAGTTTATTACATTAAGTTTAGTCATTAAATTAGGTCTAAAGTTCAAATTAGTCAACTGTTTCAAGTTTCATCAAAAGTCAAAAAGTACCATTTCAGATTTTCACCAAAATGGAAGGATTTTTATAGATTTTTGTATGGTGATTCAGACCATGAGCTTTTGAGTGTTTGTAGTATCCCACCTCATCTACAAAATCCCATGTTTCTTTCATTTTTAGCATTTTTCTAGTGGGCCCCACTTTGCCCCAAACCCAGCTGCAGGGCTGAGTATTGCCCTGCTGCACAGATCCACCATCCACCACCACCACTTGGTGGTGGTTTTCCAGCCACCTCAGTGAACCCCATGGTCCCATTCTTGTTTCTATCATCCCCCCTCCTAGTAGGGTTCCTCTTTTGACCAGTAATTTGACCTATAACACTGTGGACCCCACCTGAATTTAGCACTTAATCTTGTCCCATTTCTGAGCAGTTTGGAAGTTTCCAAGTGCTTATTTGCTAGCTTATTGCTTATCTTGTGAGGATTTTTGGCTTATTTCTGCTTAAACATGTTCACCTAAGTTATTTAAACCTGATTCATCCATTGTGGGTCCCACTAGGTCTCATTTGAGCTTATTTTACCCTTTGGTCAAACAAAGTCAACTATTTTGCTTATTATCTTCCAAAGTGCTTATTTTAAGTTTATAAAAAAGTTGTTTTTACAAAAAGTGTTTGTTTTTAAGTATTAAATAGGTTTGTAAAAGAAAAATCAAGAAAAACAAATTTAAAATTAAGTGATAGTTTCTATTTAATGTAATTTAATTTTAATTTTCATTTTTAAATTTTTATTAAGGACTTGTCATTTTTATATTTTTATTAATTATCTCTTATATTAAAGTAGTTATAATAATTTTATCAGATTTTTATTTCATCATTTGGTATTTATTATATTTAATATTAGTTTTATTAATTATTAATCAATATTAAGTTTAAAATAGCATAATTAGTTTTTATTAAGCAAAACCTAGTTTTTATATTTTTTGTAGCTTTTGTATGTTATAAAATAATTTTAGAAATTTTATTAGAATTTTTACTGTTCATTTGCTATTTTTCTTAATTTAAAATAGTTTAATTAGTTAATTAGTAATTAATTAATAGAAAATCTACAAAAAGACAAAAATACTTATTTTTAATTTTAAAACTTATTTTTAGTTATTTTATAATTTTAGAAATTTTATTTTCATTTTTCTAGTGTTTAAATAATATTGTATTATATTTTAGTTGTTTAAATATTAATAATTAAGTATTAAATAGTATTTAATTAATATTAAATAATTAATTAGTGTAAAAATTTATTTTCTTTTTCTAAAAATTTTCTTTTATCTTTTAGTTTGTAAAAAAGTCATTTTCACCCCCTGGGTGTTTTCAGATTTCAATTTTTACGTTTTATTTCGTACGTTTACGTTTTATTTAAACGTAACGTACGCGTTTTTAAGTTTTAATCGTTTCTGGTTTTTCCCAGTTTCCCGTCTTATTCATTTAGCTTATTTAAGCTATCTCATTGTACAAATCAGTAGTGTAATCAATCACAAACCCCTTTCAATCCAAATTCACCCGATCACAGAACCGTTTGAATACCATCCACACCTCGTCGGGACATAACGACCCGGGGAAACACTATATTCCGCGGAGCATTGGTTTTAGGCTGTTTGACTATTATAGTTGACCATTCATAAGTGGTTGACTTTAGTCTGACGGTTTAGCACCAATCATTCATTCACAAGTCAAATTTTGCATTTCAGATTTTTTCAAATCTTCAAGGAATTTATTTGAATTATGTGTTTGTTTTCTTGGCTTGAAATTTGTTCTCAATTGTAGTATATCAGCTTAATTTTATGTTCTCATAATCCTTTGATTTTTGTGAATTTTCCTTTGGGCCCCACAACCCTCCAAAGAGGGCTGCAGGGCAACCCACTGCTCTGTGCAGCAGATACCCACTCCACCACCACCACTTTGGTGGTGGTTTGTGGCTATCCTATTGGGTCCCAACACCTAATCTTGGTTCCTCCCAACCCCCCTCCTGGTAGGCTTGGGTTTTTGACCAATTGTTTGACCCCTAGACCTGTGGACCCCACCTAAATCAGAGCCTAAACTTTGTCCCTATTCTGTGTGAAATTTGGATTTTGGAAGTGCTTATGTGTGGCTTATTTGCTTATTCAATGGTCCATATTTGCTTTTTCTTGCTCACACATGTCCACTTAACTAGTTTGAACCAGTTTTCACCATAGTGGGTCCCACTCAAGCTAAATTGAGCTTATTTGCTTAAAAAGTCAACTGTGGTCAAGTGTCAAGCCAAATAAGCTCTCAAGTGCTTATTTTTCATTTGCAAAAAAGTTGTTTTCATTAAAAGTTTTTGTTTTTAGGTATAAAACAAGTTTGTAAAAGAAAATCCAAGAAAAACCAATTTAATATTAAGTGATAGTTTCTATTTAATTTAATTTAAATTTTATTTTTCATTTTTAGATTTTTATTAATTACATAGTATTTTTATATTTTTATTAATTACCTTATATAGTAAAGTATTTTTAGTAAATTTTTCAGATTTTTATTCTGCCATTTAGTAATTATTAGATTTAATATTAGTTTTCTTAATTATTAATTAATATTAAGTTTTAAATAGCATATTTAGTTTTTATAAATTAAAACCTAGTTTTTATATTTTTCCTAGCTTCTAAATGTTATAAAATAGTTTTATAAATTTTCTTATAATTTTCTAAGTTAATTTAGTATTAATAGTAATTTAAATTAGTTTAATTAGTTTAATTAAGTTAAATAGTTTTTAATTAATAATAAAACCATAAAAAGACAAAAATATTTATTTTTATTTTTTATACTTTCTTCAAGTTCTAATTTAAGTTTAGAAATTATTTTTGCAAGTTTTTAGTTTAATTTGTAATATTTATAATTATTGGTTAATATAAATTAGATTTAAATTAGATTTTAATTAGTTTAATTAATTAAATAATATTTAAATATTATAATAATCACTTTTATAATTTCATTTTCATTTTCAAATTTCTTTTTAATTTTAAGTTTCAAAAAGTGTCAAAAGCACCCCCTGTAGTTTGTTAATCATCAAATCCCACTTTTTCAGTCCGATTGCGTAAATCTTAATTGTGAATTTGTGCATATTCTTGTATATCTGATTTTTGTGAATATTATATCTGTGTACAAATACCAAAATAACAGTAGCAATATCAATTCCATATCATCCGGGCCACTGTCCTCAGTGCCACTCACTCATAAACAATTTCAAACGACACCATTTCAATCTCGCTGGGACTTTAACGACCCGGGGACTCACTATACTATCCACGGAGTATTGGGAGAAGCTGTTTTTGACTTATTGACCTTGGTCAATAATATCTGACTGCTTTCACCCCAATCAATGCTCCTTATCACATTCGTGGGTGAAATTAGATACAATATCATCGATTGTAAGTTTGATCCTTGGTCCTCCGAAATATCAATCATGATTCCTGAAACACAAAACAAATAGGCTTCGAAGCAAAAATTTTCTAAGAGACAGGAAAGATAATTAGAATTTTCTCCGTTCGGGATCAAAAAAAGTTTGTTGATATCTGCAGATGATGCGTCGTATCCTAAAAATAGGATGCGCCGTATCTTATATGTCAAATGCGCCGTATCTTGATGTGTGTTGTGCAGTGTGTCACGGTGTAGTATAGGGTGATTTGCCTATTTCAAGTTTTACATTTATATTTAGCTGACTTATCCTATAACACACACATTAACGGACAGTGTATCCGATCCATATGTACATAGTGGTAAGCAGAGTGTTGATCACTAAGAGTGGAACGTAATTCCTAGTTAATCTATCAGTATTTTAATATTCTAAGTTAGTTTTACAATCTAATCTAACGTAAGGTGGTTTATTCTGAGAGACTAGCACGATTTGGTAGTTAAACATTAAATTAAACTAATGAGAACGAATCAGCGAATAGTAAACACGTACACAAATAGATAATAGATACAGATAGAAGGCTTGTCCTGATTGTTAAGTAGCTTGTCACTTGTTTTATTGCTAGTTTTATATGTTGTGTATCGTAATCTAATTTGTCTCGCTGGTTATAAATATAGGCGAATAAACTCTTAATGATCACTTATGCATACTTTCCAGACGCAAGATAAGTAGGTGAGGAAGGGGTATGGCAGCCCAAGCAAAACTCAGCTAGACACAGAGGTTATCAAAGCACATATACAAGTCACCAAAAACATCAACATATAAACTTTAATTGATGGGAAAGCTATTTTAAGGGGAGCAATATGGTAGCCACAAGCCCATCAATCCTGATGAATTAAAGCTTACTATTACAGATAAAACAAAACTACTTAATGAATTAAATACATGCAGAACCTTCTTACTGCTCTAAGATCTTCTTATGGAGTGTGTCTTGTGTTTCCAAGTCGTCTGAATTCGTCTCCTTAGGGTTTCTGTCTCTATCAAATTCTTCTGACTCTTGGGGTATTTATAAGTTCTGTCTAAGGGCTCGATGCGGCGCATGGAATAAGTAGATGCGGCGCATCTACTTAACTTCGCGTGGGGTCCAAGATTAATAAATTCTGGAATATTCATACATCATCTTCAGATGCGGCATAACTTAAATCTTTATGCGGCACATGTCCTTCACTATCTTGAATCGTATTTGGTGATGTCTTGATATAGATACGACGTATGTTGATAATGTGATGCGGCATATCTGGAATATAACAAGTTGGTTCTTCTTCGTTAACCAAAGTTTCATATGCGCGCATGATAAAATCTGATGCGGCGCATGCTTCAAAGTCAGGGAATGGTCTTCGAATTCATCTAAGTATGATAGTACGGCGCATCTGTCTAGAATGATGCGGTGTATCTTCTGGATTTCAGTAGACGTTTCCATCTTGATCATTTTGCTCCATATTTCATCCAAAATCGCTAAGTTTCACCAATTGCTTGCTTTTACCTGAAAATTACTAAAGTAAACAATTAAGCATCGATTCTCATATAAAATATAATAAAACAAGTCAATTATATGGGACAAATGATGACAATATAATGTACTTATTTGATGTCATCAGCAACAAATAAGCACATAAAGTGCAACAACCAAATCACTACATAAGAAAGACATGCCAATCTTATGACCTACCAAATAATATAATTACTTCCTACCACAACCTTAGAGCTTGATATCATACTGGTCACATAAATCATGTAAAACCCCCAAAATTTTATTACAACAGCGGAAGACTAATTTGGGTGTTACGTAGAGGATCACAGTCATAATCATAGAAAATGACTCAAAAGAGATGTTTTGAGAATCATTTGTTGAATTCAAATATGAGGGTATTTCAATTGTTTGATACATCATAAATGACATAATTATTTGAAATGACTGTTTAAATTTACTTTACACCACAGACTCTTTGGTTAAATGCCTACTCCATGCCTTGAGATGCTGCATCAATTACCTGAGATGAACATGCTAAAAAGTCAACAAAATTGTTGAGTGAATCCATAGTGTCTGTGTGTTTAATAATCATTTGAATACAAGATAAGTATTTCTATAGTAAATCAGGGGTGTGTGTGCATATTTCTATAAGTCTCATGAACTCAACATTAATGTGTATGATATAATATAGGGGCCATCGGTGTAGGAGCTTGCCATTCTCCTAGTATAACTCAAATAATGTGCATCTGGCTATCTATCTGGCTAACACAAAGGAAATCTCCCGGAATAGCACAAATGGGTAGTCAAACCACCAATAGATCTATTCACAGTATTTGCGTTCACTCCCAAGTGACTAAGGTTCATGATATGAGGGGTTTTCATAAGGGGCAACAATGTGTATTATGCAATAACATTCAGGAAAAGCATACATAAAAATACTTGTATTCTATTTGTAACATGTATCTCCCCACGAGTTTGTAAAACATATAAAAGTGGGACTATGAACTCACCTTTGATGTGTGTGTATGTAAGCAAATATACGATATCAAATGCAACTCAGAAACGGCTCCAACACGCTACTTGGATAATATGGGAAAACTCAGATTTCTGGGCGGTTTTAGGCTGGTATTAATCATGTGTAATGATTATTGAGATGATACTGATTATATTGGCTCATTTCTAATTGTGTGATTTGATATGCCTGAAATGCTTAAAGCATCAGGCTATTATTATATAGAAAATGTTGGGTGTTCTAGTTGTGTTATGGCTTATGGGACATCAGTGTTTTTATTAAAGTTACTTAATAAACCTTCAAGTTCAAGAAATTAACATTTCAGATCTTAATAGTGAAATTTTACATTTTAGTCCCTGTACATTGACAAAATGACATTTCTGGCTCAATATATTCAAACATGACCATTGTCATCAAAATTTTCAATTATTCACCTTTCTACCCTGTAGTTATCAAAATGACAAATTTTGGTATAAGTTTATGAATATTACACTTTTGCTCCTTTAATTTATGTAAAATGGCATTTAAGGTTCAAAATATCAAAGTGTGATAAGTTAACATCAGTAGTTTCCAAATATTCATTTTTGGCCCTTCTAATTATCAAATAACAATTTTGATACAAGTTTATGGAATTTACAACTTTAGTCCTTTTACTTTGATATAATTACATTTTTAACTTATATGTTACAGAAATGACGTTTTAGTACCCTTGATTTATAAATATTCCACTTCTGACCTTAAATTACAAATACGGAAATTTTGGTACCTTTTCATAAATATTTACACATTTAGTCCTTTAACTTTGCAAAATTACACTTTTAGTCCTTACTAATAAAAGTATGACATTTTGTACTTATAATATTCAAATAATCATTTTATGCCCTTAATTTACTGGAAATAGGGTTTTAACACAAATTTTATAGAGTTGGCAGTTTCAGTCCTTGTAGTTATATAGTTTTGCAAAACTAGCACTTTTTCAATAAAAGTGTTCATTTCAAGTCCATTTACTTTCAAATTTACACATTTTAATCAAAATCATTCATAGATTCTGTTGATGTCCTAAATTTAGTGATTTTGTAGTTTCAATTCTTATATTTCAAAAGTGACAGTTTTCGCCCTTCAAGTTTAACATAATTTGCATTTCTAGTCTAAAACAAATGTTTAGTTTATGATTCCATTTCTTTAGGTTATTATACTTCTAGAAGCTTAGTCAAGCTTGTGTGAGCTTATTTGGCAGCTTTTTAGTGTTAAAAGCTTATTTTAGGTGCTTAATGGGCTTTAACAAACTGTTAAGGCCCAATGGTACTTGTGGGGGCCCATTGAACTTGGGGTTTTGTGAGGTGTTTCATGGGATTAATATGGACTTATTCCAATTTACAAATCAACTTGTGGATGGCTTATTCACAAAGTGCTTAATTAATCTCATTTGGCTTTAGGCCCGTTAAGGTTTATTATGTGAGTTTGTGTGAGTGAGACAAGCTTTTAGCTTGTGAAATGAATCAAGTGAGCTTGTGTGAGTGTTTAGTTGGTACCTTCTGTTTCTTTGGTATATAGGGAGATGAGTTAAACAAATTGTTTGGTATGGTGTACATATAAAATACAATTTTACAAGGCCATTTCAAATGACAAAACCCGTTTTGCTTAGGTATATACACTTAGGCAGTTTTTATGAGTTGTTTCATGTGATTTCAAAACGTGTGATAATAAATGTCTATCTGTTTATGTGAGTGTGTAACAAGTATGTACTCTCATTTTTAGCTATGATGTGAATCAAGTGAGCTAGTTTGTAAGGTTTTAGCTTAACGAGATATAAGTGTTAGGATCAAAGTTTATAATCCTAACACGTAAATGGAACGACATTTACGGGATTACATTAGCTATCTTGAAAGGCACAAACACATGGACTAGAAGCGTCATTATTGTAAAGTTGTGTGTTTGTTCACCTATTAATACCCCCTCCATACTTCCATGGAGGGGTGAGACTTAGTGTGTATTTTCACTCTTCATTTTCATTCAATAAAACACATAGTATTTCCCTTCTCTATCTACTCTCTCTCTCTAACTATGGATTTCATCTTCTTCCATCAAACCCGACCTCCCGAATCACATAATCAACATAAATACACGATCCAACAAGTGGTATCAAAGCCAAGGTTATTAATTTGTTGATTTGTGGTGTTTTTTCTTGTCAAAAATCGGATTTTTTTTATCCGTACTGTTTTTTACCAAGCTCTTCACTTTTCATTAATATTTTTGGTTTAACAGTTTATTAAATGTTTCTTGTATCAAATATGGTCAAAAGGTCTATTCAACTAATTGTTATGTGTCCTTTTGTGGTGCAATAATATATCTGGTAACAGATCTGTTTGCAAAATGGAAGTGATTATCTTTTACTACTTTTGTACCATTCCGTGAAAAAGGTGGTCAGAATACATGGTCAGAAAAAGTGGCATAAAATGGTTGAATGTCATCGGAAAAAATCATCGGAAACTGCTAAAAGACTCGCCGGAATCTGGTCGGAATTTCTTGTATAAGAAATTTTCGAAATGTACTTGTTTTCGAGAATACGTTTTCGATATGTACTTTTTTTTCGAGAATAAATTTTTGAAATGTACTAGTTTACAAGAATCCATATTTTCGAAAATTTTTACTTCTTTGAAAACTGTCACGTTCTCGATAAACGTGTATTCTCGAAAAGATGCAAAGTTTTCGAAGAGATATTATGATGAAGAGGAGACCGTTGACCAACCAAAATACCAAACAAGACTCTTTGACTTCAGTTATGAGGATCATAAGTCAAAACCAAACGGACAAATCAAAAGAGACCCATGTCTGATGGATAAACAAAGTCAAAAACTCAACCACAACAACATCTATCCTAAACCATCTTCTTCGATCTATCAGTATACAAACACTCCAACCTTAACACTCTCAATCAAGACTTGTACTTAAATGAAAAAATTTAATAGATCTCAGATTCATTCATGGTATTCAAAGTAACATCAAACCATTGAAGGTCTAAACCACAAATGGAATATCATCATTGATTTTTTTTTTGCTTATGCTTCATCTAATATCCGAAATACACAAGAAAGAAATTTAACTAATTAGTTAATTTCCTTCTGTCTTTCGTTCTTGACCAAAACCAAGACGAGTACAACAAAATACAAACCTACCCGAGACCCATGAAACGGATCTTGATGCCTCCAACAAAAATGCTTTCTTGATTCGTTTTTTGAGCAGAAACTGATTAGATTTAGGACCGGTTGTGGTTTGTGTTGATGATTCGTGTTACTAAGGTTTTTGATTGAGGATGATTATTGAGATGGGAGATTTTTTTTTTTTTTTTTTTTTTTTTTTTTTTTTTTGTCTGCTAACGTGTGAGAGGAAAGAAACCAGTTAGATGGGGGCGGATGTAATTGTGATAGGGTTGTGCAAATGATTTATCAATTAAGGGTTACTGTGTGGACCGAGTATTTATTCATTTGGGTTCAAAAATTCTGATTTGTTTGTTGGGCTTTGGATTAGCATTGGGCCGAGTATTCAACTCATATGGAACTGATTTTTTTTGTTATTGATCTTTCTGCCGAATGTATGTATAAATTGGGTGATTGGCTAAGTTTTGGTATAATCACGGATTGGCTTGCAAATATTGGATCTGATAAATGATTGAGCTGAAATTTTATTTAGTAATATCAAATGTATTTATAATACATTGTATGCATTTTTTTGGAATATGTTTGGCAAGGTGAGTGGTATTTGGGTATGACAAATTTTTCACGGGGATGCATTTTTTGACAAGATCGGGAACCATTATCAAGATTCATTTAAAACGTCAATAAGGTTAGTTTTTGAGCACGTAACCGCAAGATGTGACTACGGAGTTTATTCTTTATTATTTATTTGAGGTTGAAGTGGAATTTCACGGGCACGTGTACTTAGTATCTTGAAGATATCGGGGTTGGTTGGATGCATGATTCTTCGAGATCCTTGTTCGAGCTTTTATCCGTACAAATGACAAAGACTTGAGTTGTCTAGTTATACCTGATGTAAGGAGTTACGTTGTTGTGCTCACAGTGTATAACTATCACTTTAAAGGAGTTACGTTGTAGTGCTCAAGTGTCACCAAAAGATGTGGATGATTCAAGAGACGTTCATATACAATAAAGGATGGTTGGATGGGTATATGATTTCCTACCATTATTGAAATTCTCAGTATTGGTTCTTAGTCAGACAATAGTGCAAGTTTAAGTCACAAGTTCGGGTTATTTTACTTCAGTCTCAAATTCGTCATATTGAGTTTTCTCCATCAGTAGTCACTACAAAGAGCCGACAGAATGATAATGGGGTCGGTAAAGAGTTAGTTGAAAGGAGTATAAAAGAGTAGAGTTGTTTATCAGCAGTTGATTCTCACGGGCTATTTATGATACTTCACACATAATCAGTTAGTTAGACATATGGGGTTACGCTGCCTCTGTTTCCATCATAAACATAGTGTGTATGCTTCCGATTCCGCGAAGACATCGTGGGGGAAGAGAGAGTAGGTGTTGTTTTGCTTCTTTGACTTTTCTTGACTTCTTTGCAAAAAACACTCATTTTCCACGAGGTTCTGCAATTAGGGGGAAGAAATGTGCACATCAAGGACGCATAATAGACTCACATGATCGAGCTTACAATTTTATTACTACCGGAGAGACGTCCGCAGAGATGATCAGTGGTTCAGTTTTTGTGATTTTGGTGTAATCGTTTCAACTCTCGCGGGGTGTGAAGTGTGAAGTAGCCTGCATATGTGAGAAGATCTTGCTGATTTCTTGCATGTTACCCCCGAACGGAGCTTCCGCGTTGAGTACAACTGTGATTAAGTGACTAGTCAGATTTGCTTGGTGTGGGTTATGATGTCATCTACAAATTCCCCTGCATACTCAAAACTTCAAAAGCTAGAAGACATGTTGACTACATCAAAGTTTCGAATCTGCTGAAGACGGTTGTCAGTTTGGGGGGAAGCTGATTCAGAAACTTCGCCAAAAAGAAGTGTACGAAGAAGCCGCTAAAGACATGCATCATGAATTGGGGGAAGTTAATCCATTTCATGCATATTACATCATTTGCCTACAAGTGAAGATAAAGTTTTTCAAGCCAAGGTACAAGATGAAGACAAAGAGCGTCAACTGTAGTCATCCTCAGCATTGGAAGAGCCGATGAAGACCTTTCTTTATTTGTATTTGTACTTGTAGGAAATGTTGTAAGTAATCCCTTATGTCGCCCCATTGGGGGAAGATTGTTAGGATCAAAGTTTATAATCCTAACACGTAAATGGAACGACATTTACGGGATTACATTAGCTATCTTGAAAGGCACAAACACATGGACTAGAAGCATCATTATTGTAAAGTTGTGTGTTTGTTGACCTATTAATACCCCCTCCATACTTCCATGGAGGGGTGAGACTTAGTGTGTATTTTCACTCTTCATTTTCATTCAATAAAACACATAGTATTTCCCTTCTCTCTCTACCCTCTCTCTCTAACTATGGAGTTCATCTTCTTCCATCAAACCCGACCTCCCGAATCACATAATCAACATAAATACACGATCCAACAATAAGAGTAATATATAGAAAGCTCGTGTGTGTTGTATGTGTAATAAACAATTCATAAGGTCAAAAAAATATGATAAGTGTATAGGGGACTTACTACACCTATCAAAGGTGGGTCGTATGTCACTGTTGAGACTAGGGGAGGGCACAAGGAGGATGTGACTTGTTTGTTGGTACTTCTAAGACTTGAGAAAGACTTGGTGAGGGCTTGGGCATGCTTGTAATCACTTGATGTGGTCCTTGATCCTTTCGACAGTAAACAGTGAGCAAAAAAAAGACTTGTATGTGTTTGTTTGTGTGATACGTGAAGTATGGGATTACATGGGGTTATATTAACATGGGATGGTGACACTTGAGAGACAAAAGGAATATGGAAGGGATAACGGATGAGGGGGAGGGCTAGACTAGGGTGTATGGTACTCAAGTATCTTGCAAGTAGTATATACAAGTGTACCAAGGTGTGTATGTTTCGGTTTATGTGAGGGACAAGGCAAAGGGTTCTAGAAACCAATTTATTTTGAGTACTAGTGTTCTAATGAAACAAATGAAGTATTGTATGTCGTATTTGGGGTCTTGGTTATCATTTGTAATCAAGGGTTTGTGTTTATGAGAAATCACAAGGGTTTGTTTGGTTTGGAAATGTTAAAAGGTCCAAAGCAACTCTTAACATGACCAAAATATGGTTAGGTGATCGAATTGGGGTCTAGGGGTATTGTAAGTGTATTAAAACTTGTTCTATATAAGCCTCCATGTCTTTTAGGGTGTTGTGTAAGCTTGGAAGTCCTTACATGTCCATATATCTTATAAATGTGACCAAAAATAATATAAAGGGGTCGAATTTGGTGTTCTAGGGACTTGAGAGTTTAGGGACGAGTATTGTCTAGATCTTGTGAGTTATAAGGTGTAAAAATGTATCTCTAAATGACTCTTGTCGTCTTGTGCATACGTTTGTGGGATTTTTGATTATTTAGTATACATTTAATATGATAACGAGGCCACCCTACTCCTAATTGTGGCCACCCAACTCCTAGAAAGAATCAAACTATCCTCTGTACTTACC